>CM053623.1:27195978-27244156 GCA_028646595.1 Phalanger gymnotis | reverse complement strand
ATAGTTAATCTTTCACAACATGAGTACTGTAGAAGGGTTTCACATAATGATACCCATGTGGCCTATGTTGAATTGCTTGCCTTCTTAGGGAGGGTGGGCAGGGAGGGAAGAGGGGAGAGAATTTGGAATTCAAAGTTTTAAAAACAGACGTTCAAAAACAACAACAAAAAAAAAAGTTTTGCATGCAACTAGGAAATAAGATACACAGGCAATGGGACGTAGAAATTTATCTTGCCCTACAAGAGAAGAAGGGAAAAGGGGATGGGAGGGGAGTGGGGTGACAGATGGGAGGGCTGAATGGAGAACGGGACAACCAGCATATATGCCATCTTGGAGTGGGCAGGAGGGTAGAAATGGGGAGAAAATTTGTAATTCAAACTCTTGTGAAAATCAATGCTGAAAACTAAATATATTAAATAAATTTTTAAAAAAAGATGTCTTTTATGAAAGCTTACTTGTTCCTTGCAAATATTTTTATAAAAGATACTCCTGATGTATATGTAGATCACTCTTAAAAATGTCATGACAATGAGAAAACAGATGTAGCTAGGTGGCTCATGGGTAAAGCAATGGATTTAGAGTCAGAGAAAGCTGTGTTCAAATTCTGCCTCAGACACTTGTTTGCTTTTTGACCCTGGTTACATCACTTAACCTCTCACTGCGCCTCATTCTCCTCATCTGTAAAATGAGGGAGTTGGACTCTGAACTGATGACACTCTGATCTAGGCTCTCATGGTAGTTATTTCATGTACCCTTGATTACTTATTTTTAATCATAAGAATATTCATTATTTTACCAAACCACTTGTTATCTTCTCTTCTTTCAAATATCTTAAAAATTGATCCCTTAGTGCTTTCAAAATTGTGTTACCTCCAGTACTATTCCTTTTATGAGTACTTGGTACAGTCCAATAGTCAGTAAGTCAATAAATATTTAATTAAGTTCTTACTATGTGCCAGGCCCTGTACTTAGTGCTGGGGACACAAAAATCAACCCAAAAAACATCCTCTGACCTCTAGGAATTCACAATCTAAAGGGAGGGACAACAAGCAAACAAATATTTACAAATAAGTCATACACAGGCTAAATAGGACAAATTTAAGATTGGGAAGGCACTAGAATTAAGAGGGGATGTGTGCATGGGTGTACACACACACACTCACTCACTCAAGATCAACATCTCTCCTTTTCCTTAGAGTTCAATTATGTTAGGACTGGACAGCCCTGCTGAATCACACAGCTGATACTCTCACAAACCTGGGTTTCTCCTGTCTTCTTAATTCCCAATAACATGCTGATGGTCAGCTGTACACACAGATTTGCTTTTCTAGTGAACACCCTCCATTTCCCGTGGACCCTCCTAAGAAGGACGCTGACATAAAGACTGTGACTCAAGTCCAGTGAGAATACCAAGAAGCAGAGACAGAAGTGAAAGGAGAAGAAGAACTGTCTAGACAGTAACAGAAAAGTCAGGAAGAGGGGATGGGCTTGGAAGGAAAAGATGAGGAGTTCAGTTTTAGACATGTTGAGTTTAAGATGTCTACAAAACATCCAGTTCAAGATGTCCAATAGGCAGCTGGAAAAATATGACCTAAACTTAAGAGAGGTTAGAACTAGATAAAAAGACCTGGGAATCATACAGCTGATACCTGAATCCACAGGAGTTGATGATATCACTAAGCCAAATAGTATAGAAGAAGAAAAGGGTATCCAGAACAGTCTTTGTGAACATTCAGGTAGTGGGCATGGCCAAAATCAGGAGTCAGCAAATCAAGACCAACAGGTCAGATGGGGCCTGCAGGCTGACTTCATATGGCTTGTGAACTAAGGACGGCTTTTACATTTGGCCTGCAGGCCCACTTTCATAGGCAGAGCTAAGAACGAAGACAGCTTTTAGTTCTTAGGCCATAGTCTGCTGACCCCTGACACAGCTGAAGACTCAGCAAAGGGGACTAAGAATGAATGGACCAACACTTAGGGAGAGGAGAACCAGGAGAAAGCAGAGTAGTGAGAATCTAGAGGAGATTGTCAAGGAGAAGAGGGCGAACAACAGTGTCAAAGGCTATAGAGAGGTGAAGGAAAGTTGAGAGTGATTCAAGAAAAGTTTGAAGGTAGGGGTAACAGGGCAATCTGTTGAAGACAGTGAGATGGAAGGGACCGCTTGTGGTACAGAGAAGAACTACTTCTCCATTTGAGCCAGGGGTGAAGGAGGAGAAAGTGGCAGAAGGCATCTAGGTGATATGAAATGGAGAGGACAGAAGAGAACCCAATCCATTTAAATGAACTCAATTTTTTTCAGTGAAATATGAGGCAAAGTCCTTTGCTGAGAAGGTGGAGTGAGGAATGGGGTGGGAGGGAAAGAATTGGGAGGTTTCTAGAAAAATGAAAAGGTCTGGAAGAGCAGTGAGTAGGAGAGAGTCAATTTGGGAAGTATAAAGGATGGTTTTGTCATGGTGAGGACCCAGCTGAGATTATGTCATATCAATCTGTAGTGGATCCAGTCTGCACAGTTTTGTGGCTGTCTCCAATTTTGTTTTTAGCAGCATGTGAGTAGGAGTGAAGGTGGCAGATGGTGGAAGCAATGCAAGGCCAAGGCAATAGGACAAGGGGGCAAGAGACTCTGCAGAGTTGAACTGTGTGGAGTCCACCAAGAGGTTAATATGGGAAAGGGCGTAAAAGTATAACCAGGACAGAAAAGGATCTGAGGGGGTGGAGGGATTCAAGTTCACGCAAATATGAAGACTAGGGTCTGGAGTTTCAAGGCAGAGATACAGATGTAGACTAACAACACATTGACCAAATAAGGGAATGTCAGGGTTCACAAATGTGGAAGGAGAACTGTGAATGAAGGCAAGACGATGGATACAACCATCTCTACGTGGAGCCAAGGTGGGGAGGAGGAGTAAGTCAAGGGAAATGATTAGGTTGAGAAACCAAAAATTTAAGATATGTGAGGGAGTGCCAATATGTAAGGTGAAGTCTACTAGGAGTGCATGAGTTGAGGAAGAAAAAAAGACTGCAAGGGCTAGGCACTGATTTCTTTGAGGAAAGACTGAGAGGATCCTGGAGGTCAGTAGAAAATAGCTACCAGAATCTTTATTAGGGGGTAAAAATGGATTGAGTGAACCTCAAAGGAGCAGAGGTTACAGAATGATAGAGGTAGAGAGAAACCTGCAAGTGGAAAAGGGGAGCAAGGAGTCTTCTAAATCCCCTGACTCAACTAATGAGTAAGGCATATGAGGGAAAGCATAACCAGTGCCAGAAAGGGTGGACAAAGGAAGATCTCATCGGGAGGCAGCTAAAACTCACATGGAAAAGGTTTAAAATGAAAGTAAGTTTATTACCTATGGAGCACTGGCAATCCAGAAATCTAAGCTAATAAGAAGAAACTAGGTCTACTAGTTTTACTATTACTTAAAATTCAGAACCACTTGATTTTGATTTCATACTCTCCTGAACCTTAACAAAACTATGTTCATACACAAGCAGTATCAACAAAGTTGGCGGGGAGGGGGGGAATCAATTTATCATTCAAAAGCAAACCCAGACCTGTATCTGGGTTCCTTTTTTTTAATCTGACAGAGAGGATTTCTTAACAGGGACAAGTGTCATTAGAACAGGAAGATAAGATTACACCTAAAATCTCTCTAGTAGTTCAAAAAGCCTCTGGCAAACTACGGCATTAAAGAGATATGCAAAAAGACTCTGCTAAACAAACTACAGGAATAATTTCTATTCCTATGAGTATTGCCTTTTTATTCACATAGACTCTCATATTATATAAAACAACACTCATTTCCAAAACAAAAAAATTGGAGGAAATAAAGGGCATAAAATAGAGTCATTCAAATTTAACCTATAATTTTACACACAGCATAACTACTATTTTAAAAATGACTAGCCTATGGCCTACAAACAACTAAAGCCCCAAATATTTAACACAAAGTCAAATATAAACAAACAAGAATGATGTCTACATGAGTCTTATATGGCGTATTTTCTAATCCTATGTATTTTTACTAATGCAAAATACATCAACTAAGAAAATGTAATCTTAATGTTCCTTAAAGTTTGTGATTATGAGGGATTACCTTCAGGATCAAAAGCAGCACTACATGAATACCAATACCACATGATCTAACTGCACAAAAATTTGCTGCAGCTCAATTTTCTCATCACATGACTGTCTAAAGTAAATCAAGAAGATTAAAACATTTAAGATTTCTAATAGGAGGCTTTTTTGTGTGTATTTAGATACAGTTAAGTGTCACTATTTTTACCCCAATCATTTTTCAAAGTATTTGATTTAAGATCCCTGTGCCTCCTGAAAGACAAGACATGCTTGATTTGTTTTCAGCAGTCTATGTAACCTGAAAATTGAAAAGCGACAAATCTAACATAGTGCCGTAGCCAATATACTAAAAATAAAATAAAATGAGGTCTCATAGATAATGGTCTCTGCAAGATCTTCATTATATCATTTTTATAATGTTACCACAATTTTAAAACATAAAGTAAAATTGCAATCATTTAATAAGGTCTAAATAGCCATTCTACATATTTTTCCTTCTATGATAAGGCTGTCCAAATGAACTGGAAACTAATTCAAGAGCTATGCTGGATATTTCGGCAATCATGAACTCCCTACTTTACCTCTCATAATATACACAAGTGTCAATAGCAACAAATGAAAAAGAAAAATTTTGTAAGAGTAAATAGCAATTCATATATCCAATTCAAACTAGAACAACTTATACCCTGACACCCAAACTTTGAAACAGCCATTAAAATAGCCACTACTTTCAACTTTTTTATGGCAACTTTTTACTAAAATATGACACGTTTCCCTGCCTTTTGAACTGAACACATTTTAGTCTTTTCTTGATGCTTCAAGATTTTCATAATCAACTCTTTATACTGAGGGATAGCTATAGATGGTGTGAGATATTGGGGCAAATGGTCATGATCCTACAGAGCTTGGAACTTATTCAAATGGATCTGTGACCTCAAATATCTGCAAGTCCCCCCCAACAACAAAACAACCTCAGAACTTACTGGAAACAATCATCAACACTGACTTGTTTTGATGTCATCTCATTCTCATAAGAGTGTAATAAACATTGAAAGCTTTCACAATACAGCTTCAGCCTATCTTCCGTACTGATTACCCTCCCAGGCCCCAACAAAATTGATCCATCTGCTCTTAACCATATATGATATTCCATTTCTAGCCTCTGTCTTTGCTTAAGTAGTCACTCAAGTCTGGAATGCTTTCCCTCTATTTCCTTTTGAGGCTCAGCTCAGGTGTACCTCCTTCAAGAAGTCTTTCCCAATTCCCTCAATTGAAAAGTTCAATGCTCCCCACATGTACAAAAATATTTATAGCAGCTCTTTTTGTGGTGGTAAAGAATTGGAAATTGACAGGATGCCCACCAATTGGGAAATGGCTGAACAAGTGGTGGTATATGAATGTAATGGAATACTATTATTTCATAAGAAATGATGAGTAGGCAGACTTCAAAAAACCTGAAAAGACTTGGATGAACTGTTGCTGAGTGAAGTGAGCAGACCCAGGAGAACACTGTACACAGTAACAACAACAATGTGAGATGACTGACTTTGATACTTAGCTCTTCTCAGCAATGCAACAATCTAAGAAAATTCCAAAAGACTCATGATGGAAATGCTATCCACATTCAGAGAAAGAACTATGGATTCTGAATGCAGATCAAAGCATACTATGTTCTCTTTTTTGAGTTTCATTTTCTTCCTGTTTTTCCTTTTGTTCTGATTCTTCTTTCACAACATAACTAATGTGGGAATATGTTTAATATGACTATACATGTATGGCCTATATCAGATTGCATGCCATCTTGGGGACAGGGGAAAATAAGGGGGGGAAAATTTAGAACTCAAAATATTATAAAAGTGAATGTTGAAAAATAAAACTATTTTTGTACAATTAAAAAAAGAAAAAGAAAAAATTTCTCTTCAGTCAAACAAAAAAAAAGAAAAGTTCAATGCTCCAATGATCATGTGGCATTTATTCTGAACATACAGTATTATCTGTTAATAAATTACAACCCAATTCTTTTTCCAACTACAATGTCTTGACCATGAACTCCCATAAACTTTCTGGAGGGGAGTCTATCGAATACAGTGGAACCCTTCCTCTGGATCCTTTGACATCGTGTAGATGCTGACAGAGTGTACAGACCGTTCACCAATTATTCCTTAAAACTCACAACATTACTAGCCCACCTCCTTTTTCTGACATGCATCTCTGTGAAGATCTTTACACTGCAACAAAATTATTCACTGGCTTGTAAAAATCACACATCCTTCAAAGACTTAAGAACTCTCATCAATGCAATGACCAACTATGATTCCAGAGAACTCATGAAAAACACACTATCCATTGACAAAGAGGTGATGGACTTAACAGCTGTGACACATAAAAAGTTCAAGTAACATAATTTCTGAGTAATTAATCATTTTATTAATTATGGCTAGTAATTAATAAAAGAATGGTCATTTGGCAGTGTCTCATGAATCAAAGAGGGATCACAATGGCTTCTTGCCATTTATATGCCCTTGGAAGAGGGGGTGTTCCCAACACAACTCTGATTGGTTAACAATTAAAGAAAATGAATATTATAATGAAAGGGAGACCTATTCTAATGAGGGGCTAGAGGCTGTGACTCTGATCACTCAGACCACCCTCACCTAGGGTGATTTAGACAAATGGGGAGCACTTTTCATTCAGACCTATATGACTAGACCACAATGGGCAGGATTTCACCTCTAAAATTTCTTTACCTTTTGGTCAGATCTAAACTTTCTTAGTTGGGTGGGGGTCTGAACAAGATGGAAGGGAACAGTTAAGTACAATCTCATTATCAATCCTATTCTTCAGGGGCTATTTTGACCTAATAGAGAATGAGAAAATAGGAAGGGAAAAAATCCAGGATCTCCTCAATAGGAAATGGTTATTAATATGAGAAAAATAATCATTTCTCTCAGAGTACAACATCACGTATGTTGGGGAGGGGTACACAGACATGGCTAATATGAGAATTTCTTTTGCTTAACTGTCATAAGGGCTTTGTTTTTCTTTTTCAATTCAGGGCAGAAGAAAGTGAGAAGAAAAGAAGCTGAATTTTGGCAAACTGATATATAAAATTTAATTTAATAAAAATTATTCACTGGTTAATATGCTGAAGTTTATTCACGCTCATTACTTCTCCAATGCCTTTTGAGTGATACATAGTGTTAAATCTTTGGAGACTGGTATTACATGACACTCATTTAAAACTGGGCTTTTGTTTCAAAGAGAAACTTGGTGTCATCAAAATACTGCACAATTTCCTAAAAGCAACTCATATCACTCTCCTCCAATTCAATTCTAGGCATACCTATTTGTCTATCCATAATGTCTATCCAAGTTGTAAGTACTAATGAAGTAGCTCTGTGGGTTGTCCACCCAACTGGACAAGAGACATTCTTCATCTTCTTGGTTGTTTCTCTTTTGAGTGACTATAAATCTCATTTGGCAGTCTCTATAATGTCCCAGGGCCTAATGTGATTAGCACACTGTCATCTACAAACAAGAGCATGTGGAGGACCTCAACATCTATAGGGAATCCATCTTTCGTTTGGCAGACATAAAGTGATTAAATTATTACCAGATATTGACTCTGCTTTCTCAGGATAGATTGTCATCCACTGATAATACTAGTCTTATGAAATTATCTTTCACTAGAAGTAAAAAAAAAAAAGACAGAACCCTTCAGGAAAAAAAAAAATATTGTCTACCAGAAAGCTGTAAGTAACAAATATCCTTAAAACCTCCAGCATGGTTAAATTTTCCAGTCACCCAAGGTTTGGTTTTTTGAAGGAAAAAAAATATCCAAATCTGGGTAGCGACAGAATCATAGAATCTCAAGGATCATAAAAGACTGACCAAACAATGCATTCCCCCTCACTGCATTCCCAATAAAGAGGTCAGGGAATCCTAGAGTTAGATCTTTGGAGTTCATCTAGTCCAATTCTGCCCTCCTCTCATTTAACAGAGGAGGAAACAGAAGCCCAGGTTAACTTACTAATGGTCACAGAGGTAGTATACAGCACAGAAAGAATTCACACCTAAGTTCTCTGATTTCACATCCAGAGTTTTTACACTACAACACACCACTATCCATCCAGTCTTTCCTTGAATACTTATAACTTTTATTAAGACTATAAAACAGTTCTAGGAATAGATCATGTTCACAAATTGGTTAACTATTCTACAGCTTCAAGGTCTACTCTGGCCTTTGTTTTACTTTGTTTTTATTAACAATACCAAACATTTGAATGCCACATCTCATTGTGAAAAGCTACAGTCACCCATCGGAAAACATGAGACCAGTGAATACTATCTACTCAGAAAATATTTTGCTTTTTTCATATATCATTTAAACAAAAATAACAGGAAAGGCTTTACATGGGATCACCTGGCACCCAAGCTGAGCCTTGAAGGGAAGCTAAGGATTGTAAAAGGGAGCACTGAGGAAGGGAGGCAGTCCAGGTATGAAAGAACAGACTGAAGGAGGCAGGAGATGGAATGCCAAGTTCAGCAAACAGCAGGCCAGTTTTGGCTGGAACAAAGAATACATGAAAGGAACTCATGTGAAATAAGTCTAGGACTGTAAGGTAAAGCCAGACCATGAAAGACTTTAATTACCAAGATGAGGTTAAACGTTATGCTAGATGCAAAAGAGAATGTTGAATATTGTTGAGCAGTCAGACCTGTGGAAGTTATTTTGACAGTTGTGGGAAGGATGGATTACAGCAAGGACAAGAAGTGACAAGACTAGGTAACTGAACAGGCATAAGGTTAAGGGGAAGAGGTAAAGAAAAGTTGAGGATAATGAGGTTGTACATTTGGGTGACTGGAAGAATGTAGTGGCCTCAGGAGAAATAGGGAAGTTTGGAGGAACAGCAAGTTTAACAAAGAAGATAATGAATTCCACTTTCGACATGTTGAATTCGAATTCCCTACAGGACATGAAAGCAAAGTATTTGTCTTGTCGATATTTGTATACTGGAGTCCTCACCATAAGGTCATACTGATAGCAGGCATGTTTTGAGAGAAGTTGAGCTGAACCAAAAAAGGAAAAAAAAATGTTGGCCTGAAATATTTTCAGAGAACCTTTGATGAGCCCTAAAGAAACCTTGGGCTGCAGAGAATTCTGGTTGAATGTTCTTAGGTTTTCTGAATAATAACCAAAAATATATATGCTTGATACCTGAAAGACCTTATCAGAATTTATTTTTCTGCTATTCACCATTCCATCAATACTGATCAATTTGGCAATTGTGCTGGTACTGAGGGCAATGAAAAATTTTGATGTGCTGAGTTCTGCCCTCAAGGAACTTTCCATCTATCATTAATTATTGTTGCCTTTATCTAGACTTCTCTAAAAAGTTAAAAAAAATGGAATAAATGAAAAAGAAAATAGGTAAGAAAAGAAGTGAATAACATTTTGGTAGTCTTTTTTTCCTTTGGCAGTCACAGATGATTTGGTACCCAATAAACTGAGTAAAAATTATTTTTAGAAAACAAAGGACACTTCATGTAACAGACTACTAGGATACAATTAAGACTAGAAAATGTGGGGGGGAAACAACCTTTATGGAAATAATGGGACCAGCAGAACAGAGTATATATACACTAACTAGAACAATATAAGAGGAAAAATAAATGGAAGTGAATGGACCAGGAGACTCAGAGGGTGTATATGTTATGACATTTTATATGATGAATTTCATTTAACTGTAAACAACTGTTAGGGGAGTGATTAAAGGAACAGCAGTACCTGCTGAAAGAGAGAAAAGATCTAGAAAATGCCTTTACCTCTGCCACTGCAGCATAAAAACAAAAATAATCTGGCTAACAGGAAAAAGTTTTGTAAATTTCACTCGATTCTTCAGACATCTACTAAGTGCAAAATGCCAAGTATAGTTTCATTTCTTCATTTTTGCTTGGGAAGGAAATGAGGGGGGAAAATGACAAATTCTAAATTTAAAATATAGTTAATCTTCCTCTTCCTATTCTCCCACTTTTGCTTAATTACCATATGAAATGAGGATTCAATCCACCCTAAGACCGATAACTCTGAACCATACTAGAGTTCAAGCACATTATTTTTCATCTCTTCTATGAAAACTATAAGAGCAATATGACTCAAAGATACTGCTTACAATTATCATTAAAATATTAAAAACCTAACAATATAATAATGGCAAGATATAGAAAAACAATGAACGTACATAAAATGTATCTATAACACAAAAAGTACAAATAGTTTATCTGTACAAAAACTTTGTCAATTCTGTCCCTAAAATAGCTTAGAGACATGTGAAAAATTATGCTTACCATTAATCTGTGGAAGTAGTACTTCCAATTAGAAGGAATATACACCTTAATTATGGCTTCATTTGTTGAACACTTTTACATATAGTAACGCCTCTATAAATGAAGGTGCGATCCAACAACAAACCTTAGAAATTTCATGACTAGACGAAGAAATAGCATCGATGTTCCAAGATGAATTCCCTCCTTCCTTTCTCTTCTTTAGTGGGGGCCTTCTCAGCTCACAGGAGGTACAGTCTTTCCCCTCTCCCAAGATACTTCCCATCTAGTGACAGAAGCCAAAAGCACAGGCCTGGCAACCTCTTCTACCAGGTGACCAGGCTCATAGTCCAGGCAATGGGGCTCCTCCCCTCAGGCCCCAGGACCAAGCATTTACAAGTGCCCTCCTCTTCAATGACTAGCCTCAGCCCCACCAACTCAGCCAGACTTTGTTCAAAGATGTTTCCCAGTATTACTGTAATTATTAACACAACTACCTCACTTTTGTATTTCCACAATAGAATTTAGTTATGTAATTATTAAAGTAAGAAAAATGATCATCACGGAAGACAAAATAACCAATATCCAAAAGGATGTCTAGGTCATGAATCCTTCAAGGTATCTGAGATTATCAGTGGCACACTCCCTTCAGTGCAGAGTCCATCCTATTCATGTCTTTTTATCTTGGAGAACAGTATTTCAAGAATGGTGACAGCTGGCACAGCGGACAGAGTGCTGGGCCTACATCCTGGCGCACCAGAGTTTAAATCCAGCCTCAGACATGTATTAGCTGTATGACCTTGAGCCAGTCATTTAATCTATTTGCCTCTGTTTCCCATCTGTAAATGGGGATAAGAGCACCTACCTCCCAGGATTGTTGCAAAGATCAAGTAAGATAATAACTGTAAAGTGCCTGGCACACTAAGATATATGTTAGCAATTATTATTTAAAATGTTCTCAGAATTAGCTTTGGACATTACAATTATTTCTAACCTTCCAACTTTAAGAATAGCAGCTAGCATTTATATAATGCCTTACGGTTGGCAAAGTCCTGTTCACCTTCTGGGAGGTAATAGCGGGAGGGAAATGAAGAAGGGAGGGAAGAAAGGAAGGATGGAATTAGTAAGCTCTTATTATAGGGATACAAATAATAAGAAAAAAATGTCTGCCCTCATTGAGGTTACTTTCTAAGGAGAGAGGACAATACAGAGAAGGGAGCTAGGAGAGCAACATTGCTTAAGTAAAATGGAATGTGTTCGTTTTGATTGGCACTTAGTTCTAAGCTTAATGTGAAAAAACACAAAATTATATTTTGGTACATCCCCTTCTACAAAGCAACACCGTTTGCAAACACATAGAGCCATAGAAGTAAGGCTAGGAGACCTTTAATTACGGTCATCCATTAAAACCCGTATATTTTACTTATGCTTTACGTAGCCCCTAAGTGCACCAACATTTCATTCTTTGCACTTAATTTGATCCTCACAATAACCCTATGATGTGGGTGCCACGTATATTATTAGCAATTTTATAGACGAGTTAACAGGCTGAAAGTGTATGAGGCAACTTTTGAATCCAGGTCTTCCAAACTCCAGGAACAGAGCTCTATGCGGTCAGTGCTTGTTACTTGGATACATTGTCTCACTTGAGTGCTTTACGTACAATCCCTCATTTGATGCTCACGACAAGCCTGTGAGCAGACCGATAATATTAACTCTATTTTACATTTGATGAAACTGAGGCTGTTCGGTTACATCTGAATGTAACTGTCCACCTAGTAAAACTCTTTCGTTTTAAACAGGGTGGAAGCTGAGACCAAAGACTTTAAATGGCTGGCCAGGGTTGAGCAGGGGGATGTCAGGGCTGGAAGCCACAAGGTCCACTGATTGCTTCCCCTGCTGACATCGCCTCCGTTCCGATTAAAGCTGGTGACCCTGGAGAAAGCGACGCTTTCCTAGGTACTGTTTATCTAGGAAAACCTCACGGATGAGAACTTGGCTTAACTTTAAAGGAGGACCCGACGCACGTGGGGGAGTCGCGATGGAAGCTCAATCCCGGGGGCGCGGGAGGTTCCGGAATTCCCGTCCCGGCCTCTCCACGGCAGGCGGCTCCCCTCCCCCAGCCCGCCCAGGGCACGGGGCCGCCGGGCAGGCCACGCACGCGCCGCGCGCTCCCGAGCACCTGACATCCAGGAGCGGCCCCCTCCCCCCGGCGTAAGTGGGTCACCCACACGCGCTCACGCACGTCTCGGGCCCTCGCGCCCCACCTCCTCGCTAGCAGCCCCCTCGGGGCCCTCCCTGACCCCCGCCGGAGCGCTGGCTCAGGCCTCGGGCGCCCTGCGGAGCGTGTCACCCACGCACGCACGCCCACGCCGGGCCGAGCTGTGGGGGCGCTTTCACTGTGTTCTGGGGCTGAGGCGTGCCGTCTGTGAGCGGGGAGGGGGCGGCGGGGGCCCTGCGGTGCCCCGGTCCTTGGCTTTACCTGGGCAGCGGACGCTCACGCTCCCCGCTATCCTCCTCCTCCTCCCCTCCTCTCTCTTGGGCGCCAGAGGAACCCGCCCGGCCCGGCCCGACCTGAAAGAGAACAGGGAGGAGGGGGCTGGAGGGGGGAAGTGGCGGCGGCGGGCACGTGACCACGCTCGCGCCTCCACCTCCTCCCGCCCCCGACTCCGCCCCCGGCAGCTCACACGCCCCTCCTACCACGGTTCACCACCATCCTGGGCGGGCGCGGAAGACTGCGTGTACACACTGTCGCAGCACGGCCAGGCCTGTCGGCCGAGCTGGGGGCGGAGTCACGACGAGGGGAAGGCGGAGAGATCCGAGTGTCTGCTCCGCCCCCGCCTGCCTCCTCCGTCACGCATGCGCACCGCGAGGACCGGCTCATTTCCCGCGCAGCGCTTCCGGGACTCGCGAGGGCGTTGGTCCGGTTTCCAAATACAGAAATTTGGAGGTCGCGTGCTTCCCAGGTGGCTCCTTGTTGAGGTCAAGTGGTCATTTAAGCCATATTTCGAAAATTACAGTAGCCATCTATAGTTCCAATGTTTGTTCCAGAGACTGCAAACCTGGCTTGTGCCTGGACGCATTTTACCTGGCTGTGGCCCCTGCCAGGAACACCCTCCCGCCCCCTCACCACCTTCTACAAGAAGCCTTTCTCATTCTCCTTAATTCTGCTGCCTTTGACTGTTTACAATTTATCCTGTGCATAGCTTGTTAGTACGCAGATATTTGCAAGTTGCCCCCCCCCTTAGACTCCTGGAGAGGAGGGGCCATGCTTTTGCCTTTTTGTGTGTGTGTCCTCAGCACTTAGCATAGTGCCTGTCACATAAGAGGAGCTTAATAAATGTTCATTGACCAACTGGCCCCAACTTCACTTAATAGCAAATGCAGTCCTGCCACTGGTACTGATGATTTCATTTTGCCAACAGCAAAGTCCTTATAGATGATTCATAGGTTCCTTTGTGTGGTAAAGCACCTGGTGCTGATTCTGTTCCAGCTGGGATTTACAAGGTAAGGGGTCCATTGCTCATACAAAAGCTGACTGAAATTTTCCAGGTTATGTGGCAAGAGGAAGTTATCCCCCAGTAGTTCAAGGATGCCTCCATTGTCCATCTCTATAAAGGTAAAGGAAATAGATCATCCATCAATTTCATGATGGCATGCTGGCCTGGGTTCTAGAGAATGGGCAATGCTCTCCTCCCTTCCCAGTCACCAATGGAGTGAAACAAGGCTGTGTGCTCGCTCCCATGCTTTTTAGCACGATGTTTTCAGCCATGTTGTCAAATGCTTTCCATGAAGATGAACACAGCATCAAGGTCGGCTACTGCACGGATGGTAAATCCTTCAACTTGAAAAGGCTACAAGCCAAGACCAAAGTGGATAGAGTGTTGGTGCATGATTTTCTGTTTGCAGAAGATTGTGCACTCAGTGCAGACTCTGAAGCTGAGATGAAAAGAAGTATGGATCAGTTCTCTGCTGCTGGTGACCATTTTGGCCTAAGAATTAACACCAAGAAAACACAGGTGTTCCATCAGCCATCACCACACCATCCATATATGGAACCGTCGGTTACAGCAAATGGAGAAGTTCTGCATGCTGTGGCTAAGTTCGCTTACCTTGGTAGTGTATTTTCCAGGGATGTGCACATTGATAATGAGGTTGCCAGAGCTAGATCAGTGTTTGGGAGGCTCTGAAGGAAAGTATAGGAGAGAAGAGGTGTGAAACTAACAACCCGAAGGTCTACAGAGCTGTGGTGCTAAACTCACTGTTGTATGCCTGTGAAACCTAGACAGTCTACCAGCATTACACCAGGACACTGAATCACTTCCATTTGAACTGTCTTAGGAAGATGCTGGAGATCACCCGGCAGGATCCTATATCTAGAAGGGACCTGAGTATGAGAAAGAGGGAATAAGCATTTTAAACTCTGGGAAGCAGATGCTGTTATGATCCTCAGGAAACTGAGGCAAGCAGAGTTAAGTGACTTGTCCAGGCTCACACAACTAGTGTCTGAGATCACACTTGAACTTGGGAAGATGAGTCTTCCTTATTCCTGGCTCAAGACTATGCACTATGACACTGCCTAGTAGCTCCTATATGTACATAGTGTTTCCCATGAAAACATGAGCTCCCAGAGGACAGACCTTCTTTTTGTATGTATCCCTAGGATTTTGTACAGTGCCTGGCAGGCATATGGTAAGTAACTAAATACTTGTTGACTTGGTAGTTTTTAAAGAGGAAGTTCACAAAGATAAAAGTCAAATAACCTAGTAAGGAAAATAGAGGAAATGAATCATATGTGACTTACTATTTTAGAGGGGGAAATAAAGCTAACACTGACATGTTTTCATGGTGTCTCTATTCACACAAGTGTTCTGTGAAACACAATTTGAGTAATCATGTGTTACAAAGTTCCTCCTTATGCTGAGCTGAAATCTTCCTCCCACTGGGCGTAGTTCTGCTTTCTGGAGCCACATAAAATAGCACTGTCCTTTTTTACATGACAGCCTTTGAACCTTGAAGACTTCTATTTCTGTTTTATGTTGTTTATATGTGCGTGTGTATTTATGTCTATTTCTGTCTTATATTCTCCTTGTCCCTACTTGATGTTAAGCATCCTCAACCATGAAGATGGTACAGTTTGACACTGTTTCCAGATTCCTCACTATCCTGATGGCACTGTCTCAGATACCCTTTAACTTGGCAGGTGTTAATATTAATGCAGTCAACATTGACCATCACTAGAAGTGTTTGTACAGATAACAAAAGGTGACAAAACTAATGACCAAGTTCATAGATTAAGAGCTAGAAGGGACCTTTGAGTGGAGTCGGAAGACCTGAGTTCAAATCTGGCCTCAGACAGTTTAGTAGCTGTATGACCCTGGACAAGTCACTTAACCCATTTTGCCTCGGTTTCCTTATCTGTAAAACGAGCCGGAGAAGGAAGTGGCAAACCACTCCAGTATCTCTGCCAGATGGAGTCGTGAAGAGTCAGAAGCAACTCAAAACAACTCAACAACAATGGCAAAATAGCCCAACCTCCTTCATTTTACAGATAAAATAATAGACCCAAAAGGACAAGACTGAAAAATGACTCACCAACAACAAACTTGACCAAGACCACATAGCTAGTAAGAAGCAGAGCTAAGTCCTTAGGTCCCAGGTCCTTAGCACCAAATTCAACATTCCACTTTACTGCGCACTTCCTTTTAGGTAAGAGGCTGGTCCACTGGGTATTGTTTTGAAGCCCTGGTAGGCACACACATGAAGTAGACAGCCAGTGGTTTGAAAAGCTGCCCGAAAGTATTTGTATTCCCAAATCTTCACATGGCTGAGTGATTTTTTTTTTCCCTTAAAGATTCAATCCTTTAGCTTAAATAAAAAATGTCCCCTAGAAATGTGAAAGTCCTTGACTAACACCTTCCCCCGACATCCCATCCTTGGTGCAGAGAGATCCTTGGATTCTCAAAGGCTGAGCCATTGGAGTGAAAGACTTGCACATGAATCCAAGCTGGAAAGATCTTGAGGACAGTTCTGTTGATGTGTGTCATCCAAGGCCTGGTCTGACTAACTAAGGGAAGGTCAAGCATCAGATTGGTCACAGATTGAAGAATTGTTTTTAATCACAGCACTTCTCAAAGATCTTCTATAATTTAGTCTTTTACATGTTGAAGCATAAATATGAAATACTCTTGGTCAAGCCGTAATAATCATTTATAGCTTAATGTGAATAAATTAACCAAATTCTTTCTTAAGAACTGTTTTTGATGAGGAAAGAAAGGATAGTGACAAGCATCCCTGAAGAGAAAAAAACGATGCTGAGGAGTTACCAAAATCACACCTGACAATTTCTTCTACGATGGGCATTGGAGATAGAATTGGACCGTGGCTGCTGAAGCACGCTAGGGTATTGGTTGGTGTAAATAAAGAGACTGCAGGATAAATATGTCAGAACCCAAAGGGTGGCCAGAAAATGTCACCTACTGGAAGGTACTTCATCATAATGAGAGAATGAAGGAATGGCAACAGCTCAGGCCCAAGCAAGGGGCTAGAAAGTACCCCCAGACCCAAGTGGAGAAGAGAAGGTGGCAACTCTTCAGGGTAATCTTCAATGCAAGTAACTGGAGGCAGTTAATTGGGAATTGATTTATGCAGCATTAGGTAATACCCAGTGGACAAAAATTGCTAAGGAGCCTCCAGAAGTGAGGAGAAATGAGTACAATGGCCCAAGCCAAGGCTTTTTAAGCATGTGCCAGTGTGCTAGGAAGAACTCCCACAGGGGCCATCAGGATTTTGGAACAATGACTAAGAAAAGTTCTCCAGCCACCTAGTTAGTAGAAATCAGCTGCTGGCATGTGATATCTGCAGAAAATTCAAGAGCATGATGTTTGTGAGGAAACAAAGTAACAGATGAACAGCGGACTCTCTACATATCTTGTCTTTCATGATATATAGCTCACATAGTCTAATTTCTCTGAGTATTTTTTTATTAAAACATTTCTCCAAGTATATCTTTTCTTGGCATTAATGAAACAAATAGATTACTTAGATAATAATACCATTCATGGTTTATATTTATACATTTTAGAACTTTTTATTTTGATTCAAAACTGTGTCATTATTTTAATCTAGTATATTATGGTTAAGAGTTCACTACTGTCTTAATAATTTACAAGCTTAACTCCTATGCACAGCTGAGTCAGAGCCACCAAGCCTAGCCAGGCAAACAATAAAAATCAGCAGAATGCCCTAGGTGAAAATTTTCTACTCTTTTCAGTACTTGTCTGATCTTTTCTTCTAGTGCAGACTAAAGGCCCTGGATCTCAGACAACTATTTATCAGGGTTGTCAAATTTCTTTTACACTCTCATTAAATCCCTTATTGTGAGCCTGCATCCAAAAACATGTTGAGCATCCTGCCTTCCTCCCACCCCCACCCTACCACAAATCGTATTTGAGCCACGTGAAGATTGGGTCACCAAGACTCACTTTGGCATCGTGATCCTTTTTGTTTGGCATGCCAAAAAGCTTAAAGGCCAGATCAAAATTTAAGTGAAGAAGGAAAGGTCATCACGCTCTATCCCCTTTGTCCTCATTCCTATCAGAGAGAAAAAGAGAGAGAGAGAGGACAGAACCCTCTTCAAAGTGGCCAATGATCTCTTATTTGCCAAACCTATTGGCTCTTTCTCAGTCTTTATCCTTCTTGAGTGACTTCTGTGTAGCATGTGACATTGTTGATAACATTTCTTCCTGGACAGTCTCTCTCCTACTACCAATGTGACTACTTCTTTGCTGGTTCTTTATCCAGGTCACACCTACTAACTTCAGGTATCCCCCAAGGCTTTATCCTGCACTGTCTTCTTTTCTTTTTTTCTTTTTCCCTCGGTAATCTCTTCAGCTTCCATGGTTTCAATTATCATCTCTATGGAGATGATTCCCAAAGCTATAGATCCAGCCCCAATCAGTCTTCTTAGCTCTGGTCCCCCTGTGGTTTGAATATCTTGAACTAGATATCCTATGGGTATCTCAAAACAACCTGTGCAAAACACTACGATGTACCCCCCACCCCCCAAGCCTAAGCCCTGCTTTCTTCTGGTATTTCCTGTTACTGTCTAGGACACTTCCTTCCCCCCAGTCACTCACAACCTTGGTGTCATCCTCAGCTTTTCACTCACAGTCACGCCATATGCCAATCTGTTGTCAAATGTTATTGCTTTTTTTTTTTGCATCTTTCCCATATGTCCCCATCTCTCTAGTCACACAGCCACCAACCTAGAACAAATCAGACAATATATATATGTACATACACACATACACACGATGGTCTTCAAATCTAAAAAGACAAAATAAATGCTAACCGTTCAGTAGCAGCGGCAGCATTTCAGGTCCACTAAACTACTGAACGGACTATTTCAATAGTCTTCTGACTGATCTCCTTGCCTTAGTTCTCTCCCTACTCCAGTCCATCCTTCGATCAACTTCCAAATTGAGCTTCCTAAAGTGCAGGTTACTCCCCAATTCCGAAAACTCCAATGGCTTCCTGTTGTGTCTGGGATCAAATACAGAATCTTCCATTTGGTATTTAAACTCCGTCACGATCCGGCCCCCTTCCTTCTTTTCCTGTCTTCGCTTTCCTCCCCTGCACATATACTGCATGATCTGTTATTGTAGACTTCTTGCTAGTTTTTCACACAATACCCACAACACTTCATCTCCTGACTCTGTGCCTATGCCCACATTGCTCTCCCTCTTCACCTCTGCATCCTAGTTTCCGTCGAGACTCAACTCAATTCCTACCTTTTGTAGCAGGGCTTACTTCCTAGTTCCTTTCTTCTAGAATTGCCTTCCATTTATACAGCATATATCTTATACGTACATAGTTATTTTCATGTTGTCTCCCCAGTTAGAAAATGAGGTCTTTGAGGGTTAGAACCATGTTTTTGCCTTTCTTTGGGTAACGCCCGGCACAAAGTAAGCACTTGATAAAGGCCTGCTTGTTAACTTGAATTGTAATCAAAACTGTACATACTACTTTTCCCTTGTGATAGGACCAGTGTTTTCCAGGTTTCCCTCTCCCTCCCTCCCTCCCTCCCTCCCTCTAGTGTTAAACTACTTTGTTTTTTCCGCTGAAAAGTGACAACCGCAATCCCCTGGGCTTGATTGGTCAGCGGACTTTACCTGAGATTTTGAGTACTTTGCTGAGTACTTCCTTAAACACAGCTTCCTGGTGGCCTCTGGCCATGATCACGTGGCTTCCTGGTGATCCAAGACTCCCATCTGGAGTGAAGACCTTTCAGACTTAACAGATGTTACCATCCCCTGTCTCACTAACCAGACCAGCTTCCATATGGGGACAGAAGGGGAAGGGGAGTACACATCCACCAAGCTAAGTACCCTGAAGCAGGATCCTGGCTGAATATCCTTTTTATGCAATGTCTAAGTTGTTAACTGTTGAATGACGTATGAGTATCTTATTTCATTTCAGCCCAACACTGAATCTAAACTTACAAGGACCTGGCTTGAATCAGGCCTGCCTTTACACCCTTATCCTGGTTCCCTTTCTCATATGACAGTTTCTTACATTTAGAAACACAGCATTAACATGGATTCAGAATCAAAGTTTCACAGTCAAAAGGAAACTCTGAGGTCGTCTAGATTAACTCCTACCAGAATCAAATTCCCCTCTATAATATGCCCCCAAAGTTGTTATCCACCCTTTTCTCAAAGACCCAGTGGCTCATTAGCTCTTGAGGCAGTCAGTCCCACTTAACTCCAATGTCTTCCTCACTTTTCATATCCATCGGATTACTGAGTCCTATTAATTCAGTCTTTGTAATCTCCCTCCACTTTTCCCCCTAGGAGTAAGAACATTGAATTTGACCAAAGCCAGTTTGACCTGGATTTGACTCCCAACTCCGCAGCAGCTCACTTAACCTTGAGTAACTCGTTTAAGTGTTCTAGGTCTCAGTTTTCTCGTTTTTAAAATTGAGTTCTGCTTCAGATATTAGTTGTGTGCCCCTGGGCAAGTCACTTAACCTCTGTCTGCCTCAGTTTCCTTATCTGTAAAATAGGGATAACAACAGCACCCCCCCCAAGGTTGTTGTGAGGATCAACTAAGATAATATTGTAAGGGGCTTTGCAAACTTTAACGTCTTTATCATCATCATCATTATTATTATTATTATTGGAGGGGAGAGGAGTATTAAGACCCAAAACTATTAAGGCTAATGCATAATTCAAGCCCAATCATTATTACTATTAAATGGGATGTTAGAAAAGCTACTGAGCAGGAAATCAACCTAGCGGGAGCTATTGAAAACCACAGCATCCAACAAGTCTGGCAGGATGGGGGGTAGAAATCAGGCATAGGTTGATAAAACCCAACTGGTAAATAAATTGATGCATGTGAGGAAGATAGTCAGTAATCAGAAGATTATAGATTTCTAGGTAGAAGAGACCTTGGAGGTCATCCAGTATAACCCTTTGATTTTAAAGAGGTGGAAATGGAGGCTCAGAGAGGTTAAGTGATTGGCCAGATCCTTCAACGTGAAGCCCAGTTCCATATCTGCTTCTCTGTGCTGCCTCTTGACAGGGCTATACAACTGTTAAAAGAGCACATAGGGAGGAGATTGGTTGGGAATTGTCTGTCCTTTGGTCTTTAAGAGGACCAATGACGTTGGGAGGGTGATGTCTTGACTTGCAAGCGGATTGGATTTAGATGAGAGAGGGCTATGCAAAGTCATCAGCCTCATTCTGTCCTCCATAGTCATTGGAGACCAGTGGGAAGACAAAGGTCAAGACAATTGGGAATTTGGGGGAGGAAGGATATAGAGACATGCAAATTGTCCAGATGTGTATTGAGCAAAGGGAGGTGTCAGACTGCCCACTCTGATGCTGCCTATGTCATCCTGACTCTCTCACTAATCTTCAGTCTCTCCCTGTCTATACAGGTATTCTTACGTCTTCCCGGTTTTGGAAAAATCCTCATTTGATACACTAATCCCCAATAACTATCCTCTTATGTCTCATTTCCCTTTTATGGCTAGCTAAGCTCCTTGTTACGGGTTCTTGCAATCCTTGCCTCCACTTCCTTTCTTCTCATTCTCTTTTTAACTCTCTATAGTCTGGATTCCAACCTCATCGTTCTACCAAAACTGCTCTTTCCAAAGTTACTGGTGACCTTTTAATTGCTAGATCTAATAGCCTTTTCTCCATCTTCAAACTTCTCAGCCTCTCTGCATTTATTGACACTGTTGATCACCCTCTTCTCCTTGATTCTCTCTTCTCTTGAGGTTTTCATGAAACTCTTCTCTCCTAGTTCTCCTCCTACCTAACTGTTGCCCCTTTTTATAACCAGGTTATGCTAGGTAACAGTGGGTCTCTCCCAGATCTCTGTCCTAGATCTTTTCTTTAACCTCTATATTGTTTCACTTGGTGATCTCATTGGATCCCATAGAACCAATTACCACTTCTGTGTTGATTTTCAAAACTACATGTCCAGCCCTAAGCCCTCTTTCAACTTCCATCCAACTGCCTATTGGGATTTCAAAATGGATGTCACATAGACATCTTAAACTCAGTATGTCCAAATGGCCAAAAATGAATTCATTGTCTTTTTCTGCCAAATACTCCCCTCTTCCTTACTTCTTTATTACTGTTGATGGTACCACTATCCTTCCACTCACACAGGCTTAAAACCTAGGTGTCATCTTAAAGCGCTCTCTCTCTCTCTCTCTCTCTCTCTCCCACTCTCTCTTTCTCTCCCCACACACCCAATCTGTTGCCAAGTCCTATTGATTTTATCTTTACAACATCTCTCTTATATGTCCCCTTCTCTCCTCTTATACTACCCTTCAAACCCTCCTTACCTCATGCTGGGACTATTGAAATAGCCTATTTGTTGGCTCTCCTGCCTCAAGGGTTTCTCTGCTATAAACCATTCTCTCCTCAGCTGTCAGACTGATCTTCCTGAAGTGCAGGTGTGACCCTGTCACCCCACTCCCATTTGATAAACTCCAGTGGCTCCCAATCATTTATAGGATCAAAGAGAGAATACTCTGTGCAGTGTTAAAAGCCCTTCATAACCTTGGAATGCTCCCCCTCATCATCTCAGACTCCTGACTTCCTTGGCTTCCCTTAAGTCCTAGATAAATTCTTACCTTCTATAAGGAGCCTTTACAGATCCACCTTAATGCTAACACATTCCCTCTGTTGACTGTTTTCAAGTTATCCTTTGGACATCTTGTTTACACATAATTGTTTGCATGGTATCTCCCCCATCACACTGTGAGCGCTTTGAGAAAGGCTTCTTCGTCCTTTGCCTTACTCTGTTTCTCCTGCACTTAGCACAGTGCCTGATACTTAGTAAGAATTTAATAAATGTTTAGTGACTGATTGATTTAGGTTCTCAGTTCTGACACTTGCTATCTTTGTAGTCTTAGACAAGTGACTTCATTTCTCTGTGCCTCAGTTTCTTCTATGTAACAGGAATACCTTGTAATCAAGGACTGAACAATTCCTGTGGAACACAGTTTTATAGATACATCTGAAATATCCCATTCCACTTCTTGAGGAGAATGGAGTTCTACTTTCATGTAGCTGGGCAGTCATTCCCTCCATCTCCTATTATCAAGGGGGAGGTGGTATGTAGCTTGGAATCTTCTGTCTATCACACATCAGATATTCAGGGAGTTAGGACAAAAGCTACTCTCCCTCGTTGCTCCAAGGAATTGTTCTACCCAGATCTGGAGGGTAACAGTTAACAATCACAGCCATCTTAGCTTTTCCTCCCACTATACGCTCATTTCACAAAAGACAACCACTAGCAAGCAAACACTTATCAAAGCGAGCAACAAAACAGCTATGGAAAAAGCCATATAAATTAGTTCAGGTCAAAGGTTCTTAATCCTTTTTTTTGTCATTGACCCCTGTGGCAGTCTATTAAGGATTATGGGGCCCTTCTCAGAATGATGCTTTTACAGAATTGAAGGAAATACTAGATTTCAGTAAGAGGTTGAGGACCCCTTGGTTTGAGTGTTATGTACCCAAGAGTTAGGAGATTCTTTGGCTCTGGAGTGAGATGAAACATCAGCTCAACCAGGGAAAGAACAGTCTCCCCTGAGGAGTCTGCTTTTAGTAATCTCTGGGGTCTAGGTACTAAGAATCAAGGGACATTTTGTGGTTCTGACTTCTCCCTACATGTCAGTAGCTTTAAGGCCTCCCATTCAGAATTCAAGATCCTTGACTTTTCTTCACATGTCTCCTCTTTCTCTACTTCTCCCAGCCAATTAAGAGTCCAGTCTCTCTCTATAGACACGACACAAAGCATTGCAAGGCTCTTCTTTATGGAACTGACAAATCCACCTGGAGATGAAACTACATATAAAATTAGGATATTGGATTAGTTCCTTCTCAATCTATGATCTTGCCACCAGAGATTTTTTTTTAATTTTTAAAAATTTTATTTAATTTTTAATTTATGGAATTAAACATTTCCATAACAGTATAATAAAAATGATTGCACATGAAACTGCAAAGCTATCATGTACAACTTGCTATTCCTTTTTAAATATATAATAAAGTTATTATGTAAAATTTCTTTTTTTTCCTTCCCTCCCACCCCCACCCTAGAGATGGCTACCATTAGACACAAATACACACACATATGTAAAATTATCCTATACATCTATTTATCAGTTCTTTCTCTGGATGCAGGAAGTTGCTATCTACCATCAGAGATTAAATCCAGCCTCTGACCATTGCCAGGGCAGCTAGGTGACACACTGGGTTTAGACTCATTTTCATGGATTCAAATCCAGCCTCGATTACTAGCTGTATGACCCTGGGCAAGTCATTTGACCCTGTTTTCCTCAGTTTTCTCATCTGTAAAATGAGCTGGAAAAGGAAATGAGAAACCACTCCAGTATCTTTGCCAAGAAAACTCCCTAAAAGGGGTCACAAAGAGTTAGATATAACTGAACAACAATCTGCCAGTTACTTTGTGACTCTGGGGAAGTCAGTTTCTCCAGGGCTCAGTTCCTTAATTCCTCCTCCAGTAAAATGAAGAGGTTTGACCATATGTTCCCTAAGGAAATGAAAGGGAATAAGCACGTATTCAGTACCTACTATGTGCCAGGCATTGTATTTTTCACAAATATTTTCTCATTTGATCCACATAACTAGAAGAGATGGGTGGAAATTGTAAAGAGGAAGGTTTTGGCTTGATTTAAGCCATACGAAGTAGGTGCTATGATCTCCATTTTACCGCTGAGGAAACTGAGGCAGAAATGAAGTGACTTATCTAGATCACACAGATAGGAAGTATCTGAGGTAGAATTTGAACTCAGGTCTTCCTGACTGCAGGCCCAGTGCTCTCATCAACTAAAGACTCATCCAGCTTGAAATATAGGACCATATGAATTTTGTCGGTATGTGGAAAAGAATGTCCAAAGACATTTTAAAATATGATTTGCTTATTCAACAGGGAGATAATGTCAAGAGTCATAAATATAGGAGAAGTATCAAGCATTTATTACTGTAAGGCCCCATTCTCATACTGATCACTGTCTTATTATTGACTTTCAACAATGCTCAGTGCTGCCCTCTGAGATTATGACTTGGGCATTATCACCGAGCTTAGGTCAGACAAGAGCATATTCAATCTGCAACACTCTGATAATAGAAGCAAGTGGCTGAAGACTGGCGCTCATAAGGATGCACAATAATTGTCAGAGCTGTTTGTGAAGGCTGCGTTGAGCTTTGGGTTGACTTGGTGCTAAAACGGGGCGGGCGGGGGGAAGGATGCCTCTTGCAATGCTTCCCGAATATTAATCTGCTTGTTCCTTTTGTCTAGTCTCAAGCCAAGGACACAGCCTGTGATAGGGTCAGGAGCTAGATACTCAGCAGAGGTTGGGCTCAAGTGTGGTTAGACTGGCAAGTGTACAGAAAAGGCAAATCTACAGAAACAAAGTACTCCTAGATGGGCATGTAGGAGGTATGTTCTCACTGAAGCAGGCAATACAGGGGAGAGTTTAAACACGGGTATGGTTGACAAATCAAAGTAGAGAATGAAAAGTCATGGAATTGCAGGGTTGGAAAGAATGTCAGAGTTCAACCAGGACCTAATCAGGAATGCTGATGCAAAAGGATGGGTTAAGATTAAATTGAGCTGAAGTAAATTAAATCCAAAGAAGCATGGTATGGTGGGAAAAGTAATGATTTTGGAGTCCAAGGTCCTGGTTTCAAATCCTACCATTTCCACTTATTTCCTGTTTGACTTTGAGAAATCCATTTACTTCTCTTGGTTTTGGTTTTCCCATCTGTAAAATGAGTTGATTGAACTATATATACCCTGTTTCATTCTAGCTCTAAATTGGTGCTACTCAGAATTCTCTCTAAAACATAGCCAACAAGTATTCATCCCATTTTTGCTTGAAGATCTAAAGTGAAGGGGGACCCACAAGCACCCAAGTAGCCTATTCCACTCTGGGAGTATTTGTGGTTAGGAGATTGCTTTTCTTTCCTTAAATCAATCCCAAGCCCTCTTCTTTGCCATTTCCCCCCTTCCCTTTAGTTATGTTCTCTGGGAGAGCCAAGCAAAATAAGTATAAACAATCTGTCTTCTACATAATGGCCTTCCAAATAATAGCGACCACTTGGACAAAAATAGAAAATTGTTACATGGAGTTCGGGAAATAGATCATATGCCTGGCACAGCAGCTAGGAATCCCTTAATTTGCCTTAAGGATAATTTCATCCAACAAAAGGTGGAGGAATCATCAAGGGGGAAATTCTATTCTGGATCTGATTCTCAATAACAAGGAAGAATTGGTTGCTATGGTGAAAATGATGGGGAGCCTTAGGGAATATAATTCCTCTCTCCTAGAGTTTGTGTTAGAGCAGATGAAAACTGAGCATAATCTGAAACGTACCTCATATATGGGGAGGGCAAATTTCAAAAGTTTCAGAGGAAGGATATAGATAGGACCCCATACAAAGGGGAAGTCAGGTCGCAACAGGGTGAAATCATTCAAGAATGAAATGCTTTATATGAAAAGAGGAACAATTCTGACGAAGAGAAACATGGCAACTATCTGCTGTAATCTCCAGTTGGACGTGAACTCTATAAAAACAAGAACTGTTTCTCATCTTGCCTTTGTATTTCCAGTGCCTAGCACATAGTAGGCACTTAAGAAACAATTGCTGGACCAAATTGCAGTAGAAAAAAATTTAGATTTTAAAAAGATAGACATGCAGAAGATGGAAAAAATGTTAGGCAACATGATGAATACAAAATTGTGGCTAAGTATTACAAGAATAGTGGTGAGAATGCTAACACTCAGGATGAGCTGAGGTTAAGGAAAGCAACTGATCTTTTTTACAATAGGTGAAAGATGAGGATCAAAGAAGGGACAACACTGATGCTTGAGTGGGTAGGACCATGGTGACTGACGACAATGAGAAGGCAAAGCTGTCCTACTCTAGTTTTATTCTGCCAAAGAGAATGACCTTTGGCTTGGAAAGGACAGAAGATAAGTCCTTAAGAGGAGGTTGATGCTTAAGATGGGTAAAAGAATTGGTAAAAAGAGTTCCTCAATTTCTTTGAGGAATTCAAGTCAGCCAGTCCCAGTGAACTCCATTCGTGCATATGGAAAGCATTACCAGGCAAGAGGGATTACAGTTACTGTCAGTGACATTTAAAGGACTGTGGGGCATGGGAGGGGTGTTGCAAGGCCAGAGAAGGACAAATGTTATGCCAATTTTTAAAAGAGGAAAGAGAATGGAATGTATGAACTAAAGGAAGTGAGTTTGAATTCTATGTCTGGGAAAATTCTAGAGCATGTTGAAGAGCCAGTTAGTGAACACCTAGAAGCTGAAGCAGTAAATGCAAAGATCCAGAATGGCATCAAGAACAGTCCAGGCCAGAGTATCCTTAGGAGAATGCTGTGGTTCACCTGAACTTCCCCAAAGCATTTGACCAGATTGGCGAAAAGCCTGAAGTCCGTATCACAGAAGGGTCAGTTGAAGAAACTGGAAATGTAAACCTGAAGGAGGGGACTTAATCTTTTGCTGGTGAGATCTGGTGAAGCATCTACCTCAAGTCTGTCTCTATTCCAGTCCATCCGCTAATCAGTCGTCAAGTTGATCTTCCTAAAGCCTAAGTCTCGCCGTAACACACACACACACACACACACACACACCTCATTCGATCAATGCCATTGGCTCCCTATTGCCTCTAGGATCAAATATAAAATCCCGTAACTTGGGCCCTTCTTACCTTTTCAATCTTGTGTCTTACTCACCTCCAAGAGCTCTGCAGTACAGTGACCCTATCCTCCTTGCTGTTCCTCACACTAAACACTCCATTTCCCAATCCTGAGCATTTTCACTTGTTTCCCATGCCTGGAACTCTCTCCCTCCCTTCCTTTTGCCCCCTGGCTTCCCTGCCTCGCATCAAGCTTCATTGGAATTTCCACCTGTTGCAGGAAGCCATTCCTTGTTCCCCTTAATCTTAGTGCTTTCCCTCTGAGACTACTCTCTGTTTATCCTAGTTATATCTTGTTTGTACATCATCATTTACATAGTCTCCTTCATAGACTGTGAGCTCCATGAGAACACAAGCAGTATTTTTACTTTACTTTGTATCCTCAGCCCTTAGCCTAGTTTCTGGTACAAAATTTTTATTGTTATTCAGTTGTGTCCAACTCTTTCTGGCCCCATTTGGGGTTTTCTTGGTAGAGATGAATTCTCTAACTTATTTTACAGATAAGAAAACTGAGACAAAAGGGTTAAGTGATTTGCCTGGGGTCACATAGCTAGTAAGTGTCCAAGGCCAGATTTGAATTCAGAAAGAAAAGTTGTCCTGACTCCAGGCCCAGAGCTCTATCTACCGCACCACATACAAAATAGGCATTTAATAACCTGATCGATGAAGCCTATTTGTAAATAATTGAAAAAAATGCTAAATTTCAGCCAGAGATTAGTGACAGTAAAGATGTCATTTTTCCCATTTGGGGTCACAGACCCCCTAAAATCTATCCACAGACCCCTTGAGGGGGTTCCCTAGGAGTTTGTGGACCTCAGATTAACAACTCTTCATAGAAAAGATGGATGGAAGAGAAGAGGACAGGACAGCTATATTCAGGCATTTGAGAGACTCTCATGTGAAAGAGAAATTTGTTCAATTTGACTCTGGAAGGAAGAACTAGGAATGACAAAGGATGGAAGTTGCAGAATGGCCAATTGAGGTTTGAAGTCAGGAAAAGTTTCTTAACAATGAGAGTCATCTGTAAATGGAATTGGCATATTCAGGAGGCAATGGGCTTCCTCTCACTTGGCAGTTAGTGTGAATCCTTTTTTCCATCATTATGGGCTGGTCAAGGGCTGAAGCCTCCTCCAACTCTAAAATTCTGTGAGTCTGTCATGCAGGTATTTCTGAAAGGATCATAGAGTTAGAACTAGAAGATAGAGGGAGAGGGAGAAGGAGAGGGAAAGAGGGAGGAGAGGGAAAGGAGGAGAGAGAGAGAGAGAGAGAGAGAGAGAGAGAGAGAGAGAGAGAGAGAGAGAGAGAGAGTTTATTAAGTACTTATTGTATGCCAAGCATTGCACTAACTGCTAGGGATAATCAACACAAGTAACCCAGATGGTGCCTACTTTCAAGAAGCTTACCTTCTAATAGGGAAGACCACAGCAAGAGAGAAGCTTCCAAGGGGAGGGTGGGAAGAGGGTCCCGTACCATGGGAAGGCAGCTGATGGGGAGGTGGGGAAGACTGGAGAGTGAACTAGAAGTGAAGTGAGCTGGGTGGCTAGAGCTCCTTGTGATACATGTGTGTGTTTATATTTATATGTAAGCATGACAGGATTTTTTTTCAGTAGAAATGATACTAAAGAAGAAACATGACCATCTTCTTTGTCACTGCATCCTAAGGACCACGGGACCTTTCCATCTGACTGAAACTTCCCATATGTATCGTCTGCCCCAATTAGAACATGAGCTTGAATGCAAAGACTGTCTTTTTCTATTTGTACCCCCAGCCCTTAGCATAGTGCTTTGCACACAGTAAGTGCTTAATAAATGCTTTTGCATTCGCTCAGCAGCAGCTTTTTCCATACTTCCACACATCCGTGCACTCGCTCCCTGTACAATCTTCTATGAAGTAGAGTCTATGCCATGGTAATATCATAAAGGCGAAGGTTTTACAACCTCAGGAACCTTAAACATTATAGCTCCCCTGGCAAATAGAGCACAGTCATTGTTCCTGACATGCTGAAAAGACAAAAAGTCCTTTCTGTATAAGCAGTCGTAGAAAATCATGCATATTCAAAGCAGGCAGAATCAAAGAGTTACGATTGTTCACTGAGAATAATGACTTTGAAAATCTTATCACAAGGGTGAAGTCTCAAGGGCACTATAGTCCAACACTCTATTAGGAAAATTCAACTTGGGACCAACTGAAATCATTTCATAGGATTACAGCTGGAGCTAGACAGGAGCTCAGAGGCCATCTGGCCCAACCCCCTCATTTTACACAGGTAGATACTCAGAGATCAATCGAATTGCCCAAGGTCACATAAGTGGCCAACTTGAGTGGCAGGATTTGAACTTAGTCTCCCTGATTCCAGAGCCAGCATATTTCCAAACACTAAACAGACTTCCCTTTGTTGCACTCAGTGCAACACATTAGTATAAATAAATATATTAGTATGTCTACACATTGCATGCAAACATTGCCTGGTCCAGAGAAGGCAGCTCCAGGACTGACATGTGAGCCACGGTCTTCGATCTAGAAATAAGACCTGGGATCAATCTGAAATGGATGGGGAGTTAGACCCAGGGAGAAGTCCCAAGAAAGGAGCAGACCGGCAGTGCCAAGCAATTCCAAGCTGTGGTTCTTCATCAGGAAGTCAGTCTGAACCAGTGCAGGAGTGGGATGCACAGGTACAAAGTGTCGAGTAACTGGAGCACTAATTAGTTCTCTAATAGAAGATGCAGGAAACACAGGGCTGCTTTGTGTTTTGATGAGTTTGGAAGCAACAGAGTCACGTGTTGTATGCTCAGAGGCTACTACAAAGCACCTGCTTCTCAGACCTTCTCTACTCATACAATGCTGGTTTCCGAATAAGCATCCACCGAAAGATATGACTGCTGTTTGATAGAACCAACTTGGAGTTTCAAAGTTAAAATTCAGGAAAACTTCAAGGAGTACTCACAGCAAAGAAATCCTGTCATATTATTTCTATGGCAAGTGTTTTAGACCAAAGGCTTCCAATGGGACAAGTGGGAACCAGATCTTACCTCTGCCATTTACTATTTGCCATCCTCTAGATTGCTTTACAAGATGAAGGCACCTACAACAAAGAAAACTCTCCAGAGGGAGATTTCAAAAAACCTGGAGGTCAGGGTCTCTAGATTGATCTGATTAAGTGATTTGGCTAATTAGTTAATTGATTAATCAACAAGCATTTATTAACACTAAAATGTCAGTGCACATCAATCGATGCAAAATTTTATCATAATTTTATTTTAAAGAAAAACGTTCATACTATCTCTATTTTCTTTCTCTATGACCTTGGAAAAATCATTTAACCTCTCCTGGTTTCAGTTTCTTCCTCTGTAAAATGAAGGGGTTGCAGTTGGTGACCATGAAGGTTCTTTTTGGCTCTAAATCTGTGATTTTACGAGTCTAGTTAGCGGTAGAGTCAAAACTAGGCCTGGAATGTCCCATGAACAGATGGGTTCTTGGGCTGCCAGGAGGCAAAGTCCAGGTATCAGGCAGCAAACTTTGGGGGCCAGGGCAATGAAAAGACAAGAGTATGAGTATAGTTTTTCAGACTTAACTCCCACAGGAGTAAAAGAGTGTTTAAAGATCCAACATATACTGAAGGACCAATTAATAGAATGTAAGCTACTAGAGGGCAGGACTCTTCCATTCATCCTTTTTTCCTAGTGACTAAAACTGTGTCTGGCACAGATTACTGTTCAGTCGTTTTCAGTTGTATCTGACTCTTTGTGACTCCACTTGGGGTTTTCTTGGCAGAGATACTGGAATGGTTTGCCATTTCCTTCTCTAGTTCATTTTACAGATGAGGAAACTGAGGCAAAAAGGGTTAAATGACTTCTCAGAGTCACACAGCTAGGAAGTGGCTGAGGCTGGATTTGAACTTGAGTCTTTTAGGTGCTCTTTGCACTATGGCGCCACCTAGTTGCCCTACCTGACATGTAATTGGCCCTTAAAACACCAGAAGGACTGGAATTTAAGACTATCTTGAAGGACCAAGCTGTGTCAATTGATGCTGCATTTAAAAAAATACATAAGGCAGAGCAAATAGAGGTCGGCTGAAAATTTTTATCTGAAATTAAATCATGATAAAATTCTTGCATCAACTCATCTGACTGGTACTTCTGTTGTTAATAAATGTTTAGTGATTGATTGGCCCTGATCTCCAGACTTGCCCAAGTCCCTCCTCAGATGGAGAGCTCTTCCTGTCACAACTGCCTTCATTTGCCTCAGAGGAATCTAACAGGATGGCAACTATAGACCACCAAGACCTCCAAATGTGGCAATGCCAATGCTTCAGGTTTTCTTGGTAATCGGGTGAACTTGCTCCCTGACTTATCGGTTCTATAAGATGGAATTTCTTGACACCAGTTGTCATAAACTAATAGAGATTTATGCATATAAAATCTAATTTTCACATCACTAACATTGCTTCCTGGGATTTAATAGTGATTTCTTCCTTGTCCTTCATCTACTCCAATTCAGCTTTATCCATCTCCCATGCCCACATCTAACACACTAGCCATAGAAACAGTGTGCCAGGATTTCTTTGTTGTGAGTATTCCTTGAAATCTCTGTGAATTTTAATTTTGAAACTCCAAGTTGGTTCTGCCAGAATGGGGGCTTGATCTGAAGTGATTTAGTTCAATGCATGAAGGTCCTGATTTTTACTGGAGTGCAGCCTGGGCTTCATTATGGTCCATTCTCACGTCAGGTGTGGGAGTCGCGATCGGATCCACCTGCTGGTGCCTGATCCTTCCAGGCAGCTAGCCAACATACAGCCTGGGTGTGTGCTGATGGGGAAGCAAACAGCCTTGTCTGCAATCAGCATGCAGATCTTGTTTTTTGCGGGGGGGGGGGGGGGGGGGGGGGGGGGGGGAGGAGGTTGTTGTTTAAGCCCTGCTCAACAAAAAAGTAAAAATTACTATAAAAGCACCTTGATGAATAGACACGGTTGTCAATGTTCCAATCAGATGGAAGGAGAGTTCGGAGAAGGAATGCTGGGAGAAATAGGACAAAGGGGCAGTAGTTCCGACTTTACTAAAACAAGAGAAAAAGAACCTAGTAAATACTGAGTGTGTGAGGAAATGGTCATAAAGATGCCACTAACACAAAGATAAGATAAAGGAAGCAGTCTCTTTTTTCCCCTCCCTCCCACCCAAGGAAATACCATATATTTTGTGAAATATATAGATGTAATTGAGGAATAGAATTGCTTAGAAAAGACACAAAATTGATTGCAATAAGATTTAGATTGAATATCCAAAAACCATTAAGTTTAGCAATAACATTGATCAGGGTCGTGTTTTACAACCAGTGTGTTCCAAGGCAGTCCAGGGAGTCCTTACTTTGTACCTGTTCTTAGGAGAGTGAACAAATCTCCTTTAATCAGCAGAAGCTGTACTTTCTACGTTGCTTTGTAAAGGAAAGAATGAGGGTCTTTGAAGCCGCAGAAGGAAGATTTGGGGGTTTAATACACAGTTTTCTAGACGAATGGAGAATCTGGACACACATCCAACAGTTGGAGGCCAACTGTTAATGCTAGACAGGTTAAGAATGAAATAGGTCAAATTTATCTCTTGTTAAACTTGGGCCCTGTTTCTATCCTGGCGTTGTCTCTCTATACATATCTAGAGAATTCTAGTTCTGTCCCTATCAAAATATGCCATTAAGAAAACACCTGAAACTTATTCATCGCATGGTTCATTACATTTCTCATGTAAACCACCTCTCCTCCGAATTTGTGTATTTCTAGGGAGTTCACCCCTTTTTTCCCAGTCATTCAGCTTTATATTATTAGTGTCAACCTGGCCTCTCTCCCATAACCAATTAGATGAGCAGTCTTGGTAATTGTGCCTTCACAACATCTCTCTGTCTGCTTTTCTCCATCCACACAGCCAATACTCTGATTTAGCCTCTATCACCTTTCACCTGGAGTAGCAGGAAAGAGCAAGAATCTCCTAAGCGGATCCCTCTTTGGGATCACTTTCCTTTCCAAATGATCTTTCACAGAGCCGCCAGAATAATTTTCATATAAGGGTTTGACCAAGTCACTCTCCTACTCCAAAGGTTCCTGTGGCTCCCCCATTCCTGATAGGATAAAATGCTGTAGCCCTGGGTTCCTGGGCTGGATTGGTCTGCTATGAATGCAAGAGACTCAGGCATAATATTTTACAATTCACCAGCTGGTGATATCTTTGAACTTGACTTTTCAGGGACTTCTTGAGGTTTTTTTTGGAGAATACTGGGAAAGAGAAACCAGAAGAGAAGTTGTCTTTCACCCTATGCCTTGTGAGCAGGAGAGGGTCAAGCAGTACTCAGATCTCTATATCAGGACTTCTTACACTTTTTCCAATCCTGACCCCTTTTTGCCTGAGAAATTTTTACTCGACCCTGGGTATATAGGCATATAAAATAAGTATACAAATCAAACATTTACTGATAATAAACCATAAAGAAATTTATTTTAAAACAATTCTTTGCTACACACATAATTTTACCATTTACCAAAGATGAAAGCAAATTTGCACACTGAGATGGATGTGTTTGTTTATTTTTACATAAAGAATTAAATCTTGGCAGAATATTTGATACCACAGGACATAGAGCATCTTTAACATTTTTTCAGAGTTGATCGATATTTTGATTTTATAATTGTCAATGTTGAGAATGCTGCTTTGCATAAATACATAGTACAAAATGGCAGAAGTATGTTTAGGGCTATTTCAGAAATTGTTGGAAATTCTGTACTAATCCTAAGCAAAAATTCATCTAACAGTTTTGTATATACAGTAAAAATACTGCAATTCATAATATACACTAGTCTCAAATCTGAGTCAAAGTGTTCCTGGCAGCATTCATTGGTGTTGTGCGGCGTGATGGCATGCGCAATGCAAAGTGCGCATGTTGTGTGTTCAGAACTAAGGCTGTGGTGAAGTTGCACAATGGAGCATGGCAAGCGCTGCCAGAAACACCTTGGATTCATTACAGATTTGATTTTGAATTAATTTTTGGTCGTTGCGTGTTCAGAAACCTCTTACCGTTGCCACATTTTTTGTGACCCCCTCCATGTTCAGTTTCATGACCCCATATGGGGTTGTGACTCACTGTTTAAGAAGCACTGCTCTAGATGGCTGCTCCCCTTGAAGCTTTTGAATTGTGGTGCTGGAGAAGACTTTTGAGAGTCCTTAGGATATCAAGGAGATAAGATCAGTCAATACTTAAAGAAATTAATTCAGACTATTCATTGGAAGGACAAATACTGAAACTGAAATACTTTGGCCACCTAATGATAAGACAGGACTCATTGAAAAAGACCCTGATGTTGGGAAAGATTGAAGGCAAAAAGAGAAGGGGATGGCAGAGGATGAGATGGAGAGGTGGTGTCATGGAAGCAATGATGAACATGAACAGACTTGGGGAGAGACTGGAGGATAGAAGGGCATGGTTGTGCTATGACCCATGATGTCATGAAGAGTCAGACATGACTGAACAAATGAACAACGACAAAAAAATCTGGCTGAAGTTACTAAATTTGTTATGAAAACTTACTAACTACTAAACTAATTTCATATTACCTCCCTTCCCACACACTATATTTCTACTAAACCATGCAAATTTTCTCTGTCTGTCCCCCATGGCTGTAAGTCTTTCCCTCCTCCATACTGACTACTGACCTCCGTGGCTGCCTTTACGTCCCAAATAAAATCCCATTTCCTACAGGAAGCTTTCCTGAACTCTTCTTAATTCCTGTGTCTTCCCTCTGTTAATCACTTCCTATTTATTCTGTATATAGCTTGCTTTGTATATAGTTGTTTACATATCATGTCCCCTGTTAGACTGTAAGCTCGCTGAGGGCAGGGACTGTCTTTTTCTCCTTTTTGTATCTCCAGCACTTAGCACAGTGCCTGGCACATAGTAAGTGCTTAATAAATATTTATTGAATTGAATTGAATTATTAACTGTTTACTGAACTTGACACTCCATTGTCTGCCTCTAGGAAAGCATTCTCTTCCCTGTTCCAATTCCCAGAATCCTTGTCTTCTTTCAAGAACCAGCTCAGGTATATGCCCTCCAGGAGGCTTGCTCTGCTTTCCTCTCATCAGATGATATAATTATAAAGCATTTAGCACAGTGCTTGGCACATAGTAAGCGCTATGCAAATGCTTATTCCTTTCTCTTCCCTTCCCTATCCCCCTTGTTGATATTCTTGCCCACCTCAATTTTCTTTGTACATTGTGTGTCCTCCTAGTACAGTCTAAGAACCCTAAGGACAGGGACTATTTCTGCCTTTTTAATGCCAGTGCCTAGTGGTGTCTTGTACGTAGGAATATTCTTGAAGTAGGGAGAATCTCTCTTACTACTTGTGTCATTGATAATTTGGATAATTACAATGGACAGAAAATACCCCCAACAAAGCTATAGGTTAATTTTTTAAAGTCAGTAAAGTAGTCAGCAAATATTAAATATGAGATATATGACCAGTAAGCTATTGGGCATCATGTTTTAAAAATATGGATCTAAAATTTCTTTGCTAAAGGGAGCTCCCCATAAGAAAATTCCCTCTCACAATTTGGACCAGCAAAAGTTCTGCAATTGATATAGGACTGAAGAGTCGTTTGAGGCTCTGAGAAGTGGTGACTTGTCTGAAGTCACATAACCAATAGGAACCAGATGCAGGGTTAGAACCAGGTTGTTCTAGATCTAGGAGACCAGTGCTCTGTCCACTAGGGATCATATGGGACAATCAAAGACAGGTAAGAAGTAGATCTCTGCTTAGGGGAATTTACAGTATCAGTATGGAAATGGGACAACATATGAAAAAATTATTTTCCAGGCCCTCATTGGCAGAAGTGACTTCATGGTTGACCACTAATTAACATGCCCATCTATAGGGATTTGGTGGATTTCTGAGGAACATGAAAGTTAGCATACCCTGCCCTTCTGAACAAATGCATTTACGTACAGAGACAAGGAGGGTTGTACCCAGAAAAACTAAGTGCCACCATACCCTTGCTGATAGGGCAAAATAAATCTCCTTTTGTTAAGTGTTCAATGACTTGCCAGTGCCTCAATTTATCTCAGTATCAATCCTGGACTAAAGGTGCTGAGATTGAAACACCATATTTGTAGCATTGTCTTTCATTCCAGGAGCCATGTTTTAGGAAGGACAATGATAAACTGGATAGTATCCAAAGAGGCTGACCACAATTGTGAAGGGCCTTGAGTTCATGCCCTATATGGATCAGTTGAAATAACTGGTGATATTTAAAAGCCTAGAGGAGAGAAGAGTTAGGGTGGATACAATAGCTGTATTCAGATATTTGAAGGGCTACCACTTGGAAAAGGGGATTTAAACTCATCCTGCTGGGCCTCAGAGGACAGAACTCTGAGTGGGGGGTGGTGTGGAAGTTGTGAACAGGCAGGTTTAGGCTTGGGTTAAGGAAAATCCAATAATCAATTATCCAAAAGGAGATAGTACCCTCACTGGAGCTTTCTGAGCCAAAGCTGAATTACCACTGGCTCAGAACGTTATAGACAGGATTCTTGTCCATGTATGGACTGGACTAGACAGGTGACAACTGAGGTCTTGTCCAACTCTGAGACTCTGTGATTCTGTCTTTCCTTTCCCTTATTGTTCCCTAACTTCTGTTATTTTATCTGTCATATGCAGCTAGGTGGCACAGTAGATACAGTGCTGGGCCTGAAGTCACAAAGATGTCTTCGTAAGTTCAAATCTGCCCTCAGATACTCACTAGCTATGTGACCCTGGCCAAGTCACTTAACCCCGTTTGCCTCAGTTTCCTCATCTATAAAATGAGCTGGAGTAGGAAATGGTAAACCACTCCAAAATCTTTGCCAAGAAAACCTCTATTGGGGTCACCAAGAGTCAGACACAGCTGAAAGGAATGAACAACAATCATTACCCCTGTTGCTGCTACTGCTGCGACCACCACCACCAACTAGCAATCTGTAAACTCCTTGAGGACGGAGTCTGCCTTTTAAAAATCTTTATGTCTCCATTACCTGTCTCAGTCCCTTGTATTTAGGAGTTACTAAGTAAATGCTTGTTGAATGAATGAAAAACCAGCCCTCCAAAATACATTGTTAGGATACTATTATGTCAAACAGACATGTCCTATGTGAAAGTTGGATTTTTCTTTACTAAATGGTTAAAAATCAATTTGTAATATCCTTCCAATATTAATATTGAAAATGAATAAAAGTGATACTTCTTCAAGCAGTGACTCTAGTTCTCTCGCTATTATCCAATAATACCGATTTTTAACCAATAGAATGACTGAGGTTAGGGAAGGAATTATTCATAGATAAAGGCTTCGCCTCGTAAAAGGCAGACTACCGTAGAACAATATAAAGAAGGTATTGAATTCTATTAGTTGCACCCCAATATTTCATTTCCTGGTTTGGCATGAGAAAAAACATGCTGAACTAGCATTTGACAATATGAAAGAGCTCTGTATATTTGAAGAACTTGAAAGATTTGGTCTTGAAAAATCATTTACTATATTAAATTTGTGTGCCTCTTTATATAGGCATTATCCTTTGATTCAGCTGGGAATATGAACCTCTCTAGTATCCACCTCCTTCCCTCCACTCCCTAGCCAACACCCTGGTTCAGGTCCTTATCAGCTCTCATCCAGACCATTGCAATAACCTCCTAATTGGTCTCACTGCCTCCAGTCTTTCCTCTCTCCAAGCTATCCTCCTCACAGCTGCCAAAGTGATGGTCCTAAAACACTGTGACATGACATCATGTCACTCCTTTGTCTGAAAATTTCTCTGTCTGGAATAGTATTTTTTATTTTTGGTAAATGATTGGAACAGATTTTAAAACAGAGAAGCACAAGTTAGGAGTTACATGTTGTAGCCTAACCTTTGCCTTTGGGGAAGTCACTTAATGTCTTGGAGCCTGAACAGGAGGCAGAAGTGGTCAGTCATTAGCTTACAGACCCCTCATTTATACAAGTAGTCCTTGTGGGAGATGCTGGCAATCATGCATCAGGTGTCAGACAGTGGTATACCCAACAGGGCACATTGGTGGGAATAATGGATTAGAAATCAGAGGACCTGGTTTCTCATACCTTACTCCTGTTCTTCTCCTACTAGCTAACATTTGTATAGTACTTACTGTGTTAAGCTCTTTACAATTGTAATTTCATTTGATCAACCAACCTTGGGATATGGGTGCCATTATTATCACCCCCATTTTACAGATAAAGAAAATGAGACCAATAGAGGTTGGATGACTTGCCCAGGGTCACACAGCTAGTAAATTTCTGAGGCCAGATTTGAAGTCAAGTCTTCTTGACTTTGGGCTCAGCTCTATTTGCTGTACCACCTAGCTACCCACTCTATGGGCAAGACATATTTAACTCCTCTGAGCCTTCACATGAGGAATTGGGAGCATGTTACCTGTGGTATCTACTCCACAGGACTATTATGAGGCTCAGATGATATAATGTTGATAAGAATTAGTAAGAAATCAGCTGTTATTGCCCAAGATCACACATCTAGAGGGGGTCAGGAGCAGGAGGTGAAGTTGGGTCCCTTCTGATTTCCAGTCCAGTATTGTTTACCTGATGCCACGCTGCTTCTCTGATTGTGAAAATCAAGAATCTTATCCTTCGTTTGGGATCCTAAAAGGTTTGGATTGTAAATAATGGAGAGAGACAAAAATTCTTTGGGATCATTTCAGTTTTCAGCTGAAGAATCAGGCTTCAGTAAGTATGAGTTTAGCAGTGAAAGTGAGGAAAGATATAGGAAAGAATGAATGAAAAAGCATTTACTATGCTTTGTATGTGCCAAACATGATACTAAATGCTGAGGATACAAATAGAAAAAGCAAGATAGTTCTTGTCCTCAAGGAGCTTATTTTCTAATTGGGAAATACAACACATATAAGGGATTGGTGACAGTGGAGGGTTGTATTAGTCAAGGAAGTACAGGGATGGTGAATGGAGTCATACGGTAATTGACTAACATCTCCTTTTCAATAATGATACTGTTGATTACCTTGCTGTTCTCCAAGAAAGAGGTAGAGAGAAAATGGAGGTGGGGAGCGAGGATACATATGGGAGCATGGCAAAGAGACATCCAGAGTGTATCATGAAAGGACTGAGAGTGCCCAGATATGGCAGATTCTCACCATTAGGGCTTCAGAGTAGAAGTTGAGTGCCTCATCCGAGGTCAAGTATTTTGAAGGACAGCCTGAGGAAAGGCAAAGTCAGGAGAAGGGGTCTTTTTGGTCATTTGTCTTAAGGATAAAGGAGACCTATGTATGTTGCAAAGATGGAGTTAGTGGATGAAAGAGAAAGATGAAAGATCTCTCCCGAAAGAGGTAGGAGGGGAATGGGATCAAGGCCACAAGTAGAGGGCTTAGCCTGGACAAGGAGAAGAGCCACCTTGCACTCTGAGATTGGGTCAAAGGGAGAGAGGGCAAGTGAAGGTATAGAGGTTTTGAGACATGGAATAGGAAAGATGAGGGTACTCGTGACAGATGGATGGCTTCTATCTCAGTAAATGAAGAGGTAAAGTTCTCTGCCTAGAGAGAAGGAAGTGGAAGGCGGAGCAGGGGATAGAGAGATAAGTTTAAAACAGCCCTGGTTTGAGGGACTACAAAGTCTATTAGAGATAAATGGAAGTATTGCTGAGTGGAACCAAAAGATAACATGAATTTGTAGCAGGTATAGTCAGTATGGTTCGGTGGCTTTCTCCAGGAGTGTAACAATAGTTCTGGAGGAGAAGAAATGGAGGGTGGGATTCAGGGTTGAGGATTAGCTGGGCATGAGGAAGAGAAGAACATCTTCATACTCTCCACCGTCCCCATTTTGGGGATCCAGGCTTGGCCCCGTTGTGGGGAATGGGCAGGGAGCAGGGTGGGCAGACAGGTTGTTCAGATGGATGATTTATTACCAAGGTGGTTCACTTAATAAATACTAAGTGTCTGTTAGCTGCAAGTATCCCAGAGTGCAGTTGAACCAAACATTTCATTAAAATTTGCCACCAGAAGCCAAATGCCCTATTTCAGTCCTCCTGAAATTCATGACCACCGTATAGACACATATTCAGCATCAGTATATTCTCTCTTTCATCTTTTTTATTTTTTCATTTAACTTGAGATTTCAATTTTCTTCCCTAAAACTTTCTAAATCTTAACTACACTTACTGGGTTCTCAGATTTATGTAATCACATAATATGCCTTAAAGATATTCCTTATCTCTTTCTTCATTATCACTCCTTGTTTTGGATAAATTGCTGTTATGTTGAGCTTTCTCTTTCTTTTTCATTAGGGTAGTTAACCATTTACCAGTTTTATCTGAATTATCATAGAAAAATTTATTCGATCTATAAAAATAATTGGCTCTTTAACTGTAATTTTATTCAATAGTGCTTTAATCTATAACAGTTCCCCATAAGGTTTTTACTATGAGGATTTTAATGTCTTTTTTATTTAAAGCTTTTTTGGTAATGTCCAATTTCCCTTACCTTTGGCGTTTCCTAATTCTTGATAAATAACCAGCAATCCATCTGTTGCTAGGCACTTTGAAAGCCTCCCATAATCTGTGATGTGATGCAATGCTAAATTAAAATTTATATATTCTTTGATTTTCTTTTTAATGGCTATTAGAAAACTTTTATCTTCAAGTAATGGATTATTGAATATCCCACACAACTCCTTTTTATCTTTCTCTGTTCATATTATCTATATTAATCCACTTCTGCATGATCAGATGAAAAGAATTTATGCATTTGAATTGATGATGTATTCCTAAATACTTTTTTTGCACACTTACATATGTATTCAATGTAAGGAAAGACTGATGAATATAAAAATGCTACCTAGAGTATCATGCTGTATAATCTTATTGGAATTATTTGCAGAGACACAGCAGGATCCATTGAAAAGAGGAATGCAAGGCAGGAGATCTGTGTTGCCACTAGCTGGAGGTGTGAACCTGAGCATGTTGCTACTCATCTCTGGGTCTCAGTTTCTTCATCTGTAAAATGAGGGACTTGGACTAGATGCTCTCAAATCTCCCTCCCAGTTCTAATATTCTATTATTCTTTAGATAAATAGCATAAATGACAACAATCTGATTCATAACACAGATAAACCATGACTTCAGGATTTTTAATTTTCTTTTAGGACTTTAATTCCTAATAATCACAAGTTGAATTCATTTGCAGAATTTTCCTTATTCAAAGGTCATGTTCCTTTCTGCCTTTTCAAAACAATTAATTGCAACATAACATCACCACACACAACAAGAGTGTCAAGATGAAATTCTTAATTAAATCAGTGTGGAAAATAAAATCAACCCTTCCAAAATTAAGGGCATATATTTTAAGGAATATATCTTTCTCTAGATCAAAATGTTTTCAAAATAGGATGGTGAAAGCCTTCTTGTTACATTAGCATATAATTAATAATGAAAATAATAATAACATTTAATATAGTGCTTTAATGTTTGCCAAGCACTTTACAAATATTTGATCTTCGGGACAGCCTTGTGAGGCAGGTGTTATCCTTATTTTACAGACGAGGGAACTGAGACTGAGAGGGAGGTAAAGTGATTTGCCTAGTGTCGCATAGCATGTGTCTGAGGCAGGACTTGAACTCAGGTCTTCCTGACTCCAAATACAGTGTTCTTAGTGGTTAAATCTTACATGGCTAATGTTTTTAATATTCCAGTGTCTGTATCTTATTATTTCTGGGCATGCATTAACTCATAGTCTTCATGGATGTTTCAGTAAAAAGAAAGCATTGTTTTTTCCTTCAATTTTGGTGAAATATTTTTTCAGTAGCTGAAATTGGGGACAGCCAGTGTCAGTGTTCTGTGGGGAGGGTTTTTTTCTACTGGGAGTAGTCTATGGACTAAGAAAGTTAAGGAACCACTTGTTCAGCATTCATCAGATGTATGCCTCCTATATTCAAGATATATTAAATGAGGAAAGAAAACTTTCATATGAGACACTGTTCTTGCCCTCATGGAGCTTAGAATCTAATGGGGAGGGGGTAGCATGACCATAGATTGATACCTATTCCTTAAGCAATGGTGATCTTGTGGGTGTGAGAATTCTCTTTTGTCAAAACCTAGCTATAATGTTGGGCTTTAGAATTTTTCTTCTATTATCCCCTCAACATCTTTACCATTGACCTCCATCTCTCTACTAATGCCATGGGTAACTCATTCCAAGCCCTCCTCATCTATCCCCTGGACTATTACAATGGCATCCTGACTTGTCTTCCTGCATCAATTTCCATCTTATCCATCCTCCACATAGTTGGTCAGCTGCTGTTCCTCCATGTCTGACATGTCCCTCTTTGCTCCAGAAGCTTCAATTCCTCCATTGCTCATGTGGTATAAAATATAAACTGCTATGTTCAGCATTCAAAATTTGTCTTACCTTTTTAGCCTGATTACATATTGCTGACCTTCACATATACTATACTCTAGGCAAACTGGTCTTTTTGCAGTTCCCTGTCCATGGTACCCTTCTCCTATTCCTGTGCTCTTGCACAGGCTGTATCCTATGCTTCTAATGCTTTCCTTTCCCACTTCTGTCTTCTGATATCCCTAGGCATCCTTCAAGGCTCAGCTTGCCTCCTTCCAGAAGCCTTTCCAGGTTTCCCCAGCTGGTAGTGCTGGTGATTTTGGAAGCTAGCTCCTTGTCATTATTTAAAGACAGAGCAAGGGTGCATGATCTGAATGCTTGGGGCATGAGACTGAGGAGCAGTCTTCAACTTGTCATGCTAATGTGCTCACAGTATTGTTACTAGGTTCCCACCTTCGTGGATTTCTATGGCTTGCTAAGGCCTCAGATGCCCTGAAAAAGTATATCATTCTAGCCACTGAAGAATCAGGAGCAGACGGGGTTTTTGTTGTGTTGTTCAGTGGTATCTGACTCTTTGTAACCCCATTTTGAGTTTTCTTGGCAGAGATACTGGGAGTGGTTTGCTATTTCCTTTTCCAAGTTCATTTTACAGATCAGAAAATGAGGGAAATGGGGTTAATTGACTTAGCCAGGGTCACACAGGTAGTAAATATCTGAGACCAGATTTGAACTCAAGAAGATGAGTCTTCCCGACTTCGGTCCTGGTGCTCTGTCCACTGTACCCCCTGGGGTTGCAGGAGAGATGTTGTTGAGAATGAATCATTATAATTACCAAAGGAATGTACTAGTCTGTTGAGTCCATGACCTTTGTATGGTGCTTCCCCAACATGGGACCTTTTCTGATCTGTCAAAGAATTAGTTCTCTCCCATCTCTGGAGATGGCTTGGTGATTCAGTGGATAGAGTTCCAGGCCTGGAGTTAGGAAGACCTGAGTTCAATTTGGCCTCAGACACTTACTAGCTATGTAACCCTGAGCAATTTATTTAACCTCTGTCTGCCTTAGTTTCCTCAACTATAAAATGGCCATAATAACAGCACCTACCTTTAAGGGTTGTTGTGAGGATTAAGTGAGATAATATTTGCAAAATGCTTAACCCAGTGCCTATCACATAGTAAGTACTTACTAAATACTTATTTCCTTCCTTTCATCACCTCCTTCCCACTATATTACTTTACACCTTTTTGGTATGTATGTGTATATATATATGTATATATATATATATTTATACACACACATATATATTTTATATACAATATACTATATGATATATATCATATATTATGTTTATATTATTCTTCCCTGGCCATCATCCCCAGTAGAATATCAGCTCCTTGAAGGCAAGTATTATTTTATTTTTGTCCTTGTATCTTGTATAGAGCCAAACACAATGTCTGGCACAGAGTAGGTGCTTAATAAGTGGTTGTTGAAAGATAAAAGAAGGACTTTTTCCTTCAGGTGTTCTCTTTCCTTAGGAGGCAGCAGCTGTGAGAAACCTCTGGCCCCTGACACCCAGGCCTAAAAATTTGAATTAATCTAAAATGCTTAGGCCTCTTTTATCATCTTCTCTCCTACCTAGGCCTTTCACGACCTCTTTACAATTTTTGGCCTATTTAAAGACTATTTGCCTTCATAGAGAAGATGGAAGTGAACAGGGTCAGAGCAGTTAACGATTCTCCGTCACCAGACAAAGGCTTCATCCCTTCCTTGTACTTCTTTTTGCTGGGGGCATAGTTTAAAAAGCCCCTTTTAATTGAATTTAATAGTTTCTCTCTCCAATCCTCAATTCATTCGGAGATTTGTGAATTTCTTAAGAGTAGGAACTGGTTTGTTTATTTAGCTTTTTTCATCTTTCTTTGTATCCCAGGACCTTAGCCCAGTGCCTGGCACTTAGTAGGTGTTTAAATAATTCTAGCAGACTCATTGACTTACTACTCTTAGAGTTCAGTCCTGTTCTTTAGTATCTGACATTGATAAGATGCCCCTGCTTCCAACTTTTATACACGTCCTTTTCATGTCTGAGCTCTCTTGTTGAATGAATGAATGAGGGAAGGAGGGAATGAATGAAGGACAGGCACATATTTGCTTTTATTTAAATTTGTATAGCATGTAGCATAGAACTGTGCACAGGAGGGAGCTTGATAAATATTAATTCATGGTGAGAGTGATAGACACATGGATATAGCTGTTACTAATACATAAAATAGATATCCTTTCTGTCTCCGCTTTGAGACTAATGGTTTCAGAATCAGATGTGATTTAAGTAAATATTTTTGTACTGTAAGGATTTAGCGGCTCTGAAGAGAAATGATGATGCCCCTTCATCCTGATTCTCTTCTATGCCCTAGTGAAGGTGAAAGGACCAAGCTGCTCTTGATTTTAGAAGGTGGAATTCCTCACTCTGCTCACTTTTTGGATTCTCTGGGAGCCATTCAGCCTATAACCAGAGAATTATTTAGCTGTAAGGAGTGTGGTCCCAGTAACCCACTGCTGTAATGAGGTGGGGAGAGGTTGGCGGTCAGGAAACTGTTTAGAATTGTTGTTATCCCTCTTTTTACCCCTGGGTTTATCCTCCCAGCACTTCAGGCTTGTATTCTCAGGATATGGTTTATTCAGGGGTGATCAGGTCCTGGGAAAAAACTCACTCACCCTGCCCAAACTCATGCAAGATTGATTTGTGCTAGGAAGGCAATTTAATCATTTCTAATGAGAAATAGGGAATCCTATTTGGGAAAACAAATTAAGATCAGAAGGCTTTGAGGTGAGGAGATAGAATCACAATAAGGCCTTAAGGGATCTCTTGTTAACTGATCTGGGACCTTTTTTCTTAGTAGCCTGTTCTGGAGACATGTTACCTGCCCATGGTTTTCTTCTTAAATCTCCTTTTTAAAAAAATGGGACAAATTGCCCTTTTTAGTTCTTTTGATTCTAAAAGCTTTCAAATCAAAAGAACTCTGATGATTTCAGGCAGAGAGCCTGGGAGAGGGATGGGAAGCCAGGAGGGCAAGGGAGCTTGAATCCAACCCATAGCATTATTAGTTGAAGGAACTACAGATATTTAGCCTGGACAAGAAGAGACTTAGAAAGAACATGATTATTGTCTTCAAGTACTTGAAGGGTAGTCCCTTGGAAAAGACTTGTTCTGATTGGCTCCAGAAAGTAAAACTTGGGGCAATGGGTAAACATCCCAAATTTCCTTTAACAACAAGGCATAATGAGCTCCCTCAGAAGGTAATGAGTCCCATATCTCTGGAGATCTTCAATCAGGACCTCAATGATTGCTCATCAGGGAGATTGTTGGATGAATTCTTGCTCAATTCTAAGTAGGAATGGTTGGACTTCAAGGTCTCACACAGCGCTGAGATTTTATGAAAGCCTCTATTCTTTTTAAACCTTACAGTACAGTTTCTGATTGCTTCAACCCTGGAGGCTTGTTTCCATCTACCACACTTTCATTCCAGAGGAGCTCTATCTGAAAGCCGAAGGTTAGAATGTGGACATCTGGGCACTGGGAAAGAAATACCATACCCTTTTCTGCCTGAGCAAGGCATGTGTGCTCAGGTCAAGAACAACCAGAATAGCGGTGGTGTCAGGGCAAGGAAAGAGACCATTAGATTACATAGGAGCACTTAACATTTTCCTCTTTAAGAGAGAAGCATTGTGCTTATTATTAATAATAATAATAGGTAACATTTACATAGCACTTACTCTGTACCAGGGACTGTGCTATGTTGGACAAGTGATTTGGGATCTTTTAATGGAACTTATTTTATGGTGCTGTTGCCTCCAACAATAAGTACCATTGAGGCACCTCTTGTTTCTTCTTGGTTTTTCCAGTGGCATCTTCGTTAGTATCTTGACCAGCATTATTGAGGCTAGGAGCACTAGATTTGGACTCTGGGAACATGGGTTTGACATTTGTTTCTTGACTCTGATACAACTTGTTGGACCTTGAACAAGTTAGTTGTTCAATCCCTCCCTGTCTTTGTTTCTTTCTATGTAAAAAGATCAGGTTGATCTCCAGAGAAAGAACTGATGGAATCTGAATGCAGATCAAAACATACTTTTTATTTACTTTATTTTTCTTGGGTTTTTTTTTGGCCTGTGTTTTCTTTCACATGATGAACATGGAAATATGTTTTGCATGACTGCATGCATATAACCTATATCAAATTGCCTTCTCATTGAGGGGGGAGGAGAGGAAGGGAGGTAAAGGATTTGAAATTTGAAAAATTTCAAAAAACTAATGTTAAAATTGTTCTTACATGTAAGGGAAAATAAAATTTTAATTTATTTTTTTAAAAAGGGAGTTGAGGGCAGAGCCAAGATGGTGGCTGAAAAGCAGACATTTGCTTAAGCTCTCCCCCAGGTCCCTCCAAACACCTGTAAAAATGGCGTTGAACATATTCTAGAGCTGCAGAACCCATGAAATAGCAGAGGGAAGCAGGGCTTCAGCCCAGGATGGTCGCTGGGAAGGGTCTATCCCAGGGAGCTGAGAGTGGAGCGGAGCAGAGCCCAGCATGGGCTGTGCCAGGACCAACCAGACCCAGAACCATGTGGAACAGGTGATAGGGCCCTGAATCATTGAGTTGTGGCAGTTATCAGACTTCTCAACCCACAAACACCAAAGACAACAGAGAAGGTTAGTGGAAAAACTGCTAGAGTGAAAGGAGTGCGCGGTTGGCCCCTAGCCCTGGGGGCATGGAAGTGGGCAGCTCTTGGGCTGCTTCCAGAGCTCCAGCTGCAGTTGCTTGCAGCTCGAGGCCCACCCCATGGGAGTAATTAAGTGGTGGATCAGAGCGGCAGTGCAGAGCCTGATTGGATTTGGGTAGCGGTCTGGGTTGGCAGTTCTTAGAGGAGAAGGAGCACTAGTGTGGCAGAATTTGCTGTGTAGAAGTAGCTCTGAAAATAGCAGTGCAGCACCTCAAGCTTGGGACAAAGTACTCCAAACTCTACAGGCAGTCATACACTGACAAAAAGCTCAAGGGTCAAGTAGTTGGCTGGGAACATGAACAGGCAGCAAAAACAGACTCAGACTTTGGAATCTTTCTTTGGTGACAAAGAAGATCAAATCATACAGCCAGAAGAAGTCAA
>CM053623.1:27177396-27195478 GCA_028646595.1 Phalanger gymnotis | reverse complement strand
AGGGACTTACTAAAGTGAAACTGTTTTGCTTACATTACTACATGGAAAGATGATATGTGTAATTCATGAGACCTTTCTCAGTATTAGGGTAATTGAAGGGAATATACATACATATATACATATACATATACATATACATATATATGTGTGTGTGTGTGTGTGTGTGTGTATATAGACAGAGGGCACAGAGTGAGTTCAAAAAATAAAATCAAAGTAAGGGATGAGAGAGGAATATATTGAGAGAGGGAGAAAAGGAGAGATAGAATGGGGTAAATTATCTCACATAAAAGTGGCAAGAAAAAGCAGTTCATTGGAAGGGAAGAGGGGGCAGGTGAGGGGGAATGAGTGAATCTTGCTGTTATCGGATCTGACCTGAGGAGGGAATAACATCCACAATCAATTGGGTATCTTACCCCACATGAAAGTAGGGGGACGGGGGTAAAAAAGGGAGGATGATAGAAGGGTGGGCAGATAGGGGGGAGAAGTAATCAAAAGCAAACACTTTTGAAAAGGGACAGGGTCAAGGGAGAAAATTGAATAAAATGAGGACAGGATAGGATGGAGGGAAATATAGTTAGTCTGTTACAACATGACTATTTATGGGAGTGTTTTGCATAATGATACATGTGTGGCCTATGTTGAATTGCTTGCCTTCTTAGGGAGAGTGAGTGGGGAGGGAAGAGGGGAGTGAATTTGGAATTCAAAGTTTTAAAAGCAGATGTTCAAAAAAAGTTGTTTTTGCATGCAACTGGGACATAAGATATATAGGCAATGGGGCATAGAAATCTATCTTGCCCTACAAGAAAGTAAGGGAAAAGGGGATGGCGGGAGTGGGGCGACAGAAGGGAGGGCTGACTGGGAATGGAGCAATCAGAATACATGCCATCTTGGAGTGGGAGAGAGGGTAGAAATGGGGAGAAAATTTGTAACTCAAAATCTTTTGGAAATCAATGCTGAAAACTAAAAAATATTAAATAATAAAGTACGAAATTAAGACGCAAAAAGAGGGTTAGACTAGACTCATATGCTTGAAATTGAAAGGAACCGGAGAGATCATTAGGTTTAACCCTATTATTTTACAGGTGAGATTGACCCAAGAAATTGACCCAAGGTCATATAAGTAGAAAAACTGGGATTTGAACTCAGGTCTTCTGTTTTCAAATCCACTGTTCTTTACAGGGGCATATTCCCCTAGATGACCCCCAGTATCCCTTCTAGTTATCAAACTTATTTTTAAAAAGAGTATCTTCCATACTGATTGTATTCTTGTGGTCATTTTGCACATATTTTGATGTACTAATGTACATTTATAAAATTGTTAGCATCATGGGGAGAGAAGTGCAGAGAGAACATTCAGGAAGGTAGCCGGCATGAGCTCTTTGTACCAGGAGAGGCCCAGCACTTTTCCCTTCTGTGAAGAGCACCTGCAGCGAGGCTATTTAAGCAGGAGAGGCAGTGTCATCATTAGATTGTGTCCTTTAAAACAACATAGATGTAGAAAAAAGGGGTGAAAGGAATAAAGGATGGAAACTCAAGTGCCTGGGGGTTTCCAGGGATATGTTACTAAATGTTAAACAACCAGCTTTCTGGAAACATTTATAAATTATACTATATAATAAAATATAATTATAAATTGTATTTTAAAAGTTTAATCTGCATTATTAACATTTTCTTCATCACTTTCTTAAGTCTAGACAGCCAACAAAACAATAAGTCAAAGCCATGATTTATAGTGTTTGCTCGCATTGAAATTTTAACAGTGGGCTTCCTTGAGCCCTTCTGAGCCATCTCCAGCACATCTCTGCATTACCTTCTATCTGAGTGCATTGCGATCCTCTCAGGGAGGCGAGTGCCATCAAGAGCAGTCCATGAAGACCGTTCTACATCCAGTGTCAGTAACAGCTGCATCCATGCTGTTGATTCAGGGTCCTTATCCTTCTGCTCATCAGCATGGAAGATTTGATCTCCTCTGTTTCTGACCTGGACTGGTTTACCTCTCCTTACATAACCTGATGCTCCCCTGCACCATTCCTGGTGCTGGACCTAATCAGTGCGTGCAGTTCAGAACAGGGCAGCTCAGGCAATCCACCTGCCAGGGTGTCCCCCTGGAGCAAGGAATATAGGTGTGTGTCACCAGGCCTGGCTCTACATGTTGTCTTATATAAAATGATTCCTCCTTGAGGTTAGGTTCATGACAAAATGTCACTCAAGTTATAGACTGTCTAGTTAAATGGGAAGAACATTGGATCTGGAATTAGAAACTTGTTGCTTATTTGACTGTTTTCAGTCATGTCCAACTCTCTGTGACCCCATTTGGGGTTTTCTTGGCAAAGATACTGGACTGATTTGCCATTTCCTTCTCTGGCTCATTTTACAGATGAGGAAACTGAGGCAAACAGGGTTAAGTCAACTTGCCCAGGGTCACACAGCTAGTAAGTGTCTGAGGTCAGATTTAAACTTATAAAAATGAGTCTTCTTGCTCCAGGCCTGGCACTCTATGCACTTTGGCGCCTTAGAATTAGAAGACCTGAGTTTGAGTTCTAGTTCTGCTATTTATTACACACGTGACCTTGAGGAACCACTTAAACCTTCTGGATCTCAGTTTGCCACATATGTAAATTTAAGGCATTATACTATGTGATCTACCAGATATTTTTCAACTCTACAAACATATAATTTAGTGAGTAGGACATGTGCTTCAATTGTGTTTTCTGGTAGGGCCAATGAAACCATGTACACTCTCTTGTTCAGTCCCCTTTGGAACTGTGGGTCTGCAATCGGGAAGACTTGAGTTCAAATCTAGCCTGAGACACTAACTGGCTTTGTGACCCTAGGCAAATTACTTAGCGTCTGTTTGCCTTAGTTTCTTCATCGGTAAAATGAAGATAAAGTAACACCTTTCTCCCAGGGTTGTTGTGAGAATCACATAAAATAATATTTGTAAAGTGCTTTGAAAACTTTAATACACTCTATACATGCTAATCATCATCATTATCCTGTATATATCTTCTTTGTACGTATTTGTTTGATTACTGTCTCTCCCACTGGATTATAAGCTCCTTGAGGACAGGTGTTTCCTTTGGCTCTTTTTGTGTTGCCTAGCTCTCAGCACAGTGCCTAGCCCAAAGTAGGCACCTAACAAATATTTATCGACTATGATTTTTTTTTGGCCAGGGTTACTAGAAGCAGTGTCGTGTGCCAAATAGAACACCAGCCTCAGAAATAACAGTTACGTGTAGGCCAAAAATCACATTTCGTCTTCTCCATTAGAACCAGGAAGCTGCTTTCGGGTCCTGCATCTGCCACATCCTGTCTTTGTGATGCCAAGCAACTCACACCACCTTAAAGTGCTCCAGGCTATTCCCTAAGACAGTAGGTTACAGAAGAATTGCAGCTGTGCATTCTTAGAGTGTTCTTCCACAACACTAGGTCACTGTGCCTGTGGAATCACAGATCCAGGTCAAGAAACTGGACCAAGCAGAGAAATACTAGAAACAAAGTCTATCTGCGGTTTCACAAGGATTTTGGCAAAGTTTCTTATGATACCCTTGTGGATAAGATGGAGGGCTGTAGGCTAGTTAGGTCAGGGGTGGGGGACCAGTGGCCTTATAGGTTCTTAAGTGCAGCCTTTTGACTGAATCTAAAATCCTGTAAAATTTTGATTTCACCCTTAGGTAAATTTAGAGCTAGTTAAATGACTAGAGCCACTAAGTTGTGGTTAATAGGATTGGCCTGAATGGAGTGCCCTTGAACTCTGTCCTTGGTGCTACTCAATTTGAAGTCTTTTTTCTGTCCCTTAAATGAAGGCATGAATTGCATTCTTATATTTACAAAACTGAGGGGGAGAGCTAACACGTTGCATGAAGAATTAATATCTCCAAAGATCTCAAATGTTAGAGAAGGATTCTTAACCTTACTTTTGTGTCATGGAGCTCTTTGGTAGTGTGCTGAGCCTTATGGATATTTCTCCAAATCAGTTTTTTAAATGCATAAAATAAAACACATAGGATTACAAAGGAAATTGATTACATTTAAATGCCGCTGGCAACATATTTTAAACAAGTTCATGGACTTCAGGTTAAGAAATCTGGGTTAGGATGATGGGCCAAATACATTAAGATTTCATTTAATAGAAAGAAATGTTCTACCAAAAATGTTGGAAACTACCAGACTGGGTGACTCCTTAGGTCCCATCCCCAGGGATGCCAGGTGGCATAGTGAATATTACGCTGCACTTGGAGTCAGTCAACAAGCATTTGTTATATGTTTACCATGTTCCAACCACTGTATTAAACACTAGGGATTCAAAAACAACAAAAAAGGGCAAAAACCTTCCTGACTCAGAGTTGACAAGACCTCAGTTTGAATTCTGCCTCAGACACTAATAGCTGTGTGACCTAGGGCAAGTCATTTAACTTCAATCCTCCTCAAATTGTTGTGAGGATTCAGACGAGATAATACCTGTAAAGTTCTTTGAAAACCTGAAAGCATTATATAAATGTTGTTGCTGTTGTTTAGCTGTTTCAGTCATGTCTGACTCTTTGTGACCCCATTTGGGCTTTTCTTTGCAAAGATACTGGAGTAGTTTGCCATTTCCTTCTCCAGCTCATTTTACAGGTGAGGGACTGAGACAACTGGGCTGAAGTGGCTTTTCCAGGATCACACACACAGCCAGTAAATATCTGAGGCTGGATTTGAAATCAGATCTTCCTGACTCCAGGCCCAGGGCTCTATCAATTATGTCAGTTAGATGCCTCTATATAAATATTAGCTACTATTATTCCAAGTCTAAGACTATGATTTTAATTTTTTATTTCTCCTCTAATTTCACACTGGCTGTGGGTCAGGGGTGAGGTAATCTACTAAAAGGGTAATCCACATGCAGCTACTCAAGAGCTAAGTGTACAATTTATCATTAAGAAAATTGATCTGATGTCACTACGGGGCACGACACTAATGTATTTCCAGAATGTTAGCTCTGTTCGTATTTTCAGATCAAACTCTGTTTTCCTCTTGATATAATTGATTACGGCTTTCATTGGGATTTATTTTAAAGCAATTCTGCTCATGAAAACTGCAAAGAAAGTAGAAAATGTTCATTTCTCTATTAGGGCATCTGGGACTGGAAGAGTAGAGTAAAATCCTTTATTTGTCTTTGTATTTTTTTTGTAACATTCACTATGGAGAGAACTCCAGATCACATATCACATGTCTTCCATCACACACCACTTGTACATGGGGTTAATGTCAGTGAGAGCAGCGCCATCTTAGAATGTGAAATAGCAAATCTACAATCAACTTCAACCACCCTTTAGAACATCAGCAAAATGAAATGGAAAATATGCCAGATGTGGCATTGGGAGAAACCTGGCTTTGGATTCTGCTACTGACTCTTGCTAGCTGAGATTCAGTATCCTTGCCTGTTAAGTGGAGATGGAATTTGTATTAACTATATCACAGGGTTGTTGTGAGGATCAAATGAGATAATGTATGTAAAAACATTGCAAAGTGCTACATTAATATTAACTACTATTATTCCTGCTCTGACCTTCCCAAACATGCTTCCTTTCCCCCAATCGCAATGTGCTAGATAAAATTTCTGATGAACAAGTTGAGCCTAAGATCCTTCTCTTTCCTGGCCAGCCTCCTCTACTCCTAAAACTACTGCTGAAAGGAGTGGTAACTAATGGAGAAGAGTAATGTATAATTTGGGGACTATGTATATTCGCTCTTTTTAAAAATATGTGTTTGTTTTCCTTTCCAAGATCATAGAAAACTGAGAAGGTATTTGATACTTTGGGAGTCTATTCAGAGTTATGCTGGTAAATATTTAACCACTGGCTTTTTGGGGGGGGGGGGGGAATTTACACATGATGCACTTAAGTTTAATCTGAATTATTAACATTTTGTCTATCATTTTAAGCTTAGTAATCAGCAAATCAATAAATCAGGCCCTGATTTTCAGCATTTGTCAATTTCCTGGTGTAAATGCTCACAATGAAAATTTAACCACAGCCCACATGAGTCTTACTAGCTGGCTCCAGCGCACCCTTAAGTCCATTGGTTTCCAAGCCACTTGGTGTTTCGTGATATTTGGGAGTAGTGAGGTGTCATTGGGTTTCTTCGTATCTTTTCCTAGTTTTTGACTCAGTGGGTGGGTGAGTGGAAATGGCGGCAACCTTATTAAGGGAACAAAGAAGGATATGTGTTTAGGAGAGAAAGAGAAACACAGGTACACACACACACACATACACACATACACACACACACACACACACACACACAGAGAGAGAGAGAGAGAGAGAGAGAGAGAGAGAGAGAGAGAGAAAGAGAGAGATGGTCAGAGATTTGAATGTAGATGGATGAAGACTAAACAAAGTTTGGGAAACACGTCTGCACCAAATAGATAGTAATATTTTTATATATATTCTGAAATGTCTTCCCTAGACAGTCAAATTAATTGAGCATCTACTATATATCAGGTATCAAGTGCTTTGGGGACAACAACGAAGAGAATGATAGCCATAATCCCTATCTTGAGGAGCTTATAAGATAATTCAGCATTCCTTTACCATCTTTTCTTTCCAGAGTAGTCAGCAGTCCTTTTCTCTATACTGCTTAACATTCTTGTCAATGATTTAGATCATAGTGTCAAACTGAAGTAGAAAAGGGGACCACTAATCTCTACATAAGGATTCTGGGGTTGCAGGGGTCCTTAGTTTTTAAATTTAATGTTATTTCTGTTTTGTTGTATATTTCATTAAATATTTCCCAATTACATTTCATGTGTTTTGGGCCCATTCATAGATGTTGCTGGCCTGACGGCACATAAGCTTGTTTGACATCTGGTTTAGATGAAGGCATAGATGCCATGCTTATTTAATCTGCAGTTGTCACAAAACTGGGAGGAATAGCTATCAAGGAAGAATAGAATCAGTCCAAAAGTCAATAGAATAATAGAATTAATAAAACAGTCAATAGAGTCATAATCTAAAATAGATATGAATAAGTTAGAATGATGATCTGAATAAACTAAGATAAAATGAAATAGAAATAAATATAAAGTCCTTCACTTGGGTCCAAAAAATAAGCTTGAAAAATACAATACAATTCAGTCAAGATTTATTAAATCTAGAAGTGTGACTCCTAAGAGATTGTTAAATTTAAAATATGAGCAGTTATAATTTAAAAATTGCCAAGCAACAAGGCAAGGCTTGATTTATTGTTTTGTAAATTGTCTAGATTTTAAAGAGCCACGAAAAATTGCAAATTAAACTTAAAAGTGTAGGAGGAGAGTTGTTAAACATTTTCTAGCTTATCCCTAATTAAATGCCTACTATGTTCTAGGCACCAGGAAAACAAAGACCGACAGTCCTTGCCCTCATGGAACTTATATTCTATTTAGGGATACGACATATATGTGGATAAATAATTATAAGGTCATTAAAAGAGGGAGAAAGGATTAGTAATTGGGTTAGATTAGCAAAATGAAAGAGATGTCTTGAGGCAAATATTTGTGGGAAAAGATCTAGGAGTTATTGTTTGAATCAATAATATTCAATATGATAGACAAAGAAGCTAATTTGATTTCAGTCTTCATTAAGAGATATATCTTCCAGAATTTTGAAGGTGATAGTCCCATTGTGCTCAGTCCTGGGCAGACTACCTCTGAGATGTATTTATTTAGTGTTGTGTGTTATGATTTAGAAAGGATATTGAAGGAAGAAGACAAGGAGAAAGAAAGGCCCAAGCTCATGACAGATGAAGACTAGCTGAAGGAATTAGAAGAAAGAAAATTTAAGAGGCATGATCATTGTCTTCAGGTATGTAAAGGGCTGCCAAGTGGAACCAGCAGCAATTTGTAGACAAGCAGATTTAGGCTGGAGGGCAGGAAAAATCCTAATAACTAGAGCTGCTTCAAAGTGTAATGGGCCGCCTGAGTCAGTTCATCTTCCCTTTAAAGTCTTCATTGAGGGCAGCTGGGTGGTGCAGCAGATAGAGCACCAGTCCTGGAGTCAGGAGGACCTGAGTTCAAATCAGGCCTCAGATATTTGAGATTTACTAGTTGTGTGACCCTGGGCAAGTCACTTAACTCCAATTGCCTTGCTCACCAAAATAATTTTCCTTGATGATCATATGTTAGAGGAGTTTGTAAAGGGGCTACATAGCAGCATAGGTTTAGAGGTGAAAGGGATCACACAGTCCAACCTCTTCATTTATGGATGAAAGAAATTAATGACTTACCCAAGGTCATGCAGGTTTTATGTGAGTATTTGAACCCAGGCCTTTCAAACTCCAGGTCTAGATAGATGACTACCATGTAGAAATATCTGGTCCTTATCTCTCTCCTGTTGTCTAGTCCCACATTAGTAACTGCCTTCTGGACATCTCCACCCCAGTGTCCCATTAGTGCTTCAAACCTAACATGCTCAAAACAAGATTCATTATCTTTTCCCTTAAATTCATCCCTCTTCCAGACATCAATATTTCTAGGTGCTGAGGACAGCATTCTTACAGTTACCAGGGTCACCCTTGATTCTTCCCTCACACTCAAGCCCAGACACATTCATAGGTATGCAGAGCATGGGTAGGGTACACTGCACCCAGCCCTACCCTCTATGCATGCTTACGCATGTATTGAATCAGTTGACGGAATTCTTGTTTATTCTGTCTCCATAGTAGCTCTGACTTCCATCCTCTTCTCTCTATTCAGATGGCCATGACCTTTTTTGAGGATCTCATTACCTCTAAATTGGACTACTGTAATAGCTTCCTAATTGTTCTCCCTCCTTCCTTACCTCTTTCCCTCCCTTCCTCTCTTCCTTTCTCCCTCCCTCCCTTCTTCCCTTCCTTCCCTCTTTCTTTCTTTCACTCTCTTTCCTTTCTTTTCTCCTGCCCTCCTTTCCTTCATCCTTTCCTCTCTCCTTTCCTTTGCTCCTTCCTTCTCTTCTTCCCTCTCCTCTTTCCTCCTCTCTTTTCTTCCCTTCCTCCTTTCTTTGTTCCTTCATTCCTTCTTTCCCTCTGGCCTTCCTTCTTTTACTCCTTGCTTCCTCCATTATCTCCCTCCCTCTTTCTCCTTCCTTCTTTCTTTCATTCCTTCTTTGCTTCCTTCCTTTACTCCTTGCTTCCTCCATTATCTACCTCCCTCTTTCTTCTTCTTTCTTTCTTGTCTGCCTTCCTTCTTTCCTTTCTTCTTTCCTTCCTTCCTTCCTTCCTTCCTTCCTTCCTTCCTTCCTTCCTTCCTTCCTTCCTTCCTTCCTTCCTTCCTTCCTTCCTTCCTTCCTTCCTTCTTTCATAAAGATGATGGGCAGAAATTGAGGGGAAGTGGAGACCACCTCAGTGATCATAGACTAATATTTGGCACTGTGATAACATAAAGAGTTTATAAAGAGGTTCTTGTACTCAGGGAGTCTTGATGACGCAGAACACATGCATCAAAAGGAAATGAACATTATGTTCATTTGTAATGTAGGCTACTTGCCTGATGGGTCAGAAAAACAATAACCATCCTCATACTTTCTGGGCTTTTATTTCCAGTCTTCATTGAATCATAAAATGATAAAGTCTCAGAGTTGGAAGGGACCCCAGAGACCACCCAGTCCAGCCTATCCTAGAAGCAGGAATCTACTTGGGGGAAAAACATTGTGAGTCGTTTCTTTCCCAAGTGTAACATGTTTGAGGATTGGAGGCGTGGTCTACTGGATGTTTCCTGAGATGCGCCGGTAAGGAGCAGAGCTAGCAAAAACAACAGTGTGTTCTGTAAACAGAGGCTGGTCTGAAAAAGCAAATTCAGGAAGGATTCAGAGACAAGTCTGGGAAGCATCATTTTTTTCCTACCCAGGCTCAGAAAGTTCCGAGGCTAAAGTGGTTCTATATAATCTTTAGGACATCAAGATACAACCTTTTCTTTTAGGTCAGTCAATAAATATTTATTAGGATACAGGCACTGTGCTAAGTGTTAGGCATTAAAAAAAAGCAAAAGACTATCACTGCCTTCAGGGTGCTTACAATCTAATGGAAGAGATAACAAGCCAAGAAATACATACAAACAAGCTATATACAGGAAAATAGGAAATAATAATTAAGAGAGGGAAAGCACTAGAATTAAGAGAGATTGGAGAGAAAGCTTCCCAAAAGTGGGCAATATCATCCCCTGGGGGGCACTGGAATGATGTGGGGGGGGATTGTAGTCGCCTTGAGTACAATTGGTGGGGCACTGAATAAAAATAAGGGGGTGGTGGAAGCATAAGAAAAGGAGAGAAGATAAAAATTAAAAAAAATGTTCGTACATATTTTATCTGTTGTGTAACAGTTAAAGTTGTAGCGATCACATTATTTTCCAAATAAACACACAAAATGCAAGTTATAACCAATCAGTGGTCAAGGCCGCTGAGAGATCTTAACAGGCTTTGTGCTGGCAGGTGAGTGGGTTGCGCGTGTTGTAGGGAGGACCAGCATGCATCAGCAGGAATATGTGTGTGTAATTACTTGTTTACAATACTATACAGTTAAATGATGCAATATTGCATCATCAAAATTTCAATGCAAGAAAAAACCTCACAAATTATAATAAATTATTAAATTTAAGATGCTTCATTTAAAAAAAAGTTATATCTATATATTTCAAATAACTGTTAAAGGGTTAAAGGAAGTAGATTTCCAGGAGGATGTTGAGTAACATTTTTTTTGAAAAGGGGGCAGTAGGCTAAACACATTTGGGAACCTCTGGTTTAAAAGATAGGATTTTAGTTGGAATATAAAGGAAGCCTGGGAAGCCAGCAGGTAGAGATGGAAGGAGAGCATTGTAGGCATGGGGGAGAGACAGAGAAAAATGGCAGGAGCCAAGAGATGCAGCATCTTGTTCTTGGAAATACCAGGGAGGCCAGCGTCACTGAATCAATGGGTGTGTATCAGGGAGCAAGGTTTAAGAAGCCTGGAAAATTAGGAGGGGGCTAGGTAATGAAGGGGCAGCTTGGTCACATAGCAGACAGAATGCCAGGCCTGGAGTCAGGAAGATCATCTTCCTGAGCTCAAATTCAGCCTCAGACACTTACTAGCTGAGTGATCCTGGGTAAGTCACCTCACCCTGTTTGCCTCAGTTTCCTCATTTGGAAAATGAACTGGAGGAAGAAATGGCAAACTGCCCCAATATCTCTGCCAAGAAAACCCTAAATGAGACCGTGAGGAAAAAGAATGAAAAAATGATTGAACAGCAATGAAAGGTAATGAAGGGCTTTGAATGTCAAATGGAGCATTTTGTCTTTGATCCTATAGGTGATAGGGAACCACTGGAATTTAATGAGGTGTGTGTGTGTGTGTGTGTGTGTGTGTGTGTGTGTGATCAGACCTGTGCTCTAGGAAAATCATTTTGATGGCTGAATGGGAGATGGATCGGAGTGGGGAGAGAGAATCGAGGTAAGCATCCCTACTACCTGCTGTTAAAGTAGTCCAGGTGTGAGGTGGTGAGAGTCTGCACCATGAGAGTGGCAGTGCCAGAGAGAAAGAGGCATATTAAAAGGTGTTGCAAAGGTGAGATCGACAGGCCTTGGCAACAGGCTGGATATGGGAGGGAGGTCAGAGAGAGTGGGGAGTTCAGGGTGACTCCTAGGTGGTGAACCTGAGGGTCTGAGAGGATGGCATTGCCCTCTACGGTAATAGGGAAGGTGAGGTGGGCTAGGGCTTGGAGCAGGAGATAATAAGTTCTGTTTTTGGCATGTTGAGTTTGAGATGTCTACTGGCCATCCGGTTAGAAAAGTGAGTTTGGGGGCTCGAGCTCTGGGAGCCAGCCAGTGTCAGGCTGGGGCCAGAGTGCTTCAGCGGGGTCCCGAACGACGGGTGCAGCTCACTGCGTTGCTCTCCCAGCCCCCTGTTGGATCCTGTTTTGAGAGCAAAAATAAATGTTGGAGTTGCTCACAGTGAGGTAACTCCAAATACCAGGGTAATGAACAATTGTGGTATATGGCTGACATCTGCATTGGGAACTGGTTTGCTTCATATCGTCTTACTCAGCATTCCCTTCTTCAGTGTTCCTGTTGCTTGGACCTTAACAAATACTATACATAATCTGGGAATGTATGTATTTGTGCATGCCATAAAAGGAACACCTTTTGACACCACTGACCGGGGTGAAGCTAGGCTGCTAACTCACTGGGAACAACTGGACTACGGAGTGCAGTTTGCTTCTTCATGGAAGTTCTTCACAATTTCTCCAATAATTCTATATTTTCTGGCAAGTTTCTATGCCAAGTATGATCCTACACGCTTCATCTTAAACACAGCTTCTCTCCTGAGTGCGCTAATTCCCCAAATACTTCAACTGCACCGTGCTCAGATCTTTGGTGTTAATAAACGCTATAATGAAAATGTGAAAAACCCATTCTGACCCAAACTTTATGGCTCCTGCTTTTTCTGGGAGGAAGGAATAGATAGCATGCTGTGCTGTTTGCATTGCAATGTGCTGTGGGAAGTTTTTATATTCGAGGTCTAATACTTCTTTGTATGCTATTTGGAAAAGCAGATTTCTAAGAGATGCCGTCTGCTAAATTTCTGCAGAAGTCTTCCAGGAGAGCGGGGCAGGATGATTGACAGTGTAGTAAGAGCAGAAAAAGCTCTGCATATACACACAGGAGTCTCGAGGATAGGAGTAGTTTAGTTTAATGAAAGGGCACTATGTAGGAGGAATTATCTAGTCAGTCACAGTCAAGTTGAAGTACATTTATAAATGGAGCACAATCATCCTGTACAAAGGTCAAATGTCCTATTACTAAGACAGCCAGCTCTTTTTTGTTTTACAAATGTATGCTTTGTTTTTGCTGGCTTACCGTCTTATGTCTAGATCTGGTCAGTTCTGGATGTATCAGGGGACGGATGTGTCCTGGTGATGTACTTTCAAGCCTCATTAATAGGTGTCAGTGTGGCTTCCTACAGCTTTCTAGTGAGTCTTCAGACATTAATTTGGGACAAAGCAAAGTTCTGCTGAGATTTTTTGTTTTTTAAAGGGCTGCTGATCATTTTTGGAAAAAACTAATTTGATTCCAGGTAGTCTGAAGCATAATGTATAATTCTCTGATTATCTAGTTTAACCGTTTAATGGTTCAGGAAAAGGAAAGTTAAATATTAGATAGACAGCTATAAATATAAGGAAATGAGTTGTCTAGTAAAAAGATAACTTACTTCAGCCATGCTACAAAGTAAGCTACTAAACAGTGGGTCTCTTTTTTTGTAGCTTTTCAGTAAAGGAGTATACTTTCCCTTTATAGTTCCTTTTCTCCATCTCCACTTTACCTATTAACTATTTTCAAGATGGGTTTCAATTTAAGTGTTCAAAGAAGTAAACTTAAAGTTGTCATTTTAAGTCAGTTACTACACTGTTCTTTGAATTGGGAGAGTTTGTAGTTCCTGGCCCTAATTGATACACATAATTCCTTAATTGAGGTTTTCTCAACACTTTTTTGTTAATGATAATTAGCTATTACAAACATCAGAAAATGAATTGTTGAAAAATTAAACATTCCAAAATTCAATGATTTTTGGGAAATAAACTAAAATTGATTATATAAAGTAGTTTCAGACTACTTAAAATCAGTTTATCCTAATAAAGCTGTCAAACTGTCTGTTTTGGGGAGATGAGTGTTTTACGTTGATAGCCTTGAATGTGGAAATCAATTGTGTAATTGACTTTGTATGTTTTTGTCTTTTCCCCACAATTTGAAACACTAAGAAAAAATGGGTGTTTTACTTTAATAAATAGATTAAAAAAACGTGAGTTTGGGGGTCTTCAGAGAGTTTGGGGCAGGTAGATAGCTACAGAGCACAGAGATGGTAATTAAATCCATGGGAACTGATGAAATCTCCAAGTGAAGCAGTGTAGAAGGAGAAGAGAAAAGGCCCAGGACAAAACCCGGAGGGTTAGACAGTGTGATCTGGAGGAGGATCCAGCAAAAGAGTCAGAGGAGGAGCAGGCGGAGAGGGAAGAGGAGAGCCAGGAGAGAGGGTGTCAGGAAAGTATCCTCCTCGAGGAGGAGAGAATGATCAGCAATGTCAAAGGCTGCAGAGAGAAGGAGGATTAAGACAAGGGCTTCATACCTCCACCGTCTGACTGTGGTTGGCTTGGTTTTACATACCTACCTTATGCTGTGCTTCAGCCAGACTACAGACTAACTTGGTGACTTTCCATCTCCCACAAGCTATTTGTCCCCTGTGCCAGAAATGCCCTCCCTCTTCACCTCTGCTTTTCTTAAAGTTTTAGCTCATATACCACCTCCTGCACACATCTTCCATGATTCCCTCTCCTATCCCTCCCTTGTTAGCACTCCTTTGAAATTATTTAATATATACTTCTCATCTACTTACCCCTATACACCGGGCTGGGAACTAGGAAGACATCTTCCTGAGTTCAAATCTGGCCTCAGACACGTACTGGCTGTGTGACCCTGCGCAATTCACTAATCCTGTTTGCCTCAGTTTCCTCATCTGTAAAATGGGCTGGAGAAGGCAATGGCAAACCACTCCAGTATCTCTGCCAAAAAAACCCCAAATGAGATCATGAAAAGTTGGACACAACTGAACAACAGCATACACCTTGTGTTGCCTCCGATAGAATGTAAGTTCCTAGAGGTCAGGGATTGTTTTGTTTTTGTCCTTGTTTGTTAGTGAGCAGCATGGCACCAGGCACATGATAGATCCTTAATATATGCTTACCAAATGGAGAATCCACATGAATATTTTACACAATGCTTTGAATTCCTCTGATGAATTGGCCTACATTGTAGCGCCAAATTGTTACAATTGTTACCATTAACAATGGCAAGGTCATTGCCACCATGTAAGCTGTTCCAAAACATAACAGCTCTATCAGGGAATTTAATTTAATTGAGACATACTGTAATTTGGATTACATTTTTTTCTAATTTAATTCCTTCTGCCTTATTTTTTTTATTGTGTAGTTGTTAGTATTTAAATTATTAATTTAGTCACTTTGTTTTATTATATTTTTACTGGCACGGCTCATCAGTACTAACAGATTTAAATATGGGTCTCAGTGGTTACTAAAAGCAAAGTGATGTACGATGAAAATAGGGGAAAGAAATAAGTACAGAGAAAAGGTTCACTTATTTACACCAGTCCACAGTGTACGATAGTTCTACTCTTTCTCTGCCTCCCCTGCCCCCTTCTCCTTAGCTGCATCTGCAGAAACGTCAAAGTTACTATTCAGAACTCTAACCAAGAAGAGGGATCTTGGCAGCCTCCCCACTACCCTTAAAGCTGAGTAGAATGTTGGATGTGAGGTCAGGAAGACCTCAGATCTTGCCTTAGATACTTACTAGCGGCTGTGTGACTTTGGGTAACTTACCTTGCCTCTGCCTCAGTTTCCTCATCTGTAAAATTCAGGTAATAATAACTCTTACCTTCCAGGATTGTTGTGAGGACCAAATAAGATAGTGTATGCAAAGTGCTTTACAAAGCTTAAAGTATTATGTAAATGCTAAGTATCGCTACTTATTATAAATAGGTTGCTAGGTATTGTTATTTATCATAAATATGATTATAATGATATCCTTGTAACAAGCCTTGAGATAGGTGGTGCAAGCGTTATCCCCCTTTTATAGCTAAGAAAAAGGTTAATTAAGTTTGGTGTCTTGTCCATGATAGGTCGGACTCAGAATCTTGAGATATCTGGGTTCAAATCTTGCCTAAAGCATTTAGCTGTATGACTATGGTTAAAATACTTCCCCTCTCTGAGATACCTCAGAGGGTTGTAGTGAGTCTTGAATAAGATTTGGGGTGCAAAGCATTTCATAATCCTTAAAGTGCTCTCCACCTGACAGTCATTAGATACATGATCTAAATATTAAAGATCATATCACAAAGCAAAATGAAAGAGAGCCAGATTGTACACCTCTCACAGCTATGAGTAGGAGATGCAGTCTTAACTGAACGAGGGGGCAATCACAGAAAATAAAATAGATAACTTCGATTATGTGAAACTGAAAAGGCTTCTACACAAACAAAATTAAATGCATCTAGTATAAGAAGTGATTTGACTGAATGGGAAAAAAATCTTTTTATCAAATTTCTCAGATAAGGGTGTGGTATCCAAAATGTATAGACAACTAACTGACATAAAGGAAGAACCCTTTCTTTAAGAAGAAATTTGTAAGGTTTTTACATATGTATGTATATATACATATATATCAGGAGGGAGAGAGAGATACCTATCTATATCATCTATCTATCTATCTATCTGTCTGTCTGTTTGTCTGACTGTCTCTCTCTCTATCTATCCATCTGTCTGTCTATCTATCTATCTATCTTTCTATCTATTTATCTAGAGTTAGCTGCTCAGAAATGTTCATAGCATTATGTGAAATTGGAAAAAAGAAAGAAAAGAACAAAAAAAGGAAACAATCTAAATGTCCAAAATCAGAGGAACAGTTAAATAAATTGTGGTCCATTAGAATGTAAGCCTCTTGAAGGTAAGGGCTGCTTTTGGCTTTCATTGAGTCCTTATTGCCCCCCACAGTGCCTGACACATTATCATAGCTTAATAAATACTAGTTAACTTGCCTTGACACGTTAATGAAATGGAATACTATAATGCTACTAAGACCAACAAGTATCCCCAGTACCCAGTATGGTGCCTGGCGCATAGTGAATGCTTACTAAAAGCTGATTGACTCATTGGTTTGGAAGACTTTATGAGGTAATGCAAAACAAAACAAAACAGAGAAATGCAGTATGACCATATTAAGAGAAAAGTGAATGAGAGCATGCAAGCAAGGACACCTCCTGCTATGATTTAATGGGGTGACTGAAAGGTTGTTATGCTATTGTGTGTTCAAGTTAATTAATTTAAATGAAAATAGTTACTAAACAAATATAGTTGTTTGTGTTTGCCTTCAATGTCAGGTTCCTTAAAAATGATTTGCTAAAAATAAAAAAATAAGCTTAGTTAATAGGTAATCTTAGGGTTTACGTGCCATTTAGAGTCTAACTTAGAGCAGGTGTTAAGGTAGAGGGCAGGACTCATACAGGAAATGATGCTTCTTTGTAAAGGTGACAGTAGGGTTACACACACACACACACACACACACTCACACTCATATTCACACACACGTATACACACACACACACACACACACCCCTCTTGTAAGAAGTTGCCCTTAAGGATGGTGTCAAGTATAAAGTTACACACATAGATTTCTGTGCTTCATTCCCAGAAGACCAGACCGCTGAACAAAGGACCTTCATTTACTCTTTTAGGTCACAGACTCAGAATCTCCAAGTTGGAAGGGACCTGAGAATTTCGTTTTTGAAGGCCTTTCCTTCCACCCATCTAGCCAACTTCTTCATTAGCATCTTAAAGTATAGGACTGACTCTCTTTCCTTTTGTAGGATTATAGATTTAGACCTGAATGGAAATTTGGGGTCTTCCAGTCCAACTTCTTCATTATAAATGAGGAAACTGAAGCCTGATAGTTTTACTTTTTAATTTATTTTTTTTTTCATTTAGCAAATGTTTATTTTCTCTCATCCCAATTCCTCTCCTCCAGTTGAACAACAAAAGAAAAGAAAAATAAAGCCCTCATAGCAAATATGCATAGTCAAGCAAAGTAGTTTCCCTCATGGGCCAGGTCCAAAAACGTATGTGTCATTCTGCACTTTGACTCCATCACCTCCCTGTGAGGAGGTGCGTAGTATGGTTCATCTTTAATTTTCTGGAATTGTAGATTGTCTTGGAATTGATCAGAGTCCTCAAGTTTTTCAAAATTGTTTTTCCTTATATTGTTGTATAAATTTAATCTATTCCTTTGGGAAAAAGGCAGACCCTCCAAGTACTAGTGATATCCCACCCAGTTTCAATGATATCTCTGAGGTGAAATCTCCTACATGGAAACCTCTAGTTTCTGCCCCTCATCTGCTAGTGCCTGTCCTCCAAGGTGACCAGATATCTACTCTGTACACAAGTTCATTTTATCTAGTTATGTACAGGTTGCCTCTTCTATTAGAACATAATCTCCTTGAGGGCAGGGATGGGCTTTGTTTTTATTGCCGCTCCCTCAACTTTAGCACAGCATGTGAT
>CM053623.1:27142297-27176896 GCA_028646595.1 Phalanger gymnotis | reverse complement strand
GATCTTATCCCGAGACCATCCAGGCTGTCCTGGGCTGGAGCCCTGCTTCCCTCTGCTACTTTGTGGGTTCTGCAGTTCTAGAATTGGTTCAGAACCATTTTTTATAGGTTTTTGGAGGGACTTGGTGGGGAGCTCACGGCAGTTACTGCTTTCCAGTCGCCATCTTCACCTGAGTAGAATCTTGATGCCAAGGAGTAAAGATGGGTAGGGAGAATGTTCCAGGATAGGCATGTGGCACTGGAGTATTTTCTGATTGTTGTGCAGTTGTTTTCAGTCATGTTCAATTTTCCCCGACTCCTTTTGTGGTTTTCTTGGCAAAGATAGTGGAATGGTTTGCCATTTCCTTCTCCAGCTCATTTTACAGATGAGGAAACTGAGACAAACAGGGTTAAGTGACTTGCCCAGTGTCACATAGGTTCTAAGTGTCTGATTTGAACTTGGGTCTTCCCAACTCTACTCTGTGGTTTGTGTTTTGTTTTGGAGAAAAGAGAGAACTACTGAAACTTTATGAGCAAGGGAGTATCATGGTCGGACTTGTGCTTTAGTGATAGTCATTTGGCTTCCAGATGTAGAACAGATCGAGAAGAGAGAGCCTGGAAGCAGAGATACCAATTAAGAGCCTAGAACCACAGTCTAGGCCTAATATTGAGTATATCATGAATGGAGAAGCTTTCCTGGTTCAAACCATTTTCCATCTAGAGCAGGAAGGCATGTTAACAAATTATTTTTTGATAATTGTATTTTACTATAATTGGTCTTATTTTTAATTTTATGTATGCATATATATACATACATATATGTATGTACCTCCCTCTCTCCCTATCTCTCTGTTTGTCTCTGTCTCTCTCTGTCCCTCTTTCTCTCTCTCTGTCTCTCTCTCTGTTTCTCTCTCTGTCTCTCTCTCTGTCTCTCTGTCTCTCTCTCTCTTTCTCTCTCTCTGTCTCTGTCTCTCTCTCTCTCTCTCTCTGTATTTTGAAATATAATTCTGAGAAGGGTCTTTATCAGACTTTGCCAGACTGCTGAAGAAGTCCAGGACACAAAAGTGGTTAAAAACCCCTTATTTAGAGCTCCCTTATAGATCAGAGTGAGCAATACTGGGATTTGGGGTCTTGAGCTTCCCCCTTCCATCCTGGAGGCTGAAAGAAGGTTTCCGAACAATATTTGTGGTTGACCACTACAGGGGATTAAAATTAGATTTTTATGTTTATTGAAGTCAGAACTGTCAAAAGTTTGTCTAAGACTACAGAGCCTGCTGTCTTGTTAAATTCATCTAATGTCTATCAAAAAGATCTGACAAATTTAATAAGTAGCCACTTTATACAATAGAAAAAAAATTGCCAAATATGTTCTTACTCTAAAGCCATTATCCTTGCTTCTTTTGAAATCTGGCCATGACCATGATACTTTTTTTTTTATTAGCTCAACACACACTGTGTGAATTTCAACCTGTTTGGTAATCAATATTTTCTCCTTCAGCACCCTGAGAAAATAAAGGAATTCAAATGATGTCTCCTTAAAAGTCTATGGAGAGCTGCTAATGCATTTCAATGCCCAGAATATTACCTGGAAAAGATAAATATCCTATCACAACCTTCAAAATAGAAATACACAAGGGTTTCTAGGTAGATAATTGTCCATTTACAAAAATGTTGGTAGGTAGGATGTCAAACTAATCAGTGCTCAACTGAAAATCCAACCTCACCATCATGCCGGTTTAGATCTATCTTCCCAAAGAAATATTAAACATTTTCCTTTTTGTCACTGTAGAAGTTGTTGTATGAGTCTCAAGTTGTTTTTCTCCCAAGAGAACTACGTAATGGACTCTGCTGCAATTTGCGCCTATGGAATATGTCTACCTGTCTTCATCAAAGGAATACCTAGGCATCAATGATTTTACTTCAAATATATGGTCAGAAATTGACTGTGGGAATTGGGGGATTACATTAAAATAACTTTCAAGGATCGAATAATTTGATAAATAGAATTTATGTGGTCATTAGTAATACTTTGTAAAACTCAAAGCACTACATTTTGTGGTTGTTTAGTTGTTTTAGTTATTATCCGACTTCATGACCCCATTTAGGGTTTTCTTGACAAAGATATAGGAGTGGTTTGCCTTTTCCTTCTCCAGCTCATTTTACAGATGAGGAAACTGAGGCAAACAGGATTAAGTAAATTATTTAGGGTCTCACAGATAGTAAGTGTCTAAATGAGATTTGAACTCAGGAAAATGAGCCTTCCTGACTCCAGGTTAGGCGCTCTATGCACTATGGTGCCACCTAGCTGCCCAAAGCACTACATACAGGCTATCATTATTTTTAAGTTTTGAATTTTAGAAAGGAGGCGAAAGATCCTCTGATCAGAGAATTTACAGTTGGAAGGGTCCTTAAAGCACTCACTCATTTATTTTACAGAAGATAAAATGGACCCATGGAGCTCAAAGGACTTACCCAAATGATGGAGCTATAATTTGAACGTAGGTCCTCCGAGGTTGACACGCTTTCTACTGTACATCCATGTTCTTTCTATTATAAACACAAAGTAAAATTTATATTGTTTTATTGGAATATTCGGAGCCTGCCTGGACTTGCTAATGCTAGGAATCAGTAAGACTGGGCCAGAATCCCTAAGAGATTGTAGAAATTGTTGTTGGTTTTTGGTTTTGTTTTTTTTTAATTCATCAAGTTCTCCAAATGTTGCAATCTGACAGCTATGGACAGCTGTCATGAGACTGGGACAGCAGAGTTACAAACCAGAGTGAAGCTGGATCCCACTGAGCAGACGCCTCTGTGAGTTCCCCAGCTTTACTGAATCCAGGAGTCTCATATGTTCCTAGTATTATATGTTCTTACTTTATCCTTGTGAATAGTTCTCAATATGTCGACCCCTGGTCTAGATCACTGATCTGGAAGATGTTCACCCATTTTGAAACTGAGTGGTAACAGGTCCTGGGAACCTGGAATCAGGAGGAACAAATTAAATCCCACTTCTAGTGCTAGCTGTGTAACCATGGACATATGACTTAATTCCTCTCAGCCTCAGTTTCCTCATGTGTAAAATCAGGATAATACACAGATTTTTTTCAAAGGAGGAATAAGAGCTCATGCTTTAATAGATGGTGGGGAGGTCTACAATAGGAAGCAGTCACAATAGCATTCAATTAGAATTGGAATGGGCATAGATTGGGAGGAACCTCTGAAGTCATCTAGTCCAACTTGTCCTGAACAAAAGTCCTTCTCTAATATCCCTGAGTGGTAATGCAGCTTTTTTGGGAGAAGAACCAGTGAAGAGAGCCTGACTATATCCTGAGGCAAATCATTCCGCTTTAGGATGGCTGTGATAGCAATCAGAGGAAGGACCTTTTTCCTTCCCTGGATCACCTCTGTATAATATCCACCACTGATCTTGGGTTTGCCCTTGATGGGAGTATATCTAGTGGTTTTTTACCACTAGGCTCACCATGTACTTACTGCCTATAGTGTCCATGTTGCTCTGTGTTCCTAGCACCATGATAACACAGATGATCCCTGTGATTTTTTCTACTTTTTATTGATAATAATAATATTATCATTGGTAATAATAATATTGATAACAAGTGATCAATAGATCAGTGAATTTATCAAAATGGGTACTGCAATCTATAAGACAGTTTACTACCTATCTGTGCCTGCCCACCCTGTATGACTTTTGTCCATGTCCTCCTACCAATCTGCCACTAGGACTTTACGTGGGGTACCAAGTGCTTTCTTTAGATCTCTTGACATTGTGTGGCTATCAATGGAGCATGAGGATTCTCCACTGGCTGTAGCCTGATCTTGCCTTGAGATAGACTAGCTCAACTTCCTTTCTGGTCACATGATGTTCCAACGGCCTCCTTTACTCTTCTTATCTTGAATAAAATTATTGGTTGTGTAATGTGCTGTAAGCATTGTTCTCAACTTCTATTCTTCAGCTACTGGTATTCTGTGATTTGTAGTGTTATAACATAGCTGGAAGAACATTAATGTTAAAAAGACAAGCTTTTGTTTTAAAAAGGAACTTGGAGTCATTCAAAGAACTGCTCAGTTTCCCAAGGGAGATCCAGCCTACTCTCCTTGAATTCAATTCTGGACACAATTCATTGTCCATTTGCAGTGCTCGTCCAAGATATGAATACTGATGGGCCAAATTCTATGTGTAGCCCATCCAGCTGCAGAGCAAGAACAAATGAGCTAAATAACAACTATTAAGTGCTATGTGCCAAGTACTGTGCTAAGTTCTAGGAGTGCAAATAGAAAATAAAGACAGTCGCTACTCTTATGAAGCTCATGTTCTAATTGGGGGAGATAACACGTAAAGGGATAATATAGATAGTAAGGGCTGGTGGTCCTTGTTGGTGCAGTGGTGGCTTAGTTGATAAGGGCCTGGGGTCATTTGTTTTTTCAGAAGGATTATAGCTGGTGGGCATATACTCCCTGAAGTCAGAAATTTGGGCCAGTATCTCACAGGAAGGGGGTAGAGAGTCTGAGGCTCGAAGTGGAGGGTGAGCTCCATACTCCAAGCCTCAGAGGTAGGGATAGGAGGTGGCATTGCTGGGATGCCAAGAGGGGAAAAAAGCATCGGAGGAGGGGACGTGTACTTGGTTTTGTTTCTTTTCTGTTGGTAAGTTGAACTCTTTTGAGTGATCAAGGAGCTCAGAAAACTCTGCAATGCTCTAGAACCTGATTCAGTCATCACAATATCATCAACAAATAGAATAGCTTAGATGATCTCCAGGTGTCTAGGAAACCTCTTTCTGATTCCTACTCTATGCTGCACATCCTCCATGACAGTGGGCAGCACCTTTGGTGACCACGTGTCTTCCTGTTTCATGCCAGTTTCAATCATAACAATACCAGACACTTATAACATTATATAATATCAAGAGATTTATAACATAGTGCTTTACATCTAGGGTGTCTCTCCACTGTCTTTTGCACCCGTTCCCTTTCTCCACCTTAGTTCAGTCCCTCATCACCTCTCACCTGCACCATTGTAACACTCTCCTAAAGGGTCCTTGCCTCAAGTTTCACCCACTCTAATCCTTCTTCAGTGTAGCTGCCAAAATAATTTCCCTTAAGTGCCTGACCGTGTCATTCTTCTCCTCAATTAGCTCCCATGGCTCCCTTTTACCTTTAGGATCAAATATAAATGACTGTTTGGCACTTAAAACCTCCACAACCTGGCCCCAATCTATCTCTTGCACCTTCTAGCACATTTCTCCCATTCACTGGCTGTGTACCATAGTCCAACCAAGTTACAGTTCTTGTTTCTCATTAACAGTACTCCAAGTTTGAGCTGGTTGTCCCCCATGCCTGGAATTCTCTCCCTTGTTACTGCTGCCTCTTCAAATCACCAAGTTCCTTTAAGGCTCAGTACCAACATCACCTTTTGCTGTTCAGTAGTATCTGACTCTTTGTGACCCTGCGGACCACAGCACACCAATGCTGCCCATCGAGTTTTCTTGGCAAAGATACAGGAGAGGTTTGCCACTTCCTTCTTCAGTCATTTAACAAATGAGGAAACTGAGGCAAACAGGGTTAAGTGACTTGCCCAGGGTCACACAGCTAGAAACTATCCGAGGCCTGATTTGAATTCAGGTTTTCCTGACTCTACACCCAGCATTCTATTCACTATGGTGCCACTTTGTTGCCTCCAGTTCCTAGTCCCTCCAGTCTCTAAATTTTCTTGTATGTCTTTCTGTGTGTCTTTCATATGACTCTTTATATATGTTCATATTATCTTCCCCTAATTAGATTATTAACTCCTCACGTGCAGGGACTACATCACTTTTGCCTTTGAATTTCTGGTACCTAGGGCAGCAGGCATGACACATAGTAGGTACTTAATTAAATGCTTCTTTCTTGATTTGCTGATATAATTTGCTAATCCATGTTCAATTATAATTGGCTCCTTCAGAAAGTGCTATACTAGTTTATGATCTTTGGTTTTTAATTATTCTGCAGTAACTCTGTGTGTGTGTGTGTGTGTGTGTGTGTGTGTGTGTGTGTGTGCGCATATGTGTGTGTAATTTATTTTATTTAAAGCACTATTGTATAAACTCAAATATGAGTATGGAAGTAATGCCACTTTTAAGTGATCAGTAAAAAAAGATGCCTTACTTTCACAGTTACATGTGCCATCGTACTTGCATTAGTAGGCAGTTGTTGGGTGTTATTTTTGTTGGCGGGTGGGGTGCAGAATGCATTGTTTCCTATGTGTTACCCATCTCTATCTTCTCTGCCTAGCTGAGGTGGTCGCTGCTGCTACTTGCTTCATTCCAAACATGGCCTTGCTGACCCTTGTGCTTTCATTGACCTCTAACCATCCTGCTCTACAAAGGTTGATAGGATGTCCAGAGAAAGCCAAGGGAGTCCATCGTGCTACATCATGCCAATCAATTGATCAACCAATCAAGCACAGCCCTTATGTTGAGGGCATCATGCCAAATACCACCACACCACCACTGGCTATTACTGTTCCTTCTATCTTGTCACCAGGTGAAATTCTGGCGAGTCCAACCCTGTAAGCCTTTTCATCTTCAACATGGCTAAAAATATGAAAATAGGCCCTTTTGTAAAAAGACTTGATTTTGTACATTTCTTCCCACTGTTCCTGCATAACCCAGATGAACTAAGAGTTCTACTTTCCCTATTTCCATATAAAACAACATACACCGTACTGTACATGTAAAAACAAATTTGGAAAGGAGTCTCAAGCTGGCCTCTGAAATTGTGTAAGCAATTATCACATTTTTGTGCGCAAATGCAGTAATTATATGTGTAATTTGGCAGCTGGGTTTGAAAATTTGGCCTTAAATGGAACATAGACAGGAAAAATAAATGTTGAAAAATGCCAATATTTTATAAAGATTTTGAATCAAATAATGGTGGAATTATTGCAAGCCACCTTAATTTTTAATTATAATGAGTATTATATAGCATTTATTTTTCGGGTGGAAGGGGAATATTTGAAGTGTTTTTTTATTCCAGTTTTTTAAAACAAAAATTCCCTTTTTTTGAGGGAAAGGTTTGTATTTTTTTTTAATTTAAAATATTTTCTTGGAGGTTTACCTCTTCCCCAACAAAGTACGATGATGGTCTACTCATTCATATTCGTTGCTATATATAACTGTAAAAAGAGTGCATCTTTCTGTTTTTTTGGACTGATCATTTTAAGGAAAAGTATTGGTACCTCCATGCCTATATCTGAATTCCATCCAATTCAACTGAACTCAATAGACATTTATTAAGCACCTATTAACTCAAAGTACCTCCTTTCTGGTTCTTGGAGTTTAAATGTAAAAAATTCCCCTAAGGAGCTTTCATTGTATTTGAGTGGTGGGATATAACAAGTACACTGATGACATGAGATGCGAATGCAAAGGAAGATGAAGAGATTATTCACCCCTGGGGAAACCAGGAAGACTTCATGTCATCTGTCACTTACACTGAGCTGAAGCTTGAAGGAAGATAAGAATGCAATAGAGATGAGGAACATTCCAGGTGTATGTAAGAGATGATGACCTTTGCAAATATATGGAAGTGGGAGGTGAAATGGAGATTTTCACCCAGTTTTACTAGGACATAGAATGCCCAAGAGACACCAAGAAGTGTAGAACTCATATAGTGAGGGGCCTTTATCTACAAGTTTGTATTTTATCCTAGAGCTAATAGGCAGCCATTGAAGGATAAGAGCAGAGGAGGGACATACTGAAGCCTGTCACAGAACAGAAGGTTGTTTGGACAGCTGTGTGGATGGGAGATGAGGCATGAAACAGGGAGACCAAGTAGAAGGATGTTGTTAGAATAGCCCAGATGAGAGGTGATGATGGACTGAATAAGGCTAGGTGCCATGTAAGTGGTGTTAATGGATTCTAAAGCTGTTGGGTGGGAGATGGGGAGGAGATATCTCTATAGGCTTGTATAGAACATTAGGCTGAGTGTATTGACATCCTCTGGGAAAGTATCCCCTTTGGCTCTTTTCTTACTCCTCCTATACAAACCTGTTGGAATGCCCTCAACGGAAGCAGAGGACTTTGGAAGATGGCTAGGTGTAGGGGAAATGATAATTAATTTTGTTTGGGACATGTTGACTTTGAGATATCAATGAGACATTTAAATAGAGATGACCAGTTTTTTGATAATTATGAGATTAGAGCACAGGAAAGAGATTTGGACTCTATATGTATATGTAAGAGTCATCTGTTTATATTTGAAGTAAAGAATGCCTAGATTCCACATACTCCCTATGTGATGTTTGCAAGTCATTAAACCTCTCTAAACCTCAATTCCTCACCTATAAAAAGAGTGATTTGAATTAGATGACCTCTAGAGACCCTTCTATCATGAAATCTATGATCCTATAAACCAAAGGGAGAGAGGATTTATAGAAAAGAACAAGGCTCTAGGGAAGAACCTTTTATTTGGTAGAAAAATAGAACTTAGTTAAAATTTTCCTATGCAAATTTTAGCAAAGGTTTTTTTCTTTTGCAAATCAAAATAGAAATAAATTAAATCCAATCTGATGATGATCATTTCAAATTGTTAAAAAAATGTTGGCATGTTAAACATGACCTCTGGCCTGGTTCCAATGCTCATGTATTCCAAGTGTCTGTTTGGGTTGGTATCTAATCTGTGATTTCATGAGGCATCATTTCACTTATCTCTTCACTTATATTGTAGCACAGTACTCTTTTGTAGTGTGTGACAGAATTTTAAAAACATTATTTTATTTTGAATTTAATAGAGAAAGAAAAAGAGGGAGAGAAAAGGAGAGAGAAGGGGAGAGGGAGAGAGGGAGGGAGGGAGGGAGGGAGGGAGAGAGAGAGAGAGAGAGAGAGAGAGAGAGAGAGAGAGAGAGAGAGAGAGAGAGAGAGAGAACATTTCCATACACAAAGTAGGATAGAAAAGATTCTATGCTCAATCATAATTTTTATTACATAAAACTTTCTTTAAAGTATATAATAAATTTAACATGGTACTTTTAAAGATGTTCGGAGTGACTCTGTTTCCTGATGAACTTCCTTATGTTTTCTTCTATGCATTTTAGAAATGTTTCACTTTAAAATTTTTGTTTTGTTTCAATTCTTCTTTTTTTTGGGGTGGGGGAGGGACAACACTCTCACTAACTTCTCTTTTCTTTCTAAATCTCCCTCACCCTAGAAAAACCAAACAACAAAACAGAACTCTTGTAACAAATAAGCACAGTCAAGAAAAATGAAATTTGAAAGTCAACAAGCATTTATTAAGTGATTACAATGTGCCAGACACTAGACATACACATAGAAACAAAAAGACAATCCCTGTCTGCAAGGAGCTTCCATTCTAATGGGGGAAGACAACACGTAAAAAGGATCAGAAAAGGAGGGGGTGAGGGTGGATCTGAGATGGTACCCTTAAGGAGGCATGGTGGCAAAGTACAGAGAGTCAGAATCAGAGCTGGGAAAGGAACAAAGAATGACTACTTTGGGCCCTTCTTCAAAATGGAAGTGCTCAGAGGAACTCACCAATGGGAAAAGGGGCTGCAGGGGTAGAGAAATGTTCTGGGATGAGAAGGCCATGGGGGAGGAAGGAACTTTCAGGGTAAGAACATAGCTGAAACATGGTGACACAGTCTTGCAAATCCTTTTGGGTATGATCACCACTCATTTTCTGGCCTTGTAAACATATTCCGGCCTTCTGTAAACAGAAGAGTTTACAAAGGGGGTATTCTTTTGCTCATCCAGGTGGGAAAGATATTCTAAGTGTGCAAAGATGGTAGCTACTACTGAATTTGGCTATGGAATGAAGTAAAGTAGAATAGATCATACTGATTGGGACAGGACAGTTCTCAGATACCTTTCTAGGGTTCACAAATCTGCACGTATTCCATGTCCAAAAATATGTCTCATTTTACACCTTAGGTCCCTCATTCCTATCATGACGTTGGTGGCTTTATCCTTGGCCCTCTGGAGTCATGGTTGAGTGATGTGTTTAGAGTTCTTAATTCTTTCAGGAGTTGTTCATTTTGACAATGTTGCATTGTATAAATTGTTCTCTTGCCTCTGCTCACTCCATTCTTCATTAGTTCATGCAAGTCTTCCCAGGTTTCTCTGAGACTGTTCCTTTGTCATTTCTTAATGTACAGTTTTATTCCATTACAACCATTCCCCAAACTATAGGCACTTCCTTAGTTTCAGTTCTTTGCTACCACAAAAAGAGGCGCTACAAATATTTTCATACATATAGGCCCTTTTTCTCTTTATTTGATTTCTTTGGAGGTAGACTGCATAAAACCGAAAAATTTTTGCATCAACAAAACCAAAGCAGCTAAGATTAGAAGGGAAATAGTTAATTGGGGATTTTTTTTACAGCAAGTTTCTCTGATAAAGGTCTTGTTTCTAAGATGTATAAGGAATTGCTTCAAATTTATAAGAATGTGAGTTATTCTCTAATTGATAACTGATCTTTCTTTTTTTTTGGTAAGCCCTTTTGTCTTTTGCCCCTAATAATATGGTGCCACACTTTCAATTTTTTGATCACCTAGGAGTAAGCAGACTGAACTATATTATAAGGCAATTGAAATCTGGGTGTGTTTGCATTTGTTTGCATTACGATCCATTAAACAACCACTTGGCTTCATTTTCAGAATTAAAAGAAAAAGCTGAGATTTATTCTAAGAGAAATAGATTTTCCTACTGTGGAGGTTGGGGAGCAACCACCATCCAGGCCGTTCCCACAATGACCTAGGCTTATTTTTAAGAAGTCCTTCAATGAAAGTCAAGCTGGACCTTCCCACCCCCTACCGTAGATTGCTTAAGATGCAGTCCTGCCAGTTTTCATTATTATTGATGCTAAACACTCTAAGAATATTTCTGGCTCTCACAAAAGGTCTTGAAATATTTCAATGATTTATGAAGCAAACAGGCTTCCTAGAGGTCTGTGAAATAACGGTTGATGGATTCGATAAAAGAAGTGGTAAGCATTCATTATGGGACCTAGAACACAGCTACCTAGCTGGTTTCTGTTCTATTAACAAGTTGTGAAAAAGCAATGATGGAGCTCTTAGCTGTAAAACATCTTGGAGTGTAATCTGTTCTTAGAAGATTAATTCTATCTGAAAGGGTGAAGTAAATGATAAACAGCTTAAAGCAGACAGGGAAATAGATCATGCTACAGCTGAGGACAATAATATTGTTCTACCCTCAAGGAAATTGAACAGGAGAACACAAATTTGATAAGAGAAATGGGTCAAAGTCAAGCTTACTTTGGAGCTCATGAGAGCCTTCTTTGCCGAGGGATCCTAGCTGTAACCCTCCCCCCCCCAAGCTAGGAGAGTAGAGATAGCTTTTCTAGTTTAAAAACAAAAGGCATTTAGAAATATTATTTTAATTACTTTTTTCAGGCAGTAAAATTATTTGAAATTTTTAAAAAGCAGGGGAAAACCAACCTGGAAATCTTTCCCTTTAGAAAAAAAAACAGCCTAGAACCTTTGACCTCCAGTAGGCTCCAACCCAAGGCTGTCCTGGAGGCTGACAGAGAGAGAGAGAGATGCAGGTGAATCCAGTTGGCAGAAGTTCCACCTGGAAAAAAGAGAAAGGATTCTAATTGCAAGGTGGGGGGAAAGTAATTTGTTGGGTATTCTGGTTACTGGGGGAATATGGCTTCAGCCTAAGATTTTACTGATTATATTTAAAATCTCTTCTCACTAGGGCATCATCATCTCCATGATGAAGGACTCGGTGCTCACTTGTGTAGGGCTCTAGCAAAGCAGCTTTACTGGAGCTTGTTTTCTAGCTAGTGCTTGGAACAGTGAGAGTAATTAATAAAAATAATAATGAAAATGAATAACCAGTTCTTGCTTTCTAGGACTTTATAACTCGAGAAAGAGAGTGGTGGTCACAGGTTAAGACAGAAAAGACTCATCAGGGGATTTTTTTTAGACTGAGATCTGAAAGAGACTTTACAAGCCATCTAATTCAAACCTACTCGTTTCAGAGAAGAGGAAACCAAAGCTCATGTCAGTTATGTTACTTGCCAAACATCACATAGATAGTAAATATCAGAGCTAAAGTTAGAAGTTCAGGTCTTCTGGCTCCAAATCCAGGGTTCTTTCCATCAAACCAAGTTTGTAACTCACAGAGGAGACCACATCCTAAAATGTGAAAATGGAAAATCGAGGTGCTCCTAGGGTTCATAGGAGAAGAACTCGAAAGCACTGTAGGACCCCTCAAATCCAACCTCCCTCATTTTACAGATGAGGATACTGAAAAAAAATGAAGTGGCCTTTGTCCATATGAGAAGTTAGTGAAAGATCTGGGATTTAAACCAAAGTCCTCTAAATCTGACATTCTCTCAATTACACCAAATTTGGGATTTCATACTCAGTTGGGAGAATTATGGAAAAACTAAGTGAGACAAATGAGAATATGGAATATTGAGAGATTACCTAGTCTATTGATAAACTAGAGTATGTTCAGAGGAGGGTGATTAGTTTCTTGAGAGGTCTGGAGACCATGCCACATCTTTCCATACAATTTTCATTGAGCAACTAATCTCTAAGATTCTTTTAATATTTGGTGGGTACCAAATTAATCAACCCCTTCATCCATCAATCAATCAACAAGAATTTATTAAGGGGAAAGGGGAAAGGGGAAAGGAAGGAAACAAGCTTTTATTGTCTACTGTGTACGAGGCATTGTGCTAAGACTTTATAAAATATCCCATTTGGTCACTAATGAATGAGCACTTATTACGTGTCAGGGATTATCCTCAGCACTGAGACCACAAAGACAAAAATGAAACAGTTCCTGCCCTCAAGAGCTTACATTTTATCAAAGCAAAGAGCGTTCAGGTATGTAACTCTATATAAAATATCGACAAGATAAATTATCTGCTACATAGATAAATCAATTATCTTTCATGCTCACTGCATGATCAGCCCATCTTTTTTAATCCTTGGCGGTGTCTTTAGTACCACATCTTGCATATTAGTCATCACTGGTGAAGTACTGGAGCTTGCTTACACCCACCACGTGTTTTTCCTTTGCCGTTTTGATTCTTCTGAGATTATATTCTTCCACTATTTATAGCCACAGAGCATCATTGGGAGACTATTAAGGCTAATAAGGTGGACTTTCATGGCAGTGAGCAGTTTAGGGTCATGAAAAGCATTGTGTCTTTTGGCTGGGAAATTTCGCAAATGCAACCTAATACAATTTCCTACTGATAACTTCCGGGCCCAGGACATTTTTCTATCTGCAGTGTCTGTACAAGACAGACTAGCTTAATGGGCTGCCCGTCCAACTACATATTATTAATTTGGGTAATATAATTTCATCCCTTTGTAGATGTCTAGGCTGATATATTTGAATGTCATTGAGGAGCCTCTGTGGTATTTGGGGACAAAAATAATTATTATAATGTTATTTGAAAAGAGGAGCATGAATGAAAAAGCAAAACATCATATGTTAAAGCACTTACTATGTGCTAAGCACTTACCTCCACATACCCAATATTGGTCTTTCGGTTTTGCTTGAAAATGTCGGACAAGGATTCCACTTTTTGATCCCTCAGATTATTACCAAGTTTGCTGAGAATATGAATAAAGCAGCCTTTGTGGTATTGCATTTTATTATGCAATCATATATGAGCTTAACATATTGCTAGAGGACACCTTGCTTAAGGAGAGATATCAAGGCTGAATTTTGCTATACCAAGTTAAATGTAATCAAGAAACCAACCCAGCAAGCTGCCCTTTTCTCTATGATTCTCAGACAATTGTGAGACTATGAAGAAGATCTGGTCTGCTACAGAAAATCATTGAGAGATCTGCCTCTCCTCATGTTCAATCGGGGTTACATTGGGTGCTTGCTAAAACCTTTTTTTTTAAAATAAGGATTTTTATAGAAAGAGAAAGTAGGCATATGGTTTGGCAGGGACCAATGTCTACCTGGTTGCCTAGTTGGGGTAAAAATTCCATCCATAGACTTTTCCATTGTTTTGAAATTTTCCCTTCTTTGTGATACATTTAAAATAATTCCTGAGTGCCTTTGAAATTATGTTATTCGAAAACAGGTTTCTTCTGTGATTTCTTGTTCTGGCTCTTCGTCTTGAATAAATGCCAATGCTGCTTTGTCACAGAAGCAGTACATCAGATATTGAGGTGGCAAGGCTCAAACGGGGTCTTTCCACTATTGATGCTAACAAGAATTGATTGCCATAGAGATGTTGGCCAATCAATTCCATTTAATGCTTATGTTTTTTTGTTCATCCATTTTCAGCTACTGTTTTTCTTTGGATGATCTAGTTTAACAAGATCTTACACCAGTGAGGCTCATTTCCTCTTCAACTGACTTTTGCTCTTTCGTGAGGTGATGCTGCTTTTAATCTTCTATGCTCCTCCTCCATGTTGTTTTGTAAATGATCTTTTATTCGAAATCAGTGTTGTTCTTGGCTGCAGAGTCCACTTTGTAGGATCAAGTGTTTGCTGTCTGAGGTGCTTTATGGTTTTTGAAGCCTACTCATTGTGTTTGAAATTTTACTTCAGTTAAATTTCTTAAAGAAATGATGATAATCTAAGTCAATGTTTTTTTTTTATCTATTTTGGGTTTTTTTTTTGAGTTGACAGGTGGTTTAAACAGGCTAGGTTGGAGTTGCTATAATTGCATGCAATATTATATTTTTGTCTTTACTCTTTCTTCTAATTTGGTATTTTAAAATTTTTATTTGATTTTAAAGCTCATTATTACTTTAATAAATTTTAATTTTAGCAATTAACTTGATTGGTTTTGAATGTATTATTTTTGGCATCAATGATTACAAAGATAAGCTTTTTAAGATACATTTTTAAGTCCAACTCAAGTATACTTTACCTAAGCAGATCTTGTCTTCCAATTTTCCATTTCTATGTATGTCATAATTTTGCAATAAATTATCAGATAACATAGCTGAAAATTGCTATCCCAGGTCTGTTCATTTACTCATAGACTTCATTCATCCGCAAGAGCCAGTATGGCTAAAAAGACTGACGCATGTGAATTTACCTCATTAGATTGTTAACTATCTGAGGGCAGGAAAAATACCTTTGATTTTTTTGGGGAGGGAGGGTACTTTGCTAGAGTAGGTAGTACATTCCTCTACACATATATAGGCAATCAATAGTGAGGGTAATTAACTGATAGGGTGTTCCCCAAACCTTGGTGCGTGTATAAACTATTAAATATTAAATGGCCATTAAAGTTTAAAACTGCAGTAATTTTTCTGGGATGACCAGTATTTACTCTGAAATTCAACAGACCTGAATTGAGAATTAATCTGTATCATTTAAAATTTTTAGGATTAGGGGTTTACTGGGAACCCCCAAGGGTCCTGCAGGTTCTCATATTTGAGATAGCTTTCATCTCAAACACAATCATGTGGCATGGCAGTTATATGCCAGATGTAGCAGATGAATTTTTAATAAATTTTAAATTAAATAAATAACTACCCACTTCTCTATAGTCTTATAGGATATAATATAAAATAAATCAGCCCAAGTGCTGAAATTTGACTTAAAAAGACCACTTTTTTCATTCACTAGTGCTTTTCAGTCATTCAGCAAACATTTATTAAACACTTGACTCTGTACCAGGCATTTCGCATACTTCAAAGGATCTCTGATCTCCTTAATTTGGGAGTGCCCTCCACTGGCACAAACTGTAGCCCTCATTAATGAGATCACAGATCCACTGATATTATACCGCAGTCTATTTAAACCTCTCATTCGTCTCTCCCTTTCCTTTTGGGTTACCTGAAATATTGATTCTTCAGAGATCTTTAGGTTTCATGTTTCATGGCCAAACAGCTTCACTAGAAGAGTATTAGTATTAGAAAACAGCCATCAGGCAGCATCTTGGGATTGTTGAAATCACACTGAGATTTCCCAAAGGCAGTCCACCCTGCTATCTCCCCGGCTCATCATCCGTTTGCCATGATTACCCAAGATACAAAAAAAGACAAGGTAGATATATTCAGATAAAGATAGATTTAATTCAATTCAACCCAACTTTATTATGTCTATCACATGTCTATCATCAACCTCACACACCACGATCATTACCACCACCACCACCACCACCACCACCACCACCACTGCTGTGGCCGCCACCACCACCACCACCACCACCACCACTACCACCACTACCACCACTACCACTACTACCACTACTCCTACTCCTACTCCTACTACTATTACTACTACTACTACCTAATAGTATTAGTGCCTACTTTTTAATGTTGCTGAGGAAAAAATGAGACAACATATGCAAAATACTTTGCAAATCTTAAAGCACTATATAAACACTCCTATTATTATTATTAGAGGAGGCATAAATAAAAATGAAACAGCTCTTGCCCTCAAGGAATTTATAATGCATGCACACAAAAAGTTAAAGATTGATTTTTCCTATTGCATTATCTCCCAATCCTATATGTTAGACTCTCTTTCTCTTCTTTTGATTTAACTCCAATAAAGGCTCCAAGGCAAAATGTTTGCATAATAATATTGTGGAGTAAAATGTTCCAGAAATAGTTTACTGGAATTTGCCACTGAATAATTTCTCCTTGAATTTCCAAAAACTTCTAAGTTGACCTGTTTCATATCTACCCACTGTAATTGGTTGAAATTCATCTCTGCAGCCCAGGCTACTGATCAATGTTTTAACTAAACACAGCAGAAATCTATAGGAAAACCTCTTTGAAAAACTTGCTGTAGGCAAAGACAATTCAATAATTAGTCTCATAAACCTTTTCGGAACCTGTTCTGATATACGTACACGATTTTTTTAATTGCTGGCCTTTCTTAATGGTGTGTGATAAGGTAAGTGTACAGATTTATGCCTTATGAAGAAAAGGTCCGATAGAACACATTTTGTTTAAATTCATAAAAGTGCTGTAGAGAGATTTGGGGTTTGAAAGATTAGGTAATGAATAAGAGAAACAGATGCAGATGAAATATGACTCTCTTTGCGTGGTGTGTTTCAGGGAATCATTAATTCACCTGAATACAACCATGAGTTATGCTCACAGTATTGTATTAGAATTCCTAGTAGAAAGGGGTTTAGATATACTTGTAAAGTTAAATATGGTTAGACGGTAAAATATTGATTGCTCACCATAAACAATACAGTGGGGTATCTAACACTTGTTTTCCATGTGGAACATAATAAGGTAATTAATTTATCTCTAGTTGGGGCTTATTTGTATGTGTGTGTGTGCGTATGTATACACACTGACTCATGTAAATGTATAGTTATAAACATATATATAAATATACATTGACTCATAAATGTATACTTATAAACACACACATATATAAATATACACTGACTCTCATATAAATGTGTACTTATAAACACACACATATATAAATATACACTGACTCACATAAATATATGCTTACAAATACATATATAAATATACGACATATAAATCTATGTTTATAAATACTCACATAAATATACATTGACTTGTATAAATCTATACTTAAAAACACATACATATAAAAATATAGACAGTCTCATATAAATGCATGTTCATAAATACACACATATACACATACATATACACAATGGTTCTCCTATAGATGTATCCTTATAAACATGTATATAAGTATACATTGACTCATAGAAATGTATGTTTATATACACACATATAAATATACATTAACTCATGTAAAGGTATACTTGTAAACATTTATATATGTGTATATATATGTATGTGTACATATACACACATACAATAGTATAGTACATGTTTTTAAGTGTACATTTATATGAGAGTCAGTGTGACGTAGTGGATAACAGACAGGCTTTAGAGTCACAAAGTCCTGGGTTCAAGTCCAGCTTTTGACACATATTGGCTATGTAACTGACTCTGAAGAAGTGGCAGCTTCTCAGCACTCTGGAGGACTGGTTCTGGCCCGTTGAGTGTGCGATCGGGAGTTGATTATTCATCTAGTCAGAACTAGGGGTGCCTTGAAAAGGCATTAGTGGCCAGAGACTCCCCATTTTGTGTTCAGCTGCTCTCTGTTGGTTTGATTCCTTGCTCCCTCTCTCCCAAGGGCTGACTGCAAAACCCAGACACTCTCCTGACTTTTGAAACTCAAAAGGTTGGACTGCCTCACCCAAATGGGAAAGAATCATCTCTGAGTCAGAGAAAGGTTGGAAGCCTTGAGTGGAGGCCTAAGTTGGACACACCTCATTGCTTCTTCTCTTTCACCGTTGTCTATCACCAGACTTGTCAACAGAGGAGTCAGAGTAAAGGCAATCAGATGAACAAAAGAAGGCTGAGGCTGTGGTCACTAGTGCTTTTTAAATGTACCCTCAGTTCTGGGTACACAGCTCATTTTTTCTTGACCACAGGGTTGGTGGGCCAGGACCAGTTACAGAATGTATAGGCATTGTCTCTCCAAGGCTTTCAATTATATGCTATCATGACTGTCTCAGAAGTAGGCTTTCCAGCCTCTTCCGCATGAAGGATCTGAATTGGTTCCAGTCCCCATTACATTTTTACATGTGAAAGAGAAAGAGTTGAGAAAGGGGGAAAAAAGGATAGGGGGGTAAAGAGGGGAAAAGGAAAGGGCGGAAGGAAAGGGGGAAAGGGAAAGGAGGAATTGGGGAGGAGAGGAGAAATCTAAAGACAGCATTAACATAGAATTAGAGAGCTGAACTCTGGGTCTGGAAGACCAGGGTTTTACATCCCACCTCTGATATTTACTGTGTGACTCTTGGTGAGTTATGAACTTTTAAGTGATTCAAGAAATTTGCTAGTATTTAGCTACTTACTTCTAATAGGATTAAGTGGTGAAAGAAATTCTCATGCTGGGACTTCCCCTTTGAGTATCCATGAAATTTAAAGATGCTTGCTCCTTGGAAAGAACACTATGGCAAATCTGGACAGCGCACTAAAAAGCAGATATCACCTTGCCAAGGAAGGTCCATATAATCAAAGCTATGGTCTTTCCAGCAGCAATGCATGGCTGTGAGAGTTGGACTTCCTTACGGAAAGCTGAGTGCAGCAGAATTGACACTTTTGAATTATGGTGCTGGAGAAGACTTTTGAGAGTCCCTTGGACATCTAGGAGATCGAATTAGTCAATACTTAAAGAAATTAATTTGGGCATTCACCGGAAGGTCAAATACTGAAGCTGAAGCTTAAATACTTTGGCCATGTAAGAAGATGGGACTTGCTGGAAAAGACTCTGATATTGGGAAAGATTAAAGGCAAAAGGAAAAGAGGATAGCAGAGGATGAGATGGATAGATAGCATCATGGGAACGATGAATGTGAACTTGGACAGACGTTGAGAGATGGAAAATGGAAGGGCCTGGTGTGCTACAGTCCATGGGGGGTCACGAAGAGTTAGATATGACTGGGTGACTGAATGACAAAATTTATTTTTGTGTGTAAACATATTTATTACATACATAAAGATTTCGGTCTTTTTGTGTGTCACACCAACCTGCAACCATGTTGAAATAGCCATGTTCCCTTTGGGGCTTGTGCTTAGAGAACCCTCCCCCTAAAATGAGGCCATTTTCTTTTTCAAAGCAAACCCTGACACAGACCAGTAAGACACAAAGATCAGTAGTAAAACAGTCCTTTAGTTATAAAAGCTAATGACTAATAGGAGAGTTCTGACCCTCTGAATTGCGTTTACTGTTCACCAATGATTATGTCATTAGGAATGAATTAGATAGTCAATGAGGTGGATCTTCGAATCAAAGCTGCCACTTTGAAATTTTCAATAATCTGTTCACTTGTAGGATCAGAGCAGTATTTAATGGCCATTACTGTTATATTGCTTGGGTTATACGGCCATGAAAAACAGGTCTCTCATGGCAACATTTTTTCTTTGTGTGCATATGCGTAGCTGTGGTTTTTTTTTTAAATTCAGAGCTATGGAAATTGCGAAGCAGGCCCTGGTTATTCACCCTCCATATAAACATCAGCCTAGATGGATGAAAAAATTGGAGAACTTTGAAAGCTTGGCTTCTCTGAGTTACAGTAGCCAGAGACATGGACAGATGTATGGCAGGCACTCAGTGAAGAGGAACCAATGATGATGATGAAAATGGTGATGATAGCCAACATTTATATAGCACCTACTAAGTGCCAGATACTGTACTAAGCATGTCTCAAATATTATCTTATTTGGGCTTCACAACAATCTTGGGAGGCAGGTGTTACTATTATCTAATGGAGATAAAGTGACTCAAATGGAAGTTAAGTGATTCACCCAGGGGTAGCTAATAAAGATAAGAAGCAGTAGGGTACTATTAACATTTTTTGAGTGTGTGTGTGGGGTAACATAGTCAGGATTATTAATTAGGTAGATGTTTAGAACAGACATTCTTTACATTTTTGTGTTGTGCGCTCCTTTGGCAATTTGGTGAAGCTCATATACGGACTTTTCTCAGAATCATGTTTTATACATAGGAATGCAAAGGAAACCAATTATATTGAAATATAGTTATTAAAATATGTCAATAAACAAACAAACAAACAAACAGGAAGTCACAGACCCTTGGTTAAAAGACTCTAGTGCGGAGGATAGACCAGAAAGAGAGAGGCTGAGGGAAGTCAGACAGACAGTACAGTGCCTAGGAAAAGTTAGCCCTCCAAAACGATCGATCGACTCTCTTGGAGTACTCTTGCCCTAATCTCCACACGGTTTACCTTCAAAACTTTAGACAAACAGAAGGTGCTTCTGCGGCTGTTCCTTCAAGAACAAAAACACGTAACACAAGCTACATCTGCTAAACACCAGCCTGAACTGAGGAATGCTGCAGATGATAATGGTAACATTTGATGTTTAGATGATGCGTTAAGGTTTGCAAATCATTTTACACATATTGTCTCAGGTAAGCCTCATGACAATCCACGGAGGTAGATCCTGTAGGCGTTGTTTCCATTTTACAGCCAGGAAATTGAGGTTTGCAGAGGTTAAATGACTTTTCCATCACCATTTAGCTATTAAGTATCAAAGATGGAATCTGAGCTCAGGTTTTCATGGCTCCAAGTCCTGTACTCCCTTTACTACCTCTCAAGGCACAGGTAACTTACAAAAAGGAATCTAAGACCCCTAAAAATGGCATCAGCTCATTCTGAGAATTATCCCTTCAGTGTATCCCTTGCTCTTGCTTCATACTTTGTTCTGCTGATGTGCAAAGACCCAATACTGGCTAATATCCAAAACAGGGTCAGATATATAATTTTATCACGTAGGGTCTTATTTTCATTTTGTCTGGATGACTGCAAGCCGGGCAACACCAAGATCTCAGAGACGTTAACAGTGAAAATAATGTCAAGGGTCATGGAGAGAGGTGTGGCAGATATCAACAGACTATACTATGTTGACCTTCTCTTCCTCACCCTTTGCTTCACCTCATAGCCCGGCTCCTGCACCATAACTCATTATTGATTTTAAGTGCTGTCTCCAGGGGGCACAATGATTTCTTAGTCGCAAAATCCGATGACCTTTTCTCAATCCTTGCTCTCCTTGACCAATCTAGAGATTTTGATGGACGATAGGTGAAGCACATATTAAGTATTAACTGTGTTGGGCCCTGTGTTAAGCACCGGGGGTATGAATATACGCAAGCAAGTTATTCCTCCTCAGTACCTACATTAGCACCCCTCACCTAATGGTTGTAATATCTTCTTCCTTGGTCTTGCTTACATTCTCTCTCATCTATTCTATGCTAACACTGCCAAAATAATCTCACTATGTCACTTCTCAAGGAGTTCTGGTGACTCCCTATGACCCCTTGGGATAACATACAAGGGCCTGTGTTTGGCATCTAAAACCCTCTACAGTCTGACTCCAAACTACTCTTTCATATAGGGTGTCCAGGAGGACTAGCACCTCTTGTGTGAGGGCTACCGAGTCCTTTTCAGGGCTGCTCATCCACCTTTTGTACCAGGTTCACTCAACTCTCACCTGTAGCTTCAAGATGTAGCATGTATAATGGCCACATCCTAGAAAACTGTCTTGGCAGACAGCTAACCCAGATTCAGGGTAACCAGGAGGCATCAAACCTGTGGGTGAGTTTGGGAGATGTCTACCCCAAACATGTGAAGACATTCCTGGTGGATGAGAACAATTTGTTCCAACGGGTCATGAGGGTGGTGGAAGCAGGCACTGTGAAGTGCTTAGAGCATGGTCAGACATCAAAGATGCCAAGGTCATCTACTACGTCTCGAGCCATCACCAGTCATCTTGACTTTTGTCTTCCCACTGGACTTCTAAGACTCTGAAAGGGAGACTGAGGTTGATGACTTTGTACTACTCTGCCTCACTTAAATTCAGTTCATGGGCAAGTCAAAACATCATTCCGTGGTATCATCAGTCCTCTTCAAAAATGAAGGACAGACAACCACACCCTTCTGGACTGATTTCACATAACTAACTCATCTACTCTAGGTTCCAATTACATTGGCTCATTTGTCATTCCTTGTGTTGAGCACTTCATCTCCTCTCTGTATCTCTGTCCTCCAAGCTTTTGCAAATGCTTGGAGTATACTCTGTCATTACCTCCAGCTCTTGGAGTTTCTAGCTTCCTTTAAAGATCTGTTGTAGGTTCTCTTAAGAGGAGCCTTTCCTGACACCCCAATTGTCAGAATGCCCAGATTATTTTGTGTTTGCTTTGTATCTATGTCTTACATTTACTTGTTTGTGTAAGTTCCCTGAGGGCAAAGACCATTGCTTTTTGGTTTTATCTTTGTTCTCTCTGTGCCTACAATGGTATCTGACACAGAGCAGACACCTAATAAATGCTTGTTGAATTTAACTGAATTATCTGCTCTGTTCACAATCATTGATGACGGCTATTTCCTAGACCGATCACTGCAATGACTGACAATGACTCCAGAAGAATGATGATGAAAGACATTACTTATCTTCTGGCAGAGAGGTGCTGAACTTAGTGCTCAGAATGAAACATATTTTTTGGACATGGCCAATGAGGGAATTTCTTTTGCTTGACTAGGCATATTTGTCATAAGGGTTTAGTCTTTCTAGTTTTCTTCCTTCCTTCCTTCCTTCCTTCCTTCAATGTGGGGAGATGGGATGGAGAAAATAATTTTAATTAATTAAAAAAATTCAAGCAATTGCTAGGTGAAGTAGGTATGTTTAGGTTTTTGGTGTTTTGCTTGAAGCACAATTTTAATGGGGGAAGGTCTTGAAATTGCACAAAGAAAAATAACTTGGGACCTTTTGAATGTCTTTGATCAATAGTTAAAGCACTGCAGTTATCAAAATACAGGCTCTATTCACATCTCATTGTGGCAAAGAGAAGTTACCACAATAACACATTATGGTCCTGCCAGTACAAGCATAAAGTGTGTAGGTTTCATTTCTATCTTTGTACCCCCACTACCTGGCACAGTGGTAGGCACAGAGTTGAAGTTTAATAAATACTTGCTGACTGACTGATGGATAAAGAGTATTGTGTGAAGTTACAACGTTCACTAACATTCTAGAAAAATACCGAACAACTGTTGCCTACATCAAGGAGGCATAACATTTTATGCTAAGATAAATTTTTAAATAATCTCTTCAATTCTCATAGACCATTTATGTTAAAAAAAAGAATTATTATAATGGGCTGACTTTACTAATGGTTATTTCTTTGCAGAGGTTTCTACTTTATGTTTTAATTTGAGGCTATATGCTTAAGTAATTTATTTCCCGAACATCTTTTTTTTTTGAGAACCTCTGACCTGTCAAAATAAGAGCTCAGCTTTCTCCATCAGTATTATCCTTTAAACATGTGCTTTAACTGAAATGCGATGCTATTCAATTAATGTTCTCTTAAGCAGAAGCATTTCAGTTGAGTTAATCTCTCAAAGTTAACTTTTAACAAGGCCATGAATTTCACAGAAGAAATTACAGGCACAAGGTGAGGCTTTGAGCATCTTCTACAAAGCCTACAGGAAAAAAATAATGTAGCAGTCCTGAACAAAGGATTGTGGGAACTCCTGTCCAACCTCTCCTTTCCCTATCCAAAGCTGATTGCTGGGTAGTCAGTCATTTCTACTTCTCTCCTAATTGACTCTTAAAGGTCACAATAAAGAATACTTGACACATGATTTCTTTTCTTTTTTTTTTTTTTTACTTTCCTAATTTCCCCTGGCATCTTGGCCTCCGTTGATTTCACCAAGCTCTAGAACTTGCTCAGATGCAGCTGGTTGTCGCTATGCTGGTATTCCACTGCTTCCCGCCCCCCCCCCCTTTTTGTTTCAGGAGATATGTTTCTTTGCTCTCGACCGTTTTAGCTGAATTCACAGTAATTAGCTGGGTGGTGAATTAAATAAGTTACACCTGAGTTAGTTAAGAGCCTTAATTCTATCGCATGAGTAGGGAAACTCTAAGCTTTCACTGAACTGAATAGCCAACTTCCCAGGTGGCTAGAGAGCGACAATGCACTCAACTAATGAAACCCAGATGAATGGAATTGAATAATCATTAGAGAATCCCTTCATTGACTGGTCCGTCCTGAAGGACAGGGTCCTGCTGATCATTGTAGACTGTCTGGTCCTGTTTTGGTCGTGGTCACTAGAACCCTTCTAAGAGAATCCCTACTCCCCAGCTGCTGACAAATATCTACACAAAGGACAATGGATGAATATCAGAGTCCGTTTTTTTTTCTTTTTGCTTATGAGTTCAATGGTATTGGGAAGTCCCTGTGTAAAAACTCCATCCACTGATGCATATTGGTAACCAATCTCTATATGATAGTCTCAGCTACTTAGTGCCCAGGAGAATTAAATTCATATTCCCAGATCTACATATCCAGTATATGGCAGTACTTGAACCTAGGTCTTTATGACTTTGTGGCCAACCCTTTATCCACTATGTCTTGTTCCTTCTTGCCCCGATTGTTAACCCAACCGCGGTTCTGCATTTTTGCCTACCCATATCACCTAGTGAAGAGAAAACTATATTTGTTCAGTCTTCTGTTCATTTCTACATGGTATTGGCATTGGTATTCAAATGAGGTTTTCAAAGACACAGCCACAAACCATCAAGACCATCTTTTGAAGCATAACAAATTCTTTGCCCCTCAAAAGATCCACATCCAGTCCAATTCAACAATCCAGTAACCATTTATTTGGCACCTACTATGTTGCAGGCAAGTGATAGGCATCAGAGATACAAAGATAAAAATAATACAGTTCTTTTTGTCAACAAACCAAGGAACCACAAGATAATTCAGTTATATGTGGTTATTTCCAAGTAAAGAATTTAGAACTTCCATCCTTGAACAATTGCCAGTGTGGATTTTGGGGGGTTCATGCAAGGATAAAATGCGTATGTTGATTGTAGTCTATATCTTCCCACAGAGAAAATTCTCCATCTTGCCTGCAGCCTCACACATGATAGGCTAGATATTATAATGGCTAACATCCTCAGGCAGGCAGAGATTAAATGGCTTGTCCAGAGTCACATAGCTAGGAAGTGTCTGATTTGAACACAGGTCTCCCTGACTCCAGGTGTGGCTCTCTATCCATGGGGCCAGCTAGCTGCTTCCATTCTGGTCAGAGGAAGGACGTTGAGATTGAATTTTAGTCAGCCATCTAACTGAAGGTCTCACGAGATCCTCATAAACAAGGTGGTGAAGTAGTAGCATGGTGGACTTGAAGAACTAAACTGGAGGTTTGTTGATTGACTGAATCACTGAATGACTCTACTTGGAGTGAGCACCCTCCAGTGGTGGGTGGCAGAGCTCACGTCCTTTAGTATCTTTATCTGCACGTTGGAGGAAGACCTAGAAAAAGTACAGATAACATGAAACTAGGAGAGAGATTTGAATATCGAATAAGCCTAGACATAAAGGGGAACTCATTGGCTCTTTGTCAGAGATTTCGTAGTAGGGACTGCTGCCTTCAGTGTAGGCTGAAGTAGATAACTTCTCAGGTGTTCCTCCCACTCTAGGATAATTATAATTATATAATTATAGATTTATAATTTATTAATTACGAATATTTTAAATTATAAATTATAATCTATAATTATAAAGCCAGTACTGACTTATAAGGTGTAGCTCCTAGGCAGGGTTATGTTGGAACCAGCTCAAACCCTTCCAGCCAATTGTTAATTTTCAGTGAGAGAATTTACACGATGAAAATCAGCAAAAGCTACAAATCAGGGTTTGATTTATTATTTTGTGGATTGTCTAGGTCAGTGGTGTCAAACTTAAATAGGATCCCTGTCTGTGAATATTGACTTAGAAAACCACATATTAACATTAGCTATATTTTATTGTATTTTTATTTATTTTGTTAAATATTTCCCAATTAAACTTTATTCTGGTTCCTGCTGCACTCAGAAGTGTCTTGGGCCCCACGTTTGACAACTCTGGTATAGACTTAAGAAAGTGATGGAGGAAATAGTAACAATGCAGAGTAAACCAATAAATTGTGTCTTGTAATGAGTGCTTTTTTTTTTCTCCCAGAGAGCCAGTTGTTAAACATTTACCAGAATGCCTCTGCCCCTAGGTATTTATAAACATCTCACTCTTGGAATGCTGTCAAGAGAACCGGTCAACTGAGAGACCATACCCTGCTGCTTGGTAGATTATACGATTAGTCCCAGGCATTTTCCTCCCAACAGACACAGATTGTTTCCCTAATGTCTCTGTCTCTAGGCCACTTAGAGAGTCCTACAAAGTGTCAAATGCTGGTTCACATGGAAGAGTCTGGGGAGCCTGCTTCTGGATAAAGTGCTTGTCCTGGAGTCAGGAAGACCTGAGTTTAAATCTGGCCTCAGAAACTTATTAGCTACGTGACCTAGGAAAGTTACTTAATTTCCCACTGGAGTAAATTGGCTGGTGTGTGTGTGGGTGCGATGTAGAAACTGCTTTAAGCTTGAGCCCACTTTCCCCAGGGACTGAGGTGATTTAGAGGTGGGGGGAGATTGTTCTTCCAGCTGTTGGAGGGAAATGCTTTGTGTTTGCTATCTCTTCATAGCAAATAACCCTTTGTAAAAGCTGATTGAGGTTAAGTGGTTAAATGGAATTGAAGTGATAATCACTGTTGGTTAACACCGGTTTGAACTCAGCAGAATAGGGGCTCCAGTCAACGGCCTTAGAGAAAGACACCCCCTGACTCCTCAAGGAGGACCCTGAGGGAGAGATGCAGCCAGTCTAGATTTGGAAACTTGACCTGTTAGTGGTTGGGAGATCAAGCCCAGAGTCTCCCAATGCTAATATTCTGAGTTCCTACCATTTGCACTAATTTCTCAGGCATCCTTTGTAAATATTCCCATTGTTTCTGTGAAATTAGCACTGGAGGGCAGAGGTTATTATACAGATCGCTAATGAGTGCTTAACAGCTTCTTTAGAGATGCATAGCCCCTTACAGCAATTTCACAGTGAGGGGGCTCTATGTCACATGTTAATAAGTATTCTTCCTCAATTTCAGTTCACATCGCCTTATTATTTGCAACATGTTTCTCTAGTCCCAAGATATAAGTCAGATTTGATCCTGAGGTGGACGGGGTATATAGAATTTTCTTTGTTATTCAACTAGGTTTATCCATTGGTTTGCTCAGGCATGCATCTCTGAGCAAGAGACAAAGGGCTCATCATGCCATACCTGCCTTTGCAACACAACATAGAAATATCAGTTTACCCATGGCAGGGTGGCCTTTCCTTCTTTGTTGACTGCGCGACACTCTTCTTTTGCCCATCTATCGGACCTTGCGAGCGTTCCCATAACCCTTTAAATGACGAGGCCTCTTCCGTTCACATTTACCTTAAAATAACAAGGAAGGAAGGAAACATTTCTTAAGTGATTACTATGTGCCCAGAACTGAGTTTAAACACTTTACAAACATTATTTCATTTGATGCTTGCAACAACCCTGGGAAGAAGGGTTATCTCCATTTGCTTTTGAGAAAACTGAGGCAGACGGGGGCTAAGCATCTTTCCCAGTGTCATACAACTAGTATGTCTCTGAGGACAAATTTGAACTCAGGTCTTCCTGATGTCAAGGCCAGTGTTCTATCGATTTTGCCATGTAATTAGAATATCCTAAGCGGCCTGTTTCTATTTTCCTTCTTTGGAAAAGGTCTAAGCATATGTCTGCCATCTATTTGGCCAGTTAACATGTTATTAATTCTTTACTTGTTTTTTTTTTTAACGCATTCAAAGCTGTCGACATTAATCATGTGATCTCTCATTTTACAGATAAGGAAACTAAAAACTGGAAAGAAGGATTTTGCCTTAGTCAGGAAGACTGGGTTCAAACACCAGCTCTGCCACTTACTATCTGAGTGATTTCACTTTTCTGGGCCTTAGTATCCTTAGCCATAAAATGAAGGGGTTGGGTTGCTAGATGACCTCTAGGGTCCTTTCTAACTTTAAATGTATGACCCTGGTCTGCTCTGTTAAGGAAAAAAAAGGTCCAGAGGGATCATGACTTGTCTATGGTCACATAAATTTGTTGCTGTTTAGTCATTTTTCAGTCCAATTCTTCATGTCCCCGTTTGGGAATTTCTTGGCAAAGATCCTGGTGTGGTTTGCCATTTTCTTCTCCAGTTCATTATAGATGAGGGTTAAGTGACTTGCCCAGGATCACACAGCTAGTAAGTATCTGAGGTTGGATTTGAACTCAAGTTTTCCTGATTCCAGGACCAGACAAGATTCAAGCAAGGTCCCCTCACTCCCTTCTCTTCATCAATGGACAATTTTTTTTTTTATCATTTTCTGGCTGGTAAGAGGTCATCACAGAGCAGTTATGTCTTCTTTTTACAGGAAGCCTTCCCCAACCTCTCTTAATTCTAGTGCCTTCCCTGTTAATTATTTCTTATTTATCTTGTGTATAGCTTGTTTGTATGTAATTGTTTGTTGTCTACCCCATTATATTGTAAGTTGAGGACAGGGACTGTCTTTTGCCTCTTTTTGTATCCCCACAGCTTAGCACAGTACCTGGCACATAGTAGGTGCTTAATAAATTTATTGATTCAGTTATTCATTCATTCTAGGACCAAGATTTACAGCAAAGGGATATGAAGGACACCTGTGGGGTGCACTGTATCAGGTATGACTCAAGTATAGACTAAGCTCGTATTGTCTTCTTGGCCTGGCTACTTTAATTACTCTTTAAGATTTTTAGTTCCTTCTCAGTTCTAGGAATTTGCTCTGGCTTACTCCACCATTGCGCATTTTCTGCCTGCATTCCTTCCTAGTTGGATCCTCCGTAGAGCGTATCATGGATAGCTTGATAACTGTATTGCAGCTATTTGAGAAATGTATTGAAAAAATTTTGATGTCAGAAGTGACCAATTACATTTGCTATTAGGGTCTCGAAAATATCCTTAATCCCTTTAGTGTTTCGAAATTCCAGAATCAAATGGAAATCCTCTCTTATTTTTATTTTCCTATAACATACCTTTTCTTTTATACTCATTCAATTGCTTATATTGCTAATGTTGTGAGGCCTTGCCATTTCTGGAGAGCAGAGCTTATCATAGAAATTGCTAATGGGTGCTTAGTCCATTCTTTAGAGATGCATGCCCCGCCATAGCGATCTCATTGACAGAGGCTACTGCCTTAAATGATGCCTCATATTAAATTTACATGATCTCATTACTTGCAACATGTACCCCTAGTCCCCAGAAAAATGTTAAACAGAGCTTTTATGTCCCTTTCATTCCTCAAGATATCTAGAAAAAAGAATATCATAAAGCATACAAAGGCCAAGAGAATACTTGAATTTCAGCTGATGGCTTATTGATGTAAGATTTTTATATGACTGAGAATCAGGTACAAACCTTCCTATTTCTGTAGACAGGCCCAACCACCTCAATGACTTGAATGAATTCAATGTTGTTTTTTTTTAAAAATATATTTATTTATTTTCAATATTAGATCTTGCTATCTCACCAAGGCTCATTAGATCACTCACAGGCCTAATCCCACCACTGATTGGCTTGGAAGCTTTGACCTGCTTCATTTCTGACCCCTTAGGCAACTTGGTTAGCTCTCCCCTCCCCAATCCTGAAGGCTCACGGTATTTATACCAGACTTAGTGAGTTCACCTGGCTTCGTCTTCTGCAGCTCAGAACTCCCAAGCTCAAGTGATCTACCAATCTTGCTTCTCTGCTAGCAGGCACTCCAGGCATGGGCCCCACATTCTGTTTTCACATATAATCACAAAGCTTTGTATTCTTTCACATATACTGTTGCTTGATTTCCACGGTAAACAGACGAGAGAGGCAGACTTGCTATCATTCTTTTTATAGACAACTAGCATTTATTTCACAATTTAAGGTTTGCAAAGAGCTTGATAAATACTCTCATTTCTTCCTCACAACAACCCTATAAGATAGGTATTATTATTATCTCTGCTTTACCCATGGGGAAACGGAATTTGAAAGAAGCAAAGTGGCTTACCTAGGATCACACAGCTAGTAAGTGTCTGGGGCAGGATTTGAATACAAGTCCTGCACTCCATCCGCTATACCATTTAGCTGTCTAGAAAAGCAAACTATGCGTCAAAACATTAAGGGACTTATGAAAAGTCACAGAACTAGCAAATGACAGTCTGAGTCCTCTCAGTTTTCCTGGCTCCTTTTTCATCAACCTTTCACCACTATTGAAGTGATTAAATTGGGCTCCATGATGCTGAGATAGACTTTGGTCTTATGGCACTCAAGGAAGAAGAATCCTGCAACTCTAGACTTTCCTTCACGTTGCTGAGAAGGCAGCATAGCATAGTAGAAATTGTCCTGAATTGGAACCAAGAGCTCTGGGTTCAAATTCTGACTGCAAATTACCTATGATTCTTGAGTAGTTCATTTAATCCTTCCACGCCTCTCAAAGTCTATAAAATGGTAGATAATAATTTTTCACTTTACTTCCCTTCAGGGTTGCTGTGAATACAATGCATTGAAATCAACGGTGTTATAGAAACATTATTGACAAGTGACTAGATAATTGTCATTAATAATCAGAGGAAGCCAGGACTATTTTTCCCCCTACCTGCTCAAGGTGGGAAAAGGGATTTTCTAAGAATTAGGAGGAGTTTGAGCAGATATGCAGAAGAGTGAATGAGCATGTTCATTGGAAACAGATCCTTTGGCTTGTGATGGGGAGAGAAGAGACATAAAAACTATACAATAGAATTTAAAATTCCAGCCCATCCATGAGAAGGTTAATTGTTTGGACTTCGGGCAACGGCCATCAAAGCCAGCTTTGTAAGTGGGACTGGGTGGAGAATTGATCTAAAGTAGAAGGATTAGGCTGGAGTAAAGTAGTTGAACTTAAGCTGTAGTTGGAGTTTGAGGTATCATTGGCCTCTCTGATTTTCTTTGTATAACTGTTTCTTCGGAAAGTTCCTCTATTGTCATGGCTTCACAGCTTACCACCTGGCTGACGATTTCCAAATCTGTTTTTACTAGGTTTCCCCTTTCATCAAAGCTCCAGTTTTAAATTTCCAACTACCCAAACCAAGCTTATTACTTCTTCCTTCACAAATCAGTTCTCCTTCTGTTTCCCCTAATGCTCAACGATGCTGCCATATTCTTAGTCATCGAGTGGAGTAAATGTGGAGCAGATTTTGAATCATCCCTCCCTCTTCTTTGCTTCTTATATTCGGCTGGTCTTTAAGTTTTCTTAGTTTGTGAAAGTACCTGTCAGATCCATCCTTTCCATTCTATTTTCTATTGTAAGCAAATTACTACAGGCATTTCTCCCTTCACTCTTAGATTACCTCATTTTCTAACAAATCTCCTTATCTCTAGCTTCTTTCTGCTTTAATCTAGACTGTACAAATCTACCAGAGGAATCTTTCTTAAACATTATGTTTATTATGTCATTCTCCTGCTCAAACTCCTTTCATGGCTCCCTTATTCCTCTGCCATGCTGGTTTTCAAGGTTCCCCATCGCTTGGTCTTATTTTATTTTGTCCAATCTTATTTCCAATTGGTTTTCAACATGCTCCCTCTGCTCTTTCCACAGGATCTTGGAGTTAGAGGAATTTCATTTTTCAGTTGAGGAAGCTGGTGATTCAGGATTATAAGATCATAGATTTAGATTTTGAGGGACCCTAAAGGTCAATACCCCCCTCATTTTGTGTAGCATAGAGAGGTTAAAGTGACTTGCCCCAGGTCACACTGGTAGTGCTAGGTTCTATGACTTTTCTCATGGGCATTTAACTCAATGAGGCATTTATTCATCAGCAACTTGGGAGATGCCCTTGTAAGAACCACCAAGAGAGTTTGTAAACCCTTTAACCAACAACCCCCATAGTTGGTGCCTTCTATGTAACCAGTACAGCCCATTTCTTGGTCTCAGGGCAGACCAGCTGTGCCAGAGATTGGAACCACAAGTTCCAGGCCACCTCAGGCTTATCCAATGTGAAAGCCAGATCCAGCCCTTTGGCCTGGCTTCCCAACAGTTCCTTTCTGGCCCATGCCTGGGTTTCACTGAACATTGATTCGACCCTCTGCCCAAACCATTGTCCCCGTGCAGCCTGCACAGCAGAGCATTGAAATCCACCCTCAATAAAGAGTCTCCTCAAACCGCCTTTTGAAGCAAGCACATTCAGAGATCTGGATGCTGAACATACAAGGATGCTATGAAAATCAAATGTGTTTTATTTATAAGTCCCTGTGCACCCTCTCCCAGGCTCCCAGAGAAAAAAAGATGGAGCAGCGAGTGCAAATAATTTTTCAAATAGATCATTTTATGAATATGCCTGTTTTATTCTGTCCTTTTTAAGGACTAGAGAATCACATAAATGACAATTCCAGAAACCGTAGATTTATGACTTTTTTACTTTCCAAATATGTTGGCACAGAGTAAAAAAAAATAAAATTTTGTAATTTCGAGAAGAGAATAATGTACTTTTTTATTAAAATGGAAATGACACACTGCTGCATATCTAAGTTGATTTAGTGTTTTTATTAGTTATATAACTGTTTTAATACCTCGCTAACTATTGCTTTCTCCCTTAAGGTTTCCATTGTTCTCATACCCTAGAAACAAATTGATAATTCTGAAAAAATAAAGTATTTCTTGGTTGTTTGCTAACAGCAGAATAGCAATCAGTCACCACAGGGTTACTACAATGGGCACCATTATATCTGGATTCTGATCAATTTCACTATATGGGTAAGTATTATTGCCGCACACCGGAACGCCTTTGGTGTTATTGCTTGATTTTAATTGTGATTGTAAAATGTGAACAATATGCATCTTTAAACCACAATTAAACACCTGCTATACTTGTTGTCTGTTGGCATTTAAAGATATATTGAGTATTTAAAAACTGCTGATTCAGATATTAGATCAGGAATAAAAATAGATTTAGTGGAAGAACAAGTGTTAGCTCCAGGAAGAAAGTACAGGGAAGTTGAAGGAACACAGGTGAACTCAGATGGAAGCGTTGAAGAAAAACAGAGTTGAAACTAATAATAGTAATTAATAATAATAGTGACAATAGCTCACTTTCATTCATATGGCTGCTGCAAGGTGTACAAAGTGTTTTATATCCAATATCTCGTCTAAGCCTCACAATTCTGTGCAGTGAGTGCTTATTGGTATCCCCATGTTACAGATAGAGAAACTGAAACTCAGAGAGTTTAAGCTTCCTGAGGGCAGAGACTGCTTCATTTTTGTGCCTGTATCTCCACCACCCACCACTGAGAACATGGTAGTAGTTATGGTATGACTGCTTGCTTATTGACTGATTAAGTGATTCACCCATAACCAAACACCCAGTAAGTGTCTGAGGCGGGCTGCAAACCTGGGTCTTCTTGACCAAGGCCGATCAGTCAATCAACAAGCATTTGTGAAGCATGAGCTAAGCATTGTTCTTGGAACCGGGAATAAAAAACAAAAATGGAGCCATGCCTGTCCTCATGGAGCTTATATTCTCTAGGGGAAACAGCATTTATACACATAAGTGTATATGAAATATATAGACAGAAAAGGCCCAAGGCAACTCTCTCCACTGTGCCAGGTAAATGGAGGAGTTGTTTAGGATGCTTCTTTTCTTTCTTTCTCTCCAGGTATGATAATAGCAGCTGGTATTTATATGGCATTGTAAGGCACATAGTGTGAAACGCTTCACACACATACATATATATACATACATACACATGTATATATGCATATATCTATACACATGTATAGATATGTGTATGTATGTATATTATATATATATATTTATATATGAAATCTTATTTAACCCTCATAAGAAACCCCTTAAGTGCAGAGGGTTTGAATTATTAAGCCTGTTTTATAGACAAAGAGACTATTCTTTCTCTGTATGTAGATAGCACTCTCCCTCATGAGTCCTTTGGAGCTGTCTCTGCATATTGTGTTGCTGAGAAGAGCAAAGTTTGTCAGGGTTAGCCATCGCAGAATCCATATATCTGTGGTTGCGTATAATGTTCTCCTGGCTCTGCTCCGCTCACTCAGCATTATGTCGTGTAGGTTCTTCCAGGTTGTTATGAAGTCCGTATCATCATCATTTCTTATAGCACAAAAGTATTCCATTACCTTCATATATCACAGCTTGTTCAGCCATTCCCCAATTGATGGGCATCC
>CM053623.1:27114604-27141797 GCA_028646595.1 Phalanger gymnotis | reverse complement strand
CCCTCCCTTTTCCCCCCCTTTTCCCCTCCTACTTCCTATAGGACAAAGGTTTTTCTTTTTTTAAATTGATTATCCTATCATAATTGTGTAGGGAGTATGAACTTTGTATACTGGCACACCCTGAGGGACAACCAATAAAAATGCCCTCCCTAGGTGGACCAGCATACCTGTCTTGTGCTCTTTGCACACTCATGGATTCTGTGATCTTACAATCCTATGTAACATTCATTTCACCATAGTCAGTTGACAGCTTTTAGTCAGCTTTTGTAAGTAACCCCACATAGCAGCAGGATTCCCTCTAACTCTCTAGGCATTTCATAGATAACAATGAGGAATGTGACCAACAACGCTTCACTCTATTTGACTAAAGATTGAGAAAAGACCATTAGATTTGCTAATTAAGAAATTATTAGTAGCTTTGCAGAGGCAGTTTCAGTAGAATGATGAGGCTGGATACTCATCATAGATACCATATTTATCAAATTTTAAGATGTGAGCAAAATTTGGAAATATCCTGACACATTGGATAACAAAACAAGGTTCTGAAAAGATATAATCAGGTTAGAATGTTGGGCTGAATCTAAGAAGATGGCATACAATAGGAATAAATGACCAAATATGATCAGGAATTGGTTAGATTAAGTAGTCTCAGAATTGGTCTCCAAAGACCCTTTCAATTCTGAGATTCCATGATTTCCAGATCATATGCAATGTTACCAGAGGCAAATCCCTGAACCTTTGGTGCCTTGATTTGATCCATCAGTACAATAGGAGTCCTTTTCTCTATGTGTTTTTTAGGATTATTGGGAAATTGATGAAATAAATTTTTTGAAGGACTTGGAAATCTTAATTTTCTTTGAGGAATCTCTCAAATATTCCAAGGTACCTTTGTATCCAAGAAAGATCAGTGTCAAATTTTTCAAGTAATGCTTGTTAATATAATGAGCTCACCCCAACCCTTGGCTTGATATTTTGATATCTACTGGGGATCCTTGTGAGACACAGGAAGAGTTTTTCTTACTAGCCTTTTACTTGGTCTGGACTGTCCAGTTTTGAAGGTGTTTAAGCATGGTCACTGGTCAATCTCATGCTATACAGCAAGAAGTCAGAAATACCATGTCCTATAACCCAAGAGAAGGTGATGAAACCTCAAATTTACAATTAGCGATTCTTTCTATCGGGGACAATGAAGAACAAATGACCCTTGGGCTGAGTGGCTGGCTAGGAAGGAAAAGCACTACTAGGTGCCGCTCAATTGTTTTGATGCTTTTGGAGGAATGCTTGTGCTGCCAGTACCCTTTAAATGATTTTGCCCTGGCTCAAAGGTCTGGTTTTCCTGCCCTAGTTATAGCTCTCTGGGCCACAACCTCAATTTTTATAAAGATTTTAATGGCCTCATTTTCATATTAACATTACTAATTATAGAAGAATGGTACTTGGCTATGGGGGGCAAAATACCATTTACTAATGAAAATAAGACTGAATGATGGCTCAAAATCACAGGGTTGATTTGTTTCCTCAAATACCTGAATGAGAAAAATCCTATTTAGAGAAAGGGCTTTTTGCTGCAGTCAGATCTTCCCTAGGAAGTCACACTTCACTGCAAATAAATCATTTAAATGTGGTATGTCTGCCTCATAGTCTGTCTTGGCTACCAGAATATTTTCTTGTCAATCTTCTGTAATGTGTTCTGTCATGTGGGCACCTCCTGGGAATGAAACAGTTTTATACTTAAAATTTTTATGAGATCAACTCCTTTCTATCCAATGGACAGTCATCGAATGGCATTATTAATACGGAATAAATAACAGACAACTGAATTAGAGGACTGTAATTCTATTGAGAATTTCTACAGTTTTAAGTTAATTTAATGCTTATGAAAGCTAGGTGGCTGACAGTCCTGAAGGATGAGGTATTCTTTTTAACCCAGAGATCAGTTACTGAGGGATAAATTTTCTACCAAAAGCCCAGCTTCTCTTTGAAGTGAATATTATTACAGAAAGAGGTCCCAAATGTTGAGCCTTCACCCTTTGGGTCTCAATAGAGAGAACCAGAATGAGCATAGTCTGCCAGAGGAGCGATGTAGACATCAACGCTTTGACCAACCGTCAAGTTATTATGTTCTAGAAACTGAGCTAGGTGCTGCTTATGGAAATACAAACAATAAAACAATTCTTACTTTTGAAATGCTTGCTTTCTAATGAGGGAGTCAGTGAGTTCATATGTAAGTATATGCAGAATAATTATAAAGCAAATACATACAAATCAATACAAAAAGTAGTTAGTGAGGGCTCTAGCTGTTGGGAGGCAATCATCAAAGGCTCCATGTACATGGTGGGGCTTGATCTGTGTCTTGAAAGAAAAGAGATTTTGTGAAGTGAGGCAGAGTAGAGGAGAGAAGGCATTCCAACCAGGTTGGGAGAAAGAAGATGGCCCCAGACGTTTCATTAACTCCGAAATTCTAATTTGTGTTTCTCTTCATATTTTCTGAGTATTTTAGGATATGTGATACATTGATGATGAAAAAGCACTGTATTAGGGTTTTGGAGAGCTCAGTTCTGATTTTTTGTCTCTGTAGTTAACTAAATATATAACCTTGGATTCTTATCCAAATCACCTTCCCAGAGACTCAGTTTCCTTATCTGTAAAATGAGGAAAATACAGTATGACATATCTCACAGAATCATTAAAAAAGGTATAAGTTAGATAATAAGTGTGAAAGTACTTTGCAAAGCACCCACTGCCTCACAATGCCTTTTATTATTTAACTACCAAGCGCCATTGATAGCTTCTCATCTCAGCTTGGTCATTTCTTGAGATCTGAGTCTGGGAGAATCTGGTTCTCATTCTAGTGTTTGGTATATGTTCTAGAGGGAAAATGCTGAGTAAACAAAGAGCTTCCTATGGTTCTCAGAAGATCAAGAAACTTCTACAACTTAACTTTACCTCTTTCTGGGGCAGCTCAAACCTAATTTCAAAGCTCATGTGGATTTGTTCATTTTTCTAATTAAGAATAAGCTTACATATATTGATGAACCCCAATTTCTTTTTGAACTTGCTGTATTTCAGTGAGCCCTAGTTATGTGACTTTAGCAAGATGGAGTTGATTTTCCACACAATCAGACAAAAATGCTCATATACTGCATGTGGTTGTTTACTCTTTACTTAGAAAAATAAAGAATATGTAACAATAATAAATAATAATAATAAATAGAAATAAAAGAACACTTCATAGTAAACGCCTGCAAAGCAGTTGTGGGTGCATTGACCTCCTACACCCTGGAAGTGTCCTAGACAGTACAGAAGTTAGTTTGACCCAATAGTTCTTGAAAATACACAGTTCAAGTTTGTTTAGTTCCCCATTGCTTAATTATTAATATTATTTAATTAGCATAATTAATATTAATTAACATAATTAATATAATTAATCCCAATTGATTAGTTATGTGAACCATTTTCCTAATATTGAGCCATCCTCATATTCCTGGTATGAGTTGAAATTGGTTATAGTGAATTATTTTCTGGATATATTGCTATTATTGTCCACATAATAATTTTATTAAAATTTTTTTGCAGCAATATTCAGTAATGAGATTAGACTATAGTTCTCTTTCTCTGCTTTGTCCCTGCTTAATTTTAAGAAAAATAGGGTTGTATTTGTCTCCTAGAGGTAGTTTGATAGTATACCTTCTATCTCAATTTTTAATAATAATTTTTGTAGCGTAGGTAGTAATTCTTCTTTAAATGTTTGATAGAATTTACATGTAAATCTATTTGATGCAGGATTTTTTATTTTAGTAATTTATGACTTCTTTGTTTTCTTTTGTTGACATTGTGTTCTTTAATATCTTTGTTTCTTATTTTGTTAGTGTGGATTTTTATATATTTTTAGGTACTCATCCACTTCCTTTATATTCTAGGTTTTTCTGGCATATAATAATGCACAATAGTTTCTTGATAATTCTTTTTATTTCTGTTGTGAGTTCACTATGTTCATTTTTTATTTTGATAATTTCATTTATTGCATTTGCATCACTAGAATGAAGTAGTCTCATTCAGAGTAGGTGATTAAAAATTCTTGTTGAATAATGTATTTTTCTTTCTTCTTTTTCTTGTTCAAGTAAGAAGACAGTGTAGCTTGAGGGAAAGAATACTGCCTCTGGAGTCAGAGGAACTGGGTTCAAGTACTGTCTCTGATGCTTACTACCTAGCTGACATTGAGTAAGTCACTCAACCTCTCTGGGCTTCAGTTTCCTTCTCTGTAAAATGAAGGGGTTAGAGTACATGGATTTGTTTTCTCATTCACTTCTGGGTCTATGACTGTGACCTGTTTGGTCAGACAGGTAGAGGAAAAACGTGATAGACCATGTGCATGATGCAATGTAATGAAAATTCAGAGAAAAGAGATAACTTAGTGGGAGAGGGTACTAAACAATGTCAAATACCACAGAAAGGTTAGGAAGGTTGAGGTCTGAGAAAAAGACATTAGATTTAATAATCAAGTGACCACTGATAACCTTGGACAGATCAATTTCAGTTGAATGTTGAGTTCTGAAGTCAGATTGTAAGGAGTTGTCTAAGGAGTAGAAAGAGAAGGAGTATAGATGATTTTTTTCTTAGAATTTGACTGTGAAAGAGAGAAGAAATAGGATGATAATTTGAGTTGATGATAGTGTCAATTAGATAACAGGAGGTCAGGAATCTAGCCAAGGAGGCTAAGTAGTGTAGTCTTATGGAGAATTCAGGAATCCCTACAAAGGAATAATAGGTCCTAGGACCCAGTAGCCAGTAGGAGTCTTTGACAAATCTTTTTAATATTTATATGTCTCTGGTTAGGTAAGGAATCAGTCCTTAAGCATAGATAGTTTGGGTTATGTGGATTGGAGGTAAATAGGAAAATCTACTTATACTCCAGAATTACTTGGACTTTGTTTATGATGGGGAAGTGAGAAGGACATCCCTATCTCCACTTTAAGCTTTCTCTTTTCTAACTACTTTCATGTTTGTTTTCTATGCTAAGTTTTTGAGTGGAAACTGCTTTGCTTTGCATCGGTCTATGTCTCCCCAGGTTTCTCCACATACAACATTTTCATCATTTCTTATAGCACAGTAATACCACAATTTGTTTAGCCATTCCCCAATTGGTACACATCTATTTTATTTCTAGATCTTTGCCACTACAAAAATTGTTGCTATGAACAGGGTTCCATTCGTTTTTGTTATTGACCTCATTGAGGTCTCTGCCTAACAGTGGAACCTCTGGGTCAAAAGATAAGGAAATTTTAGTCATTTTATTTCTATTATTCCAAATTTCTTTCCAGAATAGTTGAAGCAATTCCCAGCTCCATCAAAGTGTGCTCATCTTTCCACAACTCTTCCAACATTGATTATTCCTCTATTTTGTCATCTTTGCCAATTGGCTGGTTGTGAGGTGCAATCTCAGATTTGTTTTGTTGTGCATTTCTCTTAATGACATGAAACATCCTTTCATATGGTTTTTAATAGTTTGCTCTGTTTCCGAGAATTATTTGTTTATATCTTTGACCTCATATATTACAAGTGACTTTTGGTAAAACAAAACAAAACATGTATTTTCGGTTTTAGTTATTGAGTTCAGCCTTTTTTTGATTCTTCCTTCTGTAGTCTGTTTCATTGTTCTATTTTTTAACCAGTAGCAACTTATTTTTATTAATTACTACTTTATAATGGAATTCAAGCTCTGGAAGTGATATTTCTCCTTCATTCCTATTTTTTCATTATTTTCTTAAATATTCTATGTTTTTTGTTCCTCCAAATAAGTCTAGGTCTTATTTTCTCTAGCTGTATAAAGTATTCTCTTAGTAGTTTGATATTAAACTTATGAATAACAGAATTGGCACCTTTATTATTTTGTCAAATTCTAGTCATGGACACTGAATATCCCTCTAATTGTTTAAGTTATTTATTTGTTTAAGCATCATTTTGTTATTGTATCTATTGGATACTGAGTGTGTTCACGTAGACTGACTCCCAGATATTTTTTGCATGCTGCAGTTATTCTGAATGGGGCTTCTCTTTCCCTTGTTCCATCATTGACTTTGTTATTGCTATACGGGACCGCTAGGTGGCGCAGTGGAGCGAGTGTAAGAGTTGGAGGTCAAGAAGACCTGAGTTCAAATGTGACCTCAAACGCGTACTATTTGTGTGACCCAGGGCAAATCACTTAACCTTGTTTGCCTCAGTTCTTCATCTGTACAATGAGCTAGAGAAGGCAATGGCAAACCACTCTAGTATCCCTGCCAAGAAAGCCTCAAAATGTGTTCTCAGAGAGTCGGACATAATTGAAACAACTGAACAACAACAAATTGCTATATAGAAATGTGGATATTTTGGACTGATTTTGTAACGTGCTACATTACTAAGAGCTAGGTATATTTAAAAATTATTCTTGAGTACATAAATTCCAAACTTCTTGAGAGAAAGGCAAAAGACAGTAGCATAAGATGGGTTTGTTAAGATAGTAAATTGATTTAAATTGCATATGGTAGTGGAGCTCAGACAGGAATACTAGATTTGTCAAATAACATTGTACCTCCACAAAACTATATTAGGGTGTTGCCTAGAACTTTTTTTTTATAAATCCCATTCAAAGTGAAAAGATCAGGTGATGTATTGATTTCTGTTGTTTTTTTTTTTTTTTTTTGCAGGGAGGAAGGCAGGGCAATTAGGGTTAAGTGACTTACCCAAGGTCACACAGCTAGTAAGTGTGTCAAGTGTCTGAGGCCAGATTTGAGCTCAGGTCCTCCTGACTTCAGGGCTGGTGCTCTACTCACTGCGCCACCTAGCTGCCCCCCGATTTCTGTTTTAATGCCCATTGAAAAGACAAGATAATAATGTCATATCAGGATTTTCCAAAGTATGACTTGGCATTTCAAAATGAGACTTGCCATTCAAAGCCTGGGTGAATCTTTTTTTAAAAAAAGACAGACAGACAAACCCTGAGTGGACTGTGAAGTTGTAGAACAATCTTCTGTATTGTTCAGATAACTGATTTCTGAACATGGTCTACTCCTTACAGTAATAATAAAATTAGAGGTCTTCAAGTAAAAACTGAAAAACTATTTGTTGGGTACAATGTGGAGCTAATTCTAGTTCAGATATGTATTAAACTCAATGGTTCCTGCGGTCTCTACCAATCCTGAGATTTTGTAAAATTAAAATTGTTTAATTCTATGATTATATGCTTAATCTGATGCCCTATGTTAAATTCAAAGTATTTGATATATAAAGATGCTAGCATTTTAGCAAACAAGACTAAAATACACATGTACATATATATAGATGTCACACATAGACAATGTATGCATGTATACACACATATGTACAATATGTGTTATATGCATATACATGTGCGTATATGTGTGTTTATTTATGTGTGTACATATACACACACATGTAAGCATGGTAGCCTTCCAGGTTATTACACTGAGAAACTTGGAGTCATCATTGAAAATGTTGTTGGTATGTCTTTTTGGAAATGGCCCTTGGAGAGAGTTAATCAGCCACGTAAGAAAATCAGTCTCTTTATTTTATAGCCACACCTTATTTTTAACCGCCCCCCTCAAATTTCATTATCTGTTCAACTAATCAGACTTAGTTCCAATTTATCTGTGCTCAAAAAAATTCTGCTGTTCATCCTTCATTTTCGAAGAAGACCAATGGAATCATGGGTGATGTTCTGACTTGTATGTGAATGGATTTAAGCAAGTCAGAGTTGTGCAGTCATCAGCCTCGCTCTCTTCCAGAGTCATTGAAGTCCTGTGTCAGGACAAAAGTCAAGATGACTGGTGACAGTCTGGGATGCAGTGGATGACCTTGGTGACTTTGATGTTTAACCATGCTCTAAGCATTGCACAGCGCCTGCTTCAGATGCCTCCGTGGCTGTTGGAACAAATCGTTCCCAGACTGTCAAAGGAAAACTATTTTGAACCACTGAGGAATTTGTTAAAGGTCCAGCTTAGGCACCGAGAGTTCCAAAAATGTTTCAAGGTATGCCACCTCTCCAAGATGTCAGAACATGGGCTGATCAGATATGGTGAGAAAGTTCCTCACCTGGGGCTCCCTACACTTATAACATCACAGGACTAATTAAATGAAATCTCTCCCCTTATAAGGATAGTTTGAGGCTCAGGTAAAATAATCTTTGCAAAGTGCTTTGCAAACCTTAATGTATGATATGAATGCCACTTTTTGTTATCTTAAAAATCCTGCTACATTTGTTTTTTTTTTTAAATTGGCCTTGGTATCTCATAGTGCCACCTCATGCACATCAGCCTTGGCTGGAATTAGGTTTAATGTAGTTCTGTTTCATGCTCAAACATTGGCTCGCTTTGTGCCATGGGCCCAGTCATTTTTTTGTTTCAATTTTTGCACATGGATAATAATTCTGAGTAGGAAGCAAGGTCTATGGTGGCTTTGTGCTCTCGGGATAAAACATTATATAAATACAGTACATTATTATTCATGCACGTGCCCCAGAGTTAGTACCAAATCTACCCTAGGGACAAGAATATCTATCGGTATTCTTGAAATTGTATGTAATGGAAGAATAATGCTATACCCTGCTGAAGAAAATGAAGACCTTAGTTTTTTCAATTCTATAGGGGTAAAGGGGCTTCTCTGAGTCTCTGAAAAAGCAAAGTCATTCAGAGCTTACAGCTTAGATGGACTAGAGGTTATTCAGTATTGGTGGCCATTTCTTGAGGACCATATAGTGATATCTATTAATTTGGGGGTTTGAATGTTAAAAATGCACCTGAATGACCTATCGTTTTCTGATTGGTCTTATTACCCATATCTTTGATTAATTCTGTCATTGAGCCTGCTCAAAACCCTGACTGACCAAGTTCTGATTTAAGTTTTCCCTTCCCCAGATAAAAACCTTGCTGAAGGAAAATGGTTTTCCTCTTGCAGATTTTCCTTACTCTCAGCGGGACAGAGTGAAATAGAAGATATGGGCAGTTGTTATTTGGGGTGATAAAGATTTTCTAAGCATCTTAAAATTTGAAAAATGAATATTAAAAACAGCAACAATAACCTGTCTACCAAGCATGGGAAGACTGATACGAACAGATTCAGAGTGAAGTAAGAAGAAATAGGAAAATGATATACATTACAACTCCAAGAAGAATGACAAAAGCTCAACTGAATGCTATATGATTCTAATGACTGAGCTTCTCTTCTAATAAAGAATGAGAAAGTACAACTCCCTTTCTTCTTTATAGATGTGGAGGACTATGGGTATGGAACATTGTTTACAGTCTCAGACTTGGTTGATTTGCTGAGTAGTTTTTTTTAACCCCCTGCCCCCCCCCCCATTTTTCTTTGCTACAAGATATAGTTGTTATAATAGATATATGAAATAAAAATAAAAATGTATTAATAGAAATAAAAAAATGGAAAAACAAATTTATCTGCAAGGCCAAATTAAATTTCTTTTTATTTTTCTTTTGTTAAGCACTGCTTTCCTTAATTTAATGGGGATCCCTAATGGTATAAGAAGATACTAGCAATTAGTCATTATATATATCAGGTCTGGTCCTGAATGTGCTCAGGTAGTTGTACCCAAGTGGAAAGATCCTATCTGGTTGCTTTCTCTCTGTGCAGAAAGAAGAGGCTGCTTCTTAGGAGGTAGCTAGATCAGATCATGGTTAGAGCACTGGACCTGGAGTCAGGAAGACCTGAATCTGAATCTTGCCTCAAGCATTTACTAGCCTCGGCATTCTGAGCTAGTTACTTAATTTCTTAGTATCTTCAACAGCAGAACAGGCATAATAACAGCACTTTCCTTCCAGTTGTTGTGAGGATCAAATGAAATAACATTTGTGAAGTGCTTAACATGGTGCTTGGCATATAGTAGGTGCTTAATAAATGCTCGTTTCTGGGGCAGCTAGGTGGCACAGCGAGTAGAGCACCAGCTCTGGAGGATCTGAGTTCAAATCCAGCCTCAGACACTTGATACACTTACTAGCTGTGTGACTTTGGGCGAGTCACTTAACCCCAATTGCCCTGTCTTCCCCCCTCCAAAAGACAAAAACAAACAAAAAATAAATGCTTGTTTCCTTCCTGAAGGCCTTTGGGAGACTTTCTTGATTTTTCCAACTGTCTGTGGCCTCTAGTCTTGCCTCCAAATTTGATTTTACTCTATATATTTTGTATATCCTCCTTGTGTTCATGTTGTATTCTGTTATGTTTTACATGGCAGATGTAACCTCTCTGAGGACAGGGAGTGTCTGATTTTTGTCTTTGTATCCCTAGTCCCTAACACAATATCTGACACATTATTATTCAGTTGTGTCTGACTCTTCATAACCCCATTTTGGGGTTTTCTTGGCAAAGATACTGGAATGGTTTTGCTATTTCCTTCTCCAGCTCATTTTACAGATGAGGAAACTGAGGCAAACAGGGTACAGTGACTTGCTCAGGGTCACACAGCTAGGAATTGTCTGAGGCCAGATTTGAACTCAAGTCTTCCCGACTCCAGATCTGGTGCTCCATCCGTTGCACCATCTGGCAGCCTCCTGACAGGGTTAAGTGACTCGCCCACTCAAGCTGGTGCGACTTGTCGCCCAGCTACTAAGTTTCTGAGGCCAGATTTGAACTCAGAAAGATAAGTCTTTTTGACTTTAGACCTGGTACTCGATCCACTTGAGCCACCTAGCTGCCCTCTAACACATATTAGGGTACTCAACAAATGCTTTTTGAATTGGACTGAATTAAATAGATTGGGTCTGGGTTAGCTCCTTACCTGAGCCTGGTATCTTGGGTTGCAGAATTGTTCTTCAGGATTCTAAGACCTGGGAAACCAAGTCTTCCTGCCTTAATGTCCTTCTCTGTTTCTATGACATCTCATTGCCTTTCAAGGTGGTTGTGATTTGCCCAAGGTGGCACAACTAATTTGTGAGAGAGCTGCAGCTGGACCCAGGTCTCCTCATCTAGTCTTATTAACCCCATGTCCCCATTATGTTCTGTTCTAAAGGAGACTATGTGGAATGAATGATTTCCTTTTTTAGTTATACATAATCCATATGTAAAATACAAATCATGAATCCATGAATCAGCTATACGTTGAAATGCTAGGAAAGTGAAAAATCCCCAAACTGAGGCACCCAAAGAAATGTTAATTTGGCCACACTGAATATTTGTTACATTACAAGTGTTACTACTCAGACTTTCAAATGTGTGTCTTAGGTAAGGGAAATTGGGGGAATTTAATGCTGATTGGAAAAGCTTCGTTCTTTCATTTCCCTAGATTTCTGAACTCTGGTAGAAAACAAACCCCACCACTGGGGGTATTTCCCAGAGGCACAATGTTCATACCAAGTTTAAAGGAACCTATTTCCTGGGTTCTGGCAGTAGCCACTGAATTTGAATTTTAGACTTATGAATACTTGGAAAACCACATGTGCTTCAATGCTTTTTAATCAGAAAACCTTTTTCAAAGATTGGTAAGGGGGAAAAAGTTATTTTTGAAATAAGGAAAATTTAAACACAGGAAAACATATGTTCTGTCACTTCTTTCATGGCAAATTTTAAGTGTTATTCAGACATTTAAAATCCTGGAGAATTTTCTGATGAGCATATGAACCATTTTGTTTTGCATTCCCAAGATGGTGAAGAATGAGCACTAAATTTAAAGTCAGAAGACCTCTGATGAGGAGAAAAATGGAAAGACTTTGTCTAAAAATATGATGTGGATGCACAGGGTACTCATTGACTGATTTCTAGGTTTAGAAGCACATACAGAAGATGGAAATAAGGCAGGTAACAGAAGAGGAATGGTATAAGAATAGTGTCTGCAATGAGAAAGCTCAGGATGAGCAGAAGCTGGAGAAGAACACTAAGTAAGCACAACAAACAGATGGTAGGGATTTTTTTAATATATTAGAGGAAAGAAAGGAGTCAACAAAGAGTCAGGATCATTGCTCAATGAGGGTAGAACCATGATGAAGGGTGACAGGGAATAACGAACGTTGTAAACATTTTCTCTGCCAAATGGAATGATCTTTGAGCTAGAAAGAAGAGAGAAAACAAGGCTAATAGGAAGTGGACCTAGTAAGAAATGTTAAGAAGCATATAGATGCTCTTAAGGTTTTCAAGTCACTAGACAGAGGTGAATTATGCGCCAGTGAATAAATAAGAACCAAAACTGCCATATGAGATTGCTGAGCCAAGGTCAGTGACATAATGACGACGACGACGATGATGATAGCATTTATATAGCGCCTACTGTGTGCTAGGCACTATGATAAGTGCTTTTTACATATTATCTCCTTTGTTCCTCACAATAACCCCAGGAGGTGAGTGCTATCATTATCCCCATTTTGCAGCTGAGGAAACTGAGACAGAGACAAGTTAGGTGATTTGCCTGGAGTCACACAACTAGTAAGTACCTGAGGTCAGATTTGAACTCAGGTTTTCCTGCCTCTGGGACCAGAACTCTGTTCACTTTACCACCTTGCTGCAACACCTGGAGCACTCCATTTTAGGAAGTATATTGACAGTCTGGAATTTCTTTCATTTTGTTTTATAAGACAGCACAAATTCAATGTCAAAGTGTTTGAATTCACGGAGACAAATTAAGCAACATATGTTTTTAACATTAAAAACCATAACAGTTATTCCAGCTACTATATACTGAATATCACAAACTCAAATGAAATAACTAGAGTAACTCAATAAATTAACAGCTAAAATTATGATAATTTCTATAACAAGTATTTATTAACTAAAATACTTATAATGATTATCAAGGACCACAATAGTAATTTAAAAAATTACTACTAAATGAAACTTAAGGGCAGCTAGGTGGTGCAGTGGATAGAGTACTGAGCCTGGAGTCAGGAAGATCTGAGTTCAAATCTGGCTTCAGACACTTACTAGCTGTGGGACCCTGAGCAAGTCATTTAATCCTCCTTGCCTCAGTTTCCTCATCTGTAAAATGAGCTGGAGCAGGAAATGGCAAACCGCTCCAGTGTCTTTGCCAAGAAAACCCCAAGTGGGGTCACGAAGAGTTGGACATGACTAAAACACCTGAATAGCAATAACAAAATAAAATTAACATCTTTATCTTTTTTTCCTCATAATTCTCTGGCCACATAATGGTTAGATGCTTCTGTTGAAATAACTGCTTTCATCTCTAACAGTGTTAGTGATCCTTGGTGACTAAATCTAATGTAACTAATGTTTACATGCATTAGAATATTAAAGATATGCTGGTCATCAAAAGAAGTATTTGAAAAACATTGAATCTAAACCTCTGGGTTCTATTTCCCACTCTAAGATCAGGAATTGGCAATATTAAAATCCAAAAGTTTAAAAAAATGGTAGCCTACTGGACCCTAATTCAAACGAAACCATTAAATGACTTTTTAAATTTGTTTCTGACAAGTTCAACAAACACGTGCATGTTGGCATGTATCAAATATTACTATGTTGAAATAAACATTTTTCCTTTCAAATGTGGTTCCCTTCCCAAGAAAAACCATAATAAGAAGACCGGGGTTGGAATCCTGAGTCTGTCACTCAGTTATCACCCGTGTGACCCTGGGGTCCCTTTTCTTCTCTGCGACTGTTTCCTTATTTATAAAATTAGGAAGCTAAAGTTAAAGACTTCCAAGATCTTTTCCAACTTTAAATATATGATGCAATGCAAACCTTAAAGTGATATATCAATTCTGGCTGTTATTTAATGAGATGATGAATGTAAGAGGCAGCTTGGCATAGTAGAGAGAGAGAGGGAGGAATCAGAAAGATCTGGGTTCAAGTCTTTCCTCTGATGTGCACTGGCTAGGTGACCCCAGGCAAGCTCCACCTTTCAGTACTCTGGGTAACTCTCTATGTAGCAGAGAGGCTGTCTACCTATATTGGTTGTGTCGTTAGTTCTGAGGGCTGACGTTCTGTGATTCTTTAATATTGGGAAGGTAAATGTAGAACTGAAGTGAGCAGTGCAGAGAATTCATGGGGGAGGGTTGGGAGAGAGAGAGAGAGACAGAGAGAGACAGAGAGAGAGAGAGAGAGACTTCGAGAGAGAGTGAGACAGAGACAGAGAGAGAGAGACAGAGAGACAGAGACAGAGAGACAGAGAGAGAGAGAGACAGAGAGAGACAGAGAGAGACAGAGAGAGAAACAGAGAGAGAGACAGAGAGAGAGACAGAGAGAGAGAGACAGAGAGACAGAGACAGAGACAGAGAGACAGAGAGAGACAGAGAGAGAGAGAGAGAGACAGAGAGAGAGAGACAGAGAGAGAGAGAGACAGAGACAGAGGCAGAGGCAGAGAGAGAAGGAATGTGAGCCCACTGGCATTGGAGTCTGAATAAATCTGTTAATCAACAAGCATTTATTGAGCACCTATTATATTCCAGGCACTGCGCCAGGCAGCAAGGACATAAACACAAAAAAGACTTCTTACTCATTGCTCTTTGGTTGTTTTTCAGTCCTGTCTGACTCTTTGTGGCCCCATTTGGGATTTTCTTGGCAAAGATACTGGCACAATTTGCCATTTCCTTCTCCAGTTTATTTTACAGATGAGGAAACTGAGGCAAACAAGATGCGGCGAGTTGCCCAGGGTCACCCATCTAGTAAGCGTCTGAGGCTGCATTTGTACTCAGGTCCTCCTGACTCCAGGGCTGGAGTTCTAGTCACAGAGCCACCTAGCTGCTAAAGAAGTTTATAGGAAGACCTACATGCAAGGCCTTTCTTTTTGGTCATTTTGATTTTATTTTTGCATTACATACATTTACAGATTACTCCCACTTCCTGAGAGGTCTTTGCAACAGGGTAAAAAAGTTAAGGAAAACTAGCAAAACAATGAACTAATTATTAAAAAGTGAATGCAACATTTCACATCTAAGAGCCCCCAGTTCTCTATTTAAAAAAATGAACAGAAACCCATACACTCCCTTCCTCTCTGCCCCATTGAAAAAACAAAAGAAGACAGTTTCATAACAAACACACACACAGCCAAGCAAAACCAATTCTTCCAATGGTTATATACAATATAGATATTTCTTATCCCACACTCTCAATCCATCACTTCTTGGTAATGGATAGAATGTTTTATCACTGGCCCTCTGGAACAGATCAATGAATTGGGAATGTAACTAAAATACTAGAAAACCAAAAATTTTTATGAAGAAATTAAATGTAAATAAAATCAATTAAATATCAAGTTTAAATAAAATATAAAAATAGAAATCCCAAAAAAATTAAAGAAGAAATTAACCAAATAAAAAATAAACCAAAATCTCCTCCATTGAATTGATAAAGAAAACTCAAGGTTTTTTTTTTAAAACCAAACCAAGTCTGACACATACTGTCTGTGTGACCCTGGGCAAGTCACCTACTTGGTGCTCGGGGGAGATCCTCTCAGAGCATAAGTGATAGAACAATTGCCGATATGCATCGATATAGAAATTTCTTCACCATCAAGTCCCCACACCAATAAAATCACAGAAAAGGGCCAAAACAAAACCGATCTATACGTGCTTCTAATTATCTAACAAAGCTGACGGTGAAGAGACAGAAAGCAGGGTGATAGTGCCATGGGACGACTGGACACTAATACTGAGTTAGGGCATGATGATAGAAACTCATCATCTCATAGTTTCTAGAGCAAAACCTAATTTATTTGAATGTGCTCTTGAGAATGCCCCAAGATCCCGAGAAAACAGGGGAATGATGATGTAGGCACACAGTTAAAGGTTTTGACTTCTGAGTTCTCCTAACATGACATTTCCCATCTGATGCCACAGAGGCGATGTTGCTTTTGTCACAGCCAGAGACGAAGTGAAATAGCTGCTAGCTGTTCAGAGAAGTCAGAGAGAGTTCATGTGGCAGAAGGATAGCTCCTTCTGGAAGGAAGCTGTGCCACCCTTCCAGGACCCAATTGCCCAAGTGGTGGGTAGAGCTCCAAGGCCTCTCGGCTTTGAAGAGGTAAAACACGGCTGGGTGGGAAGACTTCCAGCCAGGATGCTGAATGCTGTGATTTCGGTGACTTCTCTGTTGAAGGGTTAAATCGCTTTTTCCCAAGCCATTTGGGCTTGCTGCTTTCATAAACTTACTTCGAAAAGTGTCTCAGAATTCTTCTGGCTTGTGCTTCAGAATAATTTTCTTTGTCATTTTTGCAGGCTTAGAAAGATCGATAAACAAGAGACAATAGAATTACTTGACCCTTGATCATATTTTAGAACCAGGAATACTGAAGGTTTGTCCAGGTTAGCAAAACACCCATGGTCTCTGGCCATTAGCACAATCCCCCTCTTTCTCTGTGTCTCCCCATTGTTTCTGATGAGACAATCTTGAGGCTTTATGGTATAAAAATAAATAACAGCTGGAAGTCACAGGATTGCATTTTGTCTTCATGACAACCCTGGGAGGTAGGAGTCCCATTTGAAAGATGAGGATACTGAGAGAGAGGTGAAGTGTTTTGTTCAAGCTTACAGAGGTAACAAGAATAAAAGGTAAGATTTGAATCTAGGGCTTTTCCCCTGGCTGGCCCTCATGGAGCCTGCACAATGCCCAGAGTCACAGTGAGAGAAGTGAACCAGCAGGAGTTCATCCGGGCCCTGGCCGCCTTCCTGAAAAAGTCAGGGAAGCTGAAAGTCCCTGAATGGGTGGACACAGTCAAGTTGGCCAAACACAAGGAGCTGGCGCCCTATGATGAGAACTAGTTCTACACCCGGCCTGCCTCCACAGCCCGGCACCTTCACCTCTGAGGTGGGGCCGGCATAGGATCCATGAACAAGATCTACTGGGGGGCGCCAGTGCAACGGGGTCATGACCAGTCACTTCAGCAGGGGCTCCAAGAGCATGGCCCGGAGGGTCCTGTAAGCCTCGGAAGGCCTCAAGATGGTGGAAAAGGACCAGAATGGGGGCTGGAAGCTGACACCCCCAGGGATAGAGAGACCTGGACAGAATTGCTGGACAGGTGGCAGCTGCCAACAAGAAAGATTAAGACAAACCACACCAGATTCATTAATAAATTGCTTTGTTCTTAAAAAAAAAAAGACTTGAATCCAGGTGTTTCTTGATACCAATGTCCTTTTCACACCTGGGTGTTTTTTATGGTGGTAGGTGAAATGAGTCTGGGGTCTGGGTTTGAATTCCATTTCACTCTTGCTAGCTGTATGACCACCGGCAAGTTCCAAAATTTTTGATTCTCAGTTTTCTCATCTATGAAATGGAGCTAATAATTTCTCACAGAGTTATTATGTGAAAATGCCTTAAAATACTAGAAAAATGTGAATTATGACCCTCTTTCTCTCTTTGTTGATGGTGATTGGCCCAATGAAGTGTATTCATGTGCCTGACTGTATGTGCACATAAGCATGAGTATGCAATAATGAAATTAGGGGCACGTAGGAGAATCACGGACTCATGGAATGCAAGCCTGGGAAGGACCTTAAAAATCTTTTAGCCTAACCCTGTAGTTTTATTGAGGATGTCTCTTGATTCCCAATCTTTCTGATCTGGGCTTAGTGTAAAGACAGCATCTGACTTTCTTTTCTTGGGCTAGAATCTGAAGTCATGATTTATATGACTAAAAACATTCTTAGGTCACTGTCTTTTATTTTGACAAGCAAACTAACAATCAGTTTTAAACAAATTAAAGTTTGATTAGCACTTTTATCAATAAAAAATGAGTGATTAAGCAATAAGTATTTGTTAAACACCTATGGTGTGCTAGGTCTGTGGTAGGTATACTAATACAAAGAATGAAACTATGCCTACTCTCAAGGAGCTTAGGCAGTCATGTAGAAGACAAGAAATACATATATACATACATGTGCATATATACATATATATGTAAAAATAGAGCTAATATAAAGAGAATCATACTAATGAATGAAAAGTAGCTAAACACAGTGTTGTTTGGGAGAGAGGACACTCATAGCTGGGAGGATCTGGAAAGGCTTCATGTAGAAGATGGTACTTGAGCTGTGTCATTAGGGAAGAAAGGGACTCTATTAGATAGAAGTGAGGAAGGATGCATTCTAGATAGAGAGAAGGATGGCTAGTGCAAAAGCACTGATGGATTGGGAGATGGTGTATAATGTGCAAAGGCCAGTTCGTTTGGACCACAAAGTGTGGAAGAGGGAGTGATGTCCAGGCTGGAAAGAGAGGTTGGGGCCGGGATGTGGAGAACTTTAAAAGCTAAACATTCTAGACACAGAAGGGAGTCATGGGGCCGATTGGAGAGGAGAGTGACAGGGTCAGATTGGTGCTTAAGAAAAATCACTTTTGTCGCAGTGCATAGGATGGACTGCAGTGATGAAAGACTTGAGGAAGGAAGACCGATTAGGAGGCTGCTGTAACAATTTAGGTGGTGAAGGCCTCAACTAAGATGATAGCTGTGTGAACTGAAAGAAGGGTTCCCATGAAAGAGATATTGTTGAGGTGAGAACCACAAGATTTGATAAATAACTGGGTAGATGGGGAAGAGGGCAGTGAAGGGTGGAGGAAAATGCTGATGTTATAAACTTGGAAGACTGGAAGGATTATGGTGCCTTCAACAGAAATAGTAGTTTGGAAGAAATGTGGATTTTGGGGGAGTGAGAATGAGTTCTGTTCTGGATACATTACGTTTAAGATGCTTCTAAGAGATCCGGTTTGAAATGGCTGATAGGCAAGCGGTGGTGTAGAACTGAAGTTCAGGAGAGAGGCTGAGGTCGGGCATGTAGATCTGGGGGGCGTTTGCTTAGAGACTGCAGAAGAGCTGATAAACAACAACAGTTTGGGGGGTGGTGGTGAGGAAGGACGGGTAGGTCAGGATCTTGTCATTCCTTGGGCATAGGGAATTCCCAGTGGGGAAACTCCCTCCACCAACGTAATATGCACAACTCATTTGTAATTTCAAATCTTGGAGAGTTGCCTGGGCAGTGAAGAAATAACTAGCTCATGGTCAGCCAACTGATATGTATCTGAGGTAGGACTTGAACTTAGGCCTCTCTGGTATTGAAGCTGCCTCTACGATGATGATGATGATGATGATGATGATGACGATGATGATGATGATGATGATGATGACGATGATAATGATGATAACTAATACATAGTAGAAGGACAGAATTACGCTGTAATAGAGAACTGGCCTCAGAGTCAGAAAGCCCTAATTTCAAATGTCATTACACATACTGGCTGGGTGATTTTGGGGAAGTCACCTAAACTTTGAGTACCCCAGGTAACTGTCTCAGATTATAAGTCACAGAGCCCTTGGACATCTTCATTGGTAGATGGCATTGCTCCCTCCTGGAGTTCTCTAACACTGGTGAAATCACAGGTCTGGCACATTTTTTTAAGAGCTGATATTAGTGCAATATGTGAGCTTCGCAAAAATAGATTTGTCTAAATATATTATACATATTTGAGTATATACCAACAGTATCTGAAATTTCTCTAGCATTTAAAGTTTGCAAAGGTCTTTCTATATGTTATCTTATTTGATCCTGGCATCTACCCTTTGACATAGATACCACAAGTATTACCACCCCCAATTTATGGATGAGGAGACTCTGAGAGGTTAGAAGACCTGTTTATGGTCACCTAGCCAGTGAATGGGGGGATCCAGACCACTAGAATGAAAGCTCCTTGAGGTCAGGATTCCTATATTGCTAGTGCCTAGACCCGTGCTTAGTACACAATAGGTACATAACGAATGTTGGATCGCAGTGATGGTTAAACTCAGGCCTCTTCTGATTCCAGGTCAAGGCTTCTCTCCTGAGCCCCAGGTGCATCTCCTTCTCTACATCTCCATACATCGATCCCCACGTACCCAACAAGCAGAAGCTTCCTTGTGGGTGGTCCTCATTTCCTATGTGTCTCTGTCATTCCCTCATAGGTGCTACCTGAAAACCCCCTTTTTTCCCCTTGGAGTTTTTTTGTTCGGATTCCATTCACTTCCAAATATCATTACCATTGCAAACAAGGCAAATGTGTTTATCAGAAGCTGCAAACTCCTGGAGGGCCTCATAGGATTAATCACGGGTATAAAGTTTTATTAAACACAATTTTTGTTTAATGACAAGCAAGCTCCACCAGTCCTTCCCATTCCAAACCAATCCTGTCCTAAGGGGGTATCTCGCTCAGCAGATTGCTTCCAACAGACTCTCAAGACAAGCCCTATTACTTTGTCATGCACAGAGATATTTTTCTTCCTGGATAATTTGAACTTCCTTAAAAATCACATCTGTTTCATACTTTATTTATTTGTAATTTAAATCCTCAAATTGAATCTTTCATTACTAACATCTGGGCTTGAAATGCAGCCCACTTGAAAAAATACAAATTTTATTTTATTTGTAGTTACCCCCCTTCACTCTGTAGCATTGGTACAAACATTCCCTGGCCAGAGGCAAAACAGCCGGGTATCTGAGAGCTGGGATGCCATACCACGTGTAATGTGGCTCACTTGAATGTCCCTGAAGTGACTGGCAATTTGCCCAGAATTAGACTGAATGCAAGTAATAAGCTGTAGAAATTCCACAATATTGACAATTAGATATCTCTATACAGCAGCAGCTGTGTATTGTTCTCATGGTATATTCCCCTCAAAGCACCTCCTAAAAAGAAAAAAAAAACTGGCAGAAGGTTGCAGGCAGCAGAAAGGTAATATACATTGTGGGGAATATCTCAAATTCAGATTAATAGGGATGTTTCTATTAGTACAGTTTTTTGCAATGGAAATAATGGCTGAAGCGAAACGCTGTGGAATCGCGGTTTATAACACCACATCTGTACTGGATAATTGCTATATTTTTAGCATATTTCAGAGGAAGATACCTACCCTCATTTCCATTCATTGTGAAAGTGAGGAAATTGTCCTCCCAGCACCCTGGTGCTCATCTTGCACATGGAGACTCCTACAACTCTCTTTGGAACCGTTGAAATTCTCTTACCCTTTGAAAATGGCTTCAACCATGGACAAAGGCCTTGTGCCATTCTTGGCAGAATAATTAGCCCTAAAAAATAAGTGGTTTGTCCAAAGGGAATGGAAATTTGGGGTGAAACAGGGTTCATCTTCTCCACTTGCTATTCTTTTTTGAATGGTTAACCCAGAGGGAGCCCTTTGGATAAACATGGTACCTTCTCCTGTGTTCAATGCATTTCAGAACATTCCTCCAGCAGGCTATTAATTCCACAACAATGGAAAAGAGGCAAGGAAATAAACAAGAGTTGGGTCTGGGACTATCCTTACTATCTAAGCAGCTGCCCACAGTCAGAGGATTTGAATATTATTTCAAGTCCCGCGTTTGAAGCTTGTGTTAGGAATGGGCTGATCTTTGGGAGCTCGCCCATCATGTCTGTGGGAAGCCCTTTATGTCTGGAGCCAAGTGGCAAACTTTGGGTTTGGATGTTTTTTTTTTCCCTCCCACTATGCAATGGAAGCAGACTCTTGAAAAGCAAGCCACTGTTTTTCTAAAATGCTCAAATCTCAGGAACAATAAGATGTCAAGTTTTCTATTGCAGATCCTAATTTATCAAGCTAATTACCAACAAAATGTAGCTAAATTGCTGATAATCTTCAGGCTGATTAATTTAGCAATGAGACATTGGTGAGTTCTTTAAAGGTTAGCACTAGTGTTTGGGTAGCATAGAATTCTTTCTATCACCTCACCTGTCTATTATCCCCTTCTTTTTAAAAACTGCACTTTTTTAGTAATACCTTAGGTTTTGGTTCAACACATACATTTATTTCCCCATTAATGTTAATTAGAGGAGAAAAGAGGATCCAATTTTCTTATCAGGAAGGAAAATTTCATTTGAAACTTGCGATGACAAAATGTTGTTAAAATATTTCAAGGCTCTACATCTTCCCCTCATTAGTTCAATCGGTCAACCAAATAATCAACAAGCTTTTGTGAAGTGCCTACTATGTGCCAAGCAGAGATAATTAGTCCAGAGAACAGAGAGCTGTCTTTGGAATCAGGAAGATAGACATTCATTTCTTGCTGTTGACACATACTAGCTAGGTGACCCTGGGCAAGTTATTTACACTCTCGGTGTCCCAGGCAACCCTCTAAGCACTAAGGTGAAGGACGAGTGGTGACTGCAATGGAAGGGGAGTTTCCTCATTGGGTGCTGTCTATATCAATGAAGTCACAATTCTGGCAAAAACAAAAACAGAATGAAATACAATGAAAATGTTAGTCACTATACAAAGGGCCTGGGGATACAAGTACAAACCGCACCCCCCCATGGTCCATGCCCTAAAGGTGCTTACATTCTAAAGTGAGGATACTGTTACAGATAAGAATAACATGGGATAGATTAAAATAAATTCAGAGTGATATGGGAGGGACATCATCAACTGGGGCAATCGAAAAAGGCCTCCTGAATTGGCTCTTGAGGTGAGCCTTGAGGGAATTTGGGACTCTAAGAGATAGAGGTAAAAAGAGAGAAGATCTTAGGTATAGGGGCAAAGGTATAGAGACAGGAGATGGCACTTGGGGAATATCAATTCATTTACCTTCCCCTTTCCCTGCTTCTCTGATGAGTCCATTTCTGGGTGTGGGACTGATCATCACATGTTGCCATATTTGAAAAATACCAGAAAGAACTCTTGGCCCTGGGCACTCATCTGCCTCTGACACTAACTAGCTATATAATAAGCTTGGCCAAGTAATTTCATCTCTCTGGGCCTCAGTTTCCTCATCTGTCAGCCTGGAGATGTGGAACAGATGATGTCAAAGGCCCTTCCAGCTCTAACATTCTATGTGCTACAGGCTGCGGTCTAGGGATAATCATATATTTTCCATCAGGTGTGAGAGACACTTCCTTTGCTCTTTCTCTCTCTTACCTCTGTATCCTCCCAGCATTGAGGCTGCTGCTGAATCAGTTTCTAATGAGGTCAGATCATGATGAGTATTCCCATGAACTGAAGACGGGGCTGAGATGGCATGAAATCTCATCACTTGGGTCCTTCTATTGCCAACAGCATAACATTCGGTCCCTTTGGTACTGAATGTACTCCAATAAAAGAGGTTAAAGAGCCGGTACATTAATTGACTCCAGTACTGATTCCCTTTTATAACCTGTGTTATCAGCAGAAGTACAAGTGTGGTGTAGTAAGGAATATCATTATGAAACAGATTTCCTGAGAGAGGAATTAGCTGGCACTGGTGCTGATCCCCGTTGTAATGAACACACTTCCATGTTTATGAATACAGCTATAGATGTACTTTTAACAATTCTGGAGGAAAAAATCCCCAACAACTCCACACCTCACAGATTTCTTATGCCTAATGAAGCCTCTCTCTACCAGTGCTCAAAGGGTTAATATGCAGTTTACTATTGAATAACACAAAATGAGCTGTAAATAATGTAATGATATGTATTGTTAAGTTACATATACTGTACCAGGTGCAAGCACACCCACTCCTCACTTAGATATAATCTGGGGCAGTCAACAAACACAGATGTATTTTAACAAAAAGAGAGGGGGGAGAGAGAGAGAAAGAAAGAACAAGAAAAAAAATTAAAATATATGTAAGATAATTTAGCTGAGATAAAGATCCAGGTAAAACTTGGCCTAATTTTTCAGCGGGCCCTCCTCAGCACTGTGTGAAATGTAACAGTATTTTGACTCTTTTTTTTGGAACACACATGAGCCAAACACGTGGGGAACACCTTGACGGGCCTTTTGTATAACTACAAGGAAACTGATAATCCTAAATAAATTACACAGGGAAAAATATGAATCTTTGAATACTAGTAATTATAATGGTTATTTTTCACTTTTGTAGCACCTGCAAATGATGTATATATAACAAAGCTTCAAAAAGCTCTAATTAACTTTTTATTTTTTTCCATTTACTGGCTTTAACCAGTTTGCATTAATCGACAATTTTTAGATATATTTTTCCACCAAATATTTTCCGTTACTTTTGAGTGACTGGAAATGACACATTATTGAATTTGTCTCCATGGAGTGTGTTGTTTAATCCTTGCCAACCACTTGCATGAAACTTCCCCCTGCTCTTGGTCTCAGAATGCCCCAAGGAAGAAATCAGAATAGGAGTCTCTGTGGTCTAGGGAGCTGCTGTTGTGTGGCTGGGGCAATGACATGCCTTTCAGCTAACAGTGCCAGTCAGAATTCCTAACTGCTCTGACCAAATGTGCAAGGACTCTTCCTGGAAGACCTCCAGACTGGGTTTTTCATGGCTAACAGATTACTCTGGGCTATTCAGGGGATAAGATTGGCCTGACCACCGAGAAGACGAGGCTTTGTTCTGTTTCAGGACCTTGGACAAGTCCAGCTCAAACCAAGGCAAAACTCTGCTGGTTATTTAAATGGACACCAGCTATAAAACCTTGGAGCCAGGATTATTCTGAAGCAATGTGGCTGCTGGCATTCCATGCCCTAATTCGGGTAAAAATAAAAGCTAAGGCTGTCAGTGCTGGGGAAGGCTGAACTCATGACCCCGGGAAATTGGAAAGAGACACTGTTTCCCTCGGGATATCTTGAGACCAGGAAGGGGGCAAAATCTGAGGTTTTGGTTTTCTTCAAGAAAGGGTCTTTTACATACCAACACAAAAGTAAAAGAGGACATCTATGAGAATTCTTTATCTTAGAGATAATTATTAAATCATTTGAGTTACCAAGCTCATTCTCCATGCCCCCCAGACCTTTGGGGTGCCCCAGTCCAAGCCCAGAATGAATGCCCCCTGAAAGTAGACCCATATCCAGGATGACTGCATGCAAGATGGCTACTATGGCCATCTGCAGGACATCAAAGGCTGCTGCCTGATGGCAAGTGGGCTGCCAAAGCTTCTAAAGGGTTTGGCGCCTACCCGGAAATCGGATGCAAACTGTCCATCTGCTGCATGGCACCGGCGGCAGCTGATTCTTTTGCAGTCCGTAAGATGAACCAGGCCTAAGCCAATAGGCTTCCTGGTCCTAATCGCACAAGGTTTGTCCGACCAGTTTCATTAGCCAGACACATGAGCTACAGTATGTGGTTTTTCATTTTGCTCCATACGTGACATGATAAACACCAATGCTGGGGATGGGTTGTGAAACCAAAGGGGACCCACTGCTGCTACTGCCGAGAAAGCATATTGGCAATGTTCAAAGCATATTGGGGCATAACAGTAGCCTAAAAACCCCAATATGGATTAGGACAGCTGACCAGATGTCTTGACTGACATTTTTTAACATGTTTCAAGGGTGTCCCTACAGGACATAAATGCTAACTATACATCTGTGTACTTTCCACCTCCCCGCCCCCCCCAAATGAAGTATGGTGCATTGATACTCTGAATGTAGTTAGCGGCTCCAGTGAGAAGAGAAAACTGTGAAATGCTGAAATTGTGCTTGTTGCTTACCCAGGAAATGCTGGAATCCCATTTGGAGTGAAGACTGCACATTCAAGGAATGCATGAAAGAATGAATGAGTGGGATGTTTGAAGCCTTCCTCTGAATTCTGCCCTAGAGGAACAGAAAAAGATCTCTGGGGAGAAACACCTCATTCACTTGCTTTTCTCTGCAGAGGGTTTTTGGGATGCTCCTGCAATTCAATGTCATGTGGCAAATTCAGTTTTGTTCTGGACTAACCTGGCCTAGGCTGCTGCAATTGGGATGCCAGAAAATATGAAGCCATTCCATTATGTGATGTTTTTGGAACATGGCTCTGGTTGAGATCAATTGGAGCATGTGTGTGTGTATGGCGGGGTGCAGTTTGGAGAAAAGAGTAGTGTCAGAGGGAGAGGGGGTAAATTTAAAATCCCCACTCTAATAACAGACAGTTTGAAGTAGGCAATCAGGTTGGATGTTAGATTTAAACCTCGGGGCTTCAGTGTATTAGTGTTAAAAGCTGCGCTGTTTGGTGGTTGCAGAACATTTATTTAGAAATTATTCTTCCCACAGGTTTTAGGTGGTAGTTTTAAAAGATTCAATATTTCCTGACTCAAAGTTGGCTAGAAGATGTCAGGAGACAATTATGTGGGATTCAGGGCAGGGCATTCCTCACCCTGAGAGCAAAGGAAGAATCAGATCCATTGAGTCTGCCCTGGAAATAGTCCCTCAGAGTAACTTGCTGGCCTTCTTTTCTTCTTTTTGTAAAGGTATGTTTTGTTGTTGATTTTTCTCTTTAGCTCACAATCTTTTAACTGGTTTACTTTCTATTTCAGCTCCTTCAAATGTGATAAAATATGTATTTGTGGCTGCAGACTCACATTGTTTATAAGAATCCAAATCTTTCTGTGCTCTCAAAGTTTCTTTTCCTTAATTTAATTCAACCCAATAATCGTATGTTAAGTATCTACTATATACAAGGCCTTGTGCCAGACACTGAGGGTCTAGACAAAAATGAAAAAATGGACCAGAAAAAAAGTATGAGGTACAGTCAGAATAACCCAAAGCAACTCTGAGCTCTTAAACACCATGATGATCCAATTTACCAAACATTTATTAAGTGTCTACCATGTGCAAGGCACTGGGTTAGGATGTGGTGGATACAAAGACAATGAAATACAGATCGCCTTCAAGAACTTTATATTCTACCGAACACAGAGAAATAGATAGAAGATGAGAGAGAGAGAGAGAGAGAGAGAGAGAGAGGAAGAGAGAGAGAGAGAGAGAGAATGAGAGAGAGGGAGAGAAAGAGAGAGTGGGAGAGAGAGAGAGAGAGCACAGTAACAACTAGGGGAATTTCTAAAGGCTTTTTGTAGAGAAGAGGCACCTAAGCTGAGTTTAGCTGCATCAGAATCAAATCACTTTCTAAGTCAATACAAATGTCTATTATGCTAAAGACTAGAATTCAGAGAACAAATCTAATCCTGCATGAACCTGGACAAGTCACTTGCCTTTTGAGGCCTATTTCCCCAGCTAATTGAACTGATCATCTCCAAGGTCCCTTCCCATTGTGATTTTCTGATTCCAGACACTCTTATGGAATTTCAGGATGTTAGAGTTAGAAGGCACCATAGAGATCATTTAACCCACTGCTTTAATTTATAGATGAGGAAACTGAGGCCCAGAATAGTTGCTTGACCTGCCGAAGGTTATTCAGTGAGTTGGTGGCAGAACTGAGATCAGAACCTAGCCTAGGACTTTCTATTAGCCTAAATTATTTCTCCCACATGTACGACAGCTACCTCTAACAAATTCTTCTAGATACTACCAACATTCTAGGAATGTATTTAGTTTTTTTTTAAA
>CM053623.1:27039679-27114104 GCA_028646595.1 Phalanger gymnotis | reverse complement strand
CGAGGACTTGAGGCCAGTGAATATGATTTGTGCCATCTTGTTTTTCTGTGGCCTCCTGGCTACTCTTGTGAGGCGGGCTTATTGGGCCTGGAGGCTTGTGATCACAATATTGGAATGGGGAGGCTGGTTTGTGAATCTGTCACTGTGGGCCCTAAATAAATGTTCTGATGCCCTCTACTTAGAGAATTCTATATACCTTGCAATTTTGAACCATTCAGAGATATATATATATATATAAATCCTTTTTGAGATCATAAATTCGGCCTTCCTACTACAGTTGTAAGGATCAAATGAGATAATATTCGTAAAACACTTAGTAGAATGCCTGGCACATAGTAGGTGCTATATGAATGCTAACTAGTGTTATTACTATAGCAATTAACTGCCTCTCAGCAGAGGATATGAGGTTGTATCATATGACCAGTTGTTTGGCTCAACATAACAACATGAGGAGTGATTGATAACTTATAATAATAAAATAATGTTTTGAAGTATGACAAGGGCTTTGTATCTATTATTCCATTCTGTCCCTACCATAATGCTATGAGGTAGGTGCTGCAGGGATTATTATTTCTATCTTTATAGATAAGGAAATAGTGTCAGAGGGGTTAAGGGATTTGTCTAGGATCGCCTGACTAATAACTGTTAGAAATGGGATTTGGACCCAGGGCTTTCTGACCAGAAGTCCAACATTCTATCCAGTGTATGTTATTTACGATTGGGAAAAAATGGGAAGAAATGATGATATTCACAAATGACTAGGATGTTAAAAAAAAGGTACTGATGGAAGAGGTTGTATGTAATATTATTTATATATATGCCCACGGTCCCTGGGATATTCCTTCCATTTACAGGTCATTGTATAGACCTGGAATTTTTCATCTACCTTCTGGACTTTGGGTTGGGCTGTGTCTGTGCGATTAAGTATTTGGATGTCAAGTGCAAAATTAGTCCAGACATCCAGATGGCTTCGATTATACAACAGCAAACAGCTGTATATTTGACTGAATTCTTCACTTTTTATTTGGTTCTTGGATGTTGTGTGGATACAAAGGGGAAGATTCCTGCATGGCTTTTTTATGTTAATTTTTGGATGCTGTTCTTATGTATTTAATCTTCTGTTTACCACAAAAAAATGTTACCTTAGTAGTAACAACAAATGATAGCAGGAGAATATGGAAGTTTCTTGAGGGCAGGGACTATGCCTTTGCCTTTTTGAGATCATTAGCACAGTACCTGGTGCCTAGTAAGCATGCAACAAGCATTTATTAAACAGTTGCTATGTGCCAGGTACTGTGCTAAGTGCTGGGGACACAGATACAGGCAAAAAGAAAGATAGTTCCTGCCCCTGAGGAGCTTCCATTCCAATAAAGGCAAACAATGTATAGAAGGGAGCTAAAAGGCGGGGGGAGCTAAGGTGGGGTGCTACCTGGAAAGGGACATGGTGGAGAAATCTAGAAAGTCAGAATCAGGATCTGGAGGAGAATGGAGGAATGCGGAAGGTTAATGAATGCTTGTTGAATGACTGACTGACTTTTTTCCTCCCTTGACACAGCTGTCCTTGGGTACACATACAAATCCACCTTGATTCCATCCTTCGAGGACTTGAAGTTTCAAGCAGCATTGGAAGTTATGACACTATACCTCTCACCCACCTACCTTAGATAGCTCAAAGGAATTCATATCTACATACTCTGGGAGAATCCCATGGCCACTACTGTCATTATATTCCTTTCAAAAGTCAGGACAAGCCTATGTTTTGTAGACTGAGGTTCTGACTCTAAAGATTTGGTCTATGGGGAACCACAATGAATCCAAAATCTCTCATGAAGAATTGTCAAAGGTCCAGTCTTTCCTCAGTTATGTTTAGTAGAGTCAGAACCCAGAAAACCTGTTCTGCCTACTGCAAAGGGCAGAATGGTTATGGATTATAGAAATAGGAGTAACTGCAGATTGGAAGGATAGTGGTCTTGGGGACTGCAGATACATTGGGACCTTGCTCCAGTGGACATTTTTGCAGCCCTCTTTGGACAGGCATGATCTACCAAATAGACATGTCATGGAAGCCATATTCTAGCAGTAAGTCCCATAATATCTATTGATTTTTGAGTTAGGCCTTAGTTCGCTTTCCCAAGGGTCAACTGGGAGAAGAGGAGGAGGATGCTGGTCAGTATGCAATGAAGAATTCTAACAGATCATCCACAGGGTGGGTACTCTAATCAATTCCTTCACTTATTCATCCACTAAACATTTATCAGGTAATCACCATGTGTGATGCATTATGGCAGGCTCTGGAAAGATATATGCAATAACTAAGAGTTATTTGTTTTTGTTTTTGCTATGGCTGTTGTCTGGTCACATATTTTCATAGCTAATGTGATGAACTAGATTCTCTATCTTAAAAAGTTTCCTGGAAAGGAAGGAAAAAAATAATATCTGATATTTATATATCACAGTTACAGCCTACTTAATGCAAAGGATTGTATATACATTAATTAGCTCATCGGATCCTCACAAAAACTCTCTGGAATAGGTTAATATTATTAATCCTATCATATGGCCGAAGAAACAGGCTGAGTGAGAGAGTAAGTAACTAGCCTGGCGTCACCAAATGAACGGGTATATTTCCCCCCACAAATGTTTCCAGGATTGAGTGCATATTTGAAAAAAAAAGTAGTCTTTCTTTTTTCTTTTTCTGACTTTGTTTTCCATAATATTACCATGCTATTACTTGAGAATAATATTTTCTTTATCATTTGGCTTGCAAACTTTGTAATAAAATTGCTTTAGGAATTAAAAGTGTTTCTTTAGCATAATAATAATGATGATGATGATAACTAATAATAACCATAATAATAATGCTTATTTGTGACCTGTGCTTTCATTGGTACAGGGAGCTCATGGGGAAGAAACTCCTTTCCCTGATGTAGATTGGCAACTCACGTATAATTTACAGTTTCTAAGACTATAGCAATTAAATGCCTCTCAGCAGTGGATATGAAGTTGTATCATATGTAATTTGTGTGTGTGTGTGTGTGTGTGCATATATGTATTTGAATAGACATACACACATCTGTTTAGAGAGTGAGAAAGAGGTAGATTGTTATGTCTTGTTATCATCTCCAGCATTGGTTCGATGTGTGTGTATTTTGCTGTTTATACATCCTCTCCGTGTGTATCCATCCTAGTTCTGTCTATTTTCTGATCTACTCGCCCTTGTACTACAGAGCTTATGCTTTTCCATAGAGTGCCCAGCATTGTACTATACAAAGTTAGGTGTGTAATGAAGACTTCTTAATTGTGATGACGATGATAAGTTAGAAGGCTCATTTTATGTTTACTTGATAAATGTAGCTCAAGGGAAAAGACTCAAAGTGCTTGATTACACCACTTTCTTTTCACTGTTAAAAGACATCCACTATGCAGATTTAGGGTTAATTGGACATTTATTGAGGAAGTGTGGTTTGGTCTAGTCATCCATCTTTTCCCTGATATTTCATAAGAAAATGTTAGAGCTAAACTGAATCACAAAATCACAAAATTAGTGATTTGGAAGGGCCCTCGGTGGCCATCTAGCCCAATACACAGACGCTGCACAAATCCTTCACAACTTTTGGGGGAGAAACAAAGGACAGCTAGGAGGGAAGAGATGTAGGCATTTAACTTATGAATCAGAAACATTCAGTAGTGGTAGCATTTTCTGTGTTAAAACAAGTAAAATGAATAGTCTACTTGTATTCCAGTAGAATTGTTCTTTGACCAATGCTGTATTACTGAGTGACAGAAATGTACATAAATATAAGAAAATTATAAATTAACTTTAAATGGATTTAGACTCCTTATATAAATGCAAGCCACCCCACAACCCAATTACTAGATCTATTCAGAGTAATTTATCAAACAGTTATATTTTGTTTTGCTGTGTTGAAATTCCAGAAAATTTAATAATAACACACTTTCTGGAAATTGCATTAGCAGAGGCCATTAATAAGTTAGACCTATAGAGCCGCATGTGGGTGTCAAATATTGCCATTAGCAACATACAGTTAAGTGGAAACATTGGTTATCACTTGAGCAGAGGTTTTTTTTTAATCTGTGATAATGCTGAAGGACAAGGTCTTCAGGATGCTCATGGTATCCTTTGAATTGTGAGCTTTTCAAATTGGCCAGAGATTGGAATGATCCAGCTAATCTGAGCGAAGAGGAGTAAAATAGACTGGAAGACTGAAGAAATAAACAAATCAATATGTAGGATCAATAAGTAAACAAATCCATAAGTAGCTGTAAAATGTGAGATTTGATATTAGGGATGTCACTCGTATAAAGAAACTAACCTAGTAACTGTAAAACACAAACGTCGCACCCTTTTAGGTGTCTTTAATATTCTGTGTTGGGGGGATATCTGTCTTGGCAGTCTCAGTTATACACAGTGGCCCTCCAGTTCTGGGGTCTTATAAAACTATGATATACATTAAATCCCTTCTAATCCAATGACATTTGGAGTAATGCCTTTTTTTTCTTTCACTTTTCTTACTCTGATTTTAGAATGAAATAAATTTGCACAATGACCCTCAAGGAAAGAGTTGCTGAAGTCCATTATCCCTAATCATTTTTATTTCATTTGAGGATTTTCCCATTGTTGTAACATCGGTTTTTCAAAAACAGAGACCATTCATTGATTGTTAAAAATGGAATCTAGGTGCATTTCAAGGCCCCCTTTCTATACTGTGACAGGAAGGCACAGTAAACTCCCAGGTCTGTTCAAAGTTAATGGGGCATGGGGGGAAGGTGTCTTAATTGGAGTTCTTGCCTTATTTGCACTCAGAATTTTTGGTCTTGCTTTGCAGCTATTTTTATTTTTGTGTGATAGTCCTAAAAATACAACTCTTCAGGCACAGATTTGACATAATTACACTGGGTTTTTGTACATATACAAAATAAAGATGGTTGGGTAACCAGATAAGCATGCATCTAATTCTCAACCCAAGTTATCAATGATTTCATTTAAAATATCAGTATCCTCTCTCAGAGGTTAAGGTTGTACAAGGTGGCAGTCACTGAGGCAAAACGCACAATTTGGCGTGTCCTGACAATGGCAGGTGCAGTACTGGGCTATTGTCTCCATCCCCCCCGGCTCCCGGATCGCTTCCCACCCTGTCTTTCTTTCTTCCGATTATCACACTTATTTAGCAGTCTTATATCTGCAGCATTTAGTGACACTGTGAAAACCCGGTTCAGAAAGGCTGAACTTTTAATTGTGGTGGGGAATAAGTTAGCGAAATTATTCCATGGACGTCGAAAAGATGGGTTTTGTTCTTCTTTCTAAGTCCTCCCTTCCTAATCGCAATTCAACACCCTTTCCCACCATTGCTCTGTATAAACTTCATGCTGCTAGACAAATAAATTCTTTGGAAAAATGCACATTTTTATTTGGAAATAATGCCATCTCTTTGTTAGATTTGCAGCAATCCTATTTTGCCTCTACTGTTTTTAAGTCGAAAATGAAAAATTATATAGAAGATGTTTGTGCATCTTATTGTACCGGTTGGTATGTAGGTCAGCGTGCTGCACCACGACAGATAAGGCACAGTGAACAAGTGTTCTGTGTACTTACAAGCAAATATCAGTCATAATAGAAGTAGACAGATCTACAAGAGCGTTTTGGCTTAGGAAATGTTTCTTGTCATTAGCATTTAAAAAAAGCTATGAGATTCAGGCCTATCAGCACCGATTCACAGCAAAGCCTGGCTTGCACAGGTTGTTATCTGTTCAGTACAGAGGTGCAGCTGGTTAGCAAATGGATTTGCAGATTTTTTTTTCTCAGGGATGAGTAAAAAGGCAAAGAATCAGGTACTTACAACCCATTCAGAATGTAACAATTTTGTTTGTGTTATAAACCAAACCTTCTGTTTTTGCAAACTGCATTATTTTTAGAAACAGAACCCAGGGAAAAAAAAACCCGGCTGATTTAAAAAAAATCTTTATTCATATTCCAATATCCCTAAGGGCTCTAATATCCATGAAGTAATACCAGCAAAGGGAGCCATAAGGACGGCAGACTTCCATGATTCAGTTTACAATTCTGCTTTATTGTGTTAGCAGTCAAGTCAAAAGGCAATATCTAATATTTTTTAATTTTTTTATTCCTTTTCTCCATGCAGGGCCTCAAATGGAAGAGGGGGGAAGGTGGGTAGGTTGAAGGGGTGTCGTGTGAGTGTCTTTGTGCGTATGCATTGTTATCTATCCCATAATTGGACAACTAGGGGCAAGCACAGTCTTTCTTTAGAGGGGAAATAAAATCTGGGGAGTCGATGGTCATTATCGAGGAGGATTTCAAAACACGGAGGTTATAATAGACACTCTGTAACTGCAGTTGCATGGGGGTGTGGGTGGGCAAATGAGATGATTGAGTTATTGAGAAGATCAAAGAGTCTCTGCTGAGAAAGAATAAGATGATATGTTTGAGCGTCCCTAGACCCCGAGTCTGACCTGCGTGCTTCTCGTTCGTCCTGAAGCAGGCTGAGGAATTTCGGTGTTTGGGTTTTAATAATAGAGGGGGTATATAAGGGTACCAAAATCAGGGGAGGCACATTCAAGGAAACTGAGTCAAAGGATACATTGTGCAATGAGGGGTGTCTAGATAGCATTAACAGTGGCAATGTCAAGCTGTGACTCGTGTCAGACTTGGCATGTCATGAAAAGTTGCACCAAAAATCAAATGTGAGGAGTGAAAGATGGTGATGGAATTCACGTGAATGATTAGGTTCGAATATGTCACAATTACTACTCAAGGAGAAAATATTTGCATTTCATGCTTTCCACTTCTGTTTGGTTCATTAATAGAAAGGTGATGGAAACCTGTCCAATAAATTCAGCTCACTAAAATTCTCTGCTCCATCTCAGGTCTTAGATCAGATTGGAATGAAAGGAGGGGGAGATAATAAAAGAGCAAACGGAAATTAAGGACTCTATCGAACATTCTGGAAATATTTGACAAATGAAATGCTCTGTTGAAGTACAACACTAAGTTTTTTTGATTACAGTGCTTTATTAGGAAATAGACAATCAGCTACTTCACTTTCAAATCAAGTTTCTTTGAGTTATTTTATTCTGCTTCCTGGCAAGGTGAGTGTTCTTTCTTAATTAAATCAGTACGCCATCATTCATTTAGTCAACAAATGTTTAGAGAGCACCTACTATGTGCACGGCATTTTGCTATTTACTGAATGATTGGAAGTATCCAAGTATCGTGCATGAGTCTTGCTTTTTATTTTTTCTGGATAATATTATGCTATATTCTCTCTAGTTGGCACTGACAGAGAAGATTTCTTGACTGGGACTCAAGGGAAATTTGGAAGAGAAAATGTGACATTCCATTCCAAATTTTTAAGGCACATACGTCTATGTATGATCTATATATAGAGATATATTTTTATATATGTGTGTTGTGCTTATATACATATATTCATTAATTAAACTCAACCATCCTACCATAGGTCAAGGTGCTTTTTAGTATGGAGCTCTCTTTCACTGTTGGCTGCTAAAGATTAGAAGGGCAGCTAGGTGGCATAGCAGATAGAGCGCCGGGTCTGGAATCAGGAAGAATCACTTTCCTGAGTTCAAATCTGGTCTCAGACACTTACTAGCTATGTGATCTTGGACAAGTCACGTAACCTTATTTGCCTCAGTTTCTCATCTGTAAAACGAGCTGTGGAAGGAAGCGGCAAATCACCCTAGTATCTTTGCCAAAAAAACCCCAAAACACCCAAGTAAGATCATGAAGAGTCACATGACTGAACAAGAACAAGAAGAAGAAGGAGAAAGATTTGGATTATAAAGTTCAAGGGGAGCCCAAAGGCGAAGCTCAAAGGAAGAGATAGCTAGAGCTGAAAGGGAACTGGGGGTAACAAAGAAGTGAAAGTGTCATTTGTTGCACACTATGAGAGTCAAGAAATGATTGGAATTACTCATTTCCTCTACCAGCACCACAAAACTTGCTCTTCCTGTTCCTGCCATCTGGTCTTCCTCTTCATCTTCCTTCCCTTCTTTCTTTTCTTCCTTTCCCCTTTGTTTCTCTTTCCCTCCACCTCTCCATTTTCTGTATTTGGACTTCCATGAGCAATGTATTTTTCCCCCAGGAAGTTGCTACAAGTAGCCACGCAAAACTACAATGGAGGAAAGGTTCGGACTGGGGAAAGTGAAAATGAACGTTAGATTGAAAAAGTCACTTCCACATCAACAAATATGTTCTTCGTCGTTTAAGGAAAAGACGTAAACGTTCAGTACTTACTTCAACGCTGCAAGTCAAGTCAACAAGCACTTATTAGGGGCTCGCTATGTGTCAGGCATAGAGTTAAGTCCTAGAGAGATACAAATATGGATAAAAAAGAAAAGTATTCCAGCACTCAATGGGGGAGACAATACATAAAAGGGAGCTGAAAAGGGCGGGGGGGAGAGATGAAGGAGGAAAACCAAAGTCCAGCGAGTAAAGGATGGCTGGCTGGCCTAAGTTTTACCCCAAAATGGAGATTCTAGGAAGAATTCACCAATGGGAGAAAGGGGGATTCATAATTTCGCTGGAATAGAAATGAGTCTCCACCCACCCCCTCCAAAGTAAATCAGAGTCCCTCGGCACTACAGTAGGTCTTAATGGTGATGTCCTTTCAGACTTAATTAGAGGTTCTTAGATGACTGACATATATATATATGGTTAATCACTGGACTGTGCTCAACACTACTCCATTGGCTTGGAGATGACCCCAATCCTTGACCAAGCTGAAAAAGTTTTGAGTGTTGGAACAAGAATGGAGATGGAATTGTCAAGCTAGTGAAGATTGGATTGGGGCCTAATAATAGCTAACATTAATATGGCACTTTAAGGTTTGCATATCTCTTTACATATAGTGATCCCCACAGTAACTCTGTGAGGTAGGTTTTATTCTTATGTACATTTTTTAGATAAGGAAACAGATACCGAAGGAGATAAAGTTATGCTTCTAGTCTCATACAGCTATGAAGTATCTGAGGCAGGATTTGAACTCAGGTCTTTCTGACTCCAGGTCCACCACTCTGACCATTTGCCTCCCAGCTGTATATCTCATGGAATACAGGCATTCCTTCTTGCGTATTCCTTGGGGTATGTTCTAATGGAGCCCCTGCTACACTTGGCAGGTATATCCAACGTTGCTAGAGACCCATCTTCGTTTTGTTCTCATTCCTGGTCAGGGCAACATTTAGGGCACATCCTTGAGGAATGTTGTTGTTTGTCCTTCTGCTTGATAAGGATCAAAATGACGTCTCCATGTTGGGGTCAAGGCACAGTGTGTTCAGCTGTGGCTAATCAGATCATTGTGAGCTTGGAAGGCTCTCTCGTAGGTTGGGCACAAGTGGTCCCTTTGAACAGTTGGGAGGGGGATGTCTCTACATTTGCACATCTCACATTTCTTTTGAGCTACTGAGATTCTGCTTTGCTCATAGAACACAGGGCTTTCTTTGATGTAGTCATACAGTGCTGGGTGGTCTGTGCCATGTCTCACAATTGATACTAAAGTTCTTCTGAGAGACTTTGAGACTGACCTTGTACTGCTTCTTCTGACCTCCATGTGAGCTCTTGCCTTGTGTGAGCTCTGTTATTTAGGGAAATATAAGTTTGGCATTTAGGCTACATGGTCAGCCTATTGTTGCACTCTCTGCAGTCGAGTTTGAATGCTTGGCAGCTCAGCTTGAGAGAGGACCTCACTGTCTGGTATGTTATCCTGCCAGGTGATTTTCAGAATCTTCTTAAAACAAATCAAATGGAAGTGGTTTAATTTTCTGGATGGCTCTGGGAGACTAGAGATGCTGCAAACAACCTAAAAAAGTTCAGTCTCCATTTAGCATTTAAAATAGCCACAGTTTTAGGAGTCTATGATACCAGCATGCTTTGTATCCTGGCATCTCTTGGTCTACAGGCAACAAACCACAGTAATCTTACGTGGTTCTATGTGAAGGAGGTGCATTTTGAAAAGGATGATTCCATATTTAATTTTCCATCAAGTATTGTAGCATATTTGCAGCCAAGAAACATAGGATTTAGAGAGGGAAGGTATCTTAGTAAAATCATCTACTTTAGGGTTCTTCACCTGGGATCCATGGACTCTTCTCCCCCATGGAGAGATTTCATGGAGTCTATAAATTTGAGTGGAAAAAAAAATACCCTTTTATTTTTACTAACCTCTATCTGAAATTTAGCATTTTCTTCAATTATTTAAAATCATTATCACAAGAAGGGAATCTATGGGTATTGGCAGATTGCCAAAGGGATCTGTGACACAAAAAAGGTTAAGAATCCCTGATCTAGTTTGCACAAGATAAAAAATCTAAATGAGGAAACTGAGGCCCAGAGAAAGATCATTTAGTATGACAAAGATCATTTAGTAGCAATGTCAGGATTTGAACTTAGGTCATACGGCTCCAAGTCTAATTCTATTTATAATAGGGGATGAGTCACTATGAGAAAACTGTCAGTCTCAACATATGACAAAACCACATTTAAAAAGTACTATCTTTGAAAAGAATATTTAACACAAAGGACCAACAAAAGTGAGCCAGAGTTAAGTACTGTGAAAGGTCCAAGAAATCATTTCTACATGAAAAACACATTTGCATCATTGTCGTTCAGTCATTTCAGTTGTGTCTGACTCTTTTGACCCCAGTTGGTGTTTTCTTGGCAAAGATATTGGAGTGGCTTGTCATTTCCTTCTCCAGCTCATTTTACAGATGAGGAAACTGAGGCAAATAGTTAAGTGACTTGCCCAGAGTCATACAGCTAGTAAGTATCTGAGGCCAGATTTGAATTCAGGAAGATGGATCTTCCTGACTCCAGGCCCAGTGTTCTATCGTGCCACCTACTTGCCCTACATACACATCACATGAGGCCAAATAAGATACGTACAAGGTTTAACGAATGATGGAAAATTGTTTAATTTCATATACCCCCAAGGGTGGGGTGGTGAATGTTTAACAATTGACTCTCTAAAAAGACATGTCTGACTTTTCATTTTAATCTTCAATTACATTTTATCCATTCCTTTTAAAAAAACCAAGACAACAAATCAAACCTTACTTTGTGTCTAGTGTTTGCTGATTTCTGTGGTGTAAATACACTGAAAATTGAACAATTGGCTCTCAAGAGCAGATATATGCCGACTCCAGCCCACATCTGTCCGTTCTTCAATTTAATTTTATAACCTTTAAGCATTCCCTAAGCCTGATTTCTAAAACGACAATTTTAAAATCAGTTCCCTAATGAATTGTATTATAACACAAATCTTTCTTAATAAATTTATTTTTTATTTTTAGTTTACAACACTCAGTTCCACAAGTTTTTGGGTTCCAAATTTTATATCCCTCCCTCTCCTCCCCTCTCCCCCACCCAAGACGACATGTAATCCAATGTAGGTTCTACATATACTTTCACTCTGAACTTATTTACCTAACAGTCCAGTTGTAAAGAAGAGTTATAGCCAATGGAATGAATCATGAGAAAGAAGAAATGAAATCAAAAAAGAAGGAAAAAAAGAGAGCCAATACTTTGCCTCAATCTGCATTTAGACTCCATAATTTTTTCTCTGGATGGGGATAGTGTTTTGGAGCTGTCTTTGACCTTGCATTGATGAAAGGAGCTGTCTATCAAAGTTAGACCTTACAGATACCATGTGTCTGTAACCATGTATAATGATCTCCTAGTTCTGCTCCCCTCAATCAGCATCAGTTCATTTAAGTCTTTCCAGGTTGTAATGAAGTTCGTCCCTCCTTATTTCTTACAGCACAATAGAATTCCATTACATTCATATACCACAATTCGTTTACAGAAATGCAAATCAAAACAACTCTTAGGTACCACATCTCTCCTGTCAGATTGGCTAAGATGACAAAATGGGAAAATGATAAATGCTGGAGAGGATGTGGGAAAATTGGAACATTGCTACATTGTTGGTGGAGTTGTGAACTGATCCAGCCATTTGAGAGAGCAATTTGGAACTATGCCCAAGGGGTTATAAAAGTGTACATACCCTTTGACCCAGTAATACCACTTCTAGGGCTGTATCCCAAAGAAACCACACGAGTGGGAAATGGACCAGTAGGTACAAAAATATTTATAGCAGCTCTTTTTGTGGTGGCAAAGAATTAGAAATCAAGGGGATGTCCGTCAATTGAGGAATGGCTATAACACAAATCTTTAGAGGACACAATCCTCACTGCCCTTGTGGTGAAGCAATAAACCATCAGAAGCACTATACTTGAGATTTCAGGGGATCCATGAACTTGGATGGGAAAAAAAGTTGTGTCTCTATTTTTTATCAAACTCTAATGCAAATTTGGTGTTTTTTTAAATTACAAACATAGGCAACAAACCATAATGGTCTTAGCCTTTATCAAACTGCCATGAAGGTTCATGACACACCCACAAAAAGGTTAAGAACCATGCCATACCTCTTATCTAAATCTTAACATATTGATTTGGTTTCTCTGAGTCTCCTTTACCATTTCCAGCCCTTCCATTAGAAGGAGAGTGTCATGGGACATAGAACTAAGGTGGTGAGGGTGGGGTGGGGGAGGCAGAAGACCTCCTGCGGGTTATATGTGTCATCTCAAGTGAATTACGTTCTTGGGACCTCAGTTTCCTTATTTGTAAGATGAAGCAATTTGACTAGTCAATCTTTCTATGATGCCTTCTAGTTTTGACATTCTGTGACTCTATGTTCTTTCATCTCTACTTTTGCCTTGACTATTGGCCACTCATTCCTATTTCTATGAGCTTAGAAATTGACCTCTCCCACTGATGATGCAGCTTTGCTCTTTCTATCTGCCCAAAAAGGGAATCCCAAGGAAAGGAGTTGACCTGCTTTTTTTGTCAAGGACTGAACCTGGGTTTGAGTTTCATTTGAATTATGCAGAGCTTAAAAATTTATCTTCTATCTTTTTAGCCTCCTTATGTGTTGTGTGTGGGTAGACATACATATGTATGTATGCACACATGTATATATAACACATATACATACATATGTGCATATAGACATAAATATGTATACAGACAACAAAAGGAGGCTATGAAGACAGGCTATGTATAGGTACCTAATACACAGGATTATATATATGTATGTGTGTGTGTATGTATATGTGTACATTTCTATATCTATATGGAACTGAAGAAGGTTCTAAAACTGAAAGATGGTAGAGTAAAAACTTGGCCCAGTGCTAGGTGACCAGGAGGCATTTATCTGGAAAATTCCCGTCAAGATGGCAAAGGAAACGTTTTGAAACAATGGTAGAAACAAACATGTTTTTTTTTGGTGTGTGGAATCCACTGCCATGTTAAGACAGGTTGCCATGTGGTGAGGAAAGTCTGCATCAGCTTCTGGTAGTAAGCTGGAGCCTTAAATTAAGCTATATCACATTTTTGTATGTATTACACAACATAATGGCAAAATATACCTACAGGAAGAATCTAGCACCTCCAAAAATTTAAAGTGGTATGTCCCTTCCTCCCCCCTCCTTTTTTTTTAAGCTAAAGTAATCATCTGTTCGCATAGCGGCGTTAACAGCTGAAAAGACATGGCAGGGAATTGAACAAATTCAACATTCATGGCAGACAGATTTTCTCCTTCTGTGTGTGTGGATTGGACATGACTGTGAACAGTTGGAGGTCAGACCATCACTAATATGTAGAAAACTTTTGATGTTAATTTACCATTAAAAAATATATTAATTTTTGGCAGAGGTGTGAATATCCTTGTCTTGCCTAAAGCTTTATTTCTGTGATACATAGAGAGATAAAATCCACACTGGGCCAATTGGAAGAGCAAGTAAACTTTTTCCCTTTTAAAGCTCTATTTTGTTGCTCGTTGCAAACATGCAAAAGATTTTTTGTTTAGCTCACTGAAAAATCTCCCTCAAATGACCCAAATGATCAGGGAGAAACTGTGACTCTAAGAAGGACACAAAAATATGCTTTATAGGTTTAATTTTATGGGCCTCCCCAAACCAGTCCTTCTAATGGTCGATTTAATTTTGGCTATATTTAGCAAGCAAACATTTTCATTGAAGAGACTAGTGTGTAACATTAGAGGAGGCTTTGTCTTTACGTGGCAATTCAAGAAGCATTTATTCAGCACTTACTAGGTTCCAGGCTTGAGGATACAATGACAAAAAAATGAAAATAGTCCCTAACTTCAAGAGGCTTACATTTATTTGGAGGGGAACAACTTGGAAACACATAGGTATGAAGTCCATGTTGAAAAGAGAATGTTGCCATCATGATTCTCTGCCTTCTTGAGGGGAATTGTCAATATAGATTTGTCATTCAAAACTCTGATTGTCTAAATATGAATGGACCAAGTTTCAATCCTGTCTAATCTTTTGGACTACTCTATTTCCATCTATGTGAACAATGTGAAGGTAATTTAAAAAGAACATTGGAGGATTGTAGATTATGGTTTGGAAAATTTTTACCTTTTCTTTATGGAGTAAGAAAATAAAAGAGCTTTTATTATATGAATGAAAAAATAATCATTTCTGATACATTGACATCTGACATAAAATGATATTGATACTGGAATCTGCTCTGACTAAATCTCTTTACCTGGGTCTGTCTGAAATTCTCACAATCCCAATCTCTTTTGATCTCTGTCTCTCTGTCGTTGCCACAAATAATAGGGATTGGTATTGGGCTTCACATGTTTGTTGCTATTATCTTAAACATCCCTATGGATGTAAGTGAAAAGATTTTCTGAAACAAGGGAGGTATGGATTTGGAATCTCTTGGTGTTGAGTTTTTCTCCTTTCCACTCTCCTGTTCTGTGAATGGATACCAGTATATGAAGTTGATAACTATGGAAACTCCCCAGGAGCAAGCTCACCAAAAGTCTTTTAAATCCTCCAGAGATACTTGCAAAATGGAGTTGGGTTGTCTTTCAGCTGTGCACAATTCTTTGAGTGGGCTAAGGATGTGCCGATTTTAATTTTTGCTAAACTATGCATATATGTACTTAAGGTGTTATTGTCCTGGTTGTATTCTAGACAGGTAAATGGAGTCGAATTGGTAATCATTTTTTAAGCACATAATGTAGTCCCAGCATCATACGAAATCCTTTTGTAGACCCCAGACAAGTATAAGTTGCATCCTGTCTAGTTCAGGTAGATAAGATTTACATATGTGAAGTGAAGCGAGGCTCAGTTTCTCTGTCTCAGTCTATCTCTACATACACACATCTATGTGTATATATCGATACATACATATGCATATTTATTATAACAAAATACTAGTTTGCATAGTGAATATTATAACTGATGTAACAACTTGGCCACAGGAAACATCACTTTGAGATGGGCTAATTAGAGAGCTCTTCTTGAAGGGCGTGGGACTTAAGATGGGTTTTGAAGTCAGTGTAGGATTTGAATTGGTAGGCAGAAGAGGGACGGTTATTCCATGTAGAGGAATAGCAGGAACACGGAGTTAGGGTTTTTCTGGAGATAGACTAGCCTGGTTGGGTCATACATAGGGCCCAGTTAATTTTGGGGGAACAGTGGGAAACCCAGTTATCTTCACAGGAATTTCCTGGGAAGAATATTCTAGGTCGATTGACAAGTATTCATCAGTTTTTCAAGTTTTCCCAACAGAAATACAGAAATGTAAGAGGAAATACAAGATTGGCTTAGAATAGTCAATCCTCTATCCCAGTGTTTGTGAATATATTCTTATGAAGAAAAAAGAAAGGCAGTTAGTTGGCTGAGGCCTTTCTATACGTTCAATAAATTATCTCAGTTATTGTAAATGCCTTGATTTCTTGATTCAGAAGCCCTGATTGTGACTGACTTAGGGATGTCATGTCTCATAATGGGTCAAGTATGAGATGACTAACTTGAGATGTTCGCTCAGATTGACTGAATACTAGTTTTGAGAAACAAGACAGAAGTTTGAGTATTTTGGCATGGAGTTGGGAGGGTATAGAGGACAGGACAAATCTAAGTAAATACCTATTGAAACAGTTTAATTAGTGAGCTCAGAGAATCATAGATTGAGATCTGGATGGAACTTCGAGGCCCTCCTGTTCTCCACCCTAGAGTGTTAGCAGCAGAAGTGACTTCGGGGTTCCTGTCTCTAAATCTTTTGTTGTTTTCCCTGTAGTATACTATGCTTACTGCCCCCACATTCTAGGCTCTCTATATTCTCTACTAATTTCTTTGTCCTCTCTTTCCTTTCTCTTCCTCAGTGGAGTCTCGAAATACTAAAGAATCTGATCCCTCTTTGGGAGGGCGATCATCTAAGAACACTTAGTATGAGGGAGGTACCTCACTTCTGAAATTTTAGTAGCAACACACACACACACACACACACACACACACACACATTTTAATGGAACTGGGCTACCTACTGCCTTTCCTTCCCCAAACCCACACATTTAATCAATAAATGCTACTGGAAAGTGAAACCTGTTAATGTTCAGGTGAAAGAAAACTATCCCATAGGACAAATAATACAACTTCAGGAACTGGGTCGGAAACAAAACCAATTACTTGGGCATAACGTTAGTGAATGTCTGAGGGCTAGGGGAAGCACAGAGAAATCTGGAACAACAGTCCTATACAAGTCTGGCTTACGGGATGCTATAAATATGGATCCTGAACAAGAATAGTGAGGAAAAGAAAAATAAAGAAAGGAAAATCGTTCTGGGTGCTGGGGGCTGTCTTTCTTTTTGCAGGAATTCTGTTGTCACTTGTGAAGCTCTAAAACCCGTTCCAAGGCCTGCTGGCACTGATGTGGGTCTGCAGCACTCACTTGGCACAGGCTCTTCCTGTTGCTGGCAGGGTGGAGCATGGACCTCTCTAGCCCCTTCCTCTGTTGTTTGCTGCATAAGAGCCAACCATTGTGGCTACTCGCGAGGCAAGCCTGGCAGTGGAAGGACCCAGATGCCAAGCTCTGGATTGGACTTCTGTTCAGTTTGTTGCCGGCCTCTTCCCTGGCATCTGCCCTGGCTTTACAGCAGCCTGTGTCGCCGTCTGCAGAGCTGGTTTCAGGATTAGTCTTCTGCTGGCTACCATGCTCGTTTGGTCACTGTTTCCCTTTTGAATTATCCTTGATTATGAGGAATGTGCCTTCCTTCCCCAGTGCATTCCACCCAAGGTACAGGTGCACACAATGTGCCTTCACAACTGAGAGGGAGAAAGGGGCTGGGGATGTTCTTTGAAATCACTGACCATTGTTAGCTGAGCCCCTGGATGAGAAACACCTTTCTTCAATCATGAAAATTTAAAGGGAAATGGGAAAGCTTGTATTGTAAGCATAAATCCACTCATTTTCCTCTAAGGGATAGGCTTTTCCTCCCCAATAAAGTGTATGTGTATTTTTTAGAAACAAATCTCTACAGGAGCTTCTTTATTATTTTTTCTTAATGTTTGAATTCCATGTTCTTTGCTTCCATGAAATAGCAATGGTCCCTTTGGGCAAGGATGACAGCTCTAGCTTTTACTCATCACTGTGTCCTACGATGGCAACAAGGCCAGGTTATAGAATCATAAGTTTACATCATAGATTTAGAGCTGAAAGAGGGCAACTCCCTCATTTTACAGATGATGAAATAGGGCACAGGCTAGATGACTTGCCCAGAGTCACACAGCCAATAAGGATCTAAGGTAGGAATTGAACCCAGGCCTTCCTTAATCCAAGGTCAGAGGTCTATCTATTATTTCAAGGCCGGTGCTCTATCTATTTTTCCCAAATTTCCTCTCAAGTGAAAAATGTGGGGGCACATTCTTGGAAGAACAGAGTCTGATAGCTAAAGCTTCCAGTGATCTGAAGAGAAAAGCTATGGACAAGAAGGGGATTTAAAAAAAAAGCTATATTGGATAGAAAATCAGGTCAAATCAAGAAGTATTTATCAAGTTCTGTCTATGTGCCAGGCACTGTGCTCAGGGCTGGGGATAGAAAGAAAGGCAAAAAACCCCAAAATAAAACAAAAAAACCTGAAACCCCAAACCAAAAACCAATCCTTGCCCTCAAGGAGCTCACATTGCAATGGAGGAGCTTCCATTCTAATGGGGATAGAATGCTTGCTCAGGATTGATGGGATGATGCTAATGGATGAGAAAGAAGACAGAACTATGTAATTGTTATTTTCCCTCTATTTTCTCTGATCAAGGGAATGGCTTTTGGAGTAGAAAGGACATGTTACAAAAGGCAGATGGGGAGTTGAGTTTCAGGATAAGTAAAGAAGTAAGTAAGGAAATAGTTGCCCTTAATGACTTGAAGTCACAAGGCTCAAATGAACTACATTTTGAGGGTATTGATAGATCTGATGCAAGTAATTCCCCATCATGGGTCCCCCATCAATGGTCTTTGAGAGAGGAGAATGGGGAAGGTGCCACAGGATTAAAGAGGGGAAGAGAATCATGTCTATAGTCTAGAGACCTGAGCTGTTTTCTGGACCTCCTAGTTTTGGGGATTGCTCGTAGACTTATTAAGGGCTGTCTAGGTCTAGGACGAAGTGGGGGAGGAGCATGCACAATTTTTTAATACATTAATTTTGCTTCTATGCTTCTGAATAAAAAATAATATTTTATAGCTAAGCCATGCTTCTGTAATTGACTCCAATATGCTATGGTAGTATGACTATCAAAATAGTAGGAAGAGAAGAAGGTGAAATTTCTGTCGTGTGTGTGGGCTAAGCCAAGAGGCTACTTAGGTACATCATATACACCACAACTCTAGACTGATGATCTGAGCCTTGCCATTCCTGGAGCTGGGAGATTGAAAGCATAGTGTCCTGACTTGGGGAGGTGATAGACCAGTTGAACTCTTCCTTGGCCAGATCATGTCTGGAGTATCATTCAGTTCAGTTGTGGGCATAATATTTTCTGAAGGATATCGATAAGCTGGACTGTGCCCATAGGAAGGGCAGCCACGATGGTGAAGAGCTTCAGGACTGGGGATACTTAGCTTGAAGAAGAGAAACCCTAGGAGCAATATAGTATCAGTCTTCAAATATTATAAATTCATTTTCAGGGAAGAGGGACTAGACTTGTTCTACTTGGTTCCAGAGGAAATAAGGAGTTCTAGATGAAAATTATAAGAGAGGTTGATTTTGGTTTGATGGAAGGACAGACATCCTAACAGAGCTATCCAAAAGGAGAATAGACTCTGAGGATTCATCTTGAGCTCTTCCGGCAGAGACTAGAAGATCACTTTTGGAGATGTTGTAGAGGGAATTCATCTTCAGATATGGTTTGGACTAGATGGCCTCGTGTAGGTCGCTTGTGATTCTGAGACTCCATGATTTTGTGATCTTATAATAGAAATAAGAATAATAAACACTGATACAGTGCTTTAAGGTTTACAGAGGACTTTACTTATGTTATCTAATTCAACCCTCACAATAACCTTATGAAGTAGAAGCTAGTATTATCTCCAATTTTACAAATGAAGTAACTGAGGCTGAAAAAGATTAAGTGACTTGCCCAGGGTCACACAACTAGTTAGTGTTTGAGGCAGGATTTTAACTCAGACCTTTTTGATCGCAAATGTAGCACTCTCTCCTTGCCCTCGATGATATACAACTTGACAATGTAGAGGACATAATCCTTACATGACAATAACCGTGAAAATCATTCCATATCAATAGATTTCTGGGTCCTTTATTTCATCTTCAAACATTTATGATTCTTTAATGGTAATCACAACTAGCTTTTTATATATTTATCTTGCTGCTCACCAAGTTCCTACTGGTTGCCAGTCCTATCAGTTGCCAGTTGGTGGAGATCATAGACAGCCCTTTTTGTATGAGAAAGATGGGGGATATGAAAGAGTTAAATACTGGCATGGTGATGGACTGAGGTATGCCTGCTTTCCAGGGCCCAACCTTGCTAAGAATGGAGATGCCGATCGTAAGTTTGGCTGCATGCATGGTAATGGACTTCTTCGGCTACAGCAATTCTGTAGAATAAGATCATCTGCTAAGTGTGACCTTAGGTAAATCATTTGTTAATCAAGGCCAACATTGCTATTCTCTGGTCATTTTGAGAATGTTTTAAGAGATTATACTTAATATGATATTGAAACTTTCTGGATCTCAGTTTCCACACTTGCAAAATTGGAGGGGAGGGTCAGACTAGGTGTCTAAGGTCCTTTTCAGCTCTCAATCTACTCTTCTACCTTCTGAGCCTACATTGTAAGGAGTTGTGGTCCACATCAGTGGAAGAAAGATTTGCCTTGAAATCCCAGCTCTTTGAAGTATTATAGTAGAAAAAGTCCTTGGTGTGGAAACAGAGGACCTAGGTTTAAATCCTCATTTTGCCCCTTGCTCGCTTGCTCCTTTCATGATTATAGTCCCATGGCTGAGTCTCTTTGCCTTATTTTCCTCATGTGTAAAATGAAGGGTTTGGCTACATGACCTTTCAAGTTTCTTTCTGTTTTGGGTCTCTATGATCCTAGGATCTATATCCTATGACATAGATTCCCATATGATGTTTAATTATAGTTGGCAGACTCAAAGGATGAAGAACCAATGTGTAGGAATTTGGGGAGCAGTTAAGTTGATGTCCCAATTCTGTCAAAAATATTTCTAGATTCAGTTTCTGCTATTGTAATAGATAGACTTTCCCCTCAGCAGCTGAAAGTTTAGGAATTTTATTTTCTATCCTTTAGTTCCCCCCCCACCCCGATTATTCCGTTACTGAAAGGACACAGACTCTAAGATAAGACAAGAAGAATGCCACCCACAACACTTCCCACTTACTTAGTGATTATCTTAGCATTGGCAGCACAAATTAGTTGGATACCCACATTCCTTTTTCAAGAGCAAAAGGAAAATGTCAGGACCCTAAAACTTCATAGGATCCATTTTCAATCATGTTACACTATGAGGTCATATATTCCAACCCATGACCTAAAGCAGGACTTCTTCCTACAAAGTCTCTGACAGATGCCTGGACTGTTGGTTCTGCTCCAACACTTCCAATGACACTACCTACCTGAAGCAGTCCATTATATCCTTGGACACTCTAGTCCAAAGTTTGGCATCTGAGGATCTGGGTTTGACCCTTAGCTCTATTAGTAATGATTTCTTCACATTGAGCCAAAATCTATTTCCATATTAATTTCGTTAGCCCTAGTTCTGTCCCCTTTATCAGTACAGAATAATTCTATTTTTCCACCATTAAAATCCTGCAAATATTTGAAATCAGTGACATGTCCCTAGAGCCTTTTCATCTTTAGATTTCTTCTACCGTTCCTCATATGACATGTTTTCCAGGCCCCCTCACTGGATTTTTAAAGTCTATTTTAAAGTATGGTATCCAAAGCTGAATTCATTCTTCTACATGTGGTCTGACTAGCCCCAAGTACTGTGGGACTCATTATTTCCCTCTATCTGGTCATTATACTTCAATTAATGCAGCCTAAAATTACATTCGAATTTTAGTACTATGTCGACCTTCTGATGGAAGCCAATGATAGCTTAACATTGCCTGTTCATGTAAGATCTTTAAATCTACTTGCCAAAGAGAAGATTATGAACAAGCTTAATACAAAATGTAAATATGGTATTTTTACAGAGTAACTCAGACATTCAAGGCTCAATCAAATTCTCCTCTAAAGTATTAACTCAGAAAGTTCAGCCTTTTTTTTTAAAGACAACCTATTACTGTAGAGTAAGGCAAGTGTCTCTTGAGCTAGTCATTATGGGGGGGAATTTCATATTTTTATAATTAATAAATCGAAGAAAGGATCCCATAAAAGTGCTTGATCACATAAACCCTGTGTTCAGAACCCTATGGTGGGTCTCTATTGATGGCTGAGTAAAGTTTTCAAACACCTCAGTCTAGAATAAAAGTCCTGCAACATTATGATGTTTTAAAATTTTATCTTATTTTTAGTTCCAAATCTCCCTTCCTCTGCCCCTCCTCTTTCCACTCATTGAGAAGGCAAGAAATACAAAATCCATTACATATATAAAGTCATCCTAAACAAATTTCTGCATTAGCTAGATTCCAACAAAAAAAGGAAAAGAAAGAAGGGAAAATGTGCTTTAAAATGCACTCTGAGTCCATCAGCGCTCTATCTGGTTATGGGGAGCATTTTTCATCATGAGTCCTTTAGAATTATGGTGGGTCATTGTGTTGCTCAGAGTGTGACCTTGACCTGACCAGGGTCACACAGTCAGTATACCTCATGTCTTCCTGACTCTGAAGACAGCTTTCTATCCATGATACTTCAAGGCTCTATAATTCGTGCTTTTCTTGAGATTGTTCAAATGACGTGGGTGATTGCATACATGAAATGGGTATTGGCTTTGTGGATGATAAAAACCAGGGAGGGGTGGTTACCACATTGGATACAGAATTAGGATCTTAAAAGATACTGATGTACCAGAGTAGTGGACCAAATCTAATAAGATGACATTTAACAGGGATAAATGTAAAGTCCTCCAAAAAGCAAATAAAGAAACAACTAGACAAGTGGAGGGCAATGGCAACATGAGCAACAGTTTATGTGAAAAAGTCAGGGTTAATTTGAGGAGCTGAGAGATCAGTTCTATCCAATAAATACTAATTTAGTGACTATTAGCTATATAACCCAGTCATGTCACCTCTTGGCGGTGGGGGGGGGTGTCTCAGTTTCCTCATCTATAGTATAAGGGGATTACATTAGATTTCCTCTAAGATCTCTACCAGTTCTACTTCTATGAGTCTATGATCTCTTGTTAGGAATGTTTAGAGTTCCTCTCCAACTCTTGTAAAAAGATTCACCCTTGATCCAGTAAACTTTGACTAACTAGAAAGAATAATATACTAAAAAAAATGTCATGAGCAAATTTCTCTTCCAAGTTGTTTATAAACAGATATTAGAGTACCCCAATTTTAATGAGTTCCAGAGATAGAAATGGCATGAACTAGGTTAAGCATTGCTTTATTTTATTTGTATATTCCAAATGGTTTTTAATTTTCAAATCTTTGTGATGCCAAATACTAATTTTAATGTGCCTGTGCTTATTCCCAGTGAAATATGATCGATTTGGGATTCATTTGCATTAAATCCATCTTAAAATTCTTTTGTGGAATTTAATCGGTGTCCAAGTAGCCTGTGGGGCTATTAAAGTCACCCCTTGCAGTATTTCTTCCCTCAGAAACCATGTGCTGTTCATGACTGAATCTGTCCAAAATGGAGTTGAAAGCCTCTGATGCCATTTGAAAGTCAGAAGCCCTCAGGTCCAAAGAGGGCATCGAACTTGATGAAAAAATGTCCTTCCTTCCTTAATAAGCATTTATTGGTAATTAGCACCCCAAGCCTAGGTCTAAATTTTGGATGGTCAGAATAAAAACCAACATCAAGTGGCATCTGTTGATCTGGAAAAATCTCTAGCCCTAATCCCTCTCCTCTTAAAAAAGTCCTGATTTTAATTTTATGATATTGTTATTATTTTCAAGCCACCTGTAAAGGGGTTCTTGTTTCAGAGTTTGGGTAAAAGGTGTAACTTAATGAAATGATTCCCTGGAATCCTTGGGCTCCATACGGCATCTTGAAGTTTGATTGGATATTAACTAAAAGATCATTTTGTTTCCCTTTTATAGCAGGGGATGCAATGTGTTCATTTTATAACATCTCCGCTGTTTGGAATAAATCACCCCGGGCAGATGCTCGTCACATTTCGGTTCAATAAAACCCTTTCCAGAGCTTGAGCAGATATGTGGCTAGTTGCAGGAGGGCTCCGTCCATGCCATTATTGGTTTTGAAAATCAAACCAACAGAACTCAATAGATTTCCACTAAGGCCATTTTAATTAATACTTTACTTTGGCTGGTAGTCTGGGCCTCCTCTGCCTTCACCTTTGTTTAACAACTCTTCCCCTTAAAATCGCATCTGTAGCTTCTTGATCATTTCTTCTAAAATAGTGTGTTTCTTCCAACTTCCAGATATCCCTTCTAGCAAAGAGCCCTTTAAGAATTCCCCAAAGATTAGTATAGGTGTGCCATAATGCACAGTGTGTAGTATTTGAATGGCAGGGCATGCTTTTCGCAACAAATTGGAAGTGGAGGGAGAAGACTACGAGTGCTGAAAAACACTGGTGGCTACTTTTAGATATGTTTCGTGTGTGTGTTTTTTAAAAGTCAAGTGAACATCATCAACTCACTTGCCAATAGCTATTTTTGAAAGGAATGGAATGTGAACTTAAAAATTTGTGACTGCACATCTTCTTTTTTCAAAGAAGTTTCATAAGGTTTTAAATTATTCATCCCAGCCTGCACATGATAAACAGCTGAGGCTGGCCAGAATGGTCTGTAAGGTAAATAATGAGCCTTTTAAAAACATTCATAAATAGACAGTCCCTCAATTGACAGGGCTGTTCCAGCCTGCTGAGAAAATAATGCTTTGTTTAAGAGATTGTGTGTGTGTGTGTGTGTGTGTGTGTGTGTGTGCGTGCGTGTGTGTGTGTGTGTGTGTAATGAGGGTGGTGGGGACTAGGAGAGAAAAAGAGAAAATTTTAAAATTTAAAAAAAATTTAAAGTTTTTTAAAAAAAGAGAAAAAGAGAAAAGGAAAGAAGGTGAGAGAGAAGAGAAATGGAAGGGATGGAAAAAAGAGAAGGAAAGAGATGAAAAAAGAGAAAGGAAAGAGTGAAAAAAGAAAGAAGAGGAAGGAGAAGATGATGTTAATAAAGAAGGAGAGAGAATAGGAGATGAAGAGGAGGAAGAAGGAGAAGATGAAGAAAAAGAAGAAAAGGAAGAAGAAGAAGAGGAAAAAGAAGAAAAAGAAAAGAAGAAAGAGAAAAAGATGAAGAAGAAGAAGAGGTAGAGGAAGAGGAGGAGGAGGGAAGGGGAGGGGGAGGGGGAGAAGAAAAAAAACTGGTTGGTTACTGAGAGGATGTATGGAACTAATGGCCACAATGTAAGTGTATACCAGCTGAATGCCTGATAACCTCTTATGATTTATCTGAAAATGTATCTTCTTAAAACCTATCATGTAAAATATCCACTTAGTAATGTCATTGTTGTGCCACAGTCCCACCAAGCTAGGAATAAGTTGACCATTGGCCTAATCATCATTGAAATATTTTGTTATTGTTATTGACCAGTGGAAAAAAGCATTGGTTTGAAATCCCATCTCTGACGTTTACTCCCCATATGGTCTTAAACAAATCACTTAACCTCTCCAGGCCTTGGTTTTATCTTCCGTAGAATGGAGGAACTGGACTAGAAGATCTCTGGGGTCCCTTCCAGCTCTAGTTCTATGATCCTATCTAGTAGGACATCATCACTGCATCTGGACTCCCTCCTCCATCTCTTGGATTTTTTGGAGCATAGGTTTCTTCTGTCGAAATTCAACGGGAATTTTTATGGCCATTGACATGACTACTGACAGGAACTTCAGTGGTGGTGCAGGTGGAGATAGTTTCAGGTTTTTTTTTTTATTTAACCTCATTTTCCCTCCACATTCTTAAAATAGGTTCCTCACTTTCAGAGTCCTAGAGTCATACATCAGTCCTTCAGTTTATAAGCAAGTGGACAGGAGGAACTAAAAATTCTGCTTGTTTCTTATTCAAAGATCACCGTCATGGTGAGCCAACTCTACTCCTATGAAACAGTGGCCATCCACGGGCATTTGTATATGTTTGCCTTAGCTCTTTGCCGCCGTGTTTCTGCACAGTTTTTGTCTCCGCTAGCCCCAGCATTTACAACCTCCGAAAAACCTCATAAATCTACTTCATTTTTCTAATAAGACATGAAAGTCCTTAATTGGCCTTAATGAAATGCACTTAAAGGGCAATAAACGTGTTTAAGCCCCTCTTTCAGGGTGAGCTACGGTACTCTCGCTCTGCTCTGTTTTAGCCTTTGTGGTAATTAATCATTTATTCATACGCCGCACATCAGTAACAAGATCGAGCAAGCCCCGCACAATTGCATGATAATAAGCCGCTCATATATGTGTCAAGATTTAGCAAGCCTTTTTAAAGCCTAATTTAAACTCGTTTTACAACTAACCAGCCTGCTTCTCCAAAGCATTTTCCCCTAGTATCTTTTTTTAAAACATATTTTCATTTGGATGCCATCTTTTTATTTTGTTTATAGAGCCCAGGTCGCCTTAAATTCCACTTATGGCACCAGCGTGAAAGTCAGCAATGCAAACATTTGCCCATGGTTTTCCAGCCCACTGGGAAGGCTTTATCTTTCATCCCAAGCAGAGAGAGAGAGAGAGAGAGAGAGAGAGAGAGAGAGAGAGAGAGAGAGAGAGAGAGGAGAGGCAAATGAGAAAACAGAGTGGAAATCAAGGACCAGAAATTCTTGCCATTTGGAGGGCATCTTTTGATTGGCAAGGATCTCCATCATCGACATGGGGTAGGTCTAGCAACGACTCAATGACTTGGCTTGTTGAGGATTCCAGTAACTGGCCATGGTTTCCTCCCAACTAGAAAGAGGCTCATTTTCACTAACAGCCGACAGTTCTGATGTCTTAAGGCCTTCTTTATAAACAAGACTGGTATTTGATTTTCTTAACCACCTATGTATTTACTCAGTGATGCGTTGAAATAAGGAAGCATGGGCATGAGGGGAGCAGGGCAGAGAATTGGTCCTGCCCATGCATGGGAAACAGAGCTTTTAGGTTGTAGCTCTTGGAGTGAGACTCATGCGTGATGAGAAGTCTACCCATTAGCATCAGCATTAGCCAGATGGCCTCAGTCTTAAGAATTCCAAGTATTTAACATCAAAGATTAAAAGCTCTTTTCAAACAGGTCAATATCTTACTGGTGGCAGTATGGGACAGTGGATCAAGAGCTGGCCTCAGGGCTAAAATGATCTGGGTTCAAATCCTACCTCTGACACACAACCTACCTCTGTCTAGGGCAGGCCACACAACCTCTCAGTGCTCTTAGGCAACTCTCTAAAACTAAAAAATTTATATGTAATCAATATAACATATATAATGAATAATTTATATATGGTAAATAATATATAATAAATTGCAGAGAAGATGCCAACCTACATTGGTACAGGGAATTTCCTCATCTGGGAGCTCCTTATATTAATAAAATTATAGATCTAAACCCCTGGTCCCTGGTATCTGACAAAGATTTTTTTCCTTAGCATTTGTTGTTGCTAAATCATTTTTCAGTCATGTCCAACTCTTCATGACACCATTGGGGTTTTCTTGCCAAAGATACTAGAATGGTTTGCCCTTTCCTTCTCCAGCTCATTTTATAGATGAGGAAACTGGGGCAAATGGGGTAAAGTGACTTGCCCAGGGTCACACAGTTAATAAGTTAGCATTATGATGTATATGTAGTGGTTTGAAGTTTGCTAAGTTATTTACTTATGTTTTCTTATCAGAATCTCATGATAACCCTGCAAATTAGGCTTTGTTATCCCCATTTTACAGATAGGGGACAGTGAATAAGCATTTATTAAACACCTACTATGACCTTGCTAAGTACTTTACAAATATCTCATTAGAGCGTATCTGTATTTCCTACAGATGAGGAAAAGGAAGTTCAGACCTCTCTAAACTTCTCTTAACTTGTAACTTACCTATGGTCACATAGTGATAGATAAGGCATGGAATTTGTTCTCTTGACCCCCAATTCTTCACCTATTCTTTCATTCAGCATACTTTTATCAAGTGCCTGCTATGTCCTGGGGATATAGCTCCTATATCAAAGTCAAGAAGGAGATATAGCTCCTATCATAAATTAATTTACATTCTACCAGAAATGGGGCACCAGTGGAGGATTTTCTTAGAAGAACTTGTTGATATCTCATAAATACATGGCTACCTGGCCCCTGTTCTGATTTCTTATCGGACATTAAATTAAGTCTTACATTCCCAAATATTTTCAGGAGATTTAAGCAATTCTCCCAACACCCTCACAAATTCATCATTTCCAGAATCTCCCTATTTTGGCAATCAAAATGGGCTCAGCACTCAGTGCAACTAAGCGCCCTTGAAGAGTTTGGCCTTTGTTTCCTTGATTAGTTTGGGAGTCCTTGGTGACCTCCTTGCCTTAGGGGAGGGCCAAGTTTACATGGGTTTGAGTGGAATGTTTGGGACATCAGAGGCTTTTAGACCACGTGGGTGTAAGTTGCCTCTTTGTGACGATTTTCAGGTCATGTGGGTAAGTTGCATGTGTGACTCACCCTCGACTCTGAAAAAGATATAAAACCAAGGATTGGCTTTCTCTTTTTCGGAGCTCTGACCCACAGCAGCCTCTCTGGGCCAGCCCTTGTTAATGAGCTCTCGGGGCTGAACTTAGATGTTGGTAACTATGAATTGTATTTGGTCTGTCTGTCGATATTTGCAATTTGTTTGTATTTGCTCTGAAGTTCAGGGTACGGGCTTTTTTACCTGAACTAAGTGAATGGTATTTGTATGCTGGATTAAAGTGAGATTGTCAACCCCTTAACATTGCTTTCCTTAGTAAAGCAGATCAAAAGAACCTGGGCTTTGGCAGCATTCTTGTTGTCGGGCTTGTGTTGGACTTTTACCCCCACAACAGCTGCTAGTCAGATTGTTGAAACACTACCCAAGATGTTTGTTTTAGCTTTGCCAAAGTGAGTTCTAAGACGTGTCTGTCAGAGTGGAGGACAGGTTAGATCTGACCAAAAGATGGCTAATATGTATATAGGTACACGGCTGAGGGACAGGGTCAGGAAATTAGTATCATAGCAGTCCAATTAGAATATGGCTGATCAGACTCAGTGAGAAAAGCTCAAGTTGTATAGGGGGAGATTTAAGCCTGGGTCAAGAACTAGGACGGGCTAAAGATTATAGCCAAGTTTCAGGGTTCCATGACTTCTGGCACAAATAAACCCAAGGACATATAGGAAAGAAGGAAACATTTATTAAGCACCTACTATGTGCTAGGCTCTATGCTAAGTGCTTTACAAATGTTATCTCATTTAATCCTCATAGCAACCCTGCATGATAGGTGTTACTGCACCTATTTTACAGTTGAGGAAAGAGGCAAACAGAGGTTACATGACTTGCCCAAGGTCACACAGCCAGACAGTGTGGATGGATCTGAACTCAGGTCTTCCTGACTCCAGACCCAACATTCTATATACTATATGATCTAGATGCCTCTAGGCAGCATGAAATAACATTATGCAGGTTGATCTATCGCTCTCGGAGACACATAGATCAGAAACATTGTTTCTGACCTCTGTACATTTGTGTTCCAAATGTTTCCCTTTCTTTAAAGAGATTCTCCATCATCTTAATTTTTCTTGCTCTACAATTTGCGTTTTTGCTCTGTGTTGAGAGAGCTCTAATTTCTGACCTAAATTCATTCTTAATTTCTAATTAAGATTTCTTTCTCTTTTGAGTCATTCTAGAATTTCTTATTTTTTTCCATGATCTTTGGGGAGTTCGTTTGATTCTGTTTTTCGTGAGGTAATACATTGGTTCATTTTTCTTCTTATTTTATTTGTTCATTAGGCTTTGGTTTCTATTTGAGGTTTTAATTTTCCCTTCCATTTTAGGACTTTCTTTTGCTTCGTCTGCTTATGAGCTAGGGTTTTATTCAGGACTTAGCTAATGTCTTTCTGGTGTTTCTTCTTGTGTTCCTAGTCGTTCACTCTTCGGCCCCTTCCCTTTCACTGCTTCATAGACCTCTAAGGCTGGTTTGCCAGGCAGCCTTAGCCTTCTGGAGTTGGGGGATATGGGGCTTGACCAGATCTGAGTATTTGCCTTTAGCAACCCAAGATGGGAAGGAATGGTCTTAGCTGGATCTCTAGGCCACTTTCAGTCAGCTTGAAGCTCTGCTCGCCTCTAGCCTCTGGCTGTGAGCTCAGCTTATACCACATTCTGTTGTTACCTAAGATTTCTGTCTACCCTGCCCTCCTCTTTTCTTCTGAGTAAAATCAGAACCTACAGCTTCTTGTGGGATTGAAAGGCTATCTTGGACAGAATCACTGATGTGGGGGGACCCCTACAGCTGTACTCTGAGTTAAAAGTCTGGAAATTTGCTTGAGCTCACTGCCTCTGGGCAAGCGGAGTCAGTGGGGATAGGGATGCAGAATGAGAGCTCTTAAATATTAATGTTTTACCTAATTAATTCATAGTTATTTTTTAAACCTTATCAGAGTGAGGGGAACATTGGGGCAGATGGAAGTGTTTCTGTATTCTTATGTTGTGTTGTAGATTCAGCTGTATTTTCTCAATAGCGGTTACATGATTCCTTTCTTTTGAAGTTTTGAGTCTGGAAAAATTTGTAACAAACAACTTTTTGGCCATCTTACTGGGCATGGGATCAGCTTTTGTGCATTGGAACATTTTATTCCTCACATCTAAAATGTTCATCCCCATCTTCTCTGCTTAGTCAAATTTTATCTACTCCCCAAGGCCCAGCTGAAGTCCTAGCTCCAGGAGGCCCAGTTACCCAAGGCAGCATCAATTTATCTCTCCTCTGAACCCCTTACAATATTGCTGTTCCTAGGAAACTTCCTACCTGTAAAATTTTTGGGGGGGGGACTAGTGTTTTGTAGGTCCTCCTGCAATCTCTCCAGCACCTAGTGGCACACAATAGATGGCTAGTAAGTCTTTGTTGAGTCAATTCTAATTGATGAATTCTTTAACTGCCCTTATCAAATACTTTAGTATACTTCGGATAGAATCGCAGTTTGTCTCTAGGATATTTTTGACTATGAGGTTGTAGAATTGTAGATTTAGAGATTGAAAGGAGCTTAGATATCTCCTAGGGCAACCCCTTTATTTAACAGAGGGGGAAATTGGGGCCCAGAGAGGGGAAGTGACTTGCCCAAGGTCACAGAGGTAATAAATGGCTGAACTGGGATCTGAACGTGGGTCTTCCACTTCCTATGATGAAAAGAGATGGCTACTTGAGCAACATGGCTGTTGTCTCTTCAGTCAAAGCTGGGTAGTTTCCAAAGGAAGTGCTTTTGTAAGTGTTCAGAGGATGCTGTGTTCATTTGCTTCACCCATTTGGCTGTCCAATCTAAAATAACTTTCCTTCTTGACTACTTGGTTACACATGAACCACCTACTTGATGGCAATAAATGCTCTAATTATGCATAGTGCTCAGCAAGTGACTCCTCCCTCTCCTCCTCTTTCTTCTTCTTTGCCTTCTCTTTTCTTCTTCTTCTCTTTTCTTCTTCTTCTTCTTCTTCTTCTTCTTCTTCTTCTTCTCCTCCTCCTCCTCCTCCTTCTCCTCTTCCTTCTCCTCCTCTTTCTCCTTCTTCTCTTTCTCCTTCTTCTTTCCTTTCTCCTTCTTCTTCTCTTTCCTTTCTTCTCCTCTTTCTCCTTCTTCTCTTCCTCCTCGTCCTCTTCCTTCTCTTCCTCCTCCTCCTTCTCCTGCTTTTCCTCCTCCTCCTTCTTCCTTGAGGCATCATCAAGGTCTGAAATGCACTCACTCTTCATCTCTGTCTTTCTGAATCTGTGTCTTCCTTCTAGGCTCAGCTAAGAGGTCATTTCTCCAGAAATCAATCCTTTCTTGGACACCTCATTTGTTAGTGCCCTCCCCCTGCTTACTTTTCCTTGTGCTCTATCTGTATCCGTGCCCTATTCTTATACTATTATGTTATGTAATAGATTAATACATATTATTATGTAACTAACTAGCTCCTTGACCGCAGAAACTATTTTGTTTTGTCATCATATCCCCAGTCCCTTGCATTTATCAGGTGCTCAATAAATACTAAATGGAATTGAGTTGTTGGATATGGTATAAAAGCAAACTTCAATCTATTCCAAGTCCAAAGGAACTTAAGTTTCTAAAGATCATGAATAGTGTGCGAGACTTGGAGTGAGAAAGATGTGAGTTCAAATCCTGTCTCAAAGACTTACTAGCTATATGACCCTGAGTAAATCACATAACCTCTCTAGTCCTAGTTTCTTCATCTGTAAAACAGGGATAATAGCACCGGGTTATTATAAGATTCAAACAAGATGATTATATAAAGCACCATGCAAACCTTCAAGCTCTATAGAAATGTTAGCAATTATTATTACTATAATTGACATTAGTATTAATGAGGTTTTACTATATTTTTCACATGTACATATAAACATATATGCATATATTTATATCTATTGTAAGAAAGCTTTAATTCATGTGAAAAAGGTCTGATTTTCCATGTTTTGATGACATACTTTGTTCTATTTTACTTGATAAAATTGAAGCAGATCCTTAAAAGGATCAAAAAGCAATTTCTTATATATTCTTTTCCTATTTGAAATAAGCTTTCTCTGATTTATTTACTTATTTATTATGAGTACGTGTCTCATTACCCAGTTTACCAGCTCTCAATTTCTCTTTGGTCAAATAATAATAATAGCCTACACAGATGGCACCTTCTGAGTTCCAGAGAGATAAAGTGACTTACCTAGAGTCATGAAGCTGTTCAGTGTTTGCAGCAAGATCTGACTCCAGGCCAGGGCTCTTCCCTCTAGATCATGTGATCTTTCAAGTGGTAAGTTTCTTCTCCTTGTTTCTTTTTGTTCTATCTAGAGGCAGAAGAATGATGGTCTCTCCAAATATGTGACAGAATTCCCTAAACAAGAGATTTTTAAATTCCAGGGAAGAAAAAAAATCAACAAAAGCAAAATTTCCAAATTTTACCCAATAATTTTAGTGATCCCAACACCTCCAGTGACCTCAGTTGAGAGTCAGTGTGACACAGCGGATAGAGTATTCAAACCTGGCACCAGGAAAATCTCAATAGTGGCAACTTGGCAGGGCAGTGGGTAGAGAGATGGATCTGAATTCATAACCCAGCCACAGATGCTTCCTGGCTATGCGACTCTGGGCAAGTGACTTAACCTGTTTTTGCCTCAGTTTCCTTATCTATAAAATGGAGATAAATAAAAATATCTACCTCCCAGGGTTGTTATCAGCATAAAATGAGGTCTTCTCAAGCCTTAAAACAATGTAAAAAGGATATCATTACCGTCGTTGTTCAGGTCTTTCCTATGATTCCTCTTTGTGGGCCGGCCAAGTCACTCATCATTGCTGTGCTTCCATTTCTTCATCTGTAAAATGAGGATAATTACATCTTCAGTATAAACCTGCCTTCCAATGTTGTTGGGAGAGTCAAACGAGATAGCTGTACAATACTTTGCAATCTTCACGATGCTATACAAATATCGGTTATTGTTGAATTTTATTTCATTTTTAAAAAACAAACATTCAAAAAAGGGAACCTTGGCTAGAAGAGAACATGACACATAGCCCCGTGACTGGCATCTCTCCTATGATGTGATATGGATATTTTAAAATCACTGCAAGAAGCTATTGCTAGTGTCCTCCTTTCCCCCTCCAATGATTGTGCACTGACTTTGAATATATCTCATATTTGCTTATCTGTGTACTTTGCAAACCTTAAAGCATTACATAAATGTTAGATATTATTATTATTATTATTATCACTAACAGTATTAGCAGTAGCAGCAACAGCAGCAGCATTTTGCTGTCGATTGCAGTTGCTCCTGTTGGGGTTGATTGTTCCCTTCCCCCAGTAGAATGTAACCTCTTCCAGGGCAGGGAGCGTCTTTCATTTTTGTTTCTACATTCCTGGTACCCAGCACCAAATCTGGCACCAAGGACATGCAACTTAATAAATGCTTGTTGGATTAAATTGAATTGAATTGAAGGTAACTGTTGAGCAGTCAAAGAAAACTGCCTGACCTAGTTTAATCAGTTGCAGGGCTTTTCTAGTTCTTCTGATTTGTTGTTCATTTAGGCTGGGCAGCTGGACAATAGGATTTTGCATGGGCCATGAACAATGAAATAAAACAGCAAGATGTACTGTATTTTACTGAAACATCCTATAAAGGGCAGCAGGGGACTAGTCAAAACCCAATATTCGAAAACTGTAATTTTTTATCACTAGTTTATTTCCTAAACCAAAATGTTTTGGAGTATAAATATTGGATGAAAGCAAAACTGCGCCACATTTGCTAGCATGGAAGCAAGAATTCGACCCCACTTTTTATTAGAATTAAATTAATATGGCATAAGTAGTTTTATAGTTTTAACATTTTATTATTATTTATGCTCTCACTGCTCGGCACACACAGAACCATTCCTGGCTTCTTTTTGTTGTTACTACTAATAAAAAGTAATAGACATAATAATTCAAGGACCATCTCTGGTTCCTGGCACTTCGGTTCTGTCTTTACCTGCTCAAGGAGACATACCCTGATTCAGAGCTCAAGGAACTTTGAGAGAGGACGGAGGAATCACTTGTGCTGAGAATTCCATTTGGGAGGAGGACTGAACCACACACAACCTGCTCCTCCTCTCTTCCAAACCACCCGCCTCATTTTCCAGTTAAGAAATGTCCATGAAAAGCCTTCCAAGCCCCAAAAGGAATGAGTTGATGGAGAGCAGAAACTGACCAGGGCTGCTTTTCAGTTGATTTCATATGTGTCTACTAATTACGGAGTATAAATATATTAATAAACATGTTCCCTTAATTACCTACTGATTTCCCAGAACGCTTCAAAATGAGAAGAAAATGGCTTTATTTGTGATAGGCAGGAAGGCAATTTCTAACCACGACAACTGTGCCCTCTGGCATTTTGTCCAATTTTTTAGAAAAAGCTTTTCAGAAGTTGAAGTGACATAAGATATTTGAATAAAAATTGGAAATTGTAAAACATTCCTTAGTAAAATCCATGTGTCCAAGAAATACCTGGGGGATTTTGCCATTGTCCTATCTGATTAACATTTACTAAGCACCTATTATGTCCTAGATAGTGGTAATACAACTACAAAAATGAAACAATCTCTGGCCTTGAGGAGCTTACATCCTACTGGGGAATAGGGTGAGGTGGGGAGATCTAACATGTGAACAGATAAATAGATATGTCAGTGGAACTAGTGATGAATGGGAAATGATATAGAATGTATACCAATGTCCCATAGCATAGGCTCTGGCACACAGGAAGAATTAGATGTGTGTGTGTGTGTGTGTGTGTGTGTGTGTGTGTCTGTGCGTGTCTGTGTGTGTATGTGTGGCACATAGTAGGTGCTTATTCAATGTTTATTGTTTGATTTCAAATTTCATCTGTGATTTTATTGGCATATGGAACTTCAAGTGAGGAAACTCCCTACCAATGCAGGTAGCACCTACTTTGAAACTTAGCCAGTTTGAGAAATGCCTAGGGCACTAGAAGGGTAAATGATTTGCGTAGGGGTCAAACGTGAACCCAGCCCTTCCTGACTGCAGGACCAGCTCTCTCTCTCTCCCCCCTATACTCTACACTGCCTCTCATTTTAGAGATGAGGAAACAGAGAAAGGGACATGTTTACCTTGGATTATGTAACTCATAAATGTCACTGGCGGGATTTGAACCAAGGCCTTTCTGACTCCAAGACCAGTACTCTGTCCAGTCCACCACATTGTAGTAACCAAAGGGTAAGGAGGGCTAAATCTGCATGTCATAGATACTTGTAAAAATTTAAGGCCCTCCTCTTGATGCAGCTACCAGGTGGAGTTTCCCATCCCAATGAATAAAGATTTATTCTACTCATTTCTTTCCTTTAACTCGGGGTCCAATTTTTGTTCCCTCTAACCCTGCTGGTCTGGTTTTCAGGATACCGACATTGTGTGGCTTCTGACAGCTCTGTAAATTTGCTTCAGGTTGACTTTGGGCTGAGTTCCAGCCTGTTCCCAAGGGGAGGTCTTGCCAAGGGCTCCAGTGTGGGTTCTATTTGATTTCCCTATATTCCGACACCTGCCTTATCTTACAAATAAATATTAAACCAGAATTCTTATAACGCAGACCAGAATTGTAATTCTTCCCCTGAATAACCTCAGCAAGGGTCATCAGTATCACCTGCAGAAGCAGCCCTGTCTCCACTTATGTATTATACCCAAAGACGCTTTTATTAACTTGGAGTCTCTGTGGAGGAGCCGCCATGACTGAGGGATTCCAATAAAGACGTATGTCAGTTACGGTTTCTGAGATTTCATCTGACTGCAGAAGAAACAGATGAGTCAGTGTCAGGAGGGTTATCTTGCTTTGTTTTTACTGATGCTCTCCCCACTTTTCCCCTAGTAACCCAATCCAGACTCCTCAGACTGGGGAGGCAGCACAGAGCAGTGGATAATGCACTAAGTCTGGATCAGGAAGACCTGAATTTGAATCCTGCCTCTGATACTTGCTAACTGTGTGACTCTGAGCAAGCCACTTAAATTTCTCTGTGCCTCAGTTTCCTTTTCTGTAAAAAGAGGAGGTTGGACTAGATGACCCATAAAATCTAAATCTGTGGTCCTATCCCTTTCATGAGGGTGGTTTGGTGCCAGTCTTACTCCAGAGAAAACAGGCTGTCTGTGGGCTTGAATTACCTGGTGAAAGATACAGACTAGAAAGCTGATTTTCAAAATTGCTCTTAATATGGCACCTCTGCCAAGTAAGTATTTTCAAAGGCTCAATTGATAAATTGCCCCTCCCTAAAATTTTTTACTTGCCTTTGCACTGTGGGGATCATAGGCTCCTCTAATTAAACATACAATGCATACAACAATTAGCAGACAATACGAGACAGCATCCGTAAAAGAGCACAACACACTTGGGCAGCTAGGTGGCACAGTGAGTAAAGCACTGGCCCTGGAGTCAGGAGGACCTGAGTTCAAATCCAACCTCAGACACTTGACACACTTACTGGCTGTGTGACCTTGGGTGAGTCACTTAACCCCAATTGCCCTGCCTTCTCCCCTCAAAAAAAAAGAGCACTGCATAGTCTCTGGCACATAGAAGGTGCTTGTTCTCTTCCATAGAAGGCAAAATGGAGGGAGGGTGAAGTAGTTAGAAAATGCCTGTTTCTGTGACATACTGTCTGTGGTGGTGGTCGTTTTTCTATCACATCCTACTCTCTGTGATGCCATTTGGGGTTTTCTTGGCAAAGATGCTGAAGTGGCTTGCCGCTTCCTTCTCCAGCTCATTTTACCAATGAGGAAACTGAGGCAAACAGGCTTAAGTGACTTGCCCAGGGTCACACAGCTAGTAAGTGTCTGAGGCTGGATTTGAACTCAGGAAGAGAAGTCTTCCTGATTAGATATCCTTTGTGGCCAAGTTATTTCATCTTTCTGTGGCCCAGGCAATTTTTAAAAGACTAAAAGACTAAGCAAAAGCAGATCTCTGTTAGCAGTGGAGAGCAGTCCCATAAAGGCAGCTAAGTGAAGCCTCAGATAAAGCATGCGACCTATGGTCAAGAGGGCCTGTGCTGGTCTCCTGCCTGAACACAGACCTGGATAAGTCACTGATTGCTTTCTTAACGTCACTGTCCTTCTTTGTCAAATGAGGGTGGGGGGAGGGCTTACTGGCCTCTCACATGCCTTCCGGCCCTAAAGCTGTGATCCTATAAATCACAGGTTTGGCCCCAAAACAAAACCCAAGGCTGAGTAGAACCCACGGGAGGCACATGCTATGCAGCTATTAATTGCTGTGGAAATTTAGGGAGGGGAGAGGACAATGTGTCTAGTATGATGGAAAGATGTCTGACTATGAGTTAGGAAGTCAGTCCAGCTATTCTCAGTAATGCCACGTCCCCTATTTGGGCTTCTGCTTTATCCTACTTTACAGATGAAGAAACTGAGGCACAGAGAAATCAAGCGACTTGCCCAGATTCACACAGCTAGTCAGTGTCAGAGGCAGGATTCGAACTTAGGTCTTCCTGATTCAGGGCCTGTGCATTATCCACTGCTCCATGCTGCCTCATCATTCTTAAGAGTCTGGACTGGGTTATTAAGGGAAAAGTGGGGAGAGAATCAGTAAAAACAAAGCAAGATAACCCTCCCGACACCGACTCATCTGTTTCTTCCTCAGTCAAATGAAATCTCAGAAACGGTAACTGACCTACATCTTTAAGGGGGTTGGACATGATGAATGATAGGGTCTCTTCCGGCTCTACGTGATGCACTTTGGGGGCTACACTGCCATCATGCAGAAGCTTCCTGGGACTGGCAGGATTGGGAAAGGCGGAGAAGAGAGAGAGAGAGGACACTGTAGCCCAAGCTCGGGTGACGGTGATAAGTTACAAACTCCCTTGGGAAAAGAACAAAGAATTATGTTGTTTTAAAAGCTTCAATAGCATTTGCTATTATTATTATTATTTTGGCTATGGACATTTGTCTTCAGCTGCCACAAATGTGTGCATGCACACACACACACATAGACTCTGCATACTGTAAATAATAATACTCTCTAACATTTACATAGCACTTTCTATAGTGCCAGGCACTGTACCAGGCTCTTTAATAATAGCTAACATTTCTATAGTGTCCACTATGTGCCACGTACTATGCTATGGGCTTTACAATGATTATCTCATCTTATCCTCACAATGGCTCTTAAATGGAGGTGCTATTAATAGCCTCATTTTACAGATGAGGAAACCGAGGCAAACAGGTTAAATGACTTTCTCAGGGTCATACAGCTAGTAAATTGTCTGAAGCTAGATTTGAACTTGTCTTTCTGACTCCAGGCTCCTCTCTATCCATTGTGCTACCTAGCTGCTTAAATTAGATCACATACATTATAGAAAGGTCCTGCAGACTTTAGGAGCACATTGGTTTTTTAGCTGTAATGGTTTAGAAGGTAAAGAATAATTAAAAACTTATTAGTAGGCAGCTTCTGCACACATGGGGTGGTTTTTTTTTAAATTTTCTGCCAAGTGTTCACAGATCTAATTTTAAGGTTGAAGCCTCCAGGTGTCCTTCCTCTCCTCTCCAACGGACACTTGTGGTTGTACAAGGAATAGAGTGTCCAGGTCAAGCTGACTTCCTTAGGGTAAATCAAACTGCCAGAGGTTCATGTAGATTTCCTTTCTGCTCTGACTGGTGGCAGCAGTTAGCCATCCAGTAGGATGACAGGGATGGGGCTGTTATTCTAGCTCTGAAAACCCTGTGATGATGAATTTGCCTGCCCTGTGAGCATCCTGCCTCCCTGAGCAGCATCTCCAAGGAAGAGGGATACTTTGAACCCTGGAGAGATTCCTTTAGTGAAACTTCATTAATTCACAAAGTGCCAATTTGGAACCAGCCGTTGTTCTTCTCGGTATTTATTGTACTTTAAATAGGTTTGCTAGCATCCAAATAATTTGGATTGAGGTTTTTTTTCTTTTGGATGGGTTTTATTTCTCTCATTTGATTCTAAACACCATGAGGGAAGGGACCGTGCTTTATCCCTGTTTTACTGCCAGAAGCATACTTAGTGAGCCACAGTGGTAGACACTCAGTGGTCCCTTAATAAATCCTGTTGACTTGACTTGTAGTGAAAAGGGGGCCGACTTGGAAGCCAGCAAGAGCCAAGTTTAAGGCCCCCTTCGGGCTATGTGACCCTTGGCCAGACATTTTGCCTCTCTCATCATCCCAGGCAATTTTGTAAGACTATAAATTGCAGAAAAATGCTCCTCTTCATTGGTAGGGGGAGTGTCCTATACCAATTTAATTAATCATTCCTTATCCAAAAATGATTATCACTGCTAGCACCTAGTATGATGCTTTGCATACAGTAGGCACTGAATTGTTGTTCTTTGTCTTAAGTTCTCAAGGGGACTGATGACATTGGGAAGGTGATGTCATGATTTAATTGAGGCAGGGCTGTGCAAAGTCACCAGCCTCCCTGTCTCTTCCAGAGCCACCTGAGTCCAGTGGTACTGAATATATGTCAGCTGAATGAAAGGAGGAAGGGAATAAGCATTTATTAAACCCCTGCTGTGAGCCAGGCACTGTGTTAATGAAGAGGTTGAAATCTACTTTTTCCACTGCAGGTGAAAAAACGGTTGGCCAAGCAGCTTCATGTAATAGACAAAAACAAGAGGGACTGAATTTGAGTCCTGCCACTAGCCATGTGATCCTGGTCAATTCACTTAAGTCTAAGCCTCAGTTTCCCCATCTGTTAAATGGGGATATGAATAGCATCTAACCTTACAGGGTTGTCATAAGGATCAAGAGAGATAATAATATATGTAAAGTTCCTTGCCACTGTCACAGTATTATACACATGATGCTTATAAGGGATGGTTCCATTCTTTGCATTAGTATCCCCTGGCATATAGGGCTTAATAAATGCTTGTTGGTTGAACGAGTGATTATTCTCAGGACATATTTAATGTGCTTGAGAGGAAACCATTGCTTCTTCCCTGGAATACTGCAATGCTCTTTAGACTTGTCTCACCACTTCCAATTTCTTCCCCTCTCCAGCCCATCTCGAACACCAGCATCAATTGAATGCTTCAAAAAAACTGCTTTTATCATGCCTCACCCTGACTCAAAACTTCAACCACTCTCCACTTCCTACTGGGTGAAGGCCAGGTGCTTCCTGCTTACTTGGTATTCAAGGCTGGCCAAAATAAACTCAAATCTATTTTTTTTCTAGCCTATCTCCTTGAATTCTCCTATACAAAGCCAATGTTTTAGCTACGTTGGTTTGAGAGTTCTCCTTTCTTGTTCATTGCTACCTCCTTGGTAATTTAGTTTGCCGAAATGCTCTCTTCCCTCCTCTTCTGCCTATTTGGATTCTACCCATCCCTCTGGCAAGGTCCACCTCCTCTGGGGAGCACTCCTTGATAACCCCAGCCCACAAAACTCTCTCAAAATACCATCTTTAACAGACCTCCTACAGTTCTAATGGTCTGGCTCAGTCTTTTTCCATGAATCAGATAATGACTTTCGTTGCTAGTTAACTTTTTATATCTTTAATAACAGCTAACATTTGCATAGCACTCTAAGATTTGCAAAGCACTTTAAATGATTTTAAAAATTTGATCCTCACAGTAATCCCTCACAACACCTCTGTAAGGGGAGTGCTGTATATATATATGGGAACCGAGAGCAAAGGTGGGGTGACTTTCTTCAGCTGGCCTTCCTTCTGGTAAGTCTGGATTAAGGAGAATTAAGGAGAAAGGGACTTTTCTGAAATTTTGCTCTCAAACAGCTTCCAGTTTAAACTTTTATCTCTGCTTTCTCTCCTTCAGCTCTGTTTTCTCAATGCTCTTCTAGCTTCATCCCATTTTTCTGGTTGTTTCTGCTTATTTTTTCTTTCTCTAAAAGGTTTGTAACCTCAACTGTGGTCTCCTTCCTTCAGTTACTTTCCTTGACCTAACCACAATCTCGCCTGCTCTTCTTAGATAAACATTGCTCAGACTGTAAGGGTTGGGGCCTGCATACTCATTTGGTTCCTGCTTTTTCCTCCCAGGAATAAAAAAAAAAAGAATTTTTGGCCAGTAATAGTAGCTTTTTTGGTGGGGGAGGGTCATAATCAGGCTCTTATTTGAGGACTATTTGCAGAACACTTCCTTCTTAAAGCTCATTATCTCCCCACATTCTCTTAGTGAAGTCCTGTGCAGAAAATAAACATTCAAACTCCCCTTTAACATAATAGGAAATCAAGTTCTATGATTTGCCCCAGGGGAATGAGGATTCTCTGGCAGGGACAGAGGAGAACACCCCTGCTGCTCTCTGTGATTCCTCAAAGATCATGGGTAGCAGTTCAGTCATCATATGTGAAATTTATTACCGTGTGCTGGGATGTCATTTGGCCAAGCCAGGTAACTTGAGGTCAATTGGCTGGATAGCAGCTAGGTTCTCCTACAATCTCCTCAGTAATCTTGGGTTTAAATTCTCTGTTGATCATTTATCATTTATCTCTTACTCACCCCAGACTAAAGATCTTTTGAATCTGTTCAGAAAACACAAGAAAATCAGGATAGATAGGTATCTGTCGTCTTCCAATCCTCCTCAAACTAGGGTCTTACCATTCTTTGATCTTCCTCTTGCTCCCAACAGAGCTAAAAAATAATTCTAGGTTCCCCAACCCTTGTCTTAGAGAACACGCTATCTCTTCTGTCTTCATTTATTGTCGGCTACTTGCCCCCATTTCCATATCTGAAAAGTGTCTCTTTAAGAGACTGGAGGTAGCTAGATGGCATAATGGATAGAATGCTGAGTCTTAAGTAAGGACGGACCTGAGTTCAAATGCAGCCTCAGAGACTAACTGGATATGTGACCCTGGCATCATTTACCCTCTGTCTGCCTCAGTTTTTTTCAGCTGTAAAATGTTGATAATGATAGCACTGATCTCACATCACAGGCTTGTTGTCAGGATCAAATGAGATATTGTTTATAAAATACTTAGCACTGTGCCTGGCACACAGTAGGCACATATAAATGCTTAATAAGTTAATAAATGCTTGATAAATTTCATTAATGAGGGAATAAATGTTTATGCCCTTCCTTTTAAAATCAAAGGTCATTGTGATGCCCCATGGAATCATGTCAGTCTTTGTTCATCTTGAGCGCCAACCTCCATCCATTTAGAATGTCAGCATGTGGGATCCTAATCAGCCTTTCTTTGAACTCTTTGGGATCCTTTTTCTAAAAGACTAGGGTGGTCTTTAGGCTACTCTTCTGGCTTCCTTCCTGGTCTGTCCAGACCCTAAGAAGCTTTCTAAGGTTATTTTCAGTCAACTGGTCAACCAACCAAGGATTTATCAAATGCTTATGTACAAAGCATTGTGGTAAGTGCTGAAGTTACAAAGATGAAAATGAAATAGTTCCTGCCCTGGAGGAGTTTCCATTCTACCTGAGAAGACAACATATACACAAATAAGATCACGCAAAATACAAAAACTATGTAGAAAATAATTGCAAAGTAACCTGAAGGGACACTGGAAAATGGAACACCCGTAAAGGGCTTATGTGGAAATTATCACTTGAATGTTTTAAAGGAAACGACGGATTCCGAGAGGTAGGAGTGAGGAGGAAGTGGATTCCAGGGATAGGGGATAGCTAAGTGCAAAATTATAGAAATAAGAGCTAATGTGTCATATATAACAAACAGCAAAAGACCAGTTTGGTCAGATCAGACTGTGGGAAAGAGAGGAGTATATAATAAAGTTGGAAAGCTAGGTTGAGGCCTGATGAGAAAAGGGTTTAATAGCTCATAGGAGGAATTTATATTTGATCTTAGAGGGGAAAGGGAGCCATTGACATTTGTTGAGTAGGGGAGCATCATGGATAGACTAATGCTTTAGGAAAATCATCTCAAAAGTCACGTGGAGAATGAATTGGAGTGGAGCGAGTCCTGAGGCAAGGAGACCAAATAGGAGGCTATTGCACCAGTTCTGGCAAGAGGATGAGAGCCTAGACTAGAGTGGTAGCCATGTGGAGAAAGGGACAGATCTAAGAGATACTATGAAGATAGAAATGATAAGACTTAACAACTTATTGGGTCTAGGGCCAAGGAAGAGGGGTAAGTCAGGGAGAATGATGAGGGTGCAAGGGTAGATGACTAAAAGGATGTTGGTGCTTTTAAAAAAGTAAGAAAAGAGAGGCAGGTTTTCCGGGGTAAGGTAATGAGTTCGGTTTTGGTCATGTTGAATTTGAACAACCCATGGTAATCCAATTTGAAATGTCTGGTAGGCATGTGATGGTATAAGATGAGTTCAGGAGAGAGATCAGGATTATAAATAGAGATTTGGGAATCATCAGCCCAGAGATGGTAATTGAACCCTTGGAAACCGAGCAAGTGAGAGAGTATGTAGAGAAGGACCCAGCACAGTGCCTTAGGGTCAAGCCACAGTTAATATGTTGATATTAATGATATGAATGACGATCCAACAAAGGAAACTGAAAAGGTACTATTAGACACGTAGTGAGAGAACCAAAAGTAGCGCTACAATATTGGCCTAACCATCCATATATTGCAAACAAGATGGATGTAGAATGGTATGCGGTTTTGTGGCAGGTCCACCGAAAGTCCATCAATTCATAAGACTCAGAAAAAAATTTGCGTGTTAAATGTGACGTAACCATAATGCAATAAGAAGAAGAGAGAGGACCGAATCTCCTTTTTGAAACCCTGTAGTGCTTTCAATTATTCTAAGCCACTAGCTGCTGCGGAAGCACGTCCTTTAATGTCAACATTCTTCCGATAATGCTTTATGTCTATAAAGGACAGGAAATTGCAATCTCAGAAGGATCATAACTACGAAGGACCTGAAGGGCAATAAGAAAATACATGATGAGGTCAGATAGACTGCAGCACACTCCTCACAATGGATTTCACATGAGAAATAGTATAAAAAGCAAGTCTAAAGACTTGGATGACCAGAAAACTAGACGGACTAATCAAGCTGCAAGAGTGAGAGAAAACAGATGGACAGTCGGAGGGTTGCATTAGTATCCATGAAATATTAAAAGAAGCAGAGGAAATCCTTCAGCGTGTTGGCCGGGCCCTCTGTGGAGGCTTTATGACAAGACGTGGCGAGATCTGCATAGAATGAGAAAGCCAGGAGGGGTCGTGACCTGATTGTGGATGGAACACCCACAGTCAGTCAGTCAACAAGCGTTTATTAAGCTCCTATTAGGCGCCAGGCTCTTTGCTAAGTGTTGGGCAGACAAAGAAAGTAAAACGAAAACACAGTCGTGGCCCTCACTTTCTGATGAGGGAGACCACATACACACAACTATGTATGTACAAGACATATACAACATAAATGGGAGGCAATCTCAGAGGAAAGACTTGTGGTGGTGGGAGGGGTATGGGGTAAGGTTTGAGCTTAATCTTAAAGGAAGCCAGGCATGCCAAGAGGTGGAGGCAAGAAGGGACAACATTCCAGGTATGGGGGGTGGGGGGCAGCCAGTGAGAGAATAGGGAATTGAGAGATGGATGGTCATGAGCAAGGAATAGTAATTAGGCCAAGATTGCTTGATCACAAAGTATTTGGAGGGGATTGGAGTGTAAGAAGTCTGGAAAGGTAGGGAGGACCCAGGATGTGAAGGATTTTCAAAGTTAAACAGGGGTTTTAAATTTGATCCTGGAGATAATCGAGACATCCATAGATCCATGGTTCAGAGCTATAACTAGGAGTTTTTGTGCATGAGGCAAATACCACAATCTTTGCCTGCATCCGGGTAGCGTGACTTAGGTCCTCAGAGACCGAGTCAGGAGAAGGGGCAAGGGCTTACACCAGCCCAGGTACTCGTAGTTTCTTATCTTAGCTAATTATTCTTGCCTACTAGATATTAATATTTCTGTTTTTCTACGCCACTGAAGGCCCACAAATATTGTTAGCACTCTCCAAATTGGCCTCTCTGTGACAAAGGTCTGCTCATCCCGCCTTAGTTATGGCTCTGCTGTGTTCTTCTCTGGGTTTGCGTGTTCTTCCTACTACTATGAATAAATGCCAGCAACAGTAGAATTTCTCTAGAATGGCCATTTTTAGCAGCCTTCTAAAACACACACACACACACACACACACACACGCACACACACACATACAGCTCAGGAACAGCTGAGTGAGTGAATAACAGACATTCCAGCACTTTCTCCAAATGTTGGGGGCAAATATAAGACTTGATTCAGTTCAACCACATAAAAAATATTGACTAGACTGGGGTGAGCTGGCCTAATTATCCAAACAGAATCCCTATCTCTCCACTTCTGTCGGGCAGAGGCTTCTTGTTAAGGCCATAGAGGGAATCTTCCAGAAAAGGCAGCCATCACCATTAGCACACCTGCTTTATACACCCCAAGCTCCAAATGAACAAAACAAGCAAAAAAAATTGATTTAAATTATGCAGGTGGAGGGTAATTAAATATTGATATAATAATTATTAAATTATGCAGGTGGAGGAGAGGTTTATGTGAAACTTCTGGAAACACTGCAGGAGCAGTGTAGACAATGAAAAACTCTGCATGGTGTGCAGGGCCCGAAGACAGGACTGTGGAGTTACGGGTGGACTGGGTGGCTTGTTAACCAGTGTAGATGCCTGGAGGCACACATGGGTGGTTTGGTGTGCCAGTCCCAACCAGAGACAAAGGCATTCCTCCCCACCCTCTCAATATGTCCTGAGTATGCACCAGGGAAATATATATTCTTTTACCAGATACCTATGAGAATTTAAAGTGGGAGGAGGAGGTGGGTGAATAAGATGAAGAGGAGAGAGAGAGAGAGAGAGAGAGAGAGAGAGAGAGACAGACAGACAGAGAGAGAGAGACAGACAGAGAGAGAGAGACAGACAGAGAGAGAGAGAGACAGACAGAGAGAGAGAGAGATGGACAAAGAATGATACACAGAGAGACAGATATAGAGAGACAGCCTCAGGGAGAGACAGACAAAGACAGAGACAGAGAGACACAAAGAGAATATTTAATTCCAATAATAGTAATAATCAGTTTCATTGCATGTTTTAAACATTTAATCTCTAGAAAGTCTAATTATACTTCAAAAGTGATGTTGCTTGTCTCTGAGGAAGAAAGCAGATGCTTCATCCTCTGAGAGTTGATGAATTTTAAGAACAACTGGTTTCACAGAAGACAATGAGGATCTGGGTGTGGGTAACATGACAGGCTGAGTCATCACGGCCTTGGATCTGAAATGGGCTCCTAAATGGTGGACTAGATGGGCAGGCTTAGGTTAGCCAGTTCGCTGGAAGATAACCCCTAGTACCAAAGCAGTGTGTTTTTAATGGCTGCCCATTTTGTTACTCATGTCTCTAAAAAGGAATGGGCCAGATGGTGGTCTCTTGCACGCATTTCACACTGTGGCTTCTGCTGCGTGTGTTTTGCCCTTGTTTGTACTTAATGGTCAGGCCAGTCAGCTAAATGAGATTCCAGCAATTCGAGGCGAGAAAGCCAAACGTTGAAACGTCCTTTCCTTTTAAAGCTTGGATGGATTTGGGTGTTTCATGCCCTGAGCCAAAACTGACCATTGGAGCCATTTGGAGGAACTTACAGTTTCCATTGTCTGTTCAAGAAAGGTGCTCTTTCTTTCAGGAAAATGCAGCGAGTTATGGCCGGGTTGATAAAAGATTTGGTTTCCTTCTGATTAATGTTCCTGCTCTGGCTTTGTGAGGTTCATTGTTCAAGCTTAGGTCTTCCAGAAGGCAAAGGGAAGAGGCAGATGTGTTATCTTCTCATCCTACCATTATCCCCAGTTTCAAATGAGGAAATTAAAATGTGGTTAATCAACGAAAGAGTGGTCCAGAAATAACCTTTTCCAAGCTCATCCTGGCTCAAGGAAAAATTATGAGAGGAAAGTTTGTTTTTGATTTAGCCACAATCATCATAAGGAAAATACTGTCATTAAATTTATGGCCTGGTCCTGTAATTTCATTGACATAGAGGGCTCCCAGAAAAGGAAACATCTTTTTCCAAAACAGGTTGGCACCTTTTCAACAACTTGCAGTCTTAGTGTTCATGTTGTTTCCTCCAGTAGACTGAGTTCCTTGAGAGTAGGCATGGTTTTTGTCTTTCCTTGTATTTCCATGTCTGGCACAGAGTAGGTGCTTAACAAATGCCTATTGACTGACTAACAAAGCTGGTGTATATCAGAGGAGACACTTGAATGTAGGTCTTTCTGATTTCAAGATATTTTATCCACTATGCCAAGTTCCCCTTAACATCATCATTATTTTTGAAAATAATAATAATGATGACAGGACGTATCACAAATGATAATTAATAACCAAGTAGCATACTCTGATATACTTTTTTTTTCTTTTGAATGATACAACAAAAAAATCACAAATAGACATGAACTCATTTCAGGTAATAAACTCATTTCTTTAATGTGCCTTGCCTTTTTTCAACTAGGGGTCTTGCTCAAGCTGCTCCTTCCAGTTGGAATGTCCTTCCTCCAACTCTCGCGGATGAAATCCTGCATTTGCATCATCACCATTATTGTCATGGTCACCATCACCATCATCATCATCATCATCATCCAAATCACAAAACTACATGGAATGAAAAGCTTTCAGATAATAGTAATATATGCAAAATATTTTAATATTTGCAAAGCATTTTCCTCCTGATAACCCTGTGAACTTGGTAGGGTGTTATTCAAAGTATATCTCAAATTCTACCTTTTCCATGAAGCCCTTCCAGATTCACCCTCTGTTCTTCCCTCCTCCACCCCCCAATCTGGTGATGATTTTTCCGTCCTCTGAATCCCAATAGTTTATTTGATTCTTTCACTATGTCACTAATTATATTTTCCCCAGTGTCACAAATATTCATATACTTGCTTTCTCCTGCCTCCTTCTATTGCAGTCTCCTGTAGCAGAGGGATTGTATTTTATTCATATGCTCTGTAGCACCCAGGGCCCTTGAACATGGTAAACAGTAAATATTTCAAATTGAATTGGGCAGGTATTAAAAGAAAAGACTAAAGAGTGGGTTCACATAATTTATTCATTCAATAAACATTTATTAAATGTTTACTACTATGTTTGTAGTGTACAATGCTAAGTGTGCGGCTGGTGTGTGCATGTGTGTGTATGCATGTGTGTGTGTGTGAATATAAAGATGAATAAGGCATTTCCCCTCCTTCAAGGAGCTTAAAATCTGATAGGGAGAGATAATACATGAACAGAGATGAGTAGAATACAAATTGGTATGTTATCCTCCATATATGAGAGCTATAAAGTACAGAGATATAAATGAAATTAAAGATACATTTGGTCCTTTTGCATACAAAAAGATAACTGGCCATCGTTTTCTTCTGAGGACATGGCAAAGCGTCACCTTAAATGGTAGCAGATGGGACTGACATTATTCACCAGGGTATGTTCCTTAATAAGGAAGTTTTAGATATTAGGAAGTTATGGAATCTCTTCTGGAAGTCTTTAAAAAATTAGGATGGTTTAGGTGAGTTCTGGCCAGGGGCGTGCTGGAGCCAGTTTCTATTTATATCTTGGAAATCAGCAAACAAATCAGGGCTCAATTTGTTGTTTTGTTGGTTTGTCTAGAAAGTGATGGAGAAAATGTTAATAATACAGATTAAACTTAGAAGTGTTTAATGTGTAGTTGTTTTTCTGGAGAGCCAGTTTAAATCTTTTACAAGCACACCTCTGATTTTCACTCAAGATGGACTCAGAGTCCTTATGATTACTATATAAATTAATAGAAAAGGTGCAGAAACATTGAATATGTTTTAGTTAACCCGAAAATTGCAATACTGTGTGCTATAATTATGATCTAGAGAATATAATTCTTTCTGATCTCCTTCCCCACATTGAAGCGAACACAATATAATAATAGCAGCCCCTTGGATGATTAGCAATACCTTTCCTCCCGGGGTCTTTCTAAGCTTTGGCCCCAGTTTGTTGGATCTGTGAGGGAATAAGGCTGACAGCAAACACAAAAGTATGTAACTGAAATAATTCTTTAAAATGAAGCCATAAAGCCTTTGCTGCATTGGCAAGTTTGAGAGAGCATGGAAGAAGAGCTTTCTCTCTATTTCCAAAAGGAGTACGTGCCTAGAATTCTTCTTTCTTTCATGTACTGCTTATTTTAAAAAGCATATACCCAAATGTGAGTTTCAAAGCTGTCTTCCATTTCTGTGTTTCCCTTTGAGCTTCCTTCTCTTTTGTGCATTAAAAATTGTTTCAATATCATTCTCTTTTTCTTTTCTTTTTCTTTTGTGTGTGGGTGGGGGCACACCTTCACTAGTCCGCTCTCTTCCTATTCATTCTCATCCCAATAAAACAAACAAAATGTCCTTCTTGGCCCTGTCTGAAAATACAGGTCTCACTTTGACAGGACCTGGGTAGCATATTTTATTGGCTTTCTGGAGTCCATGGATCGGATTGTTTAGAGCGAAGTGATTAATTTTAATGAAGGGCTCCAATGAAAAGCTATCGGTTAGACGGAAATTCTGAAAAGCAGGTGAGTGAGGCCACAGGCTAAGTGAGGAACGCCGAGGAGGTGGAGATGGAGAGGAGTGAGGGGACATCAGAGGAAGGGAAGTCCAACACGCAGTGTATCATGATCAGGCTCACTGATTGTGACCTTGGGGGTGATGTCTTTGCACTTTTTCATTCTCCCCTGAAAGCAAGACCTTCTTGGCTAGGAGGAGCTAGGGAGTGGCTCTCCCAGTGTCCTCTGGCCTGTTTTCTCCATCCTCCCTTCTCCCCCAGTGCACTGTCCTGCTTTCTCCTCCTCCCCTCCCCTTTCCCCATCCCCCCTCCCTCCCCCTCCCCAGCACTCTTTGGGCTATGTTCACTATTTTTTTTTTCTTTTCTCCTTTCTCTGGGTTGTATTCCGCAGCCTCCCTGGGCCCTCACTCCTCAGTGCCCTTTTTATGAGCAGGAGGGGACATTCTCTTTGCCTGCCACCTAAAGACACACACCTGCATTAGGAAGCCTGAGATGGAGGCGAGGGTGGAAGAAGGCTCTTCTCTCTACTCCCAAGAGGGCGTGTGTGCCTAGAACTCTCCCATGTGGATGAAATGTGCATCAGGTTTGCTACATGGCTCTTGGTCCAGAACCAGCCTTCAATGACCAGGACCCCAAGTTGACAGTGAGCAACATAAATTGAGCTTTCGTGTTAACTGTGAATCTGTCCCTCCTTCAGCCCCACCCCCTGCCTCCATGTTAGTGGAATAGAAATCATGTCTTCTCAATTATTCCGATAGAAGATGGAGTGGGATGTGAAGGGCTGGATGAAGACTGGAAATGAATCCCTCGTAACTTGTCAGCATGGCTCAGTTACCCTTTGGTGCCTGTGATCTTTCTTTTCAAAAACTCTCCACGCACATGCATAGACACGGACACAGACCCACAACACACTCTGGCACACTCACACAGTCACAACACAACTCTGACATGCCCTCACACTTGCAAAGTCATATACACTTACACACATAAACAATCTCACAAAATTTACATATATAAACACACATAAGCAACTCAGATTCATGTTAACATACATACACACTCTTAGACACACACATACATATATTCAGATAATCACACACACATGCACTCCCACACATCCACTCATACATACTCAGACACATATACTCACAGATATACACACACACTTAGGTATGCATACATGTATGTACTCACACATATACATACTTACATAGTCACAACACATCTTACACGTACTTACACATAGTCATACACATATACACATGTACATGCACTCTCACAATATTCACACATATAAACACACAAATACAACCCAGATTCATGTTAAAACATTCTCAAACACACATACATATGCACACTCAGATAATTAAATGCATGTATTCACATACATACACACTCAAACATACATGCTCATGGAAATATGCATGCATATATAAATAGACACTCAGGTATATACACATATATGTACTTACACACATAAGTTTAAACACACACTCATGGATACATATACATACATAGATGTTCAGGTATATGCACATATATGTACTTATACATACATATATATATGTACTCAGACACACTTATGGATACATATGCACAGATATAGATGCTCTGGTATACACACCTACATGTACTCACACACATACATTCATACATACACACACTTAGATACACATACACTCTCACACATACACACACATGGACACACCCCCCCACTCAGGGACACCCTTACACACACTCCAAAGAGGTTAGTGGGCACCAGATCCTCTGGTCCCATGTGAGAGTAGGGAAGTCATTGAAGCCTGGTTCAACAGTCTGCATTCTCTGGTCTAGAAAAGGGCTCCCGGAATGGACCTGGCTGTTCACAATTAGGCTTTGGACGCTGACAAATGCATTTGGCCCTGCTGTGAGTGTCGAGCAGCTGGGTGGGAATAGCACACACTCCATACTGCTCACAGTGAAACGGGCCTTGGTTTTGTGCGCAACAACATGTGGTGTGTGCTCAATGGATCCTCCTGTTCCTGCTAGTCCTTCCATTGAGGTAGATGATTTTTTTTTATTTGCAGAGGGAGGAAGAAGAAAAGGCCATAAAGTTTTGGTAATCAATTCTCAAATATTTGGTGAATATTTGGAGAAAGTCTATTTTTCTGCAGCATAGATCATAAACTACCAATGACACACACACTCCCACCATGGGGGGAAAAAGAATATATTTCACTCTCCCTGGCTTTCATTGAATAAAGAGATTTTGAACTGAGCCCCTTAAAATATCAATGCTCTATATTACTCCCTAGACACAGATATAAATCTTTGTAATGGTGCACTTTACAAGCAGCACTCCGGAGTCTTTTTTGATTGGTAATCACAGTGTTTCCTTATTAATACTGTAAAAAATGTAAAAGGCATAAACATTTTGCAATCTATCTGTTCTTTCTGTGCAGGCATACATCAGGGGCTGCTTTGAGCATGCCTAATGGTTCACCCATCACATTTTTTACGAGTTTATATGGGTAGAAAATTGTACCAGAAAACTGAATTCAATGACTGCCATTCTATGAATAAATCCTGTTATCTTTGATACTCTGGGTATAATAAAAACGCACAAAAGTTAAATTTCAGCTTCCTTGTAGAGTTATGTCAACGATTTCTAATGTCGAGAAGGCACTGATGTTTCAACCCAGGCCGCCCTCCAACCCCCCTTCAAAATACCGCCTGATTTTCCCGTTATGTTTTCATTAAAACAACTTGTTTTAAGCAGAGAGAAACACGGCATGTTTGCTAATTCATATACACTAAGAAGTCTGATCAAAATGAAGAGTTATAATTTTCAGAAATGTGGCTTCAGGAAAACTTCATCTACATTTTGGATGAAAAATAAAAAGCCAGGTGCTCCTTAAAACATTTTTTTTAAGTTTAACAGAAAACATATTAGTGTTGTAACTTCTGCTAGTACAAGCTCTGATTCTCTCTTTCTCTTTCCTTGCCTCGACCCCAATATATATGTATGTGTATTTGTATGTGTGTGTGCGCGCGCGCACATGTGTGTATGTGCACCCAGCCTCTCCCTTCAAAGTGAAAAGATACTTTTGTCACATTGTACCCATAAAGGTAAAATTATTTAAAAATGTAATTGAATAACTACCACAGTTATTTGAAAATTCCTATTTGTAAATAGATTTGGTGAGCTTCCTTTAAAAACAAAAGCTAAAACCAGGTGGTGAATTTACCTCAAAGGACAGAACAAATAATGCTGATTTTGCCTGACTTCAAATGCAACAGGAAGAAGTTCAGTGCTTTCAAAATCGGGAGAACTTATGTAGACTAGCTGGGAATAAAATTCTTCTTTTTAATCTCCCCTCCCCCACCTTTACATATCTCTAGCCCTCCCATCTATTCTTGAACATTCTTAGAGACAGATCAAACAGGATTCAATCAACAAGAGTTTATTACATGCCTACTCTGTGCCGGCCACTGGTGACACAAAGATGAAAATGAAATAATCCTTGTCCTTAAGGGACACGTATTTTATCAGGGAAGAGAGCGTGTGCACTGAGGAGATATATCTATCCGTAGATAGATATCTATTTATTTATTACGTTATTACATTTAGACAGAGGTCACATAGATATATATCTACAGATATGTATGTACACACATCTATGTATATTGGTATAGATATACATATATACACATATATGCATATGTATAGATTATGCAAATACATGACAAATATAATATTAGCATATTATGACATTATGTTAATGTATAATGCAATGTTATTGAAACATAGTTATATATTACATTAATATGATATATCTTATGAAATCTGTTTTAAACAATGCAATAAATTATATAATATAAATGTGTTATATTAATATGTAACATATATATACGTACGTATATACAGAAGGAAATGTAGGATATTACACTATCTGAGCAAAACTGCCTGGAACTCATTTTCTTTACTTGCCATAACACAACAAATTTCAGTGGATAATCTTGAATTCCTGGGTGCAGCTGCTTATATTTTAAAGAGTTGTTTTCCAAACCATCCCTAGTTCATTTTATGTTTTCCCATAAAAGCATAACTTTACTAAATTTTATTACTTTTTTTCTGAGTAAACAATTAAAAAAACAAACAAAAAAAGAACTTGACCATGTAAATGATGTGGCTAAATTATCTTGAAAATATTCCTCTTAATAGGAACTCCTTGTTTTTTAACTCTTGGTCAAAATCGAATATTTCCATAATGACTTAAAAGCTGTTTTGAGTTCTTGTTGGTATTAGGGCTTTTTAAAATGAAGTTTATATTACTATTGTGCTCAAAGTACCAACATATTTTCTCAAAGTTAATCTGAGATATTGGAGGTTTCGGAGGTAGGATTATAGCTTGTGACGAGATAAAAATTCTTCCCAGTCATGATGGCCCATGTTCCCTGTCCTTGTTATTGGCAAGGCTGAGTTTGGTGGATCGCTTGACCTGCAAAGTTCTGAGGTATAATAGGTGAAGCTGCCCTGGTGTCCGAGCACCCATATGGCGAACCCCCAAGAGTTCGGGGGAGGCCAGTAAGCTGCCCAAGAAGTGGCAAATGGGACCAGGATAGAAGTGGAAAAGGTCAATGCTCCTGTGCTGATCAGTGGTGAGATTGGTCCCTTGAGCAGATGCCATACTCCTTACCTGGATGGGATAGGAATACCCAATCTCAAATAAATACACGTTTATTGACTGTCTGTCCGACTGAAATGACACCTCACCAGGAAATATGCAGTTAATGGAGGCCCAGGATCTTCTTCTGCTTTAATTATCTATCTCAAATCTTGACTTCCCTTTGCATGTAGAGACAGCTTCAGAATTTTTCTATAAACTGAGATCCCTTGGAAAATCAAACAAGCAGAAAAGAGGGATCGAATGTATTAATGTGCTCATTAGGCTTGTTGACTGATTCTCATTAGACCTCTCCTGACTTCTTTTAGGCCTTTGACAAGTTTATTTTTATGATTGGACTAAGATGTCTTTTTCCGGAGCTACCGAGGACAGATGATTACATCTGAGCAAATGAATGTTTTGTTTTTTCATGAAATTGTATAGGAAGATGCTTATTTATGAAGAATTTTCTGGAGTTGGCATTCTTAGACCCTAATCCTGATTAATAGGTGCATGATTATATGATTTTGGCCCTCACAGAGATTTTAGTTCCTGGCCCCTAGCCACAGCCTTCAATTATCACTAAGCCTTGGGGCATACCTTGCAGGCATCCCGGTGCGAAGAGGAAGACACCATGGGACAACACAAAGAGGTTCTCATAAGCAGGAAATGTTTGGTAAGCCCAGGGCCTTGCAGACTTTGATGAATCATGTTCCCATCCTCCTGTGCCCAGTAGCACTTTTCTTAGTTGTGCCCAGCATTTAACAAAGATCCCCTCCCTGCTCCAAGGTAATTGTCAGCAAAAGCAGGAAATTACTCCAAGGCACATTGGTGTGTCAATAAAGTAGCTGGGTGGATTCTACCCGGCTTTGGGGCCATTACTCTGTTCTTTTTGGTTTTATCAGATTAGCTAGATTTTAAGGAGCTTTTGTGGTAGAGCAGGATCTCTATGAGCCCATGGGTCATTTCCCTCTTGCCTTTGAATGAGATGCAAAATCTAATGGACAATGATATACCCAAATCCAAGGCCAGCTTGTGTGGCCAAAAAAAGAAGTTCTTTTGGTGATCCTCTATTTTATTTTAAAAAATATGTTCTCAAGAGTGGGATAATTGGGACCTTTAAGTTTATGCTTTAATGTTGGGGTTCATATCTCTTATCTGATGCTTATTTCCTGTGTGCCCATGGGCCACACACTTAAGGTTTCTCAAGTATAAAATGAAGACGTTGGACAAGATGGCCTCCAATGTCCCTTTGACTTCCAGAATCTATGATTTAGGTGGTGGATACAACCTTTGCCAATGTAGATTGAAATTCTACAATTTAGCCGAAAAATTCATCATACTTTGGCCAACCTGATGTTGAGCCTCCCTACACTTATCCAAACTGTTCTTCAGACAACAGAGATACAGTTCTTTGCTCTGCATGTGCTCGAAGCCTTTCCAACATAGAAGAAGCAGCCAGAGTTAGCACTGGCATAGCCCTAGAGAACTCAGGGTCACATCTGTGCCATGATGAGGCATCAGAGTAGGTCGTTAGTGGAGCTAATCTGACAAAATAGCTCAGAGTGAGCCGGCCAAGTGAGCGAATCAGAGGCGACATTAACTTCTTAGGTCATTGGTACACCCTGGTCGTACTTATATGCTCATGGAGTTTGAAGGAACCTCAGAGGCAGACCTTTAACAGATGAAAAAACTGAGACCCAGTGGGCTAAGGGATTTGCTCGAGGTCACCCAAGTTGTGGCAGGGGTGGGGTTTGAAACTAGCTCAGTACGGAGATAGCCTTTCCCATGGGCCCATACAAACTCATAACTATGACCATGTGGAGCCAGCCTTATGCTGAATATAGTAGACAGGCCAATAAACAAGTATGTCTTAGTAGAAACTGGGCACTCAACATTGGGCTATCAGTATGAAAAATAACTTCAAAGAAAAACAAGTCATTATCCTGGAAATAAATTATAGTCTAACCTGGAGAGTTAATGCCAAGGATGATCCTCCTCTTCCTGCTTCTCTTCCTTCTCCTCCTCTACCTCTTTTCCCTTCTTCTCCTTCTCCCATCCTTCCTTCTTCCCCTCTTCCTCTTCTACCTCTCCCTTTCCCCCTCTTCTACCTTTTAAAAAATTTAAATTTTTAAAATTTTTTTATGAATTTATTTTTGGTTTTTAACATTCACTTCCACAAAATTTTGGGTTCCAAATTTTCTCCCCATCTCTCCCCTCCCCCCACCTCAAGAAAGTGTGCATTCTGATTACCCCTTCCCCCAATTTGCCCCACTTCTGTCACCCCTCCTTCTCTTATCCCCTTCCCTTCTATTTTCCTATTGGGCAAGGTAGATTTCTATACCCCATTGCCTGTATATCTTATTTCCCAGTTGCATGTAAAAATAATTTTTAACATTTGTTTTTAAAACTTCGAGTTCCACATTCTCTCCCTTCCTCCCTCCCCACCCACCCTCATTGAGAAGGCAAGAAATTCAATATAGGTTATACATATGTAGTCATGCAAAACACTTCCATAATAGTCATGGTGTGAAAGACTAACTATATTTCCCTCCATCCTATCCTGCCCCTTGTTTATTCTATTCTCTCCTTTGCCTCTGTCCTTCCTCGAAAGTGTTTGCTTCTGATTACCCCTTCCTCCCATTTGCCCTCTCTTCTAACATCCTCCCTCTTTTCTCCCCTTCCCCCTACTTTCCTGTAGGGTAAGACGGATTTTCATAACCAATTGAGTGTGTATGTTATTCCCTCCTTAAGCCAAATGTGATGAGAGTAAGATTCCTTCTGCTTCTACCTTTTCTTACCAGTAATATGACAATCAAAATAATATCAACTGATATTTTATGTGGTGCATCAAAGTTTGCAAAGTGCTTCACATATATCATCTCCTATGGTCCTCACAGCAATCCTATGAGTTAGAAACCATAGGTGTTTTATATCTGAAGAACCCATGTACTGGAGAGGTTCTGTGACTTTCACAGGGTCACTCAGTGGGGATCTGTCTGAGACTGGATTCCATCCTCCAGGCCTGGCTCTCTATCCACTCATGCCCTTCTGCTATTTTATAAATGGAAGCTAGTCACTTACCCATCTGGTGAGGTTTGCTCAGGCTCACCTCATGTCCATTGGTATCTCACATGGCTCTGTGACTGTCTTGGCACTGGGAAGTGATAGAAGAGAACAATGACCTCTCTGGTGGTGGGGAAGTAACCTTACTTCCTTTATATCTCCTCCTTCAAGTACTGGGTAGAAGTGACACCATACCATGGCAAGAAATAATATGGACAGACAGAATAATATGATCCCACGTGATCATAAATGAGCTAGTGACTGGTAAATAGTAAGTACTGTTTAAATGTTAACTGTTATTAATTATTATTATTATTTTTGTTCCTGATTCCTAGAGTCATTAGAAGAACTCTGGTCAGAGGCATCAGCATCTTGAAGCAAAACTGAAGATTCAGAGGGCCGAGCCAAGACAGCAGAGTAAAAGCAGGGATTTGCTTGAGGTCTTCCCCAAGCCCCTCCAAATATCTGTAAAAAATGACTAAACAAATTCTAGAGGTGCAGAACCTACAAAACGAAAGACTGAAACAAATTTCCAGTCCAAGACAATCTAGAAGGCCGACAGGGAGGTTCTATCACACCTGGTTGGGCAGACCGCAGTCCAGTGTTGGCCCTCATGGCACAGACTCAGCGGAGCAGGCCTCAGGGCACTGAATTACTGGCAGCTGTGGCAGTTTCCAGACTTCTCAACCCACAGCCACCTAAAACAAATTAGAAGATCAGTGGGAAAGGTCTCTCCAGACCTTGGTGAGAGAGGAGCGTGGTCAAGCCCCAGAGCAGCGGTGGTGGCAGGCAGCAGCAGCCCCAGCAGCTGCTTCCAGAGCTCTCTGCCCACAGACTGCAGCGGTGGCAGTGTGGGGGTGAACCTCTTTGCTGGTGCTGAGGCCAGAATCTCTTGCTTTGCCCTGCTTGGACCTGGGTCACAGTTCTGGGGGCGGTCCTGGGGTGAAGAGGAGCGCTAGCTTGGTGGAGCTTGTGGAAGCTGGGGAGAGGGAATCCTCCTCATGGTTCCAAAACAGAGAAGAGTGCTTGTGGTCACTCGCAGACCAGAGCACAGGCCAGGAGAGGAGTAAACACCTCTCCTTGGAGGAAGTAAAAATGTATAGGTCCCTGGAAATATCTCTTTAAACAGCTGCACAAACCCGCTGAAGCTTGGGACAGTATACCCTCCACACTGGAAGCAGAGACCTTCCTTAAAAAAGAGCTAAATAGCCAAGTAATTGGCTAGGAAAATGAGTAAACGGCAGTAAAAAATCAGGGTATAAAATCTTAATTTGGTGACAAGGAAGATCAAAACTGAAGATTCAATTATGAAGGGCCGCTATCGGGCTTCCAGGAACAGGAGGCCATCTCACTTCCAAGACATTAGCAGCCTCCTCTCAAACTGCGTGTTACTTATGAAGCACAAATCCTTTTTAGGTAAACAGCTCCAAATGTCTTGCCTCCCTGCCTGCTGGTTGGGTACCAGGTCAGTCATCTTGTACTATTCACCAACTGTGCCGGTGGGATCTGGGACATCCAGCCTTCCCGGACCCTGCTTTCCTTTCCCACAAGATGAATGAGTTGGACCAGGTGATTTTTCCTGATCTCCCCTGGTTACTAATGCTCTCTTTCCCCATAAAATTACTAGGTATATATTTTTTATTTACTAATATTCATGTCAGTTTTTCTCTGCCTTGGCACCCCACTCCTCCTACCAAAATAAGTTCCTAGAGAGCAGGAACTTTTCATGTCTTTGCATCCATAGTGCCCAGCACATAGTAGGCACCTAATCTGTTGTTGAATTGAATTCAGGTCCTTTCCAGATCTAACATTCAATGAATTCAGGACTCTGGATCCCAAATGCTGGCTTTTAAAATACCAAAGAATGCAAGCTTTGGGTTTCCTGAGCCCTCATGTCAGGGGTTGACTGAGTTTCCTGAATTCTGGGCTTTTGTCTATACAGGAAAAACACTTGGGACTATTAGGTGCCAAAACCTTGCCTGTTCTGCCCCCAGCTCTGGAATACCCTGCCAACCTGAAGCTCAGAATGTTAATGCTATAAATGCCTTTAAGATGTCAAGACTACAGTCATGTTTGTTTAATCTGACTTTTACTAAACAATAGCTTGTCTTGGGATAGAATCTGTGAAGTGCTCTGGGGGTTTTTTTGGTGGGAGGGCTAGAAGGGTGGGAGGAAGGGAACATTAGGAATTAGGAACATCAGAAAACAGAATTTTTGGTCCTCTTAATGGATACTCTGGAACAAAACCTTAAGAATTGAGAGAATATTTTAAATGCAAAGGAGGGTTTACTATGGTTTCAAAATAAGGGTCAAGGTTTTCTCATGTCTTTCTTCTCAATCGGTACCATCAAGGGATAAATTTGATGGTGTAGAAATCCCTTGGTTGGAGAGTAATGGCAAAGGAGGGAGTCTGACTCCATTGTGTTCATGCCAGTACGATAAATCAGTCCGGCTTGTAGCAGAAACCTGCCCTGTTGATGTAAATGTTAATATTAAATCTTCTTTTGGCTATTCTCTGAGAATAAAGCACTTGGCTCCCTGGCGGAACTCTGGGAATAGTTAACTGGTTAGAAATGAACACAAACCATTGGTGGCAAGGTCAATCTTGCTTTCCTTCCTTAAAATGGCTGTGAGGTTGGAACAATTGCTAAGGAACATCCGCTAAGGTAGGGAGTCAACATGGGATCCATAAACTTATTTTAAAAAAATTTAGATAACTATTTCAAAATCATTGGTTTCCATTGTCATCCTATGCATTTAAAAACATCATTCTCAGAAGGAGTCCAGAGGCTTTACCTGACTCCCCAAGGGGTCCAAGCAGACAAAAAGGTTAAGAATCCTTGCTTTAATAGGGGTTATTTTAACTTCTAGGGTAAAAGGAAAAAACTGCTTTGGTAATTTAAACCTCAAGTGTCAAATGCAGGCCCACAATGGAACAGAACCAGATTAAAATGTAATTGGAAAATTAAATAAAAATACAATTCAACATAGATAATACTAATTTGTGGTTTTCTATGTCAATACCAGACGCCCACAGGGATCCTTATGTATGGTTTAATGGCACCCTGTTCTTATTTGAGTTTGATACTGGTTTAAAACGTCCTTTTTTTTTCTTATGCTAGCCAAGGACCTTTTTCATAGCCCCTGTCCCTCATGCCTACCAAGGATACTGAGTGTGAAAAGAAAAAAAAAATTAAACGAATCAAAAGATTGGATCTGAGCTCACTCAGAGATGTACAATAGAATTGGTGCTGTATGTAGAACTACGGGACCTTATGGCTCTGCCATTTGGGTAAATCATTTAACTTGTCTGGGTCTCAGTTTCCTTATCTGTAAAATGAAGCAGTGGGATTCAGTAACCTCTAGGATCCATTATAGTTCGGGGATGTCACCTAGTCAGAGTCTGCCATGTCGCTTCATGTGGCTGGTTTCTGAGGGAAGCCCCCCCAAGGGCAGCAGGCCTGTGGGAGTCGGGGTGCAACAATCACCACCAACAGCTCTAAGGGAGGAATCAATTTTTCTTCTAGTGTTTCCCTTGAAAGTGCCACATGAAAGCAAATACAGGCCTCTTGGTTGGTTGACTAGAAATTGTAAATGTGACCAAGTTGACAGGAAACAAGCAATTGCAGGGAGACTTTGTTTTGGTAGAACTATGTGCCGCTCCAAAACCTAGTTACCTGACTGACTTGCCCTGTGTTTATGTGTTAACCTATACTGTGTGTGTCCCTGGGGAGCATCTCATGCATTGGGCCAGACTGTAAGTCGACTGAGGACTTTGGCAAAGAGTCTGTGAAGGGGCTGCACAGAAATGATTCTGTATCACAAAATCAGTCAAAGCTGAGTCCTTAATGACCCTTTGTAAGCTTTCCTTATGGTGCCACGGATATGGCAGAGATAAGTGAGTGATTCAGGGACCATGATACTCATCAAATAAAAATTCACAAAGTGAGTGAGCCTTTTAAGGAGAATGGGGATGGTAGAGTGGGTGGATACAATAAAAAGGCATGATAGGGTAAAAAACACAAAAATAGTTAGACCTCAAACTGCCACCATCATAACAATCAGTGCTTATATAGTGCTTTAAGTTTTGCAAAGGGCTTTATGCGATAATATGTAATCTCAGTTGATCCTTATAACACCCTGGGATGTAGGTGCTAATATTATTCCCATTTTTCAGATGGAGAAACCAAGGCAGACAAAGACATTAAGAGACTTGCCCAGGGGCACACACTCAGATTTTCCTCTAGTACTCTATCCACTGTGCTAAAAGCAAGGACTTATCTCTTCAGCAGAGCTGGTCTGGAATCAATAGCGCCTAAAGGATAGTTACTTTGGACTTTCTTTTCCACCTGTTGACTGGGTAGATGCCACCATCAAAGAGAGTGAGGCCATCTTGTTTTCCATGCTTTATGCCCAGGTTGCATGACCTTGGGAACAGAGAAAATGTTAGTTTCATTTAAGCAGGTGACCTGAAGAGCAGCTGACTCATGCTGGCTGCTCTGGGGTTATGGCCTCTTTCCAATTTTAGGATGTTTTACCCTGGAATCTTTGGGTTGGGCATGGTGTTTTTGCACCCATCCTTGCTTAAGGGCACATAACCTCGCTTCACCCTGCCCTCTCTGCATGGGGTAGAGGTACAGGTCTGGGTTTCATAAGGATGAGGGGCAGAACTAAGGAGAGAATGAGCAATGGATTATTTGAAGTATTTTTTCAGTTTTTGTTTTGTTTTCACATGGAGGTGAGGGTCGTCTAAGAGCAGATGGGAGATATAGAGAGGAAAAGAAGGGGAGAAAGAGAGGAATGGTCAAAGAACTAATTTTAGTTTTCCTTTTAGCTGAGTTAAGGCAGTGAGCTGAGTAATTTGTCTGAGGTCACATGGCCAAAGTACAGACTCGAACCACGATCTTCATAATGCCAATGCTAACCTTCTATCTACTACTGACTCTGTGATAACAGGGATTAAAAAAGAGTCAGACCTTTGATTTCATTGGTGTATGGATCTTCTAGTATGGGAATTCCCTCTACCAATCCAGATAGGAAATGTATATCTTTGGAGAGTTGTCAGGGACAATGAAAGGATAAGTGATTTGCTCAGCAAGTGGTTTTTGGGTATGATTTTTGGGTGTATGACAAGATGCCTTAGCCCCATTTGGGCAACGACTTTTTTTTTACTTTTAAAAATGCTTTTATTATAAACTTTACAATTGTTAATTTAAAAATCATCAAATAAACATGTAAAATATTGGGGTAAAATTTTAACCCCAAAGCCTTAGCTCTTAACAAGGCAAGACCAAACAAATTAACAAATAGCAAACAAGCAAAGAAAATGTTTTTGTTCTGCATTCTCTTCCAAAATTCTGCTACCTTCATCTTTTCTCCCTATCTGAATTATGTAATGGCAAGCAGCCTATGCACACAGTTCTGTTTCCCTTAATTTGGCTCTTCTCATTTCATATAGGCCTTCCTACATGGGGCAATGACTTTCAAGAGATGTGGAAGAAGACTGGGACGTCTCGGGAGACTTTTCTTTCCTCCCTCATGGTATTCTACCTCTGAACTCTGTTCCTTTGGAACTCTATTGGAAGAGGCTTTCACATAAGATCATAAATTTAATGATCACCTAATCAACCCCCCCTATTTTACAGGCAAGGAAACAGACAACCACCCCATTGAAGGGACCCCCCCGCCGAGATCATACATGTGGCAGGGCTTCTGACTCACTAAGAGGAAGAGCATGGGTTCTTAACCTTTGTATATGTCAAGGGTCAAGGACCCCCTTTGGAAGTTTGGTGAAGACTATGGACCCTTTCTCAGAATATATAGACTGTCTACCATGTTTGGAATGCTCTCCCTATCCTCCAAAGCTCAGTCCAAGGCTCCTAAAACCCCTCTTGTGGGAAATAGTGCCCTCCCCCCATTACCTCATGTTTATTTGACTTGTTGACTATTGACTATATTGAATGTTATCATGACTATTTATCTTGCAGATACTTAGATGTGTATGAATACTGGATTCAGAATCAAAGAACTCAGCTCTTTAAATCTCTGCTCTACCACTTACCACCATGGGGCCTTGGACAAATCACTTAATTTAACCTCTAGGCCTTGGCTTCCTCATGTCTAACCTACGCAAGTCAAACATAATGGATTCTAGTATCCTTCCAGTGTTAAATTGATGAACCTATGAGTGTGTGTTGTTTCCCTCCATAGACTGTAAGCTCCTTGAGGGCAAGAACTGTTTCATGGTAGTGTTTGCATCACCAGTGACTGGCACTATAATAAATGCTTATTGATTGACAAACCGGCCTTGTAGGCACTGTTTATTAGAGTCGATGGCAGGAAACAAATGACTTTATTACCTCTTGCGCTGACCTGGATGTTAGACATGTTTACTGTTGTTTATAGCTCAGTCTAGAAGAGTGAGTTGGTTATCTGTCAGGCCTGTGGAGATTGGCTGAATACTGAAATACTAGAAAGAAAATGATACTTTTTTAAAAGGGGAAGTTGCCTTTAACCAGAAAGGGGGAAACAGCCTAGGAGTCTGGGACCAACCTGTCACGAGACAGTTTGGGGGTTTGGTAAAATGAAGAGGACAGACATAGTGTCCTCTAGGGCCCCTCTGCTAAAAAATTCTGTGACTCTCTGAATATCTAGGGTTCTGGCTGAGTCTTTGATCAAGTTGTGGTAGGAATAAGAATAAAAGATAAAGGAATAAGAGCCAAGAAATTCAGGACAGGACGGTCTTGACCACTAGAAGGCCCAGATTGAAGACTGTGAAAAATATAGGGGAAAATATTCACTATTTCTAGAATACTTTAAAGTTTGCAAAATGCTTTATGGACATTGGGCAGGTCTCATGTTAACCCTTTGAGGCAGATACTAGAGATATTGTCATCCCCATTTTTCAGATGAAAAAAACAAGTCTCAGAGATGACTGTCTGATCACTCGTGATCACATGGTGACACAGCTAATAAGGACCAAAGTGGTATTTCAACATGGAATTTTGAATTCTTAGCTCATCATGCCAGGGATTGTAGCTTGCTACCTCTCAAAAATAATGTCATTTGTAAATTTAATATTTCCTTGAGAGGAAAGATTAGAGGAAGCGGACCTTTAAAAGAAATGCTAGTTAATCTACTTTTCCTCTTTTGATGCTTGCTGTGACATTCTGATAAAATGATTCTTATTTGTTCTAGGGTGGGTGGAAGGAGGGGATTGAGGTGGAAAGCATGCTGGATTTGGGTTGGTAAGATCATAGAATAGCTAGAAGGAACCTCAGAGAATGCCAACTCTAACTCTCATTTTATAGTGGGGAACCTGAGGCCCAGGAAGGTTAATTTATTTGCCCAAGTATGAAGTAGCAGAGATAGGATTTGAACCTAGGTCTTCTAGAGCCAATGCTCTTTCTATTAAATCAGAGGTTCTTAAGGTATGAGTAAAAAACCCAGTCTGTGTCTAGATTTGTGGCAGGGAGGTGGGTCTGTGGACTTTAATGGGAAAGAAAATGACATTTTCATTTTCACTAATCTCTAACTGAAATATAGCATTTTCTTCAATTATGAATTTTAAAACAAAACAATTTTTCTGAGAAAGGGTCCATGGTCTTCACCAGACTTCCAAAGGGGGTCCTTGACATACACAAAGGTTAAGAACCTGTGCTCTTCCTCTTAGTGAGTCAGAGGTCCTGCCACATGTATGATCTCGGTGGGGGGGGGGGGGTCCCTTCAATGGGTTGGTTGTCTCTTTCCTTGCCTGTAAAATAGGGGGGGGGTTTGATTAGGTGATCTTTAAATTTATGATCTTATGTGAGAGCCTCTTCCAATCAACCAAATGCTTTCCCAGGGGCCCCCCTTATTTCACTCCAGTCCCTTGCCTGACCTGTGTTGGCAGCTCCGAACATTACACCAGTGATTGGCATTCCCCTAGAGGTTCAACGTGCTCTGTGGTCCTGAAAGTCACTAGACCAGGTGCGTCCGGCCGGAGGAATTGTGCTGGGCCAGGTGCAGAGTGAAGCAAGGCACCTGCCCGAAGCTGGCAAGACTTGTGAGAGTGCTGCTGTAATCCCCAATAATATTAATGACAACAGTAATGGTGATACTGTGGGACTTAGTATTTCTGAAGGGCTGCTCGACTAGAAGGTCCAAGAACTCAGCAAAGGCAGCGTCAGCAGTCCAGGATGTGCTGTTAGTGCTGTCAGGCTGTCAGGGAGAGAGAGGGAAACAAAGGGAGCCTTCTGAGCCTCCTCCCACGAGGAGGACAACAGATCTGGGAGGAATATTGTTAACCCTCATGAAAAAATCATTGTTGTTCAGTCGTTTCAGATTCTTAGTGATCCCATTTGGAACTTCCTTGGCAAAGACACTGCGGTGGTTTGCTTTTTCCTTTTCTGGCTCATTTTACAGATGAGGAAACTGAGGCAAACAGGGTCAAGTGACTTGCCCAGGGTCACACAGCTAGTAAGTGTCTGAGGCAGGATTTGAACTGAGATCTTTCTGACTCCAGATCTATCATTCCTTCCACAGTACCAGATGTCTCAATAATAACAACATATTTTTCATCCATCCATCCATCCATCCATCCATCCATCCATCCATCCATCCATCGCTTCCTTTATCTAGTCATTCATTTGTCCATTTATCTTTAAATCTATTTATTTATTTAAATTTATCCATTAATTGATTCATTCATTACTGAGTGTTTAGTGCTTACTGCATAGTAGGCACTATAACTGGTCATACTGGGGAGACAAAAATCTGACATGAACTCTGCTCTTTGGGAGGCTACATTGAATAGCAGGGGAAAAAACCAGACCAAAAGAAAACATGTGTACCAGTAATTGTGATAATGGGGGACAGTCCAAAAGAGAAGTCAAGTCAATCAATGAATAAGCATTTATTAGATACCTACTACTATCTGCCAGGCACTATGCAAGGTTGGGGATGCAAAGACAAAAATATTACCCCTTACAACGTGGAAGAAGGGATGCCAAAAGACTACATATGGTTAACTATTGTGCTGGCTTTTAAAAAGAAGAGATAAGGTAGATTCTGCAAACTATTGGCTGATGTGACTCCGGGAAAAATCCTATCATTAAAGGGAGTTGTTATTGTGAGCCTGCATGGGTTTATTAAGAACAAACCACACCAGACTAATCTTGTTTACTTTTTTTTTTGGGTGGGGGAAGAGTGGGAGTTACTAGTTTGGTAGATCAGGGGAAAGGAACAAGCATTTATTATGCACCTACTATGTGCCGGGCAGTGAGCTAAGTGTTTTATAAATATTATCTTATTTGATCCTCACAACAACCCAGTGAGGTAGGTACTATTAGAATCCTCATTTTCCAGTTGAAGAAACTGAGGCATACAGAAATTAAATGTCTTGTCCGAAGTCACAAAACTGGTAAGTATCTGAGACTGAATTTAAATCTAGGTCTTTTTTCTTGACTCCAGACCCACTACTCTAGCTACTGTACCACCAAGCTGCCCAGATTTCAGCGTGCAGTTTGGTAGACTTTTGCCATGTTCTTGTGGACAAAACAGAGATGAGAATTTGAATTCACAACTGGATGAATGAGTGAATTCAAAGAGTGCTGATTAATGCATTGATTTCAATCCAGAGGATTCTAGGTCATCCACCCCCTTCTCCATGATTCTTCAAAGACCACCAGCTTTGCTTCAGCATCATACAGTGAGTTCTCTCAATGTCTTCGATTTCATTCATCCAGGCCAGATGTCTTGAACTTTGTGAGAAAATTTAGGAGATTTCTTAACTTGTTAAGAAAGTTATCTTAGATTTTAATTCTCTATTTCCCCCCATTCCTTCCTTTCTGGTTGGAAGACCATTTCCCCTGATAAGTAGTAGAGCAATACCCGAGTGAGATAAAGCAGCTTTCTCTTTCTATCGTCTAGCACCACTATCTCACCCACATCCCCTAGTACTCATTTCTTCCTTGTTCTCTCTGTAGGGTACTGTTCTTGGTCATGTTCTGTCCTCAAAGGGCCTGAAATCAGAGTTTCTTTCTTTCTTCCTCCCTTCCTTCCTTCCTTCATTCCTTCCTTCCTTCCTTCTCTGTCTCTTTCTTTCTCTCTTTCTTTCTCTCTTCCTTCCTTTCTTTCTTTCTTTCTTTCTTTCTTTCTTTCTTTCTTTCTTTCTTTCTTTCTTTCTTTCTTTCTTTCTTTCTTTCTTTCTCTTTCTTTCTTTCTTTCTTTCTTTCTTTCTTTCTTTCTTTCTTACTTTCTTCTTTCTTTCTAATAATCAGGACTAATAAATGAAATAGAACAGAGCACTACCCCCTTTTAGAAATGATTTATCATAAGAATGATATTAAACCTAAATATAACCTAGTAGACTTCCTTTAAAACTATTAACAATCACACGCATGAATTTAACACATGACGTATCCTACCATAATCGTTAACTTTGGATGACCCCCAAGGTTCTGTCTGAGGCCCTCTCCTCTTCTCTATGTGCTCTGTCTCTGGACAGTCAGTGTTCACTCTTGTAGGGTCAGTTGTGTTCTCTATGCAGATGACCCCCAGATCTACACTTCTGGCACTAGTGTATGTCCTGATTGCCTGCCCCACAACAGCGGCTTTCTTTTAGATATCTCCAATTGGAAGGCCTGTAACAACTCAAACTCAATGTCTCTTTTCCCATTTAAGCCCACCTTTCCTCTAAACTTTGGTTTCTGTTAAAGACAACAGCAGCTTTCTAGTCACTGAGGTTCATAAGCTTGGACTTATCCTTAACTCTTTTTTTCTCTTTCTCCACCTCATATCCAATCAGTTGTCAAGTCCTGTTGATTGTGTCTCCGTACCTTACCTTGTATCCCTGGACCCTTCCTTTCTCTATACTCGCACAGTAATCTCTCTAGTTCAGATTCTCCTATTCTTCCTCCTTCCACTCCCTCACTTTTCCAATGCATTCTTGACTCAACTGCTCAAATAATCCTCCTAAGCACAAGTCTACTCGTGTCATTCCTTTGATCTGGCAGCTTCCAAGGCTCCCTCGTGCCCCTAACATAAAAGACAAACTTCAGCTTGGCATGTAGAGCCTCACAAGCTATATCCACCTACCCTTCATGTACTCTCTGCTTTCTAGTCAAACTGACTTGCCTGCTGCTTCCTCTACAGGGCCTTCCATTTTCTGCTGCCATGACTTTGAGCAGTGTGGAATGCAGTCACTCATCAACTCTACCTTATAGAAACTGAGGCCTCCTTCAAAGCTTAGCTCAGCTTCTGTCTTCAGAGGGAAGCCTTTCCTGATTTCCCTGATTTTAAATCTCCTCTCTCTATTTAATTATCATGCACATACTTACTTTTTACATATACTATCTCCCTAGAGGATTAAATTCCTAGAGACCAGGAGCTGTTTTTATATCTTCATCATCTAATATACGGCATTGATTCTAGTAGGTACTTAATGATGCTTTCTGGATTAGGCTGGAATAACTTCCCAGTCACTGCCTCCAAGTCTCCATTAGGATTCTTTGTCAAGCCGTTCCTGTTACTTTTCCTCTTATGGTCATGGTTAGCGCGTCTTCTGTTTATCTACTCCTACTTTTTATTTTTATTTATATTTATATTATTTCAGAAAGTTCTTGGTGGATTTCTTAATAGTCCTCATTCTTGTCATTCTTAATTGCATTAGAGCGCTCTTTTACATTAATGTACTACAATTTATTTAATCATCCCTGTATTATTGTATAGCTAGATTGCTTTGTGTTTTTTCTTTTTGCAGTTATAAATAATGCTGCCTTAAAATACCTAACAGATAACATTTTTTCTCTCTCTCAGTAATGTTAACAGTGGGGTTATTGTATCAAAAGGTGTGGCTATTTTTCCAGCTTTTATCATGGATTGTCATATTGCTTTCCTAAAATATTCTTGCTGTTGAGTCGTTTTTCAGTTGTGTCCAACTCTTCATGACCCTATTTGGGGTTTTCTTGGCAAAGATACTGGAGTGACTTGCCATTTCCTTCTCCAGCTCATTTTACAGATGGGGAAGCTGAGGCAAACAAGGTTAAGCAACTTGCCCAAGGTCACACAGTTAGTAAGTGTCTGAGGCCGGATTTGAACTCAGGTTTTCCTGACTTCAGGCCCGGCACTCCATCCACTGCACCGCCTAGCTGCCCCCAAGTATTCTGCTAGTTGTCAATTCTACCAGCAATGAATGTTCACTCCGGAGTATTTTGGAAGTATTCTTGCAAAATCACAAGCTCTCAGGATTGGAATGTGAGCTCCATGTTTTTTACCTTTCTTCGTATCCCAAGAGCTTAACACCATGTTTCTACTTAGTTGTTTGCACATTGTCTCCCCCATTAAGCTGTGTGCTCCTGAGGAACAGGGGTTGTTTTGATCACTTTTCTTTAAATCCTGAGCACTTAGCATAGTACTGGCACATAGTAGGTGCTTAATAAGTCTTTGCTGATTTGAATTCCCCCCATTGCTCCCCTGGCTTACTTCAAGACTCATCTCAGGTTCTACTTTCTACAGGAGGCCTTACCTACTCTCTTCCCACCTCTTGACTCTGAGATTATCTTTTATCTGTACTGCATATATCATACGTGCAGCTACTTGTATATTGTCTTCCCTATTAGATTGTGAGCTAGTCAAGGCCTTAGTTCAATGCTTGGCACATAGCCCTTACTTAATGCTTGTTGATTTTTGGAACAGATGTCATGCTACTAGAAAAATGAGTCCAAGAAAACCTTCCTATACCATTCTCAATGAGTGGTTTCAGTTCATTTCTTTCTATGGCAACTCTAATTGTTAGTTTCCTCTTATGTGGGGCAGAAATCTCCCTTTGTTGTGATGAGTTTTCCATGAAGAAGAGCCATTCTAAGCTCTGTGAATGTAGACAGCGGACATTTCTGAGACACCACCTTTACTGATGGTGTCCTTTCTGACTCAGTCCCTTTGATTCTCTTTTTTAAAAAAATTTATTTTTAACATTCGTTTAAAAATTTTTTTGAGTTTCAAATTCTCTCCCTCTCTCCCGCTCCTCCTCCATTCAATGAGAAGGCAAGCAATTTGATTTCAATTATACATGTGTAGTCATGCAAAATGTATTTCTACATTAGCCATGTTGCAAAACAAAGCAAAAACCCACAATAAAAGCAAGAAACACAAAGAAAGTAAAAAAAGCATGCTTTGAACTCAGAGTTCATCAGTTTTCTTTCTCTCTCCGGGGGTGGATAGCATTCTCCATCATGGGTCCTTTGGAATTGTCATCCTTACAATATTGCTGTTACTATGGTTCTGCTCATTTCACTTTGTATCAGTTTATGTCTTCCCAGTTTTTTTGAAACCATCCCCCTTTTTTATAAGAGATAACTCATTTCTTAGAGCAGAATAGTACTCAGTCACAATCATATGCTACAATTTGTTCAGCCATTTCCCAGTTGATGAGCATCCCCTCAATTTCTAATTCTTTGCCGCCACAAAAAGAGCTGCTAGAAATATTTTTGTGCATGTGGTCCTTTTCCTTTTTCTTTCAGTCCCTCTAATTCTACCATGTCAGGTGGTGCATTTACCCCCCACCTCCACTTTGGTGAGTACAATGATTTATACCATAACTACCTCATTTTAATGATAATGCTATCGTGATTTATCTTAATTTTTTTAGCATCTTGATAAGGAAAATAAAACCTTTTGAAATTAGGGAGCTTATCATCTAAGTCTGTTGGGCAAGTGATTTGTCTCTTCTAATATGGAAGGAAGGGGATGTCAGTTATATGAACTCAACCTGTAATCCAGAGAGGGCGAAAGAACCCAGGCTGAAATGACAGCAAGAAATCACCTGAAAGACATGCAGATCCCTTCAAAGGGATTAAAAGAAGAAGAAACGTGATTGTTAGAGCAAGCCTTGAATTTATTTGATTCCCTACCATGGCAGCTGTCCATGGAGGAGGGAGGGGTAACCTTCACACTTTGGCTCAAAGCAAAAGGAGAGAAGAATTGTAGCTGAAAACAGTACAGCATTTTCCTAAGCCTATTTTTGGGTGGGGGAGAGGCATTTGAAAACCTATTTCTCTCAGGTATCTTGCAGTAACATTGCCTGGATGTACATACTTTTCAAGATAACACACTTCAGGGTTTTGAAAGGATATTTTTTAACCAGTGCCCATGTTTTAATTTCCTTTTCAAAAGAGGCTATGCATATTAAAAAAAAAAACAAAAAATGCAAAACCCCTTCATTTCTGTGAGATGGTACTCATCAGGGTCCATGGAAATAAGACTAGTTGTCTCCATGGAACAACCCCTGAAATGGGGCAGTAGAAAGGAACAGGGGCCTTTTATTGATTTATCGTTTATTGAACAGTTATTCAAGCAGGTTGGTCAGATCCTGTCTATGAGGAGCCTGGATGAAAGTGAGAAGAGGGAGAAGATCATAGACCATAGATTTAGAGTTAGAAAGGATGCCTGGAACATGTAGTCCAACCCCTTAATTGCACAACTAGGGAAACTGAGGCCCAGCAGCATGCCCAAGGTCACATAAATAACAGAAACGGAATATGACCATAGGTCCTCTGGCTCCAAACACAGTAGTGTTTCTACTGAACCATCTTGCCTCTCCTGAGAAAAGACCAACATGAGGTCAATGTTCCCTCAAAAGCCTGCTTTTTTCCCCCATGGGCATCCTTGAATTAAATTAAGCAGAAACCAGTTTCTGTTTTTACTGTGCTTTCTGGCCTGATTTGACTTGACAGTTGTGTTGAAAATGGATCTTGGGCTAACGTCACATTGTAACTTGCAGTTTCAATAACAATCTCCCACCATGCAAAAAAATGAGACCAAGAATTATTGAGGGAGTCTGTCTTAGGCCCAGAGACGAGGAAGAGCAACGTTGGTGGTAGGGAAGTAAGAGTCATTTTAGACCAGGGATGGGGAACCGGCAGCCTTGAGGCCAATGTGGCCTTCTAGGTCCTCAGGCATGGCCTTTTGACAGAGTCCAAGTTTTACAGAACAAATCCTTTTATGGTCATGCCCATACATTTTCATCTGTACAACATCTAACACATTACTCCAGAACAACGGGTTAGCACCGATGAGAATGAATAGTGTCCAAATGGTATCCAATTTTACTTCCATTAAAACTTAAGTGTGACCAATTCCATGTTTAATGAAATTGTTTCTGCAAAGAGTTCAGATCAATTAAACCTAAAGGACACCATGTAACTGTATAAAACGGTGGGTTATAAATTGTGCCAACTTTTGCTGAGCCAGTCTCCACCTGCCCTCACCTTTCAAAGCACAGCCTATGACCATGTACCCACATGTCCATATTTCTTTATGCCAGCAGACACACTTACAATGATGATGCCCATACTCATCACCAGTTATCTTTCCTGACCCTGCTTGATGCATGAGTTTAACCATGATCACAATTGCTCTAGTCAGTTGTAGCCAATGATATACCGATGACGTGTTCCCCAAAGGGACAGCTAGGTGGTGCGGTGGATAGAGCATCAGGCCTGGAGTCAGGAAGACTCATCTTCCTGAGTTCAAATCCAGCCTTAGACACATCTTAGCTGTGTGACCCTGGGTAAGTCACTTCACCCTGCTTGCCTCAGTTTCCTCACCTGTAAAATGATCTGGAAAAGGAAATAGCAAACCACTTCACTATTTCTGCCAAGAAAACCCTAAATGGGGTCACAAAGAGTCAGACTTGACTGAAAATGACTGAACTATAAAGCCCCCAAAGTATTTCAGGAATGATTAATAATAGTCACTGACATTTACATGATTCTTTAAGGCTTGCAAGGCATTGTAGGTATTTCATCTCCTTCGAGATGCACAAAAACCTTGTGAGGTAGTTACTACAAATAGAATTAATCACATTTTGTCGTTGCTTAATCATTTCAGTCATCTCTGACTATGACTCCATTTTGGGGTCTTCTTGGCAAAGATACTGAAGTGGTTTGCCATTTCCTTTTCCAGATCATTTTACAGATGGGGAAACGGAGGCGAACAGGGTGAAGTGACTTGCCCAGGGTCACCCAGCTAGGACGTGTCTGAGGCTGGATTTGAACTCAGCAAGATGAGTTTTTCTGACTCCATGTCCATTGCCTCACTAAGCTGCTTCATTTTACAGATGATGAAACTGAAGTCCAAAGAAGTTAAATCACCTCCAGAATACGAGCCCAGGTCTGCCTTTCTCTTATACCCTGCCACCTCTCACTGACCAATAAACATAGCTCTCTAATGAATAAAAAATGCTTTTCTAATAAATAACTGTAGAAAAATGATGGCTTTTTAATTTACGTTTCTATTCTGCTCCCACTTGAGTCTGAGCTTTACTTTCTTCTCCTGAAATTATTTTGTGTTTACTTCAATGCAATTTGATTCAACTGAGATTCATTTCAATTCGATTCAATTAATTGAGGAGTCAGTTATTAAATGCCTACTGGGTAGAGGATAGTATGTTAGGTACAGGGAGAAAAAGATGAAATCAGCCCATTCCTGCCTTCAGAGAAGTAGCATACAGTCAATCACAATGCAAATTCTACAGCCATCACAAAGGAGCCATCCTTTACAAAGAAATTCAAGATGGAGGAAATGGGAAAACTTCTAAATGGAGGTACTATGGTATGCAAATGCTTGTTTTATAACATAAATTAAAAATAAATAATTTTTTTAAAAAAAGGAAAGATGGAGGTAATTCCTGAATTGAGCCTTGAAGGAAGGAATAGTTTTCCGAAAGCAGAGCTGAGAGGGAAGGCTATGTGAGCATGGGAGGGGGTACAAGCAAAGATAGAAGAAGGCTGGGGGAAGATAAAGGACAGAATGCCTGGCATAGAATGTGAGAAGGGGTGCACTGAGAAAAGTTATCTGAAAAGGAAAGTTGGGGTCAGATTATGGAATTCCAGACTAAGGATTTTGTACTTTGTTGGATGGTCAGTGAGAAGCTACCCCAAACTTTTGAGCGGATGTGATCAAAGGCCTACAGAAGGAAGAATGTGTGGGCAATTGTACGGAGCATGAGCTAGAGTGGAGAGAGAGAGGAGGCAGGAAGATGGATTTAGGAGGCTATTAAAATAATAAAGGGGAGAAGTGATA
>CM053623.1:26985115-27039179 GCA_028646595.1 Phalanger gymnotis | reverse complement strand
TAGCTTCCACTTGCTCCAATCTAATTTTTAAGGTAGTATTTTCTTCAATTGTCTTTTGGACCTCCTTTTCCATTTGGCTAGTTCTGCCTTTTAAGGCATTCTTCTCCTCACTGGCTTTTTGGAGCTCTTTTGCCATTTAAGTTAGTCTATTTTTAAGGTGTTATTTTCTTCAGTATTTTTTTGGGTCTCCTTTAGCAAGTCATCGACTTGTTTCTCATGGTTTTCTTGCATCATTCTCATTTCTCTTCCCAATTTTTCCTCTACTTCTCTAACTTGCTTTTCCAACTCCTTTTTGAGCTCTTCCATGACTTGAGATCAATTCATATTTTTCTTGGAGGTTTTTGATGTAGGTTCTTTGACTTTGTTGATCTCTTCTGGCTGTATATTTTGGTCTTCTTTGTCACCAGAGAAAGATTCCAAAGTTTGAGACTGAATCTGAGTCCATTTTCGCTGACTGTTCATGTTCCCAGTCAACTATTTGACCCTTGAGCTTTTTGTCCCACCATGACTGCTTGTAGAGTAGAGAATACTGTGTCCCAAGCTTGAGGGGCTGTGCTACTGTTTTCAGAGCTACTTCTACACAGCAAGCCCCGCCACACCAGCACTCCTTCTCCCCCAAGGACTGCCAACCAGGGTTGCAGCCTGGATCCAGACTTTGCACTCCCACTGGGATCTGCCACTTAATTCCTCTCACCAGATGGCCCTGCAGCCAGAAGCAACTGCAGCTGTAGCTCTGGAAGTAGCCTCAGAGCTGCACCAGCTCTACTGCCCCCAGGGCGGTGGCCAACCGTGAACTCTTTTCACTGTCCCAGCAGCTTTTTCCCACTAACCTGCTCTGTTGTTTTTGGTGTTTGTGGGTTGAGAAGTGTGGTAACTGCCACAGCTCACCGATTCAGGGCTTTATACCTGTTCCGCCCAGCTCCCAGTCTGATTCATCCTGGGGCAGTCCACACTGGTCTCTGCTCCACTCCGCTGCCAGCTCCGTGTGATAGACCGTTCCCCGCGACCATTCAGGCTGTCCTGGGCTGGGGCCTTGCTTTCCTCTGCTATTTCATGGGTTCTGCAGCTCTAGAATTTGTTCAGAGCCATTTTTTATAGGTGTTCGGAGGGACCTGGGGGACAGCCCTAGGCAAGTCCCTGCTTTCCAGCCACCATCTTGGCTCTGCCCTGCATGTATTTTATACTTATTCATGAACATATTGATTTTCTCAATAGAATATAAACTCCTTAAGGTCAGGCACCATTTCACTGTTTTCTTGTATACCCAGCACAGTGCCTGACACATAGTCATTGCTTATTGACTGCATGTCCCCTTTCTTTTTCCCTTGTTGGTTGATGGTTGATAGAGAGAATTAGTGTTTTGAGTAAGGGTTTGCTTTCTGAGGTATAGTGTAGCAAAGCAGAAAGGGCATGGGATGAGGAGTCAGGGGACCTGTGTTCAAATCCTGGCTCTGCCACTTAATGTGATTTTGTGACCTCAGGCAAGACAGTTAACCATTTTGGACCTCGGTTTCCTCATCTATAAAATGAAGAGGTTGGTTTTGGTGACCTCTAAGGTCATCTAGATCTAAATATTTAAGCTTATAAGATCGATTCTTATGGAACTTTTGATTACTGCAGAAATATTGTTATTATTAATAATAACAATAACTATAAATTATTATTATTAATAACCAATGTCATATATTTTGAGTTTTCTCCTACCCACAAGGATTCTTCATGAGTCCTGGGATCCAAGATGATGTAGATGGAATGCTTTTGACAGAAAGATCTGTTCTATGACACTTTTAAGGATCTAGGAGAGGATTCTGAATGCCTTCCACAAAGACTAGCCTTCCTATGATCAGAACTTTGTGGTTTAGCACTACCTAGGGAAGATTCTGCTCTGTTCTCTTTACTAGAATGACATTTGTGAGACTTGGGGAGCTTAACATTTCACCTTTTCTTTGATCTCTGCCTCTGATCTCCTGTGTTATGTAAACAACTCTTGTTATAACACAGATTCCTCTCATTGTGGTCTTGCCAGTGCCGGATCATGTTGGCTCAGTCATGTTTTCCTGTAAAAGCCTAAACTGTGGGCTTCATAATTTCATTGGTACTCAGTTCCCTGTGCTAAGAACTCCTTTATGTTGGGAAGAGGAACCAACACGTTTGTATTTCAATAAGGCCTTCTTTTCCACCTAATGCTTAGAGAAGGAAAAGCCCAATCAGAATCGATGGATTGGGTGCAAAGTCATTCAGTTAGGAACCTTCACTACAGCAGTTGGCATGAAGGCTCTTTGGTATAGAGGAGTTTCAAAATCAGAGACAATTAATTCTCCCACCCCTTTCAGTTCCTACATTTTGGCAATGGTCTCTCCAGATGAGTGGTTGTATGATGAGTTAGTATCCCCACAAGAAAGGGGAAAAAGAGAAAGTCTACACACAAGGCTTTTATTCAGAAAATGAGAGTGGTCCCAAGGGATACAAAAAGCAAGAAGGGAATATTTGTAGCATTTTTAAAACTTTTTAGTATTTGAAATTTCTGTAGAAAGTAACAACTTATATGCACTTATATCATGATTTCAAGGCTATATATATACATATATATAAACACATGCACATATGTTTTGTGTATATGTACACAATGCACATATGTATATATGTGTCTCTCTGTATATACATATACATGTATACACACATGTGGGTATGTGTATATATATATGCATATATATATATGTAGATAGACACACATATACACATATGTATGTCTAGATCTATACGTTTCCATGCACACATACCCACTTGGTTACAAATAAATTGGCCTAGATGAGTTCTAAGTTTTCTCTCTCCTTAAAGCCTATGATTCAATACAAATATCCAAAAACTGAACAACAGAGGAGAGACAGAATCTGGACATTTAAGAAAAAAGGACCTAAAGACAGACCGAGACATGAGCAGTTTGGGAATCTTACACAGCTATGTGCTGTGGCATCCTCCTGTGCATTTATCATTACAGAAGCGGGGATTTTGAAACTTTGTGTCCCATGGACCCCCATTTTGACAGTCTAGTGAAGCCTAGGAACACTTTTCAGAGTCATATTTTAAAATGCAAAAAATAAAATACATAGGATTCTAAAAGAAACTAATTGTATTGAAATACCATAATGAAAATGTTAAAACAAAACAAAACAAAACACAAAGCTTGATAGGCCTCAGGCTCAAGAGTCCCTGCTTTAGAAATATAGATCCACATAGGGGCACTCATACAAAACTATGGAACTGGGGAAGATCAGGACCCATTCACCTCTAATTTAACCCGGCTACATCCACCAGTTAACAAGGCTGCTATCAAGACAGAGAAAGTTTCATCTTTTCATCTTTGTGGAAAATGTGTCTGATACCACCAACCAAAACTATGCATTTTTTGATGACTGTTTTCAAATTAAGGCTAGTTGACCACTTGTCAGGGATGTAATAAAGGAGATGGAATCTTGCTTCTGACAAGGAGTTTGGGCTACATGATTCCTGAAGTGCCTGTAGAGGTTCTGTGTTTCTAGGACTCTGTGGGAGATTTTAACTTTTAAGATATGGTGCATTCTTTGACTTCCTTCTTGGCTCACAGAAATATTTGTCTTCTCTGGCTCTCATTTAAACATCTGCAGAACAATACATTTTATGGGTTTCATTAGCTCTGAATGTTAGCTTGATACATCATTCACAGACTAGCCACACGTGCGATATACTCTCCTCAGAGAAATTAGGAAGTCAGGGGAAAGTAAGATTATGGAAGAAAGAAGAGAGGCTACAGATCTCTTACAGGAAAATATCACCAAACTCTCATAGGTTCAGTGATCAAGAAAGAAAGCTAAGGCGCCAAATGGGCACCAGCACAAATTCTTGGTCCTTTCCACAAATTTTCAGAAAATGATACCTTTGCCTTTGTTCTGTAAAATCAATAGAATTTATTAATCACCTGTTAGATGTCAGAAGCTTTTCTAAGCATTGGGGATGCCAGGACAAAAGTGAAAAATCCTTGTCCTTGGATTGGAGTTGACAACATGAGTAGAATGGCTCTCTACTCTTGATGCAGGGGCTGCTGAGGCAGTACCTATGTCTACATGCCTGAATTTCTCAGCAAAAGCCAAATCTGTTTTCATTTTCAGAAGACTTGCTCCATGTTTCAAATGGCTTCTTTCTTGTTTGCCTGATCCTGGACCATTCCCTGACTTGAAATCAGCACACAGATTCACAACCTTTCCTTAATGACCCTTGTACTGACCCTGGCACTGTTTCTGAGACCCCCTTGAATAGTGTTTATCATCTATGTTAGTGTCTCATTGGTGAAGGACTAAGAAGCTTAGATGTAATTCTAGCTTAATTTCTGTGGACTTTGATATTTACCTACTGCAGGCTCTGACAATTAATGTTGGTCCTAGGGGAGCTGAAAGACAAGAAAGAATTATTTATGGCATTTTAAAAGCTTTTCAATAGCTGAAATATATGTAGAAAACATCAACTTACATATACTGAAATCATGATTTTATAGTTATATATGTATACATGCATATGTATGTACAGACATGCACATACCCAATATGCATGTACATGTATGTGTATACCAACCACCATTTGGTGACAAATAAATTGGGTCAAATGTGCTATGACTATTTTCTAAGTCTATCATAGCCTAATGAAGCTTTTTATATCACATTCTCCTCATCTTTCCTCTATATTTTTAATGTTTATAATTTATTTTGTTAAATATTTCCCAGTTACATGTAAAAAAATTTTTATCAATCATTTTGAAAAATTCTGAGTTCCAAATTCTCTCCCTTACTCCTGCACCTTCCTCCTCATTGAGAAGGAAAGCAATTTGATAGTGATTATACATGTGAAGTTATGCAAAACATATTTCCATATTAGCCATGTTACAAGAGAAAGCACAAACAAAAATAAAGCAATAAAAATGAAGAGAGTTTTAAAAAAGGCATGCTTCAATCTGCACTCAGAGTTCATCAGTTCTCTCTGGAGGCAGACAGCATTTTTCATCCTGGGTCCTTTGGAATTTTCCCGAGTCATTGTTTTGATCAGAGTAGCTAAGTTTTTCACCGTTGATCATCCTTACGATATTGCTATTTCTATGTACAATGTTATGCTGGTTCTGCTCACTTCACTTTGCACAAGTTCATACAAATCTGCCCAGGTTTTTCTGAAACCTTCCTGTTCATCATGATTTCCTTAAGCCGTATAGCACAACTTGTTTAGTCATTTTCCCCCATTGATGAGCATTTCCTCTGTTTCCAATTCTTTGCCACCCCAAAAAAGAGCTGCTATAAATATTTTTGTACAAATTAGTCCTTTTCTCTTTTCTTTGATCTTGAGATACAAACCTAGTAGTGGTATTGCTGAGTCAATGAGTATCCATAGTTTGATAGCCCTTTGGGCATAATTCCAAATTATTCTCCAGAATGGATAGACTAGTTCACAAATCCACCAACAGGGCATTAGTGTCCCAATTTTTCTACATCTCCTGCAGCATTTGTCATTTTCCTTTTCTGTCATGTTGGCCAATCTGATAGGTGTGAAGTGGTACCTCAGAGTTGTTTTAACGTGCATTTCTCTAATCAGAAGTGATTTAGAACATTTTTTCATATGACTATTGTTAGCTCTGATTTCTTTTTCTGAAAACTGACTCTTCATATCCTTTGACTATCAACTGGAAAATGGTTCTTATTTTTGTAAATTTGGCTCAGTTCCCTATATATCTGAGAAATGAGGCCTTTATGAGAGAAACTTGTTATAAACCCCCCTTTTCTGTTTTCTTTCTAATTTTGACTGCATTCGTTTTATTTGTGCAAAAGCTTTTGAATTTCATGTGATCAAAATTATCCGTTTTATATCCTGTAATACTCTCTGTCTCTTATTTGGTCATAAACTCTTTGCTTATCTATAGGTCCGACAGGTACATTTTCCAGTGCTGCCCTAATTTACTTTGATATCACTCTTCATGTCTAAATTGATTATCCGTTTTGACCTTATCTTGGTATATTGTATGTGATGTTAGCTTATGCCTAATTTCTGCCAAACTCCTTTCCAGTTTTCCTAGCAATTTTTGTCAAATGTTGAGCTCTTACCCCCAAACCTGGGATCTTTGGATTTATCAAACACTAGATTACAGCTATCCCCCTCCACATCACGGAGGCTTGGGATGCAGTGCTGCGCCCTCATCAGGAATATCTTTGTAAAAAATTTTGGGCCTCCCTTTATACCAGAGAAGTCTGATTTTTTCCTTTTTCTTTTATGGGGCATTTGCAGAACTTTACTGTAAAATGTACTGTACTTTACTGTAAAAATACTTAACCCTAGGTTAAGTATTTGGTCATAGGCTCTGTGTCATCTGCTGGCCTTCCTGTGTTGTCTGTGGCTTCTCCAAAACTCTCCTCAAATTCCCATTCAGCTTCTTTTGCCAACCTACAATATAGTGAAACCATGATGGGGAAAGTTGTGATGTGGAAGGGATAACTGTACTATGGTCATTTACTACTATGTATTGCGCACATATCCTATTTCACCGATCCCCGACTCTATTTCTTAGGCAATACCACATTGTTTTGATGATTGCCACTTTGTAATATAGTTTGAAATCTGAACTGCTATGCCACCTTCTTTCATATTTCTTTTCAGTGATTACCTTGATAGTCTTGACTTTTTGTTCTTCCAGATGAATTTTGTTATTATTTTTTTTCTAGATCTATAAAATGATTCTTTGGTAGCTTGATTGGTCTGACACTGAATAAGTAAATTAATTATATAGAATTGTCATTTTTATTATATTGACTTGGCCAATCCAATGAGCAATTAATATATCTCCAATTAGATCTAGTTTTATTTCTGTGAAAGGTGTTTTGTAATTGTATTCATATAATCCCGGGGTTTGTCTTGGCAAGTAGACTCCAAAGTATTTTATATTGTCTGTCATTATTTTACATGGAATTTCTCTTTCTAGCTCTTGCTGCTGGTTTTTGTTGGTACCATATAGAAATGTTGATGATTTATGCGGGTTTATTTCACATCCTGCAACTTTGCTAAAGTTGTTTATTGTTTAAATTATTTTTTAGTTGATTCTCTAGGGTTCTCTAAGTATACCACCATAACATTTGCAAAGAGTAATAGTTTTGTTTCCTCATTGCCTGTTCTAATTCCTTCCATTTCTTTTTCTTCTCTTATTGCTAAAGCTAGCATTTTCTACTACAATATTGGATAATAGTGGTGATAATTGGCATCCTTGCTTCATCCCTGATATTCTTGGGAAGGCTTCAAGTTTGTCCCCATTACAGATAATGCTTGCTAATGGTTTTAGATAAATACTACTTATCATTTCAAGAAAATTTCCATTGATTCCTATGCTTTCTAGTGTTTCTTTAAGAATAGGAATGGGTATTTTATTTTGTCAAATACTTCTGCATATATTATATGATCGTTTGATTTTTTTGCTATTGTTATAGATATAGTCAATTATAGTTGGTCAGTGATATATACATATATATCTATGTATACATGTATATATGTGTATGTGTATACACATACATAAAACATAGATAGATAAATAGATAGATAGACAGACAGATAGATAGATAGGCGGTCAATGATAGTTTCCTCAATAATGAGCCAGACTTGCATTCCTGGAATAAATCCCACCAGTTAATAATGTGTAGTCTTTGTGATTTATTGCTGTGATCTCCTTGATAGTATTTTATTTAAAATTTTGCATTGATATTCATTAAGGAAACTGGTCTATAGTTTTCTTTCTCTGTTTTTATTATGTACCAAAAGCATGTTTTTTTTGTCATAAAAGAAACTTGGTAGGATTCCTTTACCTACTTTTTCAAACTGTTTATGTAGTATTAGGATGAATTGTTTCTTAAATGTTTAGTAGAATTCACTTGTAATTCCACCTGATCCTGGGAATGTCTTCTTAGACAGCTCATCATTGGCTTGTTCAAATTTTCATTCTAAGATAGGATTATTTAAGCATTCTGTCTCCTCTTCTGTTAATCTGGGCAGTTTATATTTTTGTAAATATTCATCCATTTCACTTAGATTGTCAGTTTCATTGGCATATAATTGGGCAAAACAACTCCCAACAATTGTCTTAATTTCCTCTTCATTGGTGGTGAATTTACCCCTTTCATTTTTGATATTAGTAATTTGGTTTTCTTCTTTCCTTTTTTAAATCAAATTAACCAATGGCTTTTTTTTTCATAAAACAAGCTTCTAGTTTTATTTATTAGTTCAAAGGTCTTCTTGCTTTCGATTTTATTAATCTGTCCTTGGATTTTCAGGATTTCCAATTTGCTATTTAATTGGGGATTTTTAATGTTTTTTTCAAGTTTTTTTTTTAGTTGCATATCCAATTCATTGATCTGCTTTTTCTTTATTTTATTGATCTAAGCAATTAGAGATATAAATTTCCCCCTAAGTACCATTTTGGTGGCATTTTGGTGTGTTGTCTCACTTTTGGCATTTTCTTTAATGAAATTATCAATTGTTTTTTTTTATGATTTATTCTTTGACCTACTTGTTTTTTTAGGATTAGATTATTTAATTTCCACTTAATTTTTACTCTCTCTTTCCATTGTCCACTATTGAATGTAATTTTTGCTGCATTATAATGCGAAAAGGATGCATTTACTATTTTTGCTTTTCTGTATTTGGTCATAAGGTTTTTATGTCCTAATATATGGCCAGTTTTTGTGTAGGTACCATTTACTGCTGAGAAAAAGGTCTATTCCTTTCTATTTCCATTCGATTTTTTCCAGAGATCTATCATATCTAACTTTCCAGAATTTTGTTCACCTCCTTAACTTCTTTCTTGCATATAATGTCATCTTCATTGGTGGTACATTCACCTTTTTCATTTTCGATAAGCATAATTTGATTTTCTTTCTTTTTGAAAAAATCAGATTGACCAATGATTTATACATTTTGTTGGTTTATTTCCCCATAAAACCAGCTCCTACTAGTTCAATGGTGGTTTTTTTTTTTTACTTTCAATTTTAGTAATCTTTCTTTTGTTTTTTAGGATTTCTATTCTGATGTTTGTTGGGAATTTTTAATTTGTTCTTTTTCTAGGTTTTTTTAGTTGCATGCCCAATTCACTGACCTGTTGTTTTTCTCTGATGTACACATTTAGAGATATAAAATTTTCCCTAGATTCTGCTTTGGCTGTGTCCCACAAATTGTGGTATGTTGTCTCATTGTCGTTGTCCTCTTTAATGAAATTATTGATTCCTTCTATTTGTTCTTTGACCCATTTATTCTGTAGGATTAGATTGTTTAGTTTCCAACAAACTACTTTTAAAAAATGTTCAATTTATCATTTATTTATTTATTTTTAATTATTTTTTGGAGGTGGGAAGGCAGGGCAATTGAGGTTAAGTGACTCGCCCAAGGTCACACAGCTAGTACGCATGTCGAGTGTCTGAGGCCAGATTTGAATTCAGGTCCTTCTGAGTCCAGGGCCAGTGCTCTACTCACTGCACCACCTAGCTGCCCCTATTATTTATTTTAATATTGTTTTCTTTTTTAATTTTGAGTTCCAAATTTTCTCCCTCCCTCCTGCTCCTTCCCACACCCACTGAAAAAACAAATAATATAATATCAAATTATATGTAAAAACATATTTCCATGTTAGCCATATTTCAAAAAAAGCAAGAAAAAGGAATGAGAAAATTTAATTTCAAATTGCACTCAGATTTTATTAGTTCTCTCTCTGGAGGTATATAATTTTTTTTTTATCAAGAATCCTTTGGAATTATCTTGGATTATTGTATCAATCAGAGTAGTTATCTTTCACAGCTGATAATTATCACAACATTGCTGTTACTGTGCAGTGATCTCCCAGTTCTTTTCACATCACCTGACATTCTATCCACTGTACTGTCTAGCTTCCGAGGAAGGTAAACAATTTAACCTTATTGAGTCTCTTATGATTTCTCTTTCATGTTCCTCTTTTTTATGCTTCTCTTGAATCCTGTATTTTGAAGTCAAATTTTCTGGTCTTTTCATCAGGAATGCTTGAAAGTCCTCTATGTCATGAAGTAAGCATTTTTTCCCCTTGCTGGATAATACTCAGTTTTGCTGGGTATGTTATTCTTGGTTGTAACCTGAACATTTTTGCCTTCCAAAATATTACATTTCAGGCCCTCTACTCCTTTAATGTGGTGCTAAATCTGGTGTGATCCTAACTGGGTTACCATGATACTTAAATGGATTTTTTTTTTCTGCTGCTTGAAGTATTTTCTCTTCGACCTGGGAACTATGGAATTTAGCTATAATATTCCTTGGAGATTTCATTTTGGGATCTCTTTCAAGTGTCGATTGTTGCATTCTTTCCATTTTTATTTTACCCTCTGGTCTGAGGATATTGGGGCAGTTTCCTTGACAGTTTCTTGAAATATGATGTCTAAGATCTTTTCGTGATTAAGGCTTTCAGGTAGTCTAATATTTTCCCATTCTTTTGATTTTGTTTTATTGTTTTGTGATGTTTCATGAAATCACTAGCTTCCTTCTGTTCAATTCTAATTTTTAAGGAATTATTTTCTTCAGTAAGTTTTGTACCTCTTCCACCATTTGGCGAATTCTGCTTTTTAAGGAGTTATTTTCATCAGTGAATTTTTATACCTCTTTTTCCCTTTGGCCAGTTCTGTTTTTTAATGCGTTATTTTCTTCAGTTTTTTCTTGTACTTTTTACCAAGCTGTTACCTTTTCATATTTTTCTTCCTTTGATTTAATTTTTTATCTAATTTTTCTTCTATCATGCTTATTTAATTTTGAAATTCGTTTTTTAGCTCTTTCATGGTTCTTGTTGGGCTTACATCCAATTCACATTTTTCTTTGAAGGTTTGCTTGTAAATGTTTTGATGTCATTGTCTTCTTCTGAGCTTGTGTCTTGATTTTCCTTGTCATCACAGTAGCTTTTTATGGTCAAATTATTTTTTTGTTGTTGTTTGCTCATTTTCCTAACTTATTTCTCAACTTGCAACTTTATGTTAATGTTGGCCTCTTTTCCTAGCATGGGGGGGGGGGTAGGCAGGGAAGGGGCATTTTCTTAAGTTTCAGGCTTTTTCAAACTGATGTTTTGAGAGGTAGTTCTGGGGGTTTGGAAATTTTCAGTGCTTCCAAGGTGGTGTGATCTGCTGAGAGGTGTGGCCACTGCTTGCTTGTTCTGCACTCTGGTCCTTATCCAATAAGGGTTCTTGATCTTTTGGGACTGTAAATAATATTGCTTCTTGGGGCCTCTGATGCCTTGGGATTGGAAACAGTACTATTCATCAGGGTCCCTGATCCTTTAAGACCAAAAGGTATACTATATTTCAGGGTTTTTACTCTTTCTTAACCAAAAGTGACCCTGTCCTTAAGCTATGACCCAGAAGTGGGTATACACAATGGGGTTGCCAAACAACATCTGGCCCTATGTCCAGTGTTAACACAGGGGTCCCCTGTAATCTCTTTTTGACCACTTGCCATGTCCCTTTACCATCTCTGGCTTGAGAACTCCTGTAGCTGCTGTTATTCTTGTTGCCACCACCTAGTCCCATCACTGGTGTTTCGCCCACATGGGCTCCACATCAGCCTACTCTCTTGCATCACAGATCTCTCTTTCTAACCTCTTTTGTTGTCTTAATCTGGAAGAATGTCTCACTGTGACCTTATGTTGGCTCTGCCACTCCAGAATTTGATTTGAGATGTTGTTTTAAAGTTGTTTGGAGGGGTATATTGGGAAAGCTCAGAGTAGAGCTCTTTCTCTACACTTCCATCTTGCCTCACCTCTCTTTTCTTTTAAAAAAATTTTTTTCCCATCAATTTTCTACTCCTTTCTCTTTTGTTGTGCTTTTTTAATCATTGATATGTGAATATGTTACTCTCGTGTTATTTGGAGAGGCCTTATTTTGACAATATTTCTATTCTACTCAATAATTATTCCACTTAAGAGCTTTTCTCAAATTCCTAATCTTTGATTTTTAAAATATTTTGTTTTCATTCAATTTTGTAATCTTACAATTTAACATATCTTTGTCATGTTCTAAAAAGAAAAATGGAGCAATATTGGCCTCTTATTTTTATATTTTAGTCTGAAAATGGAAATTAAAACATTAAAAGTAAATTATCATTAAAATAATATAACAATATGCCTGCTTTCCCCACTTAAAAGATGGTATAATCTTTTGAATTCTTTTCACTACGTCCTAATGTTATGATGACCCCCCCTAATCTTTCTTTTCTCCAGGAGAAATATACCTAGTCTTTCAGTTACTTTTCATATGGCATAGACTCAAAGACATGCACCATCCTTGTTGCCCTCCTCTGGACACTCATATCAATGTCCTCCTGTAAACCACGGTGTGCTAGAGGGTCTTAATTCACCAATGATGTCCCTGGACAAAGCATGCCCTGATTTAAGAAGCTTATACCTGCGGCCTAGCCAGAATAGATGGCCCTTTCAGCATGGCCAAAACAATGTTAGGACATCTGGAACAAGCCCATAGCCTGGTCACTGTGAGGTTGCTCAGAGGGCACCAACAGGCTAAGCTAGTGAGATGGTGTGATTGGGGGAAAGTCATACCAAGGAGACCCTTTGGGGGAAGTTGGGACTGACTATAGGGTTTTCCTGACAAAGTTTAGACAGGAATTTTTACCATGGAATAGGAGCTAAGGTGCCAGGAATAAGGAGAAACAGGATTTAGAAGCTATCACAACCAGCGGGCTGAATTAGCAGGCCAAAATTTATGTCATCTTCAAGAGGTTCTCAAATACAAGCATCCACCTGCACCTTTGTAAGTCACCTATACCTGATACTCAGTGTTGCCAGGTCAAGGGCAAAATATCATGCCATCTTCACAGGAGTACTAACTGATGTCCACATACAAATACCTCAAGCATACCCCTGACTCAGTGCCTATTGGTATGAACAAGGAACTAAGCCAGCCACTCCAACAGCACCAAATAATATGGATCAGGTGCCATACTACTAACTCTGCCAACTGGAGTGGATGAGGTATAATACCATTCACTCCAAATGCTCCCACATCCATAGAAACTAATAAAAACTGAGGCTGGTGGCTTCTAGCTACACATGTGTGTAGTCTGTCCAGAGACCAGATATCTCATCATTTTTCAAAGATTCTACAACAGGATAACAATGAACATGCAACTCTAATGATTTGTGCTCCCACCATCAGCCCCTCAAGCTGTTTCCTTCCTCTTATTTATGGCCCTTCCATGTTATAGATCTTATAAATGTAAAACGAATGAAGTGGTACAAATAAATGAGCTGCATTCCTCATGGCCCATTTCCATCTCCTTCCCTGACACCAGAGCAAACAAAGATGCAGCTTGCTGATCTGAAGGGAGACTGAGTTGCTCTGGGTAGCCATTCTGCCTAGGAGGCCAAATCATGGACAGACAGAAGTGCTGATATGGGAGAAAATATTGATATTGAAGAAAATATTGAAAGCAGGAGGAACCACTTTTAGCAAAGGTCATTTCTAACTTCAGTTTTTAGGATGTCAAAAGCTGACATTTTCCTAAACCAGATATAGAAGCATTAAAAAATATCATCTTAATGTCTATCTCAACCTTTTTCTCTCTGAAGGTAATAATAAAGAATCATAATCCTTCCTATGGTTATCCTGGTCTTCATTAGATAATTTTCTTTCAATTCTTTCCCTTTCAAAATTTTTTTGATTCATCAGAGATCTCAGATGTTTCTTCCCTGTCATAAATATGCTGGGCATCTAGGTGGTGTAGTGAATAGAGCACTGAGCCTGGAGTCAGGAAGACATGAATTCAAATGCAGGCTCAGACACTAGCTGTGTGACTCTGGGCAAGTCACTTAACCTTGTTTGCCCAAGCTTTCTCATCTGTAAAATGAGCTGGAGAAGGAAATGGCAAACCAGTATCTTTGCCAAGAAAACCCCAAATGTGGTTACAAAGAGTCGGACAAGAATGAAACAACTGAACAGAAACATCATAAGTATGAATAATCTTTACAACATTCCTTCAAATGGCTGTCAAATTTTACCTTGAATATCTCCAGGGACAGGGAACTCACAAGGCAGTCCACATTCTAAAATTAGGACATTCATTCTCCCTTTCATTCAGTCTCTTGAGAAAAGGGATGTTTTTATTTTTTGTCTTTGTATCTCTAGCTTCTAGCATACAGTAGGTACTTAACAAATGTTTGTTGATTGATAGCTTCCAAATCTGTCATCTTGAGCCACACAGCATAAATCTAATCACCCCTGCACATAACTGACTTTGATCTTTTGACGATCCAGTGATCTGGTTGATGGGGGCAGTCTCTTCTACATTGCAGATGGCAGCCTATTCGTGCCTTATGACTCTTGCCCATTTTCCCTAAAAGCTTCCGGAGGAGGTCAACCCAACATGCTAGAGGTCTTCTGTATCTCCTGACATTTAATGGAAATCAATGGATCACATAAGCTGCCCATTAATTGCTTCTTAGGTTCTAGCCCACCTCCTTTTCCATGCATGTGTCTCCCTCTGATGAAATTCATTATACAATCCTTCATTGACAATAAGGCTCAGCCTACTCAGACCCCTCACTATGGGCCCCACGATAACGTTAATTCTTCAAAGTGTTATTTCATGACTAACAACCATATGCCAATAGAAGAATATTGATATTAAAGAGATGGATCTTTGTTTCAAGGAGAAGCATGGAGTTATTAAAAGTATTGCATAATTTCCTAAATGCAATGCAGCCTTCTGCCCTCTTCCTAGTCAGTTTCAGACCCACTTTATATTTTATCAGTTGATTCATTAGTCCATTAGTGTATATATTCTCTTTCTCTTCCCATATACGCAATGCATACATACACAAATGTACATGTGCGCATATAATCCATGGGTATACACATATGTACATATATATGTATATATATATATCTTTGATAGATACACTACTTATCTAATTGCATATAATAATAGGCATTATTCATCCACTTGGTCTTTCCTATGTGGATAGTTAGATCCAAACTCTTTTCAACGATTATCGATCTCATTTAGGAGGCTCTGCATTGGTCTAGGGAATAATTATACAATTACCCCAATGAGGTCTACAAATCCAATAACATTAATTATATTTTCATCATCATTCATTTTGGTAAATGCAATATACTAAATTGATTTATCTTAAGTGGTACAGTGGATAGAGTGCTGGGCCTAGAATTAAGAAAACCTAAGTTCAAATTCAGCCTCAGATACACACTAGCTGTGTGACCCTGGGCAAGTCACTTGACCTTTGTGTGCCTCAGTTTCTTCAACTGTAAATGGAGTAATATCAGCATTTACCTCCGAGGTTGCTATGAAGATCAAATGAGATAGTATTTATAAAGTGCTTAGCATGATAGGTGGAACATAGCAGACACTTAATAAATGCTTATTTCCCTCTTTCCCCAGCTGTAACTTTTAGAAAACTGAAATAACTTGAGGATGGTAATAATTTCAGTAATTAAATTTAAATTTATCTTAAATGTTATAGCTTCCTTTTTTTAAAAAAAAAGTAAAATAATATTCCTTCATGGTAAATAAATCTCATAACTATTGGGAAAAGAAAATCCACTGGAGTCACTGAGACTAACCAAGCAAAGACAATAGAGACGGTTTAAGTAGTAGAAATACAGATGCAAAAAATAAAAAGCCCAAATTCAGAACATATGGACCATTATACTTATCATTGGGAGAGCAAGTACTGTCATAGACAGAGTAGAAAGGCTGCTGTATTTGCTTTATATGCATGCTGCAGATAGCATAAAATATAATAAACAGAAAGTATATATTCAGAATAATACATTGGCACATCAAGACATTTTTTCCTAGAGAAAATTAGATGCTTTTAATAAGTAAAAATAAATGTTTTTGAAAGGATAGGTCTGTGACAAACAAAAGACTGCTTGCATTGTATCAGGTCACTTACAGAAATGCTGAGAAGAAAAAGTTTTGGTTGCTAGGGGAAATGTTGGTGCTACCTGATCTGCTCAAATCATCACGTGGCAAATCTTATGGAAAGCAGCTTCTAATGACTCTACTTGCAAATAATACAGTGGGAGGAGAATCACCCATATATCTAAAGACTTTTGCAATCAATTAACTGAGAAACTAAAATCTTCCTATTTTGCATTGCAAGTGAATGAAGCAAGAGAGAAAGATACTCATTTGACTTCAAATGCAAGATATGTTGTTGATGCTGATGCTGGGGAAGATATGTTATTTTGGAAACCTATTGATGGCAATTTAAAAATACAATTGATGGATTTTTAAATGAAAATGATATCTACCGGGAGAATTGGTCTGGCCTTTGCACTGATTGAACTAAGTTGGTAGTGGGATAAAATGCAGATATACACACATACCAATTAACAATGAATCCCTGCATGCAATTTAGACACATCCATATTTCACAGATAATCACTTGTATCAAGAAATATGAGTGAGGACCTATTCAGTTTTTCAAGTTTTGACAAGAGCAACAACCTTATAAAATAGTCTGTTAAAAGCAAGGGTATGTCTAAGTGAGCTCATATGAGCTTGAGAACCAATTATTAAATTTTCAGTGCAAGGATTTACACCTCAGAAATCAGACAATGTTATGCCTAATTTATCATTTTGTAGATTGTCAGTGTGATGGAGAAATGTTAATAATGTAGATGAAAGATATATGTCATATGTACATTTTTTGGGTGATAGCTGGTTGTTAAACATTTGGCAGCACACCATTGGTTAAAAAGAAGACTCTTGGTAAACCTATGATCATATGAGGGGCATGGCATAGGACATTACCTTGTTATTGAGAACGTATGAGTTTGCTCATGCCAATGTATGTTGCAGGATACTTGAGTAAAAAGAAATTTCCATTTTTCTTAGTGATAATCATAAAAAAGATAAAATATATCCATTTTATAAAAAAACATTTCCATTGAAATTTATGTATGTGATGGCTATTAAAAAAAGAACCTGAATACCTTAGATAAATTAATGCAAGTTATTCAAATTCATATTCTGATCGAGAAGGATGAATTTATTAAAAAGTTATAATTACAGATAATGATCCAGAAGAATATATTTGTGAAAAGGTTAGAATTATAGAAATGGATTTACAAAATATCATTTTTATATATTTCTCAATTAAAAAAAAATCTTCCTTGAAGATGAATACAAAGTAGTAAAGACTTGCTTACTAATCACTGGAGCTGTGTACAGATGCCATTGTCATTTTTTAAAAAAACACCTAGGTATTTCTAAATCTAAAAGAATTTACCTTAGGAAAAAATGATACATTTGGTTTTACTCTCTCCGAACAAGAAAAGTTAATAGACTTGTCCTGTGATAGTACATTGAAATGAATTTAAAAAAATCAAAAAAAATTTATTATGGTTTGGCTATGAGTGAATAAAGAAGTCTCTGCTTTTTTAAAGTAACATAATTTCATTACTACCTATAACACATTATTTGTGTGTAATGGATTTTTCTGGTGTAACTGTCGAGAAGACAAATTTTCCATCTCAGTGGTTGAAAAATGATGAGTGTCAATGTCATAAAGGTAGTACATTTTGATGTACTTTGCAAACTCATCTAATTAATAAAATTTTGTTACAAATTTAAACATATAAAGAATTTTTATCAATCAATACAGGGTGTCCCAAAAGTTTAAATGCATTTTCACAGTAAGTTAAAGCTTCCAACTGCAATTAGACTTTTGGGACTCCCCACATATCTTTGTTAACTTTTTATCATAGAGTTAAGACTGATGTATTAAAAGTATAAAAAATTCTTAATTTTATTTAAAAATCACTATGATAATTATTCATGTTGCTCATTTTACGAAAAGTTTGGGTGGGGGCAACAACTTTTTTATTTAAAGAATTGAGGTAATGCTACATGAAGTCTGGGAATCACAGTAGTAGTGACAAGCTAAGTACTGTGGCTTCTGGTTGGACAAATGTCCATTTTTAGGGTTTGGGGGTGCTGACCTTTGGCATCATAATGCATTTCCATGTTTTTTATTGCTATCATTCTTCCCTCTTCCTGTTCTCAATCCATGTTCCCAAGAGACAGTTATACTTAGATTCTGTACATTTGTAGACCTTTCTCTCCTCCTCTACCAAAATAAAGTGATGAGAAGAAGCCAGAGGGCAGCATAGATGGCAAAGGCCTTTAAGTTCATGTTGTGATGATTAGTTGAAGGTACTGGATATAACAGGGTTGGAAGAGGTGACATGAGAACTGTTTTACAGCATTTGAAAGGATGTCAGATGGAAGAGGAGTTAGACCTAAACTAAGAGCAATAGGTGTGATTGAAAAGAGAAAGACTTTAGGAAAAAAACAAAACAAAACACGACCAAACAAACCCAGAACTTTTTATGAATTTAAAGCTATCTTAAAGTGGAATGAACTGCCTTAGGAGGTAGTGGGGTTCCCATTATTAGAGATCTTTGAATTAAGGCTGGGTGACCACCATTCATGTATGTCATCGATGATACTGTTGTTTTAGTACATGTTGGACTAAGTGACCTCCAAGATCCTTTGAAGCTTTGAGATTCTATCATATATAGCCACAAATATGTATTTTTTTCAAATCTTTACTTATCAAATACTTTACTCATCAAATCTTTATCGAACATTATATGTTCGAGCCATAACTAGGACAGAGCAACCAGGACTTTGTCACATGGTATCAAAGTTAGATGATGCTGATATTTTGGGGTTTCAGAAGCTGATGTTTGACATTCAGCCTGGCATGATGGAAAGTGTGCTAAACTGGGAGTAGAGAACCTGGGTTGAAATCCTGGTTCTGCCACTTAATACCTGTGTAGTATTGAACAAGTAATCAAACTTTGTGCGCCTCAGTTACTCATCTGTAAAATCAAGGGTTTGGGGTAGAAGATCCCTAAGGGGCCCTTCTAACTCTAAGTCTATGGTCTAAATCTACAGTCTACTTCTGAAAGGACTGAGAAACTAGGGAGCTGAGCCCTTTGTTACTAAGAATAATTGAAGGAGGAACATTTCGGATACTACACGCTGGAGTGAGGTTCTCTCTCCTTCATTCTGCTCTATCCTACCCTACATCCCAGGGTTTCTGGCTCATCAGGTTTTGTACCACCCTATCCCCTTCATCTAAGGGCATAATTGGGGATTCTTGCTTTCACACGTAGATTATACTTGCTCCTAGAATTTAAAACCACAACAACAAATTATCTCATTCTGGTTCTTCCAATACTCCAAGTTTCATCAAGTAATGATGAGTTTAGGACCTTAAAATTCTGTTGTAGAATAAAAACCCTTGATCTTTGCTAATCCCTAAAGCATTGCAATGACTTATCCAAATTTCCATTGGTCACATCTATTCAAATTAATTAGTATCTCATGCCTCTTTCTACCGGGATGGAGAACCTGTGGCATCGAGGCCATGTGGCCTTCTAGGTCCTCGGGTGCAGCCCTTTGACTGAGTGCAAGTTTTACAGAACAAATCCTTTTATTTAGGAGATTTGCTCTGTGAAGTTTCAGTCAAAGTGCCACACTCGAGGACCTAGAGGGCCACACGTGCCCTTGAGGCTGCAATTTCCCCACCCCTGGCTCTAGTTCTATGATTCGATGACTCTAGTCTGTTCTCTGCTATAACCCAGTTCTTGCTGAGTAAGTGTAGCCATAATGAGTATGGACGAAAAATCACTAATATCACAACAGCCGAGACGAATGAAGAATGAACTAAGTTCTGTTGACTATCAGCTCCTTGAAGGCAGGCACCATTTTATTTTTGTCTTGGAATTCCTACTCCCGTGCTTGGCATAATAGGTGTTTAATAAATGTTTATAGAATCACAGGATCTCAGCATTGGAAGGGAACTCAGAAGTCATCTTGTCCTACCCTTATCAGAACAGGGACCACATCAGTATCATTCCCAACAAGTGGTCATCCAGTCTTTTCTTAAATATACACTTCCATGGAGTCTGTTGAATGTAACTGAATTATTCATCTATGCTACAATTCTTTGACTAGTAAAGTGAATAGGTAAAGATTCCATTGATTCCCTTTTACTCTAGCTTTTTCTTCTTCCATATAGTGTGGTAGAAAAAGGAATGAGCTAGGAGTCAGAAGGAATTTAGGCATGAATCTTGGCTCTGTTAAGCTTACCTTGGGGAAGTCACCCAACATTCTGAGTCTCAGTTTTATCATATTTAAAATGGGAGCATTTTTCAAACCACAAGGTTGTTGTCAGGATCAAATAAGATTATATCGAAGTGTCTTCAAAAGCATAAAATGAATCTGCATATCAAGTGTAGTCATTAATAATCATTTTATCAATTAATTATTAAAATTATCATTTTGTTCAATAAATGCGTGCTGACTGACAAGATAAAAGGTTTATATTGTCCTAAATACAGGCCTAAATACATCTCGTGTGTGGGTATAGCCTAGTTTTTCATTGTAAGAGGATACATCAAATGACACATATTCACTTAATCCTTGCGGTTTGCCTATTTTAATTTGCTTGCAAATGTTAGGGCTAAGAATTCAGACCAGACCCAAATACATAATTTTTGTGGACTTTACATTACCAATACATGGATTTAAGAAGTAATAACGCACTAATGTGTGCCTTTTCTGTCTCTGAAGTGTAGTACATTGTTAATTAATTAATGTTAGCAAAGATTTTCTTTTTTTTTTTCATTGTAATCCAGATAAAGCTTTTAAGAGATGGAATTAGCCCACTTCACACCTTGTAGCTAATTTTTTTTATACAATTCCCCTTTGGATGACTATACTTCTGAATTAAATTATGAGGTCTGAATTAATGCCCTTAACTCTTTCTCTCTACCACTGTCTCTTTTCCAATACAAAGAATGTAATTTTTCAGGCTAGCTAATTTTGTTTTTATTTAGTCTGGTAAGAGAGAATGTACACACTACTGACTGTTAATCCCTTTGTTGGTTTTCTGAAAACTAATCGCCTCTATAGCTGACCGTTAAGAGCATTTAAATCATGTACACCCATAGTATTTCTATTACCATTTTCCATGGGACTAAGGTCTGGATAGAAGCACGGTGACTTAGGGGTTATAGTGCTAGGCTTAGAATCAGAAAGACCTGAGTTCAAATGCCATCTCTGACCTTTATTAGCTGAGAGAACCAGGGCAAGGTGCTTAACTTCTAAATGCCTCAGAGAACTCCTTAGAATTTACCTCAGTCAGAGAAGTGTTGAGGTCTGCATTTGAGTTCCCGTGAAGAACAGAGCTGAGGGGGAACATGGGAGGGAAGGTGGAAATAGGGTACCATAAAGTTGAAGGAAGGGCTGCCACATCAGTGTAGCTTTAAATTGGGTCTGGTATAAACAGTCAACATAAGGAGAGAATGACGAATTTAGGTTTTGTAATTTGGCCAAATTCATTTTCATGCCATGGTCTTCTGTATGTCTTCTGTATGGATCATAGGAGGTAGGTGGGAGAGAAAATCCAAACCCCCAGCACAGTCAAAGGTCAGAGATTTGACAACCTCAGAAAAGTGTTCTTCGGATCCCCTGCCTCAGTGAACAGGATAGAAGAGCAGACTGGGAACTCCCGCAGCCCAGTCGCTGTTTTCACGGTTGTCACAGACCTTAACCTTGACTGATACACTGTCTGGTGGGACTTGGGTTGGTAGAAGCAGCCCATTCTTCTTTTTGTGAATCATTGCTAAGCGGTGGCTTTTCCCCGGACCTTTCATATGTGGTCATGCTGAACAAGTTTCTTTTTCCCATATGTGGCCAAAAGAAACATGCTCTGGTGGAATTTAAGCGTGACCTTGCTTTGCTCGGCTTCCTAAATGAGAAACAGATGCCAGGGTACTCTGGGTAAGTACTTACGACTTAATAACATTCCCAGGCATCGGATCAACAACACACTATCCCTTTATTGGTGCATCAGAACCCAAGAGAACAAGGACTGATTTCTGGTGACTTCTAGTGACTAATAGATTTAGCTCAGGGTAGATTTGGAGGAAATGCCTCTGCCAGTTGCCTATGTCCTTCCTCTAAGGGCTGGATAGTATCTTCTCTGGATAGTAAGTTAGGCACAATGAGTGAAATGCTTTTCTGGAGCAATCACTTCATTTATCTTGGTTATATTCAACTTCTTGGGATTCTAAATCTCGAAATGGAAGGGAACATAGAGGCCATCAATTCCAAAACCTTCATTTTACAGTTATAGAAACTGAGGCCTAGAGAGGGGATGTGATTTGCACTAAATTGTGCAAGTTATAAATGGAGTTCTGGGGTGCTAACCTACATCTTCTGACTGTACCCAAAACCTGCTGAAAACATTTAAGCATGGATTGGGATTTTAGTCAGCCTAATGAGAGGCATTGTAGTGGCCAGAGAGCTGGCTGTAGAGAAAGGAAATTTGAGTTCCAGTACTAACTCTGACATAATCTGACTGTCTGACTATGGGTAAGTCATGGGACCTCTAAGTGCCCTGGGCACATTTCTAAGATTACATATTTTTGAAAAAAAATTTAAAAAAATAATAATTTATCTCTCCCTCCCACTATACCCTCCCCTCTCAAATGGACAACAACAAAAAAGAAAAAGAAAACCCTTATATGACAAATATTCATAATCCAGCAAGACAAATGCACACATTAGCAATGTCCAGGTGTGTGTTATTCCGCATTTTAAGTCCATTACTTCTCTGGCTCAAGGTGAGTGGCAGGTTTCATTTTTTGTCTTTTAGACTCATGATTTATCATTGCTGTGACCACAGTTATATACATATACATACATACATATATGTATGTATATATGTACATATATATACATGGATATATACACATACGCACATATATATTTACATATATATATACATATATCGTAATTGTGTAAATTGTTCTCTGGGTTCTGCATCAGTTCAGAGAAGTCTTCCCAGTTTTTTCTAAAACTGACCATTTTAGCTAAAACTTTTGAGATGCAGAGAGTGGCAGTTTTGTACTGGTGGGGGGAGTCTTTGAAGTAGTTCTCCACACCCATTTGCTTTGCAAATCTTAAAACACTATGTAGATATTAGCTTTTATTATTCTAGTCTTGCAAAGTCCAACCTATAAAGTGACATCAAATGTCACAGGAGTTAAACAGCGTTTTGAGCTGGTGGAGATCTTCAAGATGATTTGGTCTTACTCTCTTTATATAACAGAAAAGCAAACAAATTTGGGAATAGTTGCCTAAAGTCACAAAGGTAGTAACTATAAGATTGAGGATTCAAAGGCAAGTCTTTTGGGGCAGTTGGGTGGCACGGTGAATAGAGCACCGGCCCTGGAGTCAGGAGGACCTGAGTTCAAATGTGGTGTCAGACACTTGACACATGTACTAGCTGTGTGACCTTGGGCAAGTCACTTAACCTCAATTTCCCTGCTCCCCCAAAAAACAAACAAACAAAAAAACAAAGGCAAGTCTTTTGACTCAAACACCAATCTCCCTGAAAGTCCATCATTCAGCCTTCCTTTGAATAATTTCAATGAAAGGCATCACTTCTCTTAGCAGCCTAGTCCATTCTTGGATAACTTTAATTAGAAAGTTCTTCCTCATTTCTGAGTTTGAATACAATTCCCTGTAGCTTCCACCTTCTAGTTCTGGAGCTACAGAGATGTCAACATGGTACTTATGAAGATAGTTTTGACATTTAAAACATTTAAAAATGCTGTCTCTCAATTACCCTTTGGTCAAATAATAAGAACGACATATTCAAAGATCATTTCCAAACTATCGAAGTACTATACATGTGAAAAGTAACCAAGGTTGATGTTTAAAACTGTCCTAAGAATTTGGGGACACCCTATGCTTGTGTAAGGTGGCATGGCCACTTTTTACCAAGGCTCCAATGGCTTCCATTTTGCTAACCATTTCTCCCTTGTTGAGAGAATTAAGAAATAACTAGAAGCAAAACCCTCATAATTATCAGATGATTCTTCAAAAAGAGTGAAGTTGGAGGGGGGCTCTCATAGGCTGTGTTCTATAGAGTTCTAACTAGGATGATCCAACTGACACATTTATCCCAAAGGGCTTCCCAGGTCTTCACCACTGCACCCTCCTTCAGATCTCTTCAACTTTGAGTATTATATTTTTTCCAATTACATGTAAAAACGATTTTTAATATTTGTTTTTGAAATTTTTGAATTCTGAATTCTCTCCCTCCCTCTGTCTATATTGTCTCCTCCTTACTGTCCTAATAATGATAAAGTTCTTAGGAGTTACAAGTATCATCTTCCCATGTTGGAATCTAAACAGTTTAACCTTATTGAATCCCTCATGATTTTCTTTCCTGTTTACCTTTTTATGCTGCTCTTGAGTCTTGTATTTAAAAGTCAAATTTTCTATTCAGCTCTGTTCTTTTCATCAGGAATTCTTGAAAATCTTCTATTTCATTAAATATCTATTTTTTTCTCTGGAAGGATTATATTCAGTTTTGGGATATGTGATTCTTAGTTGTAATCCTAGCTCCTTTGCCCTCCATAATATCATATTCCAAACCCTCCAATCCTTTAATATAGATGCTGCTAAATCTTGTGTTCTCTTGCCGGTGGCTCCATGATATTTGAATTGTTTCTTTGTGGTTGCTTACAATATTTTCTTCTCAATCTGTGAACTCTGGAATTTGGCTATAATATTCCTTGGAGTTTTCATTTGGAGTGGATTCTTTTAATTTCTATTTTACCCTCTGGTTCTAGGATATCAGGGCAGTTTTCCTTGATATGCTCTTGAAATATAATGTCTAGGATTTTTTTTATGATCATGGCTTTTAGGCAGTCTAGCAAATCTTAAATTATGTCTCCTGGATATATTTTCTAGGCCAGTTGTTTTTCCAATAAGATATTTCACATTTTCTTCTATTTTTTCATTCTTTTGATTTTGTTTTATTTTTTTTTTGCTGTCTCATGGAATCATTAGCTTCCACTTGCCCAATTCTAATTTTTAAGGAGTTATTTTTATTAGTGAATTTTTGTACATCTTTTTGCATTTGTCCAATTCTTATTTTTAAGGAGTTCTTTTCTTTGGTGGATTTTTTGGGTGCTTCTCTTACTATTTGGCCTATTCTGTTTTTAAGGTGTTATTTTCTTCATTTTTTAATATGTGTGCTTCTTTTACCAAGCTATTGACTTTTAAAAAAATGATTTCTTTTATCATTATTGTCTTCCTACTAATTTTTCCTTTACCTCCTTTATCTGATTTTTGCAATCCTTTTTGAGCTCTTCCAGGAATTCTTTGTGGAGGGAGGCTGAGACTAATTCATATTTTTCTTTGAGGCTTTGCATGTAGCTGTTTTGCTTTGTTGTCTTCTTTTTATTTTGTGTTTTGATCTTCCATGTCACCATAATAAATTTCTATGGTCAGATTTTTTTTTGTTTGCTCATTTTCCCCAGCCTACTTTATGTTAAAGTTGGGCTCTCCACTTTGGATGACTTTAGGGTTTTTGTGATGTTGTTTTCAGAGCTAGCTCTGGGGGTCAATAAGTTTCCAGTTCTTCCAAGGAGGTATGATCTAAGGAGAGGTGTGGTCACTTTTCTCCTGCCCAAGCGCTATTTTCTATTTGCTCCTGTTAGCGCTCCTCCTTGCCCTGGGCCTGCAGCCTACAACTGCATACAGACAATTCTAAGGAGTCCTGCACCCAGTGCCAGCAAAAGGTTCCCAATAATGTCTTTCTGACCACTTGTTCAACCCTTCTACAGTCTGTGGACTGAGGACTCTAGAATCTGTCACCTCTGATTCAGGAGGCTGGGTCCTACACAGGACTATGCTCTACTATCACCTCAATGAGACAGAGCTTTTCTGCCAACCTTCTAAGTTGTCTTGGGCTGGAAAATTATTTCATCTTGGCTTTTTATTAGTTCTGCCACTCCAGAATTTGTTTGGAGCCATTATTTCCACGTCGTTTGCAGGGGAATTTGGGAAAGTTCTGATAAGTCGCTGCCTTAACTCCACCATGTTGACTCCACCCCCAGATTTCTTCACATGCACTCGACTACTATACCTCAGACCTGGGGGAAAGGTCTTGAACCTGCCCAGCTTTTAGTTTTCAAGTGGTTGAGCTCTTTGCTCTTCACTAATCAAAAAGGCTTATCCCATACTGTGGGAAGATGTAATGGAGATTCTGGGAGACTTAGGGTGGGTTTTATTATCATATATGTATTAATCACGACACTGTATAAGTCCTGGGACAATATTATGTGAAATGAGTGTGCAGAGAAGCAATTCTCCTTGTCACTTCTACTTTTTGAGGGATGAAACTTTCAGCCAGAAAGTTAAGAATTTATCTGATGACTGTCAGAACCCACCAAAGGGCATCACATCAGGAGACAAAGGGTTAACTTGTTCTGTAGTCTTCAAAGAAACCAGTAGAGGACAGTCAAATCTGGGCTAATTATGCTCCACCATGCTTTGTGATTTTTAGATATCTGAGCAAAGTACTAAGTCCACAGAGCAAGACAAGATTATAAGTCAAAAGTTTAGATTCAGATTGTCCTACAAAATTATGAGGTCAAATGTTCTTATTCTTTCCCTCTTTCTCTCATTATTAGAGTGCTAAGTAATTAGCACTCTAACAGCACTGGTAGAGTTCCAGATATGGAGTCAGAAAGACCTAGATTACAATCTTGCTTCAGAAACTAGCTGTATTAACCAGTTGTGTGGTACTGTGTGTTCAGGGACATGCGGTAGCCAAGTGGGAGATAGGGTAGTTGCTGCCCCTCTCCCCAACTCAGCAGCTAATAGCAGTTACAGCTTCTCTGAGCTATAAAATAAAGATAATAGTGAGGATAGCCATAGTTATGTGCCTGTGTCACAGGGGTGTTACAGACTCTCAAATTGAGTTAATGAGGCAGCTAGGTAGTACAGTGGAGAGAGCTCTCAGCCTGGAGCCAGGAAGACCTGAGTTTAATTTTGGCTTCAGAAACTTAATAGCTGTGTGACCCTGTGCAAGTTACTTAACCTCTGTTTGCCTCAGTTTCCTCATCTGTAAAATGAGGGCAATAATAGCACCTACCTCCCAGGGTAGTTGTGAGGATACAATGAGAGAGTATTTGTAAAGCACTTAGCATGGTCCCTTGCACATAGTAGGCATAATATAAATGTTAGCTACTATTAGCTATTATGAATGTAGGTAAAGTATTATATTATTGTTTTCTTTATTGATGAAGATGTTACTTGTAATGAGTAATCATGTGACTTCAGAGAAGAGAGGTTTTTGATTCCTCCAAATTAGAGCTTTTTAACACCACAGCTAAGTTGCTCCTTCTGTTTAAGGCATTTCTTCAAGTATCCCAAATGAAAATGCATGTATTTCAGCATATGATTGATGGAATTTACTTGTAAAGATGTTAGACCCTTCAAAGGCATTTCCCCAAATTGAGCTGTTTTGTTACAGCATCTCTTAGGTAATTGGAGGAGAGACAACCTAGTAGAGGTGATAGCAAGCTAGATTTGGAGTCTGAGGAACTGCGTTGAAATCCTGGCTCTCCAACTTGCTAGCTGTGCAACTTTGAGCAGGTTATTTCTCTTCTTTGGGACTTGGTTTCCCCATCTTTAAAATAAAGGAGTTGAACTAGCTCACAGCAACTCTATGAAGTAGTTGCTTTTTGCATTTTTGCAGATGAGGAAAGAGGTCCTGAGAAGAGAAAGACTTCTAAGGTCTGTTCCATTCCTAAATCTATGATCCATACTATGTGTTTAGTATGTTTTCTTTTAGAAGAGTCTAGCTGAGTACAAGGAAAAGAGTGGAGATCTTGGTTGTCAAATCCAGGGAAACAGACCAGGAGTGAAACCTAATAACAAAGTCCAAAGAGTTGCATCTATAAGCATGTAGTAACAAATGTAAAGTAGATGTAAATATGGCCAGAAACAGATAAAAGGATAAATTGGGAACTGAAAGTAGAGTACCTTACATATAGTAGGACTTTGGTACTTATTGAATGGAACTGGTCTGTGAGAATGGGTCACCAAGATGAGTTGTTTGGGGATTCTTTTTTATGGGGCATGCTGGTGGGGTAACCACATCTACTCAGACATCTTAAAAGGACCTTAAGAGCTTCAGTCTTGACAATGGTCTGCTTTCAGCAGATGTCCAGATAGTTGAAGTCCCATTTCGTCATTTGCTATCATGACAGTTTTGTGATTTGTATCAGGAAAGTGTCATTCATATATGCCATGTGAATGTTATTGTTCAGTAACTTCAGTCATGTCTGACTCTTTGCGACCACATTTGGGCTTTTCTTGGCAAAGATACTGGAGTGGTTTGCCATTTCCTTCTCCAGCTCATTTTACAGATGAGGAAACTGAAGCAAACAGGGTTAAATGACTTGCCCAGGGTCACACAACTAGTAAGTGTCTGAGGCCAGACTTGAACTCAGGTCTTCCTGACTCCAGGGCCGGTGCTCAAGCACTTTTGCCGCTTAGCTGCCCAGTATTTGAATAGGTTGTCTTTAATATAGTCTCACACCCATATCATAGGATAAAGGATCCTGAACTGGTAAGGGATTTTAGAGATTATCCCAACATTTTCATTTTATAGATGAGGAAGATGGAGTCCTTGGAGATTTAACACTTCATTTGATATTCCACAGGAAGTAACTATTAGAACCGAGATTTAAGTCCATATCTTCTGACTAAATCCAGCACTTCTGCTAGGCCCCACTTCCTTTCCTCTAATTACTGTACAGGTTTGATCTTTGAACATCTAAGTTTGTGAAAATAGCAGAGTGCCTCAAGTTCCCTGGCCCTTCATATTCCACTCCACTGCTTTCCTTGTTTCTGTTTCTCTTCCTTTAGTTTCACCCAAATGCTTTCCAAAGTCTTCTATTGGAAAGTCAATGAACTTCTATATGATATTCATCTTATAAGCAGGGCTACTCTGCCACTTAATCTTATCTGCTCTGTTCCACTTTAACAATATATGTCTTTCTACCACCATGTTTAAGTAATAATTATGGACCACCAAATTTTGGTAGCATATATGAGATTGCATTTAAATCCTGAATAAAAATTTAAAGTACACTTCATTGTCTACTTGGCTACTTATAGACATTTTGATGGAATGATGTGAATGGTAGTAAGGGTGCTGTCCAGTTGAATTTAGAACAGGGTGGGAATGAGAGTGTAATATCCCCTCTAAAATCCCACTAGTACTGTGACATTGAGTTGCCACAGGGAAACTGATTACTTCCTTCCTCAGGGTTCTATAGATAATAAGCCTAAGGCCTTTGGGATTCTAGTCATGAGCCCCCATCCAGTTAACTCCTCAAAAGTGATCAGCTGATTGGCACCAATGCGTTTTTACAAAAGGGATATTTACTGAGAAGATATAACCTCTACAGCAATTAATTAAAAAATATCCCCCCAAACTAGGGATGCTCTCTTTCTTCTGTACATGCATGAGAGAGAGTAGAGGCAAATTGAACATGCAAAGGTAGTGAGACACACATATAGGTAACATGTTAGGCTGAGAAGTAAATCATGGACTCTTGGCCCTGCGAGTCCTTTTTCACTTTCCAGTTCACTTCTGGGTATGACATCAGTGATGGATAAATCACTCCCTTGCTTAACTGGGTTAGCTCTTGGCATAGCATGATATCTCAGCTCATGGCTCAATTCACCGCTGGGCTGGGTCAAGTAGTTTTTTTAGTTGCTACACTAGCTGCTCATTGGATTTGGCCATTGCTGCTATAAGTCTAGCAGCTGAGAGGACCTTTAGTGAGTTTGATGGATCTTCTAGTATCAGCAGTTCTCGGATACTCCGATCTTGGCATACTCTTTCTCATAAGAACAGAAAAGAATAAACATAAAGAAACAATGGCACTGTGTGTTCATGGACACATGGTGGCCAAGTGCAAGATAGGGCATATACTGCTCCTCTCCAACTTAGTATCCTTACAGCAGTTCCTGTCTCAATCTCTGTTTGGAAGGAAAAGTGACAAAAGCACTGAAAAGAGATGGGCATGGAATCAAACTCAGTTCTGGCTCAGCACCTTTGAAGTCATTGATTCCTCTGGTCCCGTAGCCAACCAGAAGACTCCTCAGCATCACACACTGCTAGAAGTAGGCTCATCAAGCCTCTACATACAAATGCATTTGAAGCAGGTCAAGAAATATCCATACACACTCTGCATAATCCACCAGGAAAGGCAAATATGAGCAAGCTGTAAAGAAAGCACACACCCACTGGAAGAAAGCTGAGTGTAACTGAGTGAGGGAACTTTTGGTGAAACTCAGGTTTCTCTCACTACCTTGTTATTAAATCCTGAAATCTGACGCCAGACTATGTCTCTGCTGGCCCCTTTTGAATACTGTCGTTGAGTCTAACCCTATTTCTAATCCGGGTGCCATTTTCTCCCTTTGGCTTCTAGTAGAGTATCTGAATCCCCAGTTACTGATTTTGGTTTATTGACCTATCTTCCATCATTTTTTTCTGCATAGGGAAACTCCCAGCCCAGGACCAAGCTATGTCCCTGGCCCCAGTTGGGAGGCTTAAACCATTGCTGTGAAATGCCTTCACTTGTGGCCTGTGGTAGGTTCCATATTTGGTCCTTTCATGGAAAAAAAAAACCAGTATGTCTGTACTCTTTGCATTGGTATAAAGGGGAAAGATAGCACAACACAGTACAATGCATATGGAGGCAAGGGATCTGATTCAAGACCTAGTTCTATCACTTACTACCTGTGACCTGGGGTGAGTTACTTTTTGTCTCTGGGTTCCTATTTCCTTTACCTATAAAATGAGGATGTTAGACAAAATGACCTCTAAGGTTCTTTCCAGCCACAAATCCATGATCCAATGAGGCTTGGAAGCCTAGGTGGTGTGTCATGGTAGGTGAGCAATGGATTAAAGAGTCATGGAACTTTGTCATGGTTATGACTGCTTTCTCTCGGAGTTCTGCCCAAATTGCCAAAATCTTAGTCATTCCATCAGCAAGAAGGAACCCAAGTAATAAAACACTGACATAAATCACCACGTTGTAAAAGTCTTCATAAAGATGGAGTTCAACATGAAGTTGCACATTCGGGCCATCGGGCCAAATGATTAAATTGTGAATAATCAAGGTCTGACAAAGGCCTTGGTTCCCTGGGAATAGCTGGGTGGGATCTTCAGAATGATATTTCAACTGGAAAAGAGTAGCAAGGCCAGTTTGGCCTATTGGGAAAGAGCACCACAAGCATGAAGAAGAAGATTTTTAGCACCTCCTAGAGGAAAGAAGGAGAGACAAAGGAGGGATAATGAGCAGGAACTCATGATGCAAGAGACAGAACATGACTCAGGGCTGCCTGGTCTTGGGCCCGCTGCCGGGGAAGCTACTTCAGTTATAATGCTGTCCTCCAAGGGGTACCTTGTGAAGTTTATATTCTTAATGTTTGTAATTAAGCTCTTAGCTATGATGGTGATTGGTGTCTTGTAAATTTTTATAGTAAATAATACTGCAAAAAGAGAACATGGAGGATTTGAAATACATATGGAACGAGCCGAGCAGAGCGGAGCTGATGGCCTACAAAGAAAGAGGAGTGGGCGGGGAGGGGAGTGTAAAGGGAAAGAGGGAAGAACTTACAGGAGACAAGGAAACAATTGGCGAAATGCCAGAATGTAGCCCCTTTCATCATTCTGGGAAAGTAAATGCTAGGAGGCACCACGGGCACGGCAGACATCAAAAATGAGAGAAGAGGAGCAAAATCAGCCCTAGGTGAAGCAAGTGACGGGTAGTGAAGGGACTAATTAGGAGTGTAAAGAGAAAAAGGCACCACTCTCACATATGGAGTAGATCTTTAATTACTTTAAATAGGCTAAAGACTCATTACAAATTAAGATTTTCTCCCTGGACATCCTCTGATATTAAGATTTTTATTTTTACCCTCTCCTCCACCTCCCCTCCAAATATTGGACATCATCACATCACTTGCGATGGCACAGAGTGGTTGTTGGAAATACCGGGAGACTTCTTTCCTCTAAGTGTTGGAATGACCAATTGTCTTTCCAGTAGGGGAGCTCTTTGTTCTATTATGTAACATTCTATGGGGAGGGGAAGAAGGGTGGTTTTTCTAAGGTGAGGAAAGACTCTATCACAGTCTGACCTTCTCATGGTATCATCTCCTTTTCAGAAAAGATGTTGGGTGAGGGGCTGTCAGTTCTCTTGGATATGAGGCTCAAAGATATCACTAATATTCTCAAACTTCCGTGTCTGTTGACCTGTGCCACCTCAGAAACAATGCCCTGCTTGGGTATCACTATGGCTGTTAGTTTTCTCACTGGCGTGACACCAAGTGGTTACTTGAGTAGTTTGCAAGATGGCAGATTAATTCCTCAGCTGAAAAAGGGTGTGCCAACATCAAGACACTGGAAGCAAGACACTTGATTGTTGAAAAATAACCCTAATTCCCTGCCAGAGATCTCTTCCTTCTCAATCTTTGTGGCAGCTAGGTGGCCAAATGGATAGAATATGCTGGACCTGGAGTAAGGGAGACCTGAGTTCAAATGCAGCACAGACACTTAATATCTCTTTGACCTCAGGGAAACCATTTAGCTATTTTCAGCCTCAGTTTCTTCATCTTTAAAATGAGACTAATAATAGCACCTCCTTTCCAGGGTGGTTGTGAGAATCAGATGAGATCTATTTCTAAAGCACCTTGCAAACTTTAAAATGCTATAGAAATACTAGTTATCATCATCATTATCATTTCACATCAACATTATTTCATTATTTAGCCAGAGACAATGATGCATGAAAAAGCGTTGTAAAGTGTGTTCTTTTATTGGTTAAGAAAGGATCAAATAATTCAGGCCAAAAGGATTAGATGTCTTGTTCTCAAAGGATAGCAATAATTCCCACTTTGTTCTTGCTGATCATTGTTTCTGTTTTTAGACATTTAGTCTCAGGAAAAGCTTAAGGCAGTGAGATACACACATAGGGAATATGATGAACCGAGAAGTCCTTTGTCACTCCTGGCCCTAGAACTCTTTTGTCATTTTGCAGAATTCTCTTGCAATTCACTTATGGACATGGATCGAGTGTTGGACTTGAAGTCAGGAAGTCTTGAGTTCAAATCCTAACTCTCATATTTACTGTGTGACCATGGCCAAATCAACCTTTCTGAGCCTCAGTTCCCTAATCTGTAAGAGTATGAGGCATATCACTGAGATTATAGTATCTGCTTCATTGGGTAATTGGGAGGCTCAAATGAAATAACACATACAAAGTGCTTTAGAAACTTTAAAATGCTATGAAAATGTCAATTAACACTTATTATTATAACAAGGTAAGCTTTTTTCCCCTAAGTATGGTCTCCAGCAAGGGTGCTTGGTGAAGTTCAGGAGAAAGAATTAACCATTTCATTTATGCACCATTTATTAATTCCCCATCATGTGCAGAATACTGGCCTAAGGCCAATGCAGATGAACCTGACATTTATAGAACCCTTGGAAGTCCAGGCATATATTCCAGCGGGTCCGTGAACTTGAATGGGGAAAATGTTATCTTTATTTTCAATAACTTCAAACTGAAATATAGCATTTCCTTCAATTATGAATTTTTAAAATGATTAAAATTTAATTAAAAAAATTTTTCAAACCCCATGATGATTCTGAGATAGGGTCCATAGGCTACAGCAGATTTGATGGTAGATTTTAGACCCATTCGGGGAGGTATAGGCTGGGGTTTTGAGGGAATGGGCCTTAAGTCTGTAATTGAAAATGGTTCAGTAAGGAAGCTTACCCAAAACACAGAGAAGAGATCAGTTCCAGATTAGTCAAAACAGTCTGAGAAGGCCAGAGGCAATGGAAAATGGCAGCAGGGGCTGAATGGATGGAGCAGCCACAGAATTCAGGGGGCAGAGAGGGCCAAGCTAGTCAGCCAAACCCAGCACACAGCCTTCCACGTGTGCTCGATAAATGTTTGTTGAATCGAAACCAGACATAAGGAAGATTAAAGACGAGGGTTCCGAGCAGCATCAAAGAACCTGGGGGAAACTTGCTTTCCTCAGCCAGTTGGTTGGATGCTCCAAGCCAGGGCACATAATGCTGGCCCTGCCTACCCAATCCATGGTGGGTAGAGTCTGGCTGCCCACAATTCTTTGGAATCACAGGCAGTTGTTCTAGGGCTCTCAGTGGACCAGGGAGCCCAGTAGGCTGTCCCACCTTTAAATCACCTCTGTCTTAGAAGTGTTGACCTGCTTGGTATTGGGTCCTCTGAATAGGTTTTCTTTACCCAGAATCAGTGTCAAAGATGTGCTACATGGGATCTGGCTGAAACTGCTGAAACCCTTAGGAGGGTAACAAATGTTGTTTCAGGGGTTAGGAATTCACTTTGGAAAACCGAGTCCCAAATACAATTTCCTTCCTCTCTGGGCATTCCCCACGACTGCCTTAACAAATACTTCACCCATTCATTTTTGTGAAGGCACATTTACAGTGAGTGACAGGTTAATAATGTTTTACTAACAGTGATGATGAAGGCCATGACGATCCTGACACTGATGGTGGTTGACATTTGTTCAACACAGAGATTCTTAACTTTGATTCTGTGAACTTATTTAAAAAATATTTGGATAATTTGTATTTTAATATGATTGGTTTCCTTTGTAATCCTATATGTTTCATTTGATATTGTTCTATGAAGAGCTCTGTAGTCTTCATCAGACTTCCAAAGGAGATTATGATACAAAATAAGAAAGGAAGTAAGAAAGGAAAGGAGGAAGGGAGGAAGGAAGGGAGGGAGGAAGGAAGGAAGGAAAGAAGGAAGAGAAAGGAAGGAAGGAAGAGAAAGAAAGGAAGGAAGGAAGAAAAAGAAAGGCAGGAAGGAAGAAAAAGAAAGAAACAAAGAAGTAAAGGAAAGAAGGAAGTCAAGCGCACTTGGCATAGGGCTTTAATATTTATAAATAATTTTACAAATGTGTTACCTTAGAGTGCTAGAATTGACCAGGGAGACCTGGGTTCAAAAGCTGCCTTAGAAACACATTATCTGTGTGACCTTGGATAAGTCACCTAACCTCTCTCAAGTCTCTGAGTTTTAGTTTCCTGTAAATTAGGGAGTAATAATTGATGCTACTTACCTCACAGGGTTGTTTATAAGGCTCAAATGAGAATATATCTCCTTCAATTCTTTCATTTTACAGTTAAGGAAACTGAGGCCCGGAGGGATTAAATGACTTGCTTCAGGGTCAAATAGTTAGTGAGGACTCCAGCTGAGATCAGAGCTGAAGTCCTTGACCCCAAAGCCAGTGTTCTCTCCATTGGCCCTTTCAGTGTCCCAGGCCTTGCTCTATAATTCTGATAATGATAACAGCTAGCTAGCATTTATATAGCACTTTAAAGTTTGCAAAGCACTTTATACATTATCAGCATTGGAAGAGGGAGTTCTTTTTTCCTCAGAGAAAATCTGGGAAAATAAATAGATCGATGAATGAGCAAACACACATCCATGTGAACATTTGTGCACAAACACACACAGCAACAACAATCGTGGCTGGCACTTACATAGCACTTTAAGGTGTGCAGAGCAGTTTCACAATAAATGCTGATTCACTTGGTCTTCACAACAGCCCTGGGAGGGAAGAGCTATTATTACCTCCATTCTACAGGTGAGGAAACTGAGATATTAAGTGAAACGGCCAGGGGCATCTGTCTGAGGTGGGATTCGTACCCAGATCTTCCTCACTCTAGTTCTAACACTCTCTTCATGGCTCCATTTGGCTGCCTAATCCATTTTATAATATAGATTTATGTTATAAATTGATAGAATGTATAAATATATGTGTATATATAAATATTATATAAATATAGATTTACATAATATGGATTTATAAATAAATGCATACACATAAATATGTGCGATCTGTGCGCCTCTGTCTTTCTTCTTTCCATCCTCTCTTCTCCTCTCCTTTCTTCTCCCCTCCCTTCTTCCTCTCCCCTCCCCTGCCTTCTCTTTTTCTCCCCTCCTGTTGCCCTCTCCTTCTCCCTCCCTCTCTCTCTCTCTCTCTCTCTCTCTCTCTCTCTCTCTCTCTCTCTCTCCCTCCCTCCCTCTGCCTTTCTCCCTCTCTCTTTCTCTGTTTCTGTCTCTCCCCTCCCTTGCTGTCTCTCTGTCTCTCCCCCACCCTCTCTCCCTCTCTCTCTCTGTCTCTCTCTGTCTCTCTGTCTCTCTCTGTCTCTCTCTCTGTCTCTCTCTGTCTCTCTCTGTCTCTCTTTCTGTCTCTCTCTCTCTCTCTGTCTCTCTCTCTCTCTCTCTGTCTCTTCCTGTTTCTCTCTCATTTAATTCCCACAACAGCCATGCGTACTAGGTCACACAGGTATTATTATTTCCATTTTACAAATGGGGGAAAAACCAAGGCCAGGAGTGGGAAGTGGTTTTCAGGCTTCTGGAAGGTGGAGAAGAAGTTCGACATTAGCAGAAAGGCCGGACTGTGGGAGCGCCAGACAGGATTCAGGGCAGCTGTGACATGTGGAGCCAACTCCTGGTTTGGGAGCTGTCATGCCATCCCCCAGCCTGGCCAGATCTCCCTTTCCATCTTCCTTTAGTTGCTGCCCATGTGGCAGTATGAGATAACTCAATTAGTACAAACAGATAAGGGCATATTAGAGTCCTGGGAGGAAGACATTCCTAGTTGGAGTCCCTAATGCATACAAGGAAAATGGTTAGATAAAGCCTTATTTAATTATATTGCAGGCGGGAAGGGAGGTACAAGGAATCATGCTGTAGTTAAGTATTTTTTTAATGAACTCTTCATAGTGGCTGTGTGGTTCTTGCCAGCTTGTCAGAGAGTCATCAATTACTTAGTCCAGCCATCCCTAGACATGCAGATATCCCCTCCCCCAAGATTTTTTCCATTATTTATGAACATCTATTGAACTAGACTCTCTCGTCTTTCCTCTTAAATACTTCCTAAATATTTATCCCCGGTGAGGTGCCCTTCTCCTTCCTTCCACGGGTGAAATCGGCCTCCTTTTCTATTCACCCAACTGCTCTTCAGCCTTTGGAGCTCGTAGTGACATTGTCTCAAGCTTATTTTGACTTAATTCTTTCAGGTCACAACCACAGACTTGACCCTGACCAGGAAGGTCATCTACGACAAGGTCAACAAGCGACCAACTTGCCCTTTTTAAAGTCCCACAGGAAGAGGACCTCAGTGCCTTCAGAGGCAGACAATTCCACTTTGGCATGCTCTGATGCTTAGGGCGTTTTCCCCATAGATCAAGCCTAAATCTGTGCCTCTGTGACGTCCACCAGTCACTTTGATTCTACCCTTTGGGGACAAGTAGAGCAAAGTTAGACCCTCTTTCACATGACACCCTTCAAATTGATGAAGACAGAGCCCTGCAGGCTAAAAATCTCTATTTTCCCTTGACCTATATGCATGGTCTCTAGCCTTCTCCTCAACCTGGTCACCTCCTAGATATATTTTAATTTGTCAATGTCCTCACTACAATGTGGCACCCAGAATTGAACCCAGAGCTGAAATTTGCCTAGTATCATTAGCCTATCACCTTCCTAGTTCTAGACACTATGTCTGTTAGTGGAGCCTGAGTAGCATTTGCTATTTTGGGGTGCTACATCACAAAACTGACTCATATGGTTTAGCCTACCTTCATCATCATCATCATCATCGACAAGCATTTATTATGCCCTGGGTATTCTACCAAAGGGGCAGCTAGGTGGTGCAGTGGAGAGAGTAGCAGGCCTGGAGTCATCTTCCTGACTGGCCTCAGACACTGTGTGACCTTGGGCAGGTCAGTTAACTCTTTTAACCTCAGTTTCCTTATTTATAAAATGAGTTGGAGAAGGCAATGGAAAATCACTCTGGTATCTTTGCCAAGAAAATCCCAAATAGGGTCACAAAGAGTTAAACATGACTGAAACAAAAAAAAAATTATCAAAATAATAACATACAATAACATTTGGTGGCTTTAAAGGGTGAATTTAATTTCCCCATGTCTCTGTTTCAGTAGTTTCTGTACAAGGGACTCTTATCTGTTCAATGGCTGGTTGGTATTGTGCTAGGTTCTAGACAGCCAGATGATTGGGGCTGGGAATAGGGAATAGGGTATCAGGACACAAAGTTGGGAAGACTCAAGTCTAAACCTGGCCTCAGATACTCCCTAGCTGTGTGACCCTGGGCAAGTCACTTATCCTCTTTGTCACATTTTCCTGAATTGTAAAATGAGGCAAATAACACCTACTTTGTAAGGTTGTTGTGAGGATTTGTGAAGCACTTGGCATGGTGCCTGGCATGTAATAAGTACTAGATAAATGCCTAGTCCTTGCCCTGCCCGTTTCAGAACGATAGTTGGTATTTCAGCTCCAAATAGGTTATACTCCCAGAATTTGGTAACAAGATCCACAAATGTCACCCTCGAAAGGTGAAGTTAACTGAAGCATGAAATAGAAGAGATTAGCCATCTGCAGAAGCAACCCAGCCTAAGAGATGCTTTGTAAATGTGTCGCTGATAAGGCTAGGGCATGTCCCAGATTTCAATTCAGCATTCATTAAGGGCCAGGGTGTCCTCCCAAATTTTAACAATTTAAATGAAACTGATATTAGAGATATGCATCTTGGGAACTGGAAACATCTGGGTGACTAGGGCTACAGAATGGAAGGGTGGAGGTGGTCAGTCTCTTGTGGGTTTGCTAAATGCAAATTCACCATAGTATCATAGATTGAGAGCTGAGAGAGATCTGCAGAGTGACTGTGTAACCCCCTCATTTTGCAGATGAGGATATAGAGGCCCAGAGAGGCCAAGTGACCGTCCCAAAGTAATCCAGCTTCTCCACCTACAAATCCAGGGTTCTTACCAGTGCCACATGCTGTTGACTCTCACCTGATAAAATCCAGTTTCTGAAATCACTGAGAACTCGAATTTGAATGTGTGTTGATGTCAGCATTGTGCAAACACCCTGCCCAAGAGGCCCTCTTCTGAACAGCCAGCCCTGACTGGCCTTCTTGGCCTTACCATCCCCTTAACCGTGCCAACAATATGAGTCCATTTGCCAAATGTGTTCCATGGGTGGTGCTGTAACACACATGCTCAGTGAGGCAGATAGGTGGCATGCTGAATGGTGTTTGGAGTTGTAGTCAGGGAAGACAGACCTTAGTTCAAATCCCGCCTCAGATACTTAAACTCCAGTAGACTCAGTCTTCTCATCTGTTATAATAGCAATAATAATGGTACCTACCTACAGGGTTGAGAGGATCAAATGAAATACCGAGTCGACAGCTCTTTACGAACCTGGAAGAAGCAGAATGGTGAGGCTAAGGCCTGGACCTCTAATTTCACTGAGAGAGGGAACTCCCCAATGAGGAAGGCAGGTTGGTACCTTTTCTAGCTATAGCCTTAGACAATTGCTGAGGCAGTGGTGTCAAATTCAAATAGAAAGGGAACGGGCATGAAACCCATGTGTGAGTATCCCTGCCGGCTACATATTGAGTTAGAGAGCCCCTTGTTAACATTATAATCTATTGTACTTTTAATTATTTTGTTAAATATTTCCTAATTATATATATATGTATAATATATATGTATATATGTATATATTATATATATACATATATATATATATATGTTTTGCTAGGGGGAAGGCAGGGCAATTGGGGTTCAGTGACTTGCCCAATATCACACAGCTAGCAAATGTGTCAAGTGTCTGAGGCCGGATTTGAACTCAGGTCCTCCTGACTCCAGGGCCGGTGCTCTACTCACTGCGCCACCTAGCTGCCCCTTCCTAATTATATTTTAATCTGGTTCCGGTTTTCCTTGGGAGCACTGGGGGTGGGCATGGGCACGTGACCCCATATTTGATGCCTCTGGCCTATAGCACCAGTAGGATAAGTGACTTGCCCAAGGCTGCACAGGCAGTGTGTGCCGAATCCAGAATTTCCCAGCCATCTCTATGTATTGTGCCATAGATGCTAAGACTGCTGTTAATGGCAGAGGTGAGCTACTGTGTTCTTGGTGGGAATCTGCTACCCCTGCTGGAAAAAGCCAGTCCTCCTACCACCCTTCCCAGAGGTAAAGGAGCAGCTCCATTTAAGAAGGATGGTCAGATAGAAGCACTAGGTTTTTATCTCCTTCCACGTTGAAATTTCTCTGGTATCTCACGATAGACAAGAGCTTCCACAAATAGCCTTGAGGCCTGTGAAAGACAGTATAGCACAGTGGGAAGAACACTGACTTTAGAGTCAGAGGGCCTGAGTTCAAATCTTAGCTCTGTTATATGCTACCTCTGTGATCTGTATCCTTTCTGGCCTTCAGTTTGCTCACCTGTAAATGAGGGTATTGAACTAGAGTCCCCTCTCAAAACCTATGTTCCTAACACAGAGGTAGCAGGGAATGGAAGATACTGAAATCAGGATAGACATGGACTCAAGTTCTGCCTCTGACATATACTGGCTGTGTGTCCCTGGGTAAGTTAAGAGGTTAAACTCTCAGTGCCCCAGGCAATTTTCTAACACCTTAAGTTACAGAGAAGCTGAGCTTCTTCTTGGGTAGTAAGAGCTGTTACACTGATTAAAAAAAAAAACCTGACATAATAATAATAACCCACATTTGGAGGGTCTTTAAGGTTTATTGAGGGTTTCACACATACTATCTCATTTAACCCTCAACAATCCAGTCTGGAAATGCTATTAACATTCCCATTTTATAGATAAGGATATAGATACTGAGTCAAACCAGTAAGCATTGTGCCAAGCCCTGGGGAGGTTCAGAGAGGTGAAGTAATAACTGGCCACCATCACACAGTGTGTGTCTGAGACAGGGCTGGTGAATGCCGAGTTCATTCCAGTAGGCCCTTTGCAGAAGCTGACAGAGAAGTAGCAATGGAAGCAGCCCAGCCACACTTTGCAGAGTCTTTTGTTTGCCTTGAGAAATTTGCAGACCTTCCCTGAATGTCTTTCTGCCCTGGTTCCAGGAGTTCTGTCCAGGCAGGGGAACAGGCAGTCCCAGGACCCCTCAGGCACTGGGCTACTCTTAACATCAGTTAGTCAGAGCAGATGAACAGGCCTCAGGACTAACCATTCCCCAGCCCCATCAAAAGAAACAGCCAGGAAATGCAACCGTTTGCAACCCAAGGTTCAGCCTCCCCAGCTCACCCTCCTACCTCCCAGCTCCTCCTTGCCCAGGCACCCCAACATGCTGCTTGCTAGGGTGGTTGAGATGCCTTTTATTTGGCATTCTGTTAATTTGCTAAACATTGTTTTGGTGCTGGTGATTGTGGAATATCAAAATGCTCTGGCTGGTTTATAGAAGGAGCTGCCCAGGAGGCCAGAGCACAGTGCACAGGATGCCTGAGCCTCCCACAGGTGCAGAATATTCCCTTGGGCTACAGGGCCCAGAGTCCTTCGCTAAGAGAGGTGCATGGGAGCTCCACTCAGGGATCTGGCTGGCTCTTTAACCTGCTCCTCCCACTGGAGCTTGGGGGTGGGCGCAGGAGCTGTTACAAGTAGGTGGCACAGCTGTTTGCTTTGACTGGCTCCCGTACCTAGGGGATCCTAACCACACAGTTAACGTTGCAAGATGAAAATGGCATTTAGATTTTAATAAACTCACCCTATTTCTTTGTTTCGGGAAAAACAGGAGGGGAGGGGGGCAGGTGCTGTAAAAACAGCACAAAACAAACAAAAAAAACCAAACCAAAAGGAAAAAGCCCAAAAATCCACCACCAGGCTGCCAGTTACATGCCAGGGGCAGGCAGAGCCCACCGAAGGGACTAAGGCTTCTATGCTCTTTCCTTACCAGAGAGAGGACTATTAGATTAATTTGGGGATAGGGACAAGGGCAGGAATGGTGTGTCTCTCCCAAACACCTGCCTCCTGCCTCTTAGCACATATGCCTGGTTTTCCAACTCGCGAGCCTTATTTTTTTATGGTTTTGTGCATTTTCATTTACACCAGCATGTATATTTTATAAGTCTATGTGTACATATTTCTTGGTGATTTACTTGTAAATTTCCTAAATGGGGAAGCCACACAAAGGTCGCCAAGCTGTGGTCTGAATTAAATAGCGTTTCCTAATAGGAAATGATAATGCAGACGGCAGAAACATATAGGCAAAGCGGGAAATGCATTTTCAACTGGAAAGTTATTGAGTGTTTATAATCAAGGAGCTGATTCTGAAAGGAGGGGGTGAACTTGCCCCCTTCCCTGTCATATAAATCACTGAATGCTCTTAAAGTTGTCATCCTGAAGGTCTAAATCTTTCTAGCTTTGGCTTCTGAGTTGTCCTAGAGAAATAATATATCCACATGTACACATGTGTGCCTGTTTCTAGTTGTCCCCGCCCATCTCTCTGCACATATTTTGAGGGTGGTCTCAAGAAGTAAATTTTATAAATGTTATTTGTAGGGTGCCTAACAATGTTGCAGGCTTTAGGAATGCAATTACTTTTATTTATTAATTATTTTTAGACGACTCAAGTGTGAAGGAAGGAGAAAGCAATTTCAAACAATTCTGATTATTATTATGAGTTCACCTGTAACAACCTCAAAAGTGTTAGGTGCTGTCGAATCCAATCTAAGATCAATAAATAAATTGGGAAAATAAAAGAAAGACAGTGTACTACCATTAGGAGAAAGCTGCAGTCTTTTACTCTATCTTGGACATTTTTAAAGCACAGTGAATAGAGCACCGAACTTGGAATCAGGAAAACTCATCTTCATGAGTTCAAATCTTGCCTCAAACATTTATTAGTTGTGTGACCCTAAGCAAGTCACTTAACCCTGTTTGCCTCTGTTTCCTCATCTGGAAAATGAGCTAGACAAAGAAATGGCAAATCGCTCCAAAATCTCTGCCCAAGAAAACCCCAAATGGGGTCAGGAAGAGTCCACTATGACTGAAACGACTCAACAACACCAAGTTGTGTTCAAGGAATGTGGAATGAATATAAGCTTCTTCAGGGTAAGGATAGTTTCCTATTTTTGTCTTTGTATCCCTAGCTCCTTGAACAATGCCTGCCACATAGTAAATACTTAATAAATGCTGCTATTGTTAATAGGATCCTTGACTTAGATCTGGAAGCAACCTTAGAGGTACTCTAGTATGATTCCTTCACTTCATAGATGAGGAAATCCGACTAAATACTTCCCTAATGTCACACAATTATCAGAGTTGGGATTTGAAGTAGGGTTTTTGGATTTCAAATCTGATTCTCTTTGTTACATGATATACCTGACATGACTGGGTAATTGTAATTATAAAATGATATAATACTTTTCATTTTTTGTTTGTTTCTTATTATTTTGACTATGATTATGGTTATTATCAATGCCTTGTAATATCACAAGTATGGGATTTGAACTGGATGTCCTCTAAGACACCTTCCAGCTCTAAATCTATGATCCCATTCCATGAGATTCCACGTTCTTCTTTCATGACAAGTACTGTGATTGATTAGCAGCCCGGACTCTTATCTCTGAATTATGAGATTGAAGGGGTCTCCTCGAGGGTACAGAGGTGGAATGGAAATCTTCTACCCTATTCAGTTCTGTACATTACTTTCTTCTGCAGCACTTGCAATGACTTAACCTATTTCTATACTACCCAGAAGCCCAATGTCTTGCATTTGCCTTTGAGAATTTCAAGATGGCTTGGGGATGTGTGCCACTATGGCCAATGGCTCTCTATTTCTTCCATCCACGGAGAAGGAAATGTGCTTCTAGAAGCTTATGAGGAAGATAATAGTGGTCTATAGGGAGGGAGGAAAGGTTGAGCAGATTGGTTGTTCTCCTTCGTAACTATTGCTTCTCCACTCTTCACCTTGTTCTCCTTGTTCTCGGGGGCATGCTTTCAGAGCATCTGGAGCCAAAACAATAATTCAGGATTATCAAGAGGGTTCTTGGACAATTCCAGTAAAGGCAATGGCTTTGGCAGAAATGTTGGTCCTATTTTAACCGATGGAAAAACTAAAACGTTGACCTTATTATGTTAGGACTGTCACAGAACAATCACAGACAGTTGGGTTTGGCAAGGGATTATGGGCCATCTCATCTAGTCTCTTTAATTTGCAGGAAATTGAGACTTGTCTAAAATGAAAGAGAGCTCCTGGTTTCTTGTCCTTAACCTAGTGATCTTTAATCAGTCTAAAAACTATAGTGTCGAAAACAGGAGATCCAAGCTGGCAAAGTGTACGTTGAACTTTTTGAGCCTATCCTGATTCTTCTGGTTGCTAGTCCTCCCCCTCCCCCTGTTACTTTGAATTTACTTTGCATGTGTATTTTATTTACTTACATGAAAATGTTTTCTCCCTATAGAATGTAATCTCCTTGAGGACAGAGACTATTGCACTATTTTGTATTTGTATTTCTAACACTAATGTTTAGTATATAGTTGGTGCTCCATAAATTCTTAATGAGTAAATGAATTGTTAGCTTTAGGAATAAATCTATTTGTTTTTTGATCCTTTCTTACCAGGGATGTCTGAAAGCACAATATTATGTCTAACTATTGCATACTTCTCTCTTTTAAAAGATCTTCGTAAGATTTCCCAGTACAATGGAAAGAACACTGGTTCCATAGTCCGAGGGCTATGGAATGTGTGGGTGTGAATCCCATCTCTGGTGCATATTGCCAGGGTGACTTTGGATAGATCATTTTATTTCCCTAAGGGCCTAGTTTCTTCAACTGTAAATTAGTAGTACTAATTGTTAAAGTGTACTACTGATCGATAATTGTCAAAATATTTGTTAAAAAAAGTAGCAATGTTTATTAGTGAAATAGACTGGGTACACAAAATTCCAAAGCATATGAGCATAGTAATATAGGGTTGCTAGACCCAAAGAACACAGTCACTGGGATAAGGACTCGCTATTTGACAACCACTGCTGGGAAAATGGGAAAAGAGTCTAGCAGAAACTGGGCATAAACCCGCACTTCACACTATATAACAAGGTAAAGTCCAAATGGATATATGACTTAGATATAAAAGGTGATAACATAAACAGATTAAGGGGATAAGGAAGAAATTACCTTTTAGCTCTACAGACAGGGGAGGAGTTCATGAACAAACAAGGGAGATAAAATGGACAGCTTTGATGACACAAATTTAAAAAGGTGTTATACAAACAAAACCAATGCAATTAAAATTTGAAAGGAAACAGGTAACTGGGAAAAATTTTTGAGGTAATTTTCTCTGATAAAAGTCTCAAATATATAAAACAGATTCAAACTTATAAGGCCAAGAGTCATTCTTCAATAGGGAAATGGTCAAAAGACATGAATAGGAGGTTTTCGAAGGAGGAAATCCAAGCTACCAACAACCATATGAAAATAATGCAAATCACTAATAATTAGAGAAATGCTATGTCTTGTAGTAAATAGAGCATTGGACTTGGAGCCAAGAAGACCATAGTTCACATCTAGGTTCAGAAGCTTACTAGATGTGTGACCCTGGGCAAATTATTACTCTCTTTTTGCCTTAGTTTTCTCATCTGTAGAATGGAGTTAACAATAGGACCTAGTTTGGGGGCTTGTTATGAGGCTCAAATGAGACCTTATTTGTAAAGTGCTTTTTAGGGAGGGCAGGAAGTACTTACATGCCTACTTTGTGCCGGGCACTATACTAAGCCCTTTGAAAATATTTTCTCATTTGATCCTTTGGGAAATTTAAAGTGCCATATAAATGCTAGCTTTTATCATTGTCATTCTTATATGTAAATTAAAGCAATCCTGAAGTTCTATTTCATTCCTGCCAGTTTAGAAATAATAAGAGAAAAGGAAAGTAACGCTTGTTGGAGGGGCTGTGGGAAAATAGGCACACTGATGTACCGTTGGTGGAGCTGTGAATTTGTTCACCATTTTGGAAAGCAATTTGGAACCATGCCCCAAAAGTTATTAAACTGTGGACGTTCTTTGACCCAGAGAACCTGTACAACAACTATGCCCCAGAGAGATCAAAGAAAGAGGAGAAAAAGTACATTATGTACAGAAATATTTCAAGTGGCTCTTTCTGTTATAACAAAGAACTAGAAACTTAAGGGGATTTGGGAATCCCTAAACAAATTAGATGTGAATATAATGGAATATTATGCTGTAAGAAAAGATGAGAAGAACCAAGACAGCAATTTGTACAATAACAACAAAATTATAAAACTTTTGTAGGACTTAAGGACTATGATCAAGGCAATGATTAGCTTCAGTTCCAGAGGAATGATGATATAGATATGACCTACAATAAGACATACATTTTCAGACATGGCCAGGTGTGGCAGCTATTTGGTACAGTGGGTAAAGTCCCAGGCCTGGAGTCAGGAAGACCTGAGTTAACATCTGGCCTTAGATACTTCGTAGCTATGTGACCTTGGGCAAGTGCAAGTCACTGAACTTTAGGGCAGCTAGGTGGCACAATGGACAGAGCACTGGGCCTGGAGTCAGGAAGACCAAATCTGACCTTAGACACCTATGAGTTGTGTGACCCTGGGCAAGTCACTTAACCCTATTTGCCTCAGTTTCCTTATCTATAAACTAAGCTAGAGAAGGAAATCACAAACCGTCCAGTATCTTTGACAAGAAATCCTCAAATGGGGTCACAAAGAGTCAGATGTGACCGAAATACTGGACAACAACAATATAAGATGTTATTTACCTGTTAAAACACTTATCCCTTTTCCTACTACATATCTGTGAGAAGCCAGATTTTCTTCACATATTTCATTCGAAACAACGTAACTATCTCAGTAAATTGAATGCAGAAGCAGATATGAGAATCTAGAATTAGAGATTCGGAAAAATATGCGAAACAGGGTGATTCTTCTCACTATTTTAAAAGAAAAAATAGCTATTTCTCATAAAACTGTTACTTATGTTAACATATAATAGGTTTATTGTTATTCTAAGTGGATGGATAAATATTTTTTTAAATTATCTGTTTTAATTTTTGATATGGTAAATATTAATATATGTAACCCACAAAACCAAAAACTTTTGGGGGTCCTCAATAACTTTTAAGAGTATAAAGGAGTCCTGAGGCTAAAATGTTTGAGAACTGCTGGTGTAGTAGATAGAATGCTGGGCTTAGAGCCAGGGACACATGGGTTCAAATCTTAACTCAAATATGTGCTAGCTAAGCAAGATATATTACCCTCCGGGCCTCAGTTCCTTCACCTAAAAAATGGGGATAGAAAAACTCACAGGACTCTATTCTCAAGGTTGTTATGAAGCTCAAATGAGATGATATATTTAAATTATTTTCCGAACTTAAAACTGCTATGTAAGTGGCATTTAAAAAATCATTAGTGTCCTTCAATGCCCAGGCTTTGGTATGGGTGAGGTTGTCACTACAGTCTATGCTGTCCTTCTCTTTTTTTCTCAAGGGTGGCTGTGGCTATCACCATTAGAATCTAGAGAGGATCTCTGATTTTCTGGATGGATTTAGCTCTCTGTGAGAGCATAGCTTTCAAATTTGACTTCCCTTGATAGGTTCTATGATCCAGAGTTAGAAAGAACATCGAGGTAGGACTCTTTTTACGTAACACTTTAACGTTTGCAAAACTCTTTACCTGTATTATTTCATTTGATCCCCACGACAACTCTGTGAGGCAGATGATTTTATTATCTCCATACCACAAATAAGGCAGCTGAGGTTAAGAGAAGTTAAGTCACTTGCCTAAGGTCACACAGCTAGTAAATGTCTGAGGCTGGATTTGAACTCAGATCTTCCTGACTTGAGGTCCAGTGTGCCATCCTCCATTCCAAGAGACACCGTCTTGTCCAGTCATTTTATAGATGAAGACACTAAAACCTATAGAAAAGAAATGACTTACCTAAGGTCATGCATGTGCTAAGTGGAAGAACTGGGATTCAGTTCAAATCTGGTGACGTTAAGTTCAGAATTCTTTCCACTGCACTGCATTGCTTTATTTTCTTAACCTTCACAGCTGACAGAGCTCCTCCCAGCTGGCTTTGCCTAGGGACCCTAATACGCTCAGCTGGATTTCCTAGGAATTAAAAAGCCTTTTTGGTTGTTGGCTGCTTGGGGAGACCCAAGAGCTACTCACTTGGGAAGCTTGGGTTGTACGCTTTCCATGAATAATTCTGCTAGCAGGCAGTGGAGGCCTTCTAAGGACATGGTACCACCTCTCTCCTGGAGCCAGTCAAGCTCACCAAGGTCCTGTCAAGCAGAGAAATGTTTGCCCGTGATTTTAATGACAGTAGAATGTTTGGAAGAGCCAGAGACGAGGAGGGACAGGCTCCAAGAGAGGGGAGTGTATAAGAAGTCTTTGAGACATAGAGATTTCATATCCTTGGAAACAGGAATGAATGATTTAAAGCTTATTTGTTTATGTTTGTTTATCATTTGGGTGCCTAGTGTTCCTATGATATAATTTGCTTCACAATTTTAGGATCCTATTTTACATACTAATAACACCTTACACTTTCTGTATATAGTGCATTTCATCCAGAGACTGTGTGGGTATCTATCTATAGATACACAGACTCTCCTGTTTATCTACACAACGTAGTTAATACTGTACGTAGAGAAGGAGAGATATCGAGTTACCCAGCCCTGACAAACTCTTCATCAATGAAATGTTCCATTGGAGGAGGATAAAACATAGCAACAGAATTCCTATAGGCTTTCAGAGGCTGCTGACTGCATTGATTGAGTAAGCTGAAATGGGAGTTCTTTCTCTTTTCCCTTCTACTATTCAGCCCTGGGCAGGTAAACACAGCAAAAAGAGGCAATGAGAGTTTTGCTTTCCATTCAAAGTTCCAGTCCTTTGTCCACTGTCAGTCAATAGTCAGTCAATAATTATTTACTTAATGCCTACTATGTGCCAAGCACTGTGCTAAGCGATTTCATAATCTAATAAGCATGTTATAGATACTTAGGAGAAAGATCTGTGTTTTTGTTCAGTTCAGGGAACTCTTGGGCTGGAAACTCTATCCACCTAAGAAAATTGCAACCCATCTCAGATTTCTTCCATAATTCTCCAGGCAATGCTTGTGCCACATAGAAGTTAAGTGACTTTCCCAGGCTCACACAGCTGGTAAGTGGTAGTGGTAGGATTGGATGCCAGATCTTCCTGACTCTAAATCTAACTCCCTATCAATAATATCTACCTTGGCTCTTAAGAGTGGAAATTAAAACACTCTGGGAAAAATGGATTGAGTTCTCAAATGTCCTTAGAATATAGTTCTATAAATTGGTTCCATTATCATAACAAATTGAGCAGTACAGCGTTGTTAACATATTTGCCAAATTTTGGTCCCTTGTGTCTTGATATGGCTTAGATAGGAAGCTATTTTATGATATGCAACTTCAATGTTTCCAAATCTAGACCAAGAATCCCAACCAGAGCCGTGGATCGAGTTTGTAACAATGGCAGTTCATGAAAGTTTATGTTGATGTTTTCCTGATCAATCTATCCAAAAGCACTTTTTTTCAGCACATGCTATGTGCTAGGCTCTGAGCATATAAAGACAAAAGTGAAACATTCCCTAACCTCCAGGAGCTTATCTTCTAACAGAGGAGACAACATGTGCATAAACAAAGACATGCAGAATGTAAACAAAATGCATACAAGAAAATTTTAGGGGACTTACCTTCTAATGGAGGAGACATGTACATAAATAAAGATAGGCAGAATGTAAATAAAATAAATACAAGAAAATGATAGGGGGCATCAGGAGCTGGGAGGAAGATGAAGGGCTTCATATAGAAGATGGGGCTTGAACTGAATCTTGAAGGAAAGGAGACATTCTAGGAGATATGTGGGTGACTAGTTTGCTGTTGATGGGGCCACCTTTAGTGCTCGGTTTCTTGGAAAGGAACCACTGAATGTTAAGAATGTTAAAGCATCTGGAGAGGGGAGAAATTGAGCTAGAGTTTGGTTAAGGCTTTCTGTGGGTAGCTTTCTGGTTATGAAATAATAGGAAACACATTTACCCAAACCCATATCCAAGGTAAATTAGACATCAAGGTGTTCTTTCAAGAGCTATGAGCTGGTTTCTTTGATGCATGTCTGCCTGGCCATGCCTCTCTAACTCTTGCCTAGGATAGAAGAGGAGCATCCTTTCTTTGAATGGAGGAGGTCTAGCTTTGCCAGCTAGTAAATATTTCATGTCATCATACCCTTCTTCTGACCTGTCCCCACTTTGGAACTCCTCCCCTCCCCCACTATTTTGGATGCTATGTGAATTTGTAAAGTTTAAAGGCAAACCTGTTTCATACTTCCAGGACCCCAAAGCAGGGTTGACTCTGCCAAATTAGAGCTATATATTAGCAGGTTTTTATAATGGAGCTTGGGGTGAAGTGGTTCCATCTGAAGGAGACCTGAGCAACAGTGAGTATTTGCTATTTGTTGGGTAGTTAATTAATGAACTGATGTAGTGGAAAGGGAGCTTGACTGGGCATTGGTGTGCTCAGCTTTCAATCTCCTCTCTGCTGCCTAGTGCCTGGGAAGTTTTGGTCAAGGGACTTTGCTTTTCTAGGCCTCAGTTTCCTCACATGTCAAATGAAGGAGTTGGACTAGACTAGAGCTTTTTAACCTGTGTGTGTGTGTGTGTGTGTGTGATGTGCCCCTTTTGCCCATCTTGTAAAGCCTGTGGACCTTCTCAGAATAATGATTTAAATGCATATAATGAAATATATAGGAATACAAAGGAGTTCAATTATACTGAAATAGTCATCAAAAGATATAAAGTTTAAAAACAAGCTCCTGGACCCCAGGTTAAGAAGCCATTGTGCATGATTCCTTCCAGCTTTAAATATCTGCTCCAGGTATGAAGGAAGGAATGCTTGTGAGAATTTGGGGGAACAGTGAGTAGGTTGGTATGGCTGGAGCTCACAGAGTATGAAGGGAAGGGAGTCATTTAAATTAAGCCCAAAAAGGTGAGTGTTTGTGGTCCTGTATGTGTGTGTGTGTGTGTTCCTGTTTTTTATAGCACATTTTGATTTTATCACCTAGGCTGACTTAGCAGGCTATAGGATGGTACATGCAAAGCATCATCACTGTGTGGTGAAATGGACTACTACAAACCGCCATCAGCATTATGGCATATAGGAATGTCTAGGTGGCAATAGATTTTCAGCCTTGCTCCTTTCTTGGTGATCTCCATTTGTAGAAATTTGTATTTAATTTATCTGACAAAATAGGCGTACTTTGGGATGGGTTCTGCTGTGTTGCTGGTATTACTTTCCCCTCCAACTTTTAACCCAGTGTGGCAGGAACGATGCTGGCTTTGTGTGGGCTGGACCCAGGGGTGGGCTCCAGGTAGCAGTGGCCCCCTCCTGTCCTTCCTTCTTTTCTCTTCATTTCTGCTTTCTCACTCTCCCTTCCATGACTCTCTGGGCTTCTTTCATACCTGGCTGTCCTTTAAGGGTATGGGGATGCTCTTTGGTTGCTTTGTCATCTGAAATGTAAAAAGGCCCAGCCAAGTGGTAATTGATGTCAGAGAATACACCTGAGTTCTTCCTGCTTGGGGTAGGAGGTAGAGGGGTCCACAAGGAGAGACATTTCTCTAAGTTTTTGATCCGATAACTGGAGGTAGAGGCAAGTAGTACTTCAAATACTTTTAACTTTGAAGACTGTGGTCATCTCCAGTCATCCTGACCAATGTCTTGGCGCTGTGATGAGATGACCCTGGAGCTGAGAGAGAGGCTGATGACTTTGCGCAACTCTGCCCCACTTAAATCCAATTCGCTTGCAAGCCAAGACACCGCCCTCCTCATGTGATTGATCCTGTTCTAGAACAAAAGACAAACAACAACTTTGAAGATAGGTCTTTTAATCTCTTACTTAGTAAACTGGATTTTATTCCACTTTACAGAATATAAATGGCATATTGCATTTTAATCCTGGAGTTTGATTCATTGGCCAGGCCTAGATTACCCAGGATTCTACCCGAGACAGCAGCCTTCATTCTTCTGTATTTCTTCTAAAACAATTATCTATCTCCTGGAGTTTGATTCATTGGTCAGGCCTAGATTACCCAGGATTCCACCCGAGACAGCAGACTTCATTCTTCTGTATTTCTTCTAAAACAATTATCTATCTCAGGTTGGTTATCTATGTGCTGGCTGGGGAGAAAGGAAGAGTGAAGTTGAGGCAGGGGGAGATGAGGTACCCATGATCAGAACTGCAGGAATATTGTGTGTGCTAATTAATGTCCCCCTTGTCTTAGGCTCAAGAGGGATTCTTGGGTGCCTCCATTGAAAAGAGCCGCTATTGCTGCATGTGGAAAATGCCATCCATATGTGGAAGAAAGTGCCATCCCATCACCCTCAAAACCAGAGGTTTCTGGATTGAGGGTATCAAAGGTTCTCTTTTGTTCCCAAATAACAGTCTGGAGCAAAGCAGTCAAACACAAACAGCTCACAACATTTCTGAGTGGGGCCTGAACCGGATTAAAATGCAGGTCCTCTCTGACTTTAAAGTTTTGATGTGTTAATAAATATATATATATATATATACATATATGTATGTATGCATAATATATATACATGCTTATGTATATAGTTTTACATATACATGTTTACATAGTTATATATGTTTATGTATATGTATAGTTATAGATATGTTTATGTATATATAGTTATATATGTTAATGTATATATGTAGTTTTATATATACATGTTTGTGTATTTATATACTTATTTATGTATATATGTAGTTATGTTTATGTATATGTATAGCTTTATATATACATGTTTATGTATATATGCAATTTTATATATGTTTATATATATGTAGTTTTGTATATGTTTATGTATATATGTAGTTTTGTATATATATATTTGGTTTTCTAAGTCAACAAACAGCCCTTAATATGTTTGTTATGGTTTAGCAGCTTCCATTTCTATTTGCCTTTGATGTCATTAGTAAAAGAACATTGTATTTCTAGTCAAAAGATGGGGATTTGAATCCCGCTTCTGCAACTTTGCTATCTGTGTGGCCTTGGCAACAGGTCACATGACCTTCTGGCTCTCAGATTTTTGCCTATGAAATGAAGGGAGTATTGAATCAATCCACAAGCATTTATTGTGTCCTGGGAACTATATTTGGTCCTGAGGATATAAATACCAAGCATGCCACCCTCTAACTTGATGACCTCTAAAGTCCCTTCCAGATCAATAGCTATTATCCTATGATTACAGAGCTCTCTTATTGCAAAATTCATGGAAATCTATGGAGCTGTCTTGTTGCCATCATGGTTTCTAGTAAGTGAATGGTCACCAAATCACACTAGTGTTGGGGGTTTTTCGTGATCCAATCGTCCAGAAGCTTATCCTTTTCCAGGCTGAAGCAAAAGGAAAAGATGGCCTTAGCTTCCTCATCTGTAAAATGAGAGGATTGGACTCATTGACCTCTAAAGGTCTATCTAGCTCTAAAGTCATGCTTTAATTCTGTCCTAGGACTTAATTCATGGCTCGGGCTTTCCTTTCTGTTGTTTTCAATTCTGTCTTTTTTCCCCCAAGTGGTGAATGTGGATTAACAACTTGACTTGGAGGCCTGACTTTAGCCCAGGGTAACTGGAACCTGCTGGGATATTATGCCCCCTCCCCAACCAGTATTTATAATAGAAATAAGCTCTTACAATAAAGTCTCTCCAACAGGCCTTGTAATGATAATCACACTAGCAGGTGCCACCACAATAAAGAAACCAGCCTCCCCATGAACAGATATTAAATTAAAAAGATCAATCAATCTGGATCCCAAATTCTAGTCCCAGCATCATTCCTTCCAACAAGGGAGGGCAACCCAGTTCATCAGTGCATGGTAACAGGTGAAAGGCCTTCGGATTGGCTGGATTGTTTTTGCAGCCCGATAACAGGCTATTGTTTTCTTTTTGTTTTTTTTTCTTCTCTCCTTGTGATTGTCATTGCTGAATTTGTAAGTAAATGATGCAGGAAATACTCATGACTCCAAGACATGAGGACAGCAATGTATCCCCCACCAGCTCTTTCTCCCTGCCTCCTCTCCCCCTTTCTCTGTCTTTCTGTATCTGTCTCTCTGATTCTCTGTCTCTGTCTCTCTCTATATATATGTATCTGTCTCTGTCTCTCCCTTTTCTCTTCCCCTTTTCT
>CM053623.1:26971480-26985015 GCA_028646595.1 Phalanger gymnotis | reverse complement strand
CCTTTTTACTCTCTAAAGCCTAGCATGATGCCTGGCACATTAGTAAGCACTTAATAAATCCTTATTGTCTGCCTTTCCATTCTGCCGAACTGACAATTGGGCAGTGTCTGTTAATAGTGTTGGAAACCAGTCTTAGATGGTTTTGTTGTCTTGGGACTGGTCACAAGAAACAACTCAGGAGGCTGCAGTGGAATTTTAACCAAGTCACTTGATATGGACAAAGGCACTGGGACTCTTATTGTCAAAATTCCATCCAGCTTTGTGTTGTTACAATGGGTCCTCTCAGCAACTGCAGTTGGGTCACAGATGTTTGCCTTCTGAGTCTGGAAGTATTTCTGCAGAAGTTTGTCTGTGAATTTGAATCCTGATCATCGCCAGAGTGTTTAGGCACAAGGTGTTCCTCTTTAAGGCTTATAGGGCTGATTACCGATCAGCAGGGAGTAGTGGACAGAGTGCCAGCCTTGGAGTCAGAAAGACTTGGGTTCATATCCTGCTTCAGACACACAGTGGCTGGGTAACTTCTCTATGACTCTAGAGAAGAGGCTGATCTGTATCTGTGGAAGGAGATTGCTCCCAGGGAGTGCTCCACACTGATATGCCTCATACATAATGGGTGCTTAATAAATGTTTGTTGACTGATGAAATCACAAGTTCTGAAGAAAAAAATAAAACAAACAAAATGAGAAGTTGACTAGTCCAGGGTCAGTAATATACTATATTTTCCCATCTGGAGATCTATGGAATTCACTGGACAGTTAAGATGGAATATCCTATATTGTTTTGGTCTCATCCCTTAGCGTTATGTAGTGAAAGTCTAGTGTATTAGATTTGGCTTCAGGTTCCAACTTCACCAATTATAACTCCCTTTCTTGATCCAGACCTCTCATTTCGTCATTGTGAGGGAAATCCTTGGTGAGGAAATTCTTTCTACCAAAGCCAATTGGGAACCATTCTGGGGCTCTTACTATCAGAGAGCTATAATAGAGGCTAAGGCATTTGCCCAGGATCACATAGCCAGCATGTGCTCAACACGGCACTTGAACCCAGAGCTTACGGGTTCTGGAACTGACAACCATCTTACCATATAGCCTCACATAAGAAAAATGAACACTGTTGGCATTTTTTTTTTAGCATTTTAAAGTTTGCAATATACTTTACAAACCTCATCTTTCTGAATGGGCACACCAACACTAAGAGGTAGGAAAGGCAAGTGTTGGCATTCTTATTGTGCAGATGATCTCATGTGAGTTAAGCAGTTTGCCCGTGGCCAGAAAGCTAGCCAGAATTAACAGTGGGAAGGAAGAATTAGCAGAGGAAAGAGAAGGGAGAGAAAGGAAGAAAGAGAAATGAAGGAAGGAAGGAAGGAAGGAAGGAAGGAAGGAAGGAAGGAAGGAAGGAAGGAAGGAAGGAAGGAAGGAAGGAAGGAAAGAAGGAAGGAAGGAAAGAAGGAAGGAAGGAAGGAAGGACTCATATAGTTCAACTGGTCAGTTCCAGTTGGGTTTGAACTTACATCTTCTTGACATCATATTCACTTCTCTAGCCAGTAGATCATGCTGATATTTCCTGTCTACATCATCATGTAGCCAGCCATTTTGCCACTTTGAGCCTCAATTTTTTCAACTGTAAAATAGGGATAGTAAAGAGTCAGAGTACTTTCTCTATAAGGTTGTCGTGAGGAAAGCAAGTTACATAAATGGGAGGTATTTCAGGAGCCGTTTCTTCATCTGGCAAAACCACTAGACATATTTATTTGATTAATTTGAATTGTTGCTTTGTTCTTCATTTTTGAAGAGGATCATGACATCGGGGAGGTGATGCCATGATATACAAGTGAATTGGATTTTAGTGAGGGAAGGCTGTGCAAAATCTCCAGCCTCACTTTCTCCTCTGGAGACATCTGTGTCCAGGGGCAAGATATAGATCAGGATGACTGGAGATGGTCCTAGATGCAGTGGGAGACCTTGGTCTTTCTAAGCTAAGGTCTTCAACAGGTCTCAGTTTGTCTGAGGAAACACCGATTCAGTGATTAAATCAGGAAAGAAATGAGGCAGAGAATAGCCTCTTTCACCTAGTCAAAAAAAGAAAAAAAAGAAAAAAATCAACCTGGGGAGGGAAGACCCTTAGGGTTTCTGGTCAAAACAAAACAATTGCTATTTACATTCACTCTGAGCTAAGCAAGGCCCAAACAATGACCAAGTGGAATTTGGCCTTGGACTAATAGGCCAATCAATGAGATCCATACTGATTTGGGTTTAAAGCAAAAAATTTATCTGGGAAACCCCAGGATATTTTGTGAGGTTTCAGTGATTAAAATTTACATTCCTTTGGGTAGAGCACCCGTAGGTGAGGATATGATACCATATGTGAACAGAGAGAAGGGAAGGGAAGAGAGAGGAAGGAAGGAAGGAAGGAAAGAAGGAAGGAAGGAAGGAAGGAAGGAAGGAAGGAAGGAAGGAAGGAAGGAAGGAAGGAAAGATGGAAGGAAGGAAGAAAGGAAGGAAAGAAGGAAAGAAAGAAAGGACTTATGTTATTCAACTGGTCAATTCCAATTGGGTCCCCAATGGGGCAGCTCCTACTACTACTCAAAGAGGTTGTTGTTTGTCCTTCTGTCTTGAAGAGGACTGTGACATCAGGGAGGTGATGCTACAACATGCGAACGAACTGGATTTAAGTTAGGGAGGGCTATGCAAAGTCACCAGCCTCACTTTCTCCTCTGGAGCCATCTGAGTTCAGTAGCAAGATATAGATCAGGATGATTGGAGATGGTCCTTAATTTGAAATTCCCTAAAAATACAATAATAATGTGTTGGAGACACTACTTGGAATTCCCATTTGTGACTGATTTATGGATGATGTGAGCAAACCATTTGGGGTTGCAAAATAAATGTATATCAAGTTCTAAATTAATAATAAAAGAGAAGACTAAGGAAAAGAACATTTTAAAAAATCCAACTAGCAGAAAACCCCCACAAAAAGACAAATTCATTTTCAGCGGCATATGCACCAAAGATCTCTCTCCCTTCCTTTGATTCAGGACATGATTCACTGGTGATTGAACTTTGAAGAAGAGAGTGGGATATGCAAACTAAGGAGAGGAGGGGACTATTTTTATTAAATCATTTTATCAATCACTGACTGAAATATCCACCCTCCCTGCTGTTCCCCATTTTGAATGTTTTCATGTTAGGAAGGGAAGACATGCAGGTGCAAGCTGTCTGCTTCCCTTTCCTCAGTCAGAGTCCAAACCAATTTACCCTTTTCCCCCACCCTCTCTTCTGCTCCCTAAATGTCTGTTCCATTCCCCTTCCATCCTCCCCTCAAAGTATTGCCAGATCTAGGGTACCAAAATATTTCACCCGATTTAAGGCTTGGTTCAGGCAAATACCTGTGAAGAGATATTCCATCACATTTCTCAACTTGATACGATGTGCTCATTTCTGATGAAATGTTTCTTCGCTATTTTGAAAGTGTGTGAAAGTTTACTAAGGATATTTTTTTCCATATGATGGAGACTGTGAAGAAGGAGCCATGGTCCATCAGAACTGGAAATCAATTTGGAGAGACAGGGTTATGATAGGAAGGGGCAGGGAGTGGAGGAGACTAAGTATATTGGGGGGGGAGAGGTAGATACATGTGAGGAGTACAGAAATCTTGTTTGATGGTTGGAAGTAGGACAAAAATGGCTAGGTGCCTCTGCACCTTTTCATTCAACTGCTACTAACTACTACTATTCCTATAGTCATTACTATAGTGGTAGTAGTAGTAGTAGTAGTGATAGTGGTAGTGGTGGTAGTGGTGGTAGTGGTGCTGGTAGCAGCAGCACTGGCAGCAGCAGTAGTGGCAGTAGTAGTAATAGTAGTAGTAGCAGCAGCAGCAGCAGCAGTAAGGGTGGCATGGTGTAGTAACAATCTTGCTAGCAGCTGCTGTGGGGGTGAAAAACCAACAACGACCAGCTCACAGAATGCTGCAAGTCCAGGTTCCTTTGATCTGCTTTACTAAGGAAAGCAACGTTAAGGAGTTAACAATCTTACTTTAATCCAGCATACAAATATCATTCACTTAGTTCAGGGGAAAAAGCCAGCACCCCGAACTTCAGAGCAAATATAATCAAATTACAAACAAACCAAATACAATTTGTAGTTACCAAGAAAACCATTAACATCTGAGTTCAGCCGGAAGGCCCTTAAAGCGGCTGCCCAGAGTCCTGCCTCCAGGAGTGAGAGCCTTAAGCAAATAGCTCTGTCTTCCCTTGTTATGCACTCTTTAGCTGTCATCAAACATCAGCAGAACTTAAGCTCTTACTATTGGCTCTGGAGTTAGCACCTCCCTTCATTGGCCCCATCTGGAGCCCCACCTTAGTTACCAATTCACACCCACATAGGCTTAGCACTTAATAGATAGGGGTTTGGGCCTGGGGCTTAGTGCCTAGTAAGACTCAATCAAAGACACTAAATTAATCAAAGGAAACAAAGGCCAAGCTCTTCAAGGATCCCCAATACACATGGCCAGGGAAATCATACTTCTGATGCTTCAAACCACTGGGATTCTCTAATAATATTAGGTGAAGTGTCGAACTGGGGTCTTTTGCTGCCCTCTTCTCCCTACTATATTTCCTTTCCCAACCCAGTACTCATATGGAACACATGATTTGACAGAATAATCGAGTCTGTAGTATAGTGAGGTATTAAATAAAACATCTACAAAGTTTTAAAAATCCATTTTGTTGTTTATAGTTTTCCCCTGATATAGTCCCCAGCCCCATAAGATCCTCTCTCATATCGAAAGAAAAACAATTAAGCCAAACTGCCTGATGCAGTGGCCACGTCTGACAGAATGTGCCGCCTTCGGGGCTGTCGTTCTTCACCTTCCTACCAAGATGAGAGAAGTGTGTTTCCTCATTTGTTGTCTGGGACCAAGATCAGTGTGTGTGTGTTTTACTCTGTGAGAGTGTATATGCACATGTTTGTATGTGGTATATATGCCACTTTTACATTGTTTAAAATAGACACTGAATGAACATCTATCTGCCCTCCTGGAAAGAAAATGCTGGTTGTGCCCATCAGTCTGTGCTTTTCACTGACCAATGGAGGCTGTTATTGTCATTTATGATGCTTGTATATTTCCATTTGTGGCAACAAGGTGATATAGGATAGTGACAAAGCTCTGGTTCTTGGGACAGATGATCAGATTCAAATCCCACTACCTATGTGACCTTGGGCAAGACAGGTAATTTCTATGAGCCTCAGTTTCTTCAGTGAATCGATAGCAATTTATTAACCACCTACAATGTGTCACTGTATCACCTGCGCTTAATATGTGCTCTGCTACATGCTTGGGATACAAAAGCAAAAATGAAGCAATTCCTCTCCTCAAGGAGAATCTATTCTAATAGAGGAGATAGGACTTTATATACAGAATAAATACAATGTAGTTTAGGGAGGGGTATAGCTAGCAGCTGAGGGAAACAAGAAAGACTTCTGGTAGAAGGTGGTGCTTCAGCTGAGTCTCGTAGATAGGCAAGGGATCTTATAAGGTGGAGGAGAGGAGAGCGCACATTGTGAGGAAATGGCAGCAAGAGCCCTAGGAACTGAAGTACCAGGGGTGGGCTTATTTTTAAAAATGAGGAGACTGGACTCAGTGACCTCTGACATAATAAGTTCTAAGGCCTTAAGGACATGAGCCTAACTCGACTGACCCTTCCCATGATGCCATCCTTCCCATCCTTCCAAGTTTTGCAAATCTTCTATGAGGTGGTTCCATCATTCACTGCTCTATTATGTACCCTTAAAAGTATTATCCCTTGATGGACCAGTAGATGAATGAGCCCCCAGTGAAACACATAAACTTTGCAGGGTTTTGGGCATCCTAGGCTTTAAAAAAAGTATTTTAAGATACCCAGATCAGAGATTACTTTTTCTGTTAGTTCTTCTTGAATATCATTTTAGATATTTAGTTTGGAGAAAATACTTGAGAAGGGTTGGGCCAATGTGGTAGCAGCAATAACAGCATCTGTCGTAAAGTATTTAGGGCAATGTAATGCAGAAGAGAGATTAAACTCATTATGCTTTGCCCCAGAGAATCCAATTTCAGCTCGATGTAGGGAAGTTTTCCCAACTGTTACCCAAAAGTGAAATGAGCTGTCTTGGGACATAGACCATCACTAGAGGTCTTCAAACAAAGGTTGGATCACCACTTGGGTCCAGAGTAGAGGGGATTCTTGTTCAGGTATGGGTTAGATTAGCCAGTCTCTGAGTTCTCTTCTAGTGCTGAGATCCTGCAATTTTGTGATTCTATTTTGGTGTTTAGTCTCTTTTACCAATGGGCACTCCAAACATTGAAAATTACATGGAAGTATTACAGAACACAGGAAATTTTAGGATAGGAAATCTCCCTAAATCTATTTGACTCTGCAGTAGTCTACCCCATAATTACTTTCCTTTGTAATACTTGTCTTCTTAAAAAATATATAGTATTTGCATAAATACACATATGTACAGAACGTATGTATTAGCAATGAGAACCAGTTTGGTGGCTTGAACCATAAATTCACTCTTTTCTTTGTAACGAGAGCCTACTTAAACTCCTCTAATACCCGGCTCTTTCTGGGCTCGGCTATGTGCCCTTCTTCTTTGTCTTCTGCGGTTAGTTCTTATAAATCCCTTCCACTTGGCTCTCTAGAAATTGGGGGAGTTCTCAGCAAATTCCCTTTCTACTTTATTCTTTACACAGGAATGTAAAGCAAATGTGTTTCCAACCTTTTTAAATAATTAAGGTCCTTGAGTCCTTGTATCATTCTGGCTGCCCTCTGTTGTACCTTCTTGATTTCGATAATATTCTTTTCATATTAATGCGATCAGTCTTGTAGAACTGCTCTCACTGCATTCCAAATGGAGACTCACCACTGGCCCCCCTCCATTAGAGTGTGATAATTGGCTTTGACCTGCATTCCACAGCTGTAAGGCTCACATGCTTGTTTCTTATATTTCCAAGGCCAGGTTGCAATTCCTTCTGCCTACTGCTCCTTCCTACCCCTTGCTTTCCAACGTCATTGTGATCTACCAGGTCTGAAACCTTGGAAGGATATGTACCCTTTGTGTGCTCCATCTCTCTCTCTCCCCCGTCTCTGTCTCTCTCTCTGTCTCTTCATCTCTGTCTCTGTCACTGTCTCTCTCTCTTTGTCTCTATGTCTGTTTCTCTTCTCTCTCTATCTCTTTATCTCTATCTTTCTCTCTCTGTGTCTCTATCTTTCTCTCTGTGTGTCTCTCTCTATCTCTGTCTTTCTGTCACTGTCTCGTGTCTCTCTTTGTCTCTCTCTATGTCTATTTCTCTTCTTTCTCTGTCTCTTTATCTCTATCTTTCTGTCTCTCTTTGTCTCTCTCTGTCTCTGTCTCTCTCATAGACATGCACACGCAACTGGTGCGGTCAAAATACACTTATTTCCCATGAGCTTGTAGGGTTGAGAGTAAAAGAACAGAATTTGAACTCATTTTCTTGCTGTGAATCTAATTCTCCTTTCACTGTATTATCAGCTTCCCGAATGATATACTGGACATTTATTTTTGTTTTTATAAACAATTGGTTGTTATGATTATAAATACTTTTTAAAGTGTATGCAAATAAGATTCTTCATTTTAAAAAATATCTATATCATCAAAGTCCCTCTGAGAGTAAGCACTCTGGTCTCTTTTTGATTTTAAAGCAGTGTACACATGAGGAATCACCGAGTTCAAATCCTGGTTCTACTCCTTATACCCATGTGACTTTGGGTAAGTTGGCTGACATCTCTGGGCCTCAGTTTCCTCATCTATAAAATGAGAGAGATTGACTAGATGACTTTTGGGGATCCCTTGGGACTCCCTTTTGGGTATCTGTCTATGATCCTATGACCTCATGAACTTTTCAGGAACATGTTTACACTGCAAAGTAACACCACCTGAACTCTTCTGTCTTCCCCTTCCTCTCATAACAGCCACGGAGGCATGGCTAGCCCCATGCACCAGTGAAAGCCCTATGGCCCAAGTGGAAGATGGCATTCACTAGTGTGCTATCAGTACAGGCAAAAGCAGAAGAGATTTCCACATGACTGCCTAGGTGGTAAAGACATATTCTTTCTTGAAATTCAACCTTAGAAACAGAATTTCTGTTTTTCAGTAGCAGACAAATAACAGCTCACCTACAATGTAGAGTGCATTATGACTTGGAGAGTACTTTGTTCTACATACACGTTTCTAGTGTGCTATGGCATTTGGGTCTACGTGGCTTGTCCTATATTTGCAATGTGGGTAAGTGTACATTTGTTTAGGTACCTAATTGAGTTGTTAGTCCCTCAAGATTATTCATTCATGTATCATAGGTGGCAGGGAGCCTTACCACAATTCTTTAGTCCTCATGACAACAGATTAAGAAAGAAGAAAGGCTGGTCTAAAAATGGCCTCATCTTAGATTCTTTGGTAGAAAATGGAAGTTGGGCAAAATTAGAAAGTATGATGTAGGTAGTATTTGATTGCACTGGTTACATCAATACTATTCGAAAGATGTCCTTAAAATCATCCCTTCATAGATTTAGAGCTGGAAGGTCATCTCATCCATTCCCCTCTTTTTCAGTACTGGAGGAGACAGAGGGAAGCTCAGTGACTTTCTCAAAGTCACAAAAATCAAGAAGCAAGATTTGTACCCAAGTTTTCTGACTCTAGAGTGAATTCTCTTCCTATGTCGTGTCCTTGCCTCCCAACTCCACCACCCATCCTTAATCATGCTCTATCCACTGCCCTTTCCTCCCAGCTCCTCCTTTCTAGGTATTAAGTGGAGCCCATTGTGACCTAAGAGATTGTAGTTGTTTCAGCCATGTCCAACTCTTTTTGACCCCACGTGGGGTTTTCTTGGCAAAGATACTGGAGTGGCTTGCCATTTTCTTCTCCAGCTCATATTACAGATGAGGAAACTGAGGGAAACAAGGTTAAGTGACTTGCCCAGAGTCACACAGCTAGCAAGTGTTTGAAGTCAGATTTGAACTCAAGTCATCCTGACTTCAGGCCCAGCATTCTATCCACTGTGCCACCAAGCTGCCCTGACCAAATAGATAAACAACTATATTTACATATCCAACTGTTTAGCGATTTATTGATCTCAGTCTTCATATAGGATGTCTACATGGACGTATGTATATAGTTAATGGATGTAGATTCAGATCCTGATACATAGACTCCACAAAGTCCTACTCTGATGCCTTAACGTGGTCTGGAGGCAAACCTGAGAAATTCATGCTGGGCTCTTCCATGTTGGAAAGCTTTGTTTGAATACAACCCCAGCAACAGACTGACTTTGCTTTCTGACGGACTGCCCAGCTATTACAGAGAGACTCTTTATCAGTGGGCTGGCCAATTGTAATGAACGTTTTGGCTATGAAACAAATTAAAAATAAAATATAAAAGAAACAAAGAAAAATACAAAATGACTTTTGGTTTTACCCAGCCCCCTTTTGCTTTTGAAATGACAATAGCAGAGAATTAGAAACGGAGGCAGAAGGTGCTAAGAATCACACAGTTTTTAGACCACCTCTAAATTTTAATTTGATTTTTAGGGCAGCTAGGCGATGGTAGCTAGAGTGCTGGGCCTGGAGTCAGGAAGACCCGAGTTCAAATCCAGCCTCAGACACTCACTATCTGTGTGACCTTGGGAGGGGCACCTAACCTCTATTTGCCTCAGTTTCCTCAATTGTAAAATGGGAATAGCCACAACATCTACCTCACGGGGTTGTTGTGAGGATCAAAAGCGATAATTTTTGTAAAGTACTTAGTACAAGGCCTATACATAATAGGTGCTATGTAAATGTGTTATTTATTATTACTTTTATTCTCTTGGCACTCTAGGTTTGAGATTCTTATTCAATGACTAATAAGTAAATAGTATGCTGTTGGAGGAGGGAAACTATAGCCATCTTACTATTCTTGTGTAATCAATGTCCTTGAGGTGACAACACCTTCAATTTGTAGATTGCCTTCCAAGAAGCCAATACTACAGTAGGACCAAGGGGTATGCTTGGGTACTCACTCCTACAATTCTACCTCACAAGCCTGCACTGGTGTGAATTTCATTAATAGTCAGCCAGTAGACTCAAATAGCTCTTAATAAAGTATTTTACTAATGTGGCAGAGTGATAGCTATAAAACATTCCCCTCACAAGCCTGGGACATACTCTCCCGCTGATACACATAGAATCTATGGAAAAGCGGGCACAAATTTGAGTACAGTTGGTAATGGGACATACATATAGGGCTGATGTGACTCAAAATTCTGGAATTGTAGACCCTCAAAGCCCTTTTCTCCTTATTCAGTCTTCTTTATAACTTAATTGTCTATTGCCAAACCTAGCTGACCTTTGACTCCAGAGTTGATATTCTTTTCTGCCGTCAGGGGTCACAGTCTTTGAAGCTTCTTCTGGCCTTTAGAGACTGTCTCTCTGAATCTGTATGTCTTCCTCCACTGTGCCTTGAACTTAGTCGAAATGACTCTCTGACTACTATGATGTCTTCTGTTGGGTAAGTAACTTCACTGCTGCACACTCTCCCTTAAAAAGTAAGTAGATGGAGTCTTCTCTAACTACTGGCTCTTTTTCTTTCCAACTCACCCAAATGGCCAAACTCTTGAAATTCTGTGTTTCTCTGCTGATTAGAGATTTCAAGATATTGAACACTTTCTGTTGTTGTTGCTGTCCAGACAATCAATTTGCCTTCTCTGAATCAATCAGAGAGGCTTTTACGTGTCATAAAAGGATCATTGGGTGTGACTATCTAGTTACCATGTCAATAACTCATCATCTGTGACTACATCCCATGACTAGTCATCTGGGCCAGGGAGACAGGGAATAGAATCCTCCCCACCCAACTCCTTACATGTGCTATAAATGAAACAAAGAGAAATATAGAATCCGCAGTTAAATGGAAAGATAAGTACTCACTGAAGAAGTAACGTAAGGAGTTGGTAAAGATGATTGTTATCATATGTTCAAGGACAATAAGAAATAATAAACTTTATTTCCTAGAGTAGCTGGTCATTTCATATTACAGTATTGATGAGTCTTTGCAAAAAGACCACCGCAAAAATAACTGCAGTTTTTTTTGGAGGGGGGAAGGCAGGGCAATTGGGGTTAAGTGACTTGCCCAAGGTCACACAGCTAGTAACTGTGTCAAGTGTCTGAGGCCAGATTTGAACTCAGATCCTCCTGACTAAAGGGATGGTGCTCTACCCACTGCACCACCTAGCTGTCCCTGCAGTTTTTTTTTTTAAACATTTGTTCCAAGGATGAAAAAGAAAAGAAATTCCACAAAGAACTTGATAACTCTTTGACATAAATCAATATATGCTTTATGTAAAGGTGAAAAAGATGAGAATGACAAGAATATAAGGGAAATAAAATTCAGGGAATAGGACTTAAGAGCAGTCAAAGTCTTCTTGTAGACTACATAGACGCCTTATGCCTTTATATCATAAACATTTTCTTCAAGAAAAAAAAATTGGCAGGCACATGGAAAGCAAGTCAACACCTTGCCAGGCCCTGTGTCTAAACACGAGGGTTACCAAGAAAGGCCAAAACAGTCTCTGCCCTTAAGGAGATCACATTATAATCAAGGAGGTAACATATAAATAATCAAGTGCATAGAAGACATGTAGTGTCAGAAGGAAAGGATTACAAGCTGGGGAGACTGGAAAGTGTTCTTGCAGAAGGTAAGAATTGATATGAATTTTGAAAGAAGCTTGGGAAACTAAGAGGTGGAGGAGCATCAAATAACATCGCCAAAAAATGAAATAGATTATATTTCAAGACAGAGAAAAGGAGATGTTATTGATGTGGGAATTATCTCTGAATCAGCTGTATAGTGAGACCAGAAAATTCTTACAGCAAAGAACAAAATTAGTAAAAACCAAAAAGAAGACTATTGAGAAAAAAAAACAAAACAAAAATCAAAACTGTGCTGTACAATTGAAACAACTTAATTCTGAGCGATTTAGAAACAGGAAACTGACAACAGAAATGACATTGAAACCAATTATAATAATTTTATACAGAAGTGTAAATTCATTGCCACAACAAGAAAATCAAAAGATCCCAGTGAGTCTACTAATCAGCAGACATTTGAATTATTTGCCAAGTAAAGAGAGATGGTGACCAAAAACAATTCAAGTTTAGAATATAAACTTATTTGTAAAATCTTATGAAGGATGATTATGAACAGTATCTTCTGGTAAAGTAGAAAATCAGAAGAAGGTAAAATGAGCTTAAAGAAAGTTTAGCAAGAAATCCAATTAAGCAAAGTTATCCCTGGGATATTTAAGGATAGAAATGGAAGGACAACATAGAGAAGAAAAATAGAAAAGATATGTAAAGATTTTTATAACAATTTTCATAATCAATGATATAATTAACATGAACCCTAACATTGTAGTCTCAGATATATATGTACATGTGCATGCACGAGTGTGTGTATGTGTGTGTGTGTGTGTGTGTATGTGTGTGTATGTGTATGTGAAAAAGAGCGTGGGGGAGAGAGAGAGCACTGAAATAGCACTAATGAAAGAAATACAGTAAAAGCAGCTGGATTGGACCAAAGCCATCTATGCTGTAGAAGACACAATTGTGAACATGTTGAGGAGCTGATAAAGAGGGGAAGATAGCAAAGGAATGGAAAATACTCAGACTTTACTAATACAAAAGAAAAAAAAAGGAACTGAGAAAAACTCCTCACCTATACAAAATTGTTATGGAAGTCAAGTATACAGTAATCAAGAACATCCTGTTAGTAAAGAACAAGCAGGCTTTTATAAGCAATAGTCAGCAATGGGCTACATCTCTGTCATCTCACAACTGACTAAAAGATATTGAGAATAATCTTATATTCACATGCTCACATTCCCATTGCACTTATAATTATTGATTATGAAAAAAGCACTTGATATGTTAAAGAAAGTGCCACTCTAGAAGATGGCAGCTGGAAAGCAGGGACTAGCATGAGCTCCCCACCAAGTCCCTCCAAAAACCTATAAAAATGGCTCTGAACAAATTCTAGAACTGCAGAACCCACAGGGTAGCAGAGGGAAGCAGGGCTCTAGCCCAGGACAGCCTGGATACTCTCTGGGTAAGGTCTATCCCGCACAGAGCTGGGAGCAGAAGGGAGCAGAGCTGAGTGGAGCAGAGCCCAGCGTGGGCAGCATAGGCCATCCAGACCAGGAGCCGGGAGGAACATAGCCTAGCACCCTGAATCAGTGAGCTGCAGCAGTTACCAGACTTCTCAACCCACAAACACCAAAGACAACAGAGTAGGTTAGTGGGAAAAGCTGCTGGGGACAGGGAGTTTGCAGTTCAGCCACCGCCCTGGGGGGCAGCAGAGGTGGGGCAGCTACAGAACTACAGCTGCAGGTGCTTCTGGCCCCAGGCCCACCTGCTGGGAGGAATTAAGTGGTAGATCATAGCAGGAGTGCAGAGCCTGCTGAAGATCTAAGTGCAGTCCAGGTTGGGGGTTCTTGGGGAAGGAGGAGTA
>CM053623.1:26952884-26970980 GCA_028646595.1 Phalanger gymnotis | reverse complement strand
TGAAAGGAAAATGCAGAATCTGCTCGTCAAATTCTGATTATAGCACTACAGAGCATTCCTTTAAACCAGGTGGCATTCTAAGACAAATAGAAGAAAATGCTAATTTACCTAGTAGGTAGAAAACATATGATACTCTTGACTCTGGAAATCTGTCCAAGTTGAACACCTAAATAGGTTCAAGAGTAGATAAATTCACATATGATCCCTTAGGGGTGCATCCCTTACCTACAAAAATGATGTTGAGTAGGGCAAATAGCATAAAATATCCTTTGGTTCCATTGTAGGAGATCAAATGCAAGCCCACGTCGATGGCTGGTCTATTTCAACATGGCATTTCTGATGCTTTCCAGAGGCAGGCTGGAGCTTTGAAAATAAAACCTTCATCTTTAGAATGCAAACATCAATCTAACACGCTCACCTTTTTAAGGCCCTGTCTAGTTTAGACACTTAGTGATCTATTGAAGCCTGGCACCTCAGGAAGAGCTTTAAAACATCATTAGACTGAATTTAATTTTTTAAAAAAGCAAACCAGTGTGTTAGAATTGGAAGGAGACTTAATACTAGAGACCAACCCTCACATTTTAAAGATAAGGGAAATGAGGGCTGAAGAGGTAAAATAATACCCAAGGTCATACCTTGAGATGAGTCTATGGATTTCCAGTGAAGTGTTTTAATTATATAGCACATTGTCTCCGAAGGCCTTCCAATGTGGCTTGCTTCACCCATGTTTTTTAATGCTATTCTTTTTGCTGCCCTTCTGGGTGGTCTCTTCTGTTACTTCCTTTATCATAAATCCAGGAGAACAAAAGGGTCTGCTTCTAGTAAATAGTAAATATTCCAGGTGTCCCTGTACCCCCTTCCACCCTCCCCACCCCCCGCCCACCAACTCTCTTACCCAGAAACACCAGTCAATATGAAAACTAAAGAGAACAGAAGTAGGCATCCATACCTACTCAACTTATTTCATGCCCTTGGCCTAGTTTGCAGCCAACTTGCAGGGACTTATTTCCTTTGGGTCTTAAATATGAGGGCCAGTCCTCATTTTCATGGCTGCTTTTAAGTGGCCAGGACTAATTTTGAGCTGCTTACTTAGACAAGGGAGCTGGTCACCTGGGCAAATGCTTGAGGTTTTTGTTTTGTTTTGTTTTCATGTTTGTACCAAGTGGAAGTACAGGCCAAGTTCCCCTCAAGTTGTACTGAGGTTTGTGAACCTTTTGGCATCCCTGGGCTAGAACTGTACCAGGTAATCAGTATTTCATGATCCTCAGCTAGGTGTGAAATTTTAATCAAAGGAATTTTATTTTTGCAAAACTGTCACTCACCACCAGACTTGTCACAGAGCATTAATCCTCATATTCATCGAGGTTCGAGATGAATCAGATAATATCGAGGAGAATGTCAGATCCAATACTTTGTCTAAGAAGGCAAAAATATTGGGGGAGCTCTGATAGTTTTTTTTTAAGGATAAAGCACAACACAAAATCTGAGTGTGACCCTCTTTTCAAGACTTGGCAATTACCATCCATTCTGATTGCAAGACAGAGCAAAAAGAAAACCAGTCTGGGCCCAGCGACCATAGGCAAGAAATTATAGGATTAAGAGCTGGACGTTAGGGAACATCTAGGCCAATCTCTTCATTCCACACAGGAGTAAATTACCGCCCAATGAGACTGAATGACATACCAAAGGTCACCCAGGGAATAAGCTTCCAAGTCATGCCGCTGGCACTCAGGCCTCCTCGTAAACCTCAATGGAATGCCAGCTCCTGCCTCTGGGGCCCAGGACTCGGCTTAGTTAGCTTACATCTTATCTGACCGAGAACCACCAACCAGTTCCAAGCCCTGCCCCACGCTTGCAACTCTCGCTTCTCTGTAGATGTTGTCTTTCCCTATTAGAATGTAAGCTCCTTGGCCCAGGGACAGCCTTGCTTGCTTGGATTGGTATTTCTTGTGCTTAGCAGAGTGTCTGGCAAATACTAAGCACTTAATAAATGCATTTTCCTCTCTTCCTCTCTCCTTTCCTTCTTTGTTCCCTTCTTTCCTCTCTCCCTCTTTCCCTCCCTCTCTCTCTCTCCATCTCTCCCTCCCTCTCTTCCTTCCTTCCTTCCATCCTTCCTTCCTTCCTTCCTTCCTTCCTTCCTTCCTTCCTTCCTTCCTTCCTTCCTTCCTTCCTCCCTCCCTTCCTTCCTTCCTTCCTTCTTTCCTCTCTCCCTCCCTTCCTTCCCTCTTTCCTGCTGTCCTTCCTTCCTCTCTCCTCTCCCTTCTGCCTTCCCTCCCTCCCTTCCTTTTTTCCTTCCTTCATTCTAGCAGAAGAGAAAAGATTCTAACTCCAAAATCTTCAGACAAGTAGAGAAATGCAAATACACAGACACACACACACACACACACACACACACATTTGACAGGTGTCTTGCAAACATCAAAGGGCTTTTAACAGGAAAGTGAGTTGATGGGGTGGGGAAAGTGGCAGAGGAGTAAACATCCTACATTTATCTACCAAGCTAGACACCACAGACTAGAGATTCTTAACCTTTTCTATGTCATGGTTCCCCTCGCCAGTCTAATGAGACCCTTTCTCAGAATAATGTTTTTTTAAATAATTGAAGGAAATGCTAAATTCTAGTGAGAGGTTAGTGAAATTAAAGATGTCATTTTTTCCCATCCAAGTTCACATGTCTTCTAAAATCTATCTGTGGATTTTGGGGTTTCACAGATCCCAGGTTAAGAACCCCTGCCATAGATACTAGGAACCATGTAGAAGCAATAATAGCCGACATGCCTAGAAATTCACAGGAGAGCATCGAACTCTCAGGTGGCCATCTACCAATGCTTAAAGTATGCTGATACAAATGCTGAGTAACTATTCATGATTTTAACAGATCTTGGAAAGTAGGAGAGGAGCTTCAGAAGTGCTGGATTAAAAATGTTGCTCCAGTTAAAAAAAGAGATAGGCAGTAGAACTTATAACCTTGTAAGCCAGTGGGCTTGACTTTGATTCCTGGTAAAATTCAAAAATATATTATTAAGGCTCCAGTTACAGCTCCTTCAGCCATTTATATTAGAATGCATTACTTTCTAAGAAGAGGAAATTATGGGATCCTTTATTTGGTTCTCACTCTAAGTATGTGAGACAATGTATTGGCTATCAATGGAGGGGGTGCCTGGGGAATGTGAGGAAGAAGAGGAGTATACAATAAAAGGACCATCACTGTCAATAGTCAGTTGTTACTCACCTGGTTAGAAGACCAGTGGATCATCTTGGTCTCTGGCCAAGAAAAAAAAAAAAAACAAAGTTAGACTTGTTAATGTTGCTACTTTTTGGTGGATTCAATGTAGTCTTCCTGGGAAAAGAGAAAGAGACTGGTGAATAAAGTCAAGTTTGGGATTGCAGTGACCAACATTATTCTATCTCTAATGCTCCCCACCCCTACCAGCCTGGAGCATTCATTGAGTTGACCATCATAGCCATATTTTAAGAATAAATAGACCACTTCTCCCTCTCCTCTTTTAAATCCCTTGAGGAGGCTTGGATTTGAATCCTTTGCCTCTCATATTTATTTACCATGTCACCTGGACAGAAATGTTAACTAGGATTTTTTTCCTGCGGCAAATGGTAAGGAATATGTTGGTGGGTTAGTATACTGAGCAGGAACTCAGCTAGAGTGTCATTTCTAGCTTCATATTTTAACCAATTATTCTTGCTTGCTGGTTCTAAGCTCAGTTGTTTCCATAGTGCTGAAGGACTATATGTCCTAGTCAGCACTCTCTAAATATACCTCAGAGGCAAAGCCTTAGTCATGTCTCTGAACATGGACAGGCATTAAACCAATTTGAACCTCAATTTTTTTTTGATCTGGACAATGGAGCTAGCAGTACTTACTTCCCAGAGTTACTGTGAGGCTTGAATTTAAGGATAAGTGCTATATAAATGTAAGCTATTATATCACCTATATCCTATGTGACCTTTGGCAACTGCTTCAAGTCTTTTCCCTTACAATATAACTTCTTGGTCTGCTTGATTACTTGCCTGAAGAACATCTTCAGTCACTGGTACTCCAATTTACTCAACCGTTAATTAGTGGCCCAGGAACCTGTGTTACCTTCTAGCTACCCAGCCTCATGGTCCCCATGAGGCTAAACATCTACCTAATTTAATTCAATTTAATAAACATTTACCAAGAGCGCGCTATGTACTAGGTATTATGCTAAACGTTGGCAATACAGGGGAAAAAAGTCTCTGCTCCTCAAGGTACTACCCATACAAATATTGCCTAGAGGCTAGATATAATAAATAATCCATGTATCCTCTATTAGAAGGCATGTGTGTGTAGGGGCAACATGCTTGGGAATCTTCCTCTATATGTCAACATTATAGAGATACAAATGGTGCATTGAAACTGTCCATTGATCAACCCTTCCTATAGCTACTTGACTAGGCCACCTCTTTGTCCACTCATGCAATTCTCTGATGATGTTATTTAAACCACTTCTTTATTATTCTTTATAATGGGCCACAGACCACTCATAAGCACCATGTGCTTCTCTGCTTTCTTTTGGGAGATCCATAAATTTGACTCTTCGGAAACTCTGGTATTCACTGATTTTCATCCATATGGCATTACCAGAAGAATGGCAATGTTTAAATGCATAGGCATTTGTTTTGGGGGAAGTATGATTCCTGTTTCATAGAAGTGGCAACTGAGGATCATGGAATCAATCAATCAATTAATAATTGACAAGCATTTATTAAATGCCTAGCATGTGCCAGGCACTATGCACTTGGTACCAGGCACATGAGTACAGAGAATGAATCAATCCCTACAGTAAATAACAAAACTAATATCTGTCAGTACCAGAACTGGAACCAAAGACTTCTGACCTAAATTCCACTATAATATCATGGCTCTTTTCCCACCGTGCCATCAAAGTCAGATTTATAGAAGTCAGCCACGTTTGTGCAAACAATAATACCCTTCAGTCTTGGGAAGTTTTAATACAAAGGTTCTTATTGACTTAAGCCCAAATAAATAATCCACATAGTATATATTCCAATCCATCTTCTCCTAATTTGTCTTTCAAAACAGATTTCTTCCTCCTTTCTGTGCCAGCCCTGGCTAATTGCTTCTGGTTAGGAGGATAGGGTTGGTATTTCTGGTGCCTCTAACTGGGATGTCTGGAGGAGGCTGTCTTCAAGAAAGGAAGAAGAGAAGGCATCTCTGGAGTTCCCTACTGTCACATCTTTTCTCTATCTTCTCCACCCAAAATCTCTTTCTCTGGGAATCTTTCCCAAACAACACTTGAGCTAGAAATGTGAATCTTCCTTCCCTACCCCACCCTGCCCCACAGCACATATGCTACTTATCGAATCTAGGAATAAAAAAGAATGCAATTTCAAGAAAGCTTTTAAAGATTTCAATTTTCTAGGGAAAAAATAATAAAAGAACAGGGATGTAGCATGAAGTGTCATGCTGAGTGTTTGCTATTTGACACTTGGCTGTCATTAATGGTTAAGCAGCACTCTTCCTATTCTGTGGGTAGAAACAAACAGGGGCCCCACACATGTCACATGTTTAAATCAGTGATGTGAAGATGCTCCATTTAGAGAAATTTGCTGACTGCACTGAACTAGCAATTTCACATTGGGTGAAGAAAAGACATTTCTATCCATTTCAGGCAAAACAGGTTTTTCCTTGTTTCTTAATTGATGGCCTGGATAGGAGAAGGGATTGGAGGTGTTAAGAAGCGAGATGAGGAAGAGTTAGCACTAAGGTACAAACTCAAGATGGTCCACGGTTATCCTGTGTACTTGGTTGTTTATGCTAAGGAAAGACTTTTCTCTCTGAACAGTCTGATTTTCAAAGTAATCTTCATGTTTCTATTCCCAAATTGGGTGCAACCATTATCTAAGACTCACTGCTACAAGGAGTAAAGAAAGCTATCCTTAGGGTCAAGGTCTTTGTTATTTAAGTCTTTCTATAAAATGTAAGGGCTAGCAAGGCAATGGAGTAGATATCTGTTGCCTGAAGACCAGCCTAGCTAAATTCTGAGAACCTTCTCATCAGGTATAGAGAGGCATCCATGTTTTGGCCATCGACATTCTTGAAAGGCATCTGTTGAATTACAGAGGGTTTGCAATCTGTGTCAGTGGGGGGAATACTCCCATTAATGAAGAAAGTACCTACACCAAAGAAATTACAGATACTTGAGATACAAAGTATTCATTGAAATAGTTTATATAAACTAGACAATTGTGTGGCATTTGGTGTAGCTATTTCAATCAGCATTACCCCACACATTGTATATTGCTGAACAGACCCGTAAGTAATCCATATGCGGGGTTCTTAACCTTTTTTAGGAATCACGAAGCCCTTCAGCAGTCTGGCGCAGCCAATGGATCCCCTTCTCAGAAGACTTTTTTTTTTAATATTGAAGGAAATGTTAAATTCTGCTTAGCAGTTACTGAAAATAAGATAGCAATTTTTTTTCCCCATCCAAGTTTACAGACTTCCTGAAATCTGTGAATCCCAAGTATAAAACCCCTGATCTGGAGGCTATGGCTGGTTTCTTAGTTTTTGACTGATCTGATATGTAGTACTTGATTTGGTACTGGGGACTTAGACCTTGGAGATTCAGCCTTGGGCTTGGTAACAACCACAACCACCACCACTACGACTAACATTTATATAGTGGTTACTAGGTGTCAGGCACTACTGCCTGTGTCCTGTAGATTTCATTCAAAGTGTAAAAGACATGGAGGCTGCTCAGAACGTTCAGTGCCCCAAGATGTGACCTTTATGGAACTCTCAGAGATCACACCAGGTATTGGGCCTCTGTGTGCGTTAACAGATCTTCAGCTTTTTTTTTGCACGTATATGATAATTATATTATGCAATATGTTCTGTAGCATACATACAAATTATGGATGTTTGTATTGGAGATGTAATTATTCTATTCATTTATTTTTCTTGATGAATTGTAAATGATTCTGATAACACTTCCTATTCTGTTCATTTATCATTTGAGAAGATTAGAAGTGAGTAGCTGCTAAGAAGCTATTCCAGACTTAAAATTAGGGATGGTATTTGGTGTCTCCTTCCAGAAGGAGAAGTATCTGCAGATTTTTTCCATTATTCAGATACCCACCCACCTTTTTGTTAACACATCCTTCACCCCATGCCCATATGCTATTAAGTCAGTCCTTCACTGTTTCATGAATCATATTCTCTTATTTCTTTCCTGTTCTTGTATTCAGAGAATTTCAGAGTTTCAAAGAATCATCTAGCCCAATGTTTTCATTTTATAGATGGGGAAACTAAGACTCAGAGAGATGGTATTTATTTATATGAGACCACTGAATTGACTAATTTCCACCCCCTTTTTTTTGAGGGTAGAACCATTTCTTATCTATTTAACCATATTAGAAAATTCCTGGCTTTATCCTCCCCCACACTTCTCACTTTGCTATATCCACCCAGCCTTCTCCTAGCTCAGACATGCATCTCACAGCTCACAATAGTGGGAGACATGCTCCTCACGGCTTACATATTCTCTCCTCAAACCTTCCCCTCCTTCTCCCCAACACCATCCCCCCGATACAACCTGTTCAGTTCCTATTTATGCATAACAGTACATATTAGGTGGATAAACTGTGTCTGGAGGTACGCAGTTTGCTGTTTATTCCCACACATCCACATGCAGATCTAGGCATCGAACGTGAGGAGAACATTCACTTTTGGTATATTCCCTTTGGAGACCTTAGAAAAATGTAACCCAGAAGGTGAATTCACATAAGTTTCCCTGTAGGCTATTTCTATGCTTTTTAGGCTGTTTCTATGCTTTTCCTGGTCCTCCTGGTTTTCCTTTGTACAATGGTTAAGAGAGCAGGGGATTGATTATTCAGTAACCAAATGGAGCTGCAGGTTTGAAACATCTCTATTTGGGGAGTTTTCAGGAATGCTCCTAAAGGAAGTTTGGGAGGCAAAGCCGATACTCGGCTTCGTGTTAGTAAAGGTTTCCCATCCAGGCTCCCCCTTCCCTCGAATAAATCATACTGAGCCAAGGGGCACTGAGTAAGAAAAAAAACTCAAGAAATGTGATTCCATTTTCTTAAATAATCAGGCAAAGCTAAACCAGCCTTGTGGTTAAGGCCTCAATATGCCCATCTAATCATCCTTGGTACTAGTCAGCTGCCCCTTCAGATTACTATATTGGTAACACAGTAAATGAAATAGGCAGCCTTTCTTGGAGACAAAGAATGGATATATGTATATGTATGCATATGTACATGGATGGATGGATTTTTATATATAGATGCAGGGCATCATTGCACAATGGTTAGAAGGCTAGTTTCAGAGTTTGAGAAAACTGAGTTGAAATCTTACCACCCTCTGCTTATGTGACTTTGGGCAAAGCACTTGGTCCCAGGCAACTATCTAAGATGTAATTGAGAATAAGCATTAATCTTCATTGGTAAAGTTTCTTCATGAGAAGTTGCCTGTATCAACGAAGTCACAGGTTCAGTAATAAAAAAGTATGAATGGATTATATAAATATGTTGGAGAGGCCATCTCCTGTATACATGTATGCATAGATAAAAAATAATATATGTGCAGTAGTATATTTATAATTTTACACATACCATATATATATATATACCCATTTTCCTTTTTTGCTCATATATACATGTGTATAATTTTATATGTTACGGGGTATCGACATAGGGTACACTGGAGCCAGTTCATATTGGCTTAACAGTACTGGTTGTTAAATTTTCAGTGTAAACATTTACACCATGGCAAATGCCACAAATTTATTTTTTTAATCAATTATCTAGACTTGGGAAAGTCACAGAGAAAATGTTAAATAATTAAGATTAAACTTAAAAGTGTTTTGTATGTTTTTCTCCCCTGATTACCCCCCCCCAAGCTGGTTGTTACATAATACGTTAAGTATTTTTTGCTTTTTTTTTATTGAGTAGACAAGACACTGTTTCCAAAGCTTTTTTATGAGAATGAAAGATTCCAATAAAGCACATGGATCAGAGAGATCTTCACTCATGTTGGTCTGGTGTCTTCTAACGTGGCTTTAATGGAGAGAGTTCTGGACTTTGAGTCAGGATCACTTAGGTTTAAATTATACACTAAACACTTACTATCTATGTGACCCTGAACTTAGGATTTCTGTGCTTCAGTTTCCTTCTCTGTAAAATTGGGATAATATCGCTACTTGCATCAGGTTTGTTGTGAGGCTCAAATGAGCTAATATATATAACACATTTTGCAAGCCTCACATGCTATATCAACATGAACTGTTATGATCACTCCATTTCTCACCTTTCCCGGTTCTTAATTGCCTTTTATGTAACTATTTGAGCAAAGTCTCACAGATGACAAACAAAAGGAAGCGAGAAGATCCTGTATTTGTCCAATGAAGACGTCCATTTTCCTCAAAGGATAGAAATTCCATATTTGGAGTTAGGAAGCTGAGAGTGATCGTGAAATATCGGCCTTTCCAGATTGGATGCGGATGCAAAGAATAATTAACAAACAACGAAAATATCAAGGACTCTCTATTAGGCCAATGTACTTTACTGCACAATGATAAAGAGACTGGAGCGGTGCAGTGGAGTGTAATCTAACAGTATAATGAGTACTTTTCTATAGTTCTCTCCATGTTAACGTTGGAGGATTGCACAGCCTTACGGCCTCGAACCAGGCAGGAAATGTGCTCTTTATTGTTGTATCCCTGTTTGGAGCTCCACCTCACCTCCCCAGCCCCCCAGGCCACAGTTAGCGGTTTGGCCTTCATCCCAACGTATCTGTTCATACCGCTGCTGTTAATTCTCTCACACATTTTTGTTTAACCTAATGAACAGAGAGGGCAACACATGCATTGACTGAGCCGTGTCAGCTGATGCCAACTAACATTGTTGGTAGCATCCCTCAATGAGCATATAAGACATTGATAAAGTCATAACCAGGGCAGGACAACTGGGCTAGGTCTCAAGAGTATAGAAGCAAGAGGCTGAATACTTATGTCCTTTATCAGCATAGCAACGGTGGCATTAAGCACCTAGTTCATAGGATCATAGGATCATACACAGAGTTGGAATGGACTTTGGAGTTCAAATCCCTCATTTTACGGATGAGGAAACTGAAGCACTGTGTTGGTAAGCAAAATGGGCTCCTTAGCACTTAGTTCAACAAGTGCCCTTGAAGACTTTGGTTTGTTTGCTTTGAGTAATTCAGTGTATTTCACTGAGCCTTACTAGGTGCTAAGCCCCAGGCCCAAACCCCTATTAGGTGTGGAACCTATGTGGGTGTGGATTGGTGACTGGGGGCCCAAGGTGAGGCTGGCTAAGGAAAGGTGCTAACTCTAGAGCCATGCCCTATTAGGTGTTAACCTAACCTATATGGATGTGAACCTCCCAGGGTCCTAAGGGGAGGGGCTAACTCAAGAACCAATCATAGCAGCCTAAGTTCTGGTCATTTAGATGATGTTTGATGACGTCTGAAGCCCTATAAGAAGGGAGGACAGAGCCATTTGTGCAGGGCTCTCAAGATGGTGTTGATGAGGAGACTTTGGGAAGCTGTAGCTAAGGAGCCCTCCAGCTTGCAAACCTGAATGCTGAGACTTTGTTGAACTCTGGTAACTATGTATTGAGATTTGAATCAGACAAGGTCTGTCAGTCCATGTTTGTAATTTGTTTGTATTTTGTTCTGAAGTTCAGTGTGCTGGTCTTTTTCACCTGAGCTAAGTGAATGATATTTGTATGCTGAATTAAAGTAAGCTTGTCAACCCCTTCACCTTGCTTTCCTTAGTTAAGCAGATCAAAAGAACCTGTGCTGTTGGCAGCTTTCCGGGTGCTGGCTGTGGGTGGATCTTACACCCCACAGATGCTGCTAGCCGGATTGTTGAAACAGGCACTTAAAATCTTAACTTCTTAAAAGGGAAGTTGAGTAACTTACCTGGGTAGTGTTATTATGTACAAGACACTCAGGTGCTAGGGAATTTTTTTTGGTGAGGGAGAGAAACCTATAATCTCACTGGTATAAAGAATTCCAACTGGGCAAACTACCTGACCCTATGAAGATCCATAACAATGCTGCGGTTTATAGTCAGAAGGCATCTGGGGGCACTTAGTGGTTTAGTGATCTGCCGAGAGCCACACGGCCAGTGTGTGTTGGAGGTCTGGTTTGAATTGGGGTATTTCTGATTTCCAAGCTGGCTTTCTCCTTAGTGCATCACTCTAGAGATATCAAGACAAAATGAAAATCAGTCTTCTTTCAGTGAACTTACGTTCTGCATGGGGACTCAACATATAAATAGGTAAGGGGATGTGTGATGATCAGAGGAGGGAGAGAGGACTAAGGGACCCAGAAAAGGCTTCGTTGGACCTGGCACATGAGCTGAGCCCTGAGGAAAGTGAAAAATGCTAAGGACAAAGGTGAGAAAGCAGGGTGTTCCAGGCATGGGAAATGGGAAGCAGGCAAAGGGAAACAGGAAATGGAATGCCAGGGATAGGGAACAGGTTGGACAGCTTGGCAGGAATGGAGAGTCCATAGATTTAGAGCTGGAAGAAACCTGAGAGTCCACACTTTTATTTTACAGGTAAAGAAACTGAGGCAGAGAAAGGTTAAATGACTTATTGAAGGTCACACAGATAGTAAGCAATGAAGGCAGAATTTGAATCTGGGTCTTCTGACTCCAAAGTCAGTTCTTTTTCCTTTGTTTCATCCTTCTACTTTTCTAGTGGTACCTGGTCACAAATTCCCTTTCCCTACCAAGAAAAGTGTGGGATATACAATTTAACCTTTCAGCCACAGGGTTAGTAAATATTTCACTGAACTCAGTGGTTTCACACCTGGTTCCATCTGCAGATGTAGTTGGGAAAGAAAGAAAAAAAACATCTAAAGGTGACTTCCCTGACTTGTAACAAAGGGTTTCATCCCTTGGGATGCTTAGATAAAAGGCCTGTGTTTGAAGAAACAAAAATCTAGAAGCAAAAGCAGCAGACATGAGGATGCGAGATATAAACAAATGAATGAATCAATAGACAGATAGATAGACAAATAGAGCAGACAGATAGAGACAGACAGAGAGAGATACAGACTGACAGACAGAAAGAAACAGACAGTGACAGGCAGGCAGATACAGACAGACAAATAGATAGACAGAGACAGACAGACAGAACAGACACAGACAAAGACAGACAAACATACAGATAGACAGAGACAGACAGACAGAAAGAGAAAGAGACAGATACAGACAGACAAACATAGAGATAGACAGAGACAGACAGATATAAACAGACAGAGACAGACAGATAGACAGAGACAGAGACAGACAGACATATGGAGAGAAACAGACAGATAGAGACAGACAGATAGAGAGAAACAGACAGATAGACAGAGACAGACAGATACAGACAGACAGATAGACAGATAGAGACAGACAGAGAGACAGATAGACAATAGAGATAGAGACAGACAGATAGGCAATAGAGACAGACAGACAGAGACAGACAGGCAGGCAATAGAGACAGAGAGGTAGACAGACACAGACAGACAGACAAATAGAAACACAGAGAGAGACAGATAGACAATAGAGACAGAGACAGACAGACAGAGATAGAGAGATGGACAAACAGATAGACTGACAGACAGACAGAGACAGATAGGACAGAGACAGACAGATAGGTAGTTAGACAGATAGATAAATATAGAGAGAGACAGACAAAAAGATAAATTCACCCCAATCCTGATGCATGTAAAAAGTGCAGGGCCAAACACTCCCTCCAATTTGCACAGAGGTTATCTTAGACCCATTCCCTCTCAATTAAGCATTCCTCCCTCATCCCAGGAGCAGCACCCCCACTGATGTCAATGGGAGTTCTGCATTCAAAACCATTGAAGCAACTGCAATTAGGATGAGTGCTGGGTAAAAGAGCTATTTGGGGTGGGTACAGAGCAGAGAAATTCTGCCCTTAGCAACTGGAACCAGGAGTGTGGGGAGGGAACTAGTTGAGTTCAGTCTACCTGAGTCACAAGCTCCTGGCTAATCCTTCCAGACAAGAAAGGCATTGGAAAGGCTTGGGTTCTTGTAACCCTAGAGAGAGCCAGGAGGTGAGATGGGTTGACCACCTACTCTGCCTAGACATTACAGATGACAGGTGGGATTATTCATTTATGAAAACTGTTGAGAAAATAAAGTATTGATCATACATGTGAGACTTTTGCACGAATCAATTAAATTAGTACTGTACCTTTCCTCCTAGTAAAATCAGAGTGCCATTACTGTATGGAAGTATAATGTTCCATAATATTTTTATTGTGAGACAGGGGATATGTCTTACTGCACTCAAAAGTACAGTTTACACATGACTATAAAGTTAGTTGTAATCCATAAACAGGCGATATACATCTTGGATATCTCTTCTAAGATCAGTTTAAAGGAAAATTCTTTATTCTCTTAGCAACACCATAAGAAATAGGATTGCCTCCAACCCCTCAAAAAAAAATCCTAATCTTGGCTAATTATTCCACATTGAAAGGCAGTAGAACATTCTATTATTCTAATATTTAAAGGAGAATAAAAGCTTTGCCAGGCATTTATGATATATGATTATTGATATTTCAATCTTCTTCCCAAATATTGAGTTTACATTTGTTGTCTTTCGATTCCTCACAGTGAGGGGCTGGGCTGTGTGCACAGAACAAGAAACTGGTGCTCGCTCAATTCTTGATAATACAATAGAAAACAGCTCAATCCGTAGGCAGATTACATGTTTCCTGGGTTCTCTTAGGGTGGCTGGTGGTTTGGAACTTGGTACAAGCAGGCACAGTACGCAAGCGTTTTCACTTAAGGCTATTTGAAAATGTGTCATTTAAAATGTGGAATCCTGGCACAAGATTTTCACGCTGAAATTTTTTCAAAACGATCAAAAATGTGTCTTATTTGTGAAAATGCATCTTATTAATCCATTGTGATATAAAATAACAGCTGCTAATATGATTTTAAAGTTTGTAATGAAGTGCTTTGAAATGTCTGTACCTTGGATCACGATAGCGCAGCCAACAACCGATATTTCATGAAGCCTTAATATATGCTTAAAGGTCTCCTTGCAGCAAAATGGGAATTTGGGGATTTCTGTCTTTTTCTGATTTTTGTACCTACTGCAAGAGGATCGGGAACTAGAATTTATATTGAGAATTTCCTTTCCTTTCAAGTTTCAGTTTTTTAATTTAAGTGTCTTTGATTCAGGAGCACTAGACAGATGCCATATTCAAAGACTGTTTATTGTTGGCTCAGAGACAAATATGTGACTACTAAAATGGCAAAGGTTGGGAGAATCTGTACAGTGAGATGGCACAAGAATTCTGTACCCTACAAGTGGATTCCAGAGCATAATTTCCTCCCCTTGTGGCTTGCCGAGGCTTTGTACAAAAAAAAATATTAATTTAAAACCCAAATAACAGACATTTATAGAGGGCTTCAAAGTTAACCAAACATGTTCAGTGCATTATTTTATTTGACCATCACAACAACCTGGTGTGGAAGGTAATAGAGATATTATTATCCCCATTTTACAGATAAGAAAACTAAGGTTTAGAAAGATTAAGCAACTTACCTGTGCTCAGACTGATAAGTATCAGAGGTGGGATCTGAGTCTAGTGGTTCTTTTCCAAAATCAACACGTTAGCAAAGCCATTCTTAACCACTTTTGTGTGTCGTGGCCTCTTTTGGCAGCCTAGTGAATCCTAGGGACTCCTTCAAAGAATAATGGTTTTAGGTGCATAAAACAAGATACATAAGATTGTCAGGGAAATGGATTCTCCTGAAATAGTTGTGAAAATATAATTTTTATAAGCCAGCCTCATAGGCCCCAGGTTGAGATCACCTACACTAACACTATTCTACATGACCTTTTCAATTACCTGTTAATCCTATTGAGGTTCTAGATTACAGCTACTAATCACTCCAGTAAATGGGAAAATTGTTGGAATTTTTTTTTTAATCTTGCATTTCCTAAGTGGTGCAGTGGATAGAGCATTAGGCCTGGAGTCAGGAATACATATCTTCCTGAGTTGAAATATGGCCTCAGACAAATACTAGCTATGTGACCCTGGGAAAGTCACTTTACCCTGTTTGCCTCAGTTTCCTCATCTGTAAAATGAGCTAGAGAAAGAAATGGCAAATCATTCCAGTATCTTTGTCAAGAAAAAACCAAATGGGGTCACAAAGAGTCGGACGTGACTAAAAAATGGCTGAACAAAAACAACAGTTTCCTATTTTAAAGTAGGAGAATGAGAGGTCTGGCTAAGGTGGTAATGCAAAAGGTCACTGAGGATCTCAGCTCTCCAGCAAAGATCTAAAAGGGAATCAGATGGTACAGTGATCAAAAAGACCAAAGGCACACAGTCCTAAATTCCTCCATCTTGACTAGGACTGTGCAAAAAGAGGCCAGAAGCCTGGAGTCCCCAGGAGAGGAATCCCAGGGGAGGTAGATGTAAGTGGGAGTTCTAATCAATGGTCTGAAGCCTATGGGCTTTCTCTCTGAGAAGGGACAAGCCAAGGGGCCAAGGGCATCCCAGGGGCAGGCCTGAAGCTATCTTGATTTCACAAGGTCTGTAACACTCTGACTCTCTGAGCAGAATCACTCCTGGGAAGGCGGAAGCCAGAGTGAGATCTGGTCATCAGGACCTGAAGCAAGTGGAATCTCAGCCCTGGACTGTTGGAGCAACAGTGGGGAAAAGAGCCAGCTCCCATAGGTCCCTGTGGATGAAAACCATGCCTAGGGAACACTCAGAGCCGCAGCAGGAGACAAGGTCAACTCATTGATGGGTGTATGTGCCAGGGGGCCTTGTAGGAGGTCTGAGAACAGTGCATTCTCTGACATCTAATTGGGGCCTGTCAGGACCACAAGAGGGAATGGAACCAACTCCTAGCTGGAGGTTGTGTAAGTAAAAGGAGACAAAGAAGAGCCAGTGCTCACATGGGGCCATCAGGAAAAAAAGGAGAAGCAGGGACTGTGGCAGAGGGTGAGTTCTGGTCCAAACCACTCAGTTTGGACTGCAGAAGTAGCAGCAGCACCTAGAGTACAGGAGAGACAAAACCAAAGAGAGCCTGCCTACCCCATCCAAGAATGGGAGAGGGAGCAGAGTCTTCCCATGGCACAAAGACTCAATCCACAGACTTAGGCTAGAGATACGCAGAAACATAAAAAAAATCAATCAATTGACAAGTAATGATCACCTATTATATGCCAGACACTGTACTAGGCACTCATCATATAAACATAGAGTGAAATAATCCCCACACAGGCAACTATGTGGTACAGTGGATAGAGCATAGGACCTAGAGTAAGGAAGATCTGTATTCAAATCCTTCCTTCTTCACATACTTGCTAGCTGTGTGACTAGACAAGACATCACTTAACTTCAGTCTGTCTCAGTTTCCCCATCTGTAAAATAGGGATATAATAATAGCACCATCTTGGGGCAGCTAGGTGGCACAGTGAGTAGAGCATTGGCCCTGGAGTCAGGAGGACCTGAGTTCAAATCCAGACACAGACACTTGACACACTTACTATCTGGGTGACCTTGGGCAAGTCATTTAACCCCAATTGCCCTGCCTTCCCCTCTCCACAAAAAATAGCACTATCCAAGAGTATGGTTGTAAAGAACAATGGAGTTAACATGTGAAGTGCTTTGTAAGCCTTAAAGCCCTTTAGAAACCTGTTTTAATATTATTATTTATCATTATTATTATAAGGAGTTTGTATTCTGATGGGAAGATAATAAATATATCTATGAGCAGATACAGCATAAAGTGAATAAATACAAATGTACATAAAGTAGTTTGAGAGGGAGGTTACTGGCATTTTAATAGGAGTAATGGAAAATCAGGAAAGGCAAATGATGGAGCCTAAAATTTTATATTAAAGGAGGAAAGAGAGTCTATGAGGTGAAAGTAAGGAAGGAGGGAGTGATAGTAATATGAATTGGTCTGTGCAAAGCTACAGAGGAAGGGCTACTTATAATAAATAATTATAAAGAAGGCACAATGAAAAGATTCTCTGGAGAAATAGAATCCCAAGAGATAAACCCAAAAGAAAGAACTCCAAAACAAATATGAGTAGACCCTCAGAGGAAAGAACTGCTTGGCCAAAAATCTCCACGAGTCTATGGTATAAATGAAGTAAGAGATTCAAAACAAAACAATTTAGAATTGAAATAAATATCCTTTATGAAAAAAATTGGGAGAATAAATGACATAGGTGTTCTTACAGTATCTAAGTAGTGAATTCCCTAAAAAGTAAAATGGAGCAATCAGAACTCAGTGATTTCATGATACAACCAGAAATATTATTAGAAGAGCATGTAAGGTATTTATTACACATCTTCATTGTAAACCCCAGAACTGAGTAGAATCTTTGAAACACAAACACAGGAGATAAAAGAAACTTACAAAGGTAAACACATTTAAGCAATATATTGGAAGAGGCCAAATGATAACCAAGAACTTGTATTCTAATAATGGGATAACAGATTTTGGAGTCCCTTCAGAATGGCTCTGTCTTTGAGGGCCATAGGGGAACAATGGAGAGGAAAATAAGAAAGAATGAGGAGGAACTTAGTATTCCTAATAATTGGGTTACTCAAGAAGAAGAGTATATATACTAAGATTAAGGAATCAGGAGAGGAGATGTTTTATGAGCCTCACTCTTATCTGAACCAAAGGATAATTGAACACATACACATGTACACACATATGTAATACACAAATATATTCACATGTGTGTACATGTGTGTATATGCCACAGAGATAGGTGCAGAGCACTTTAATTTTAGCTTATAAGTATTTATTATGTTTTCTCTTTTGCCACCTTCTTCTTTGTAAAGAAAGAGATGGGGGAAGGGGCAAATAGGAAAGAGCATAAAGATGATGAGTGTATTGGGAATCAAGATGGGCTCTTAGCACTTATTCAACCAAGTGCTCTTGAAGAGTTTGGCCTCTGTTTCCTTCATTAAATTAGGAGTCCTTGATGACCTCCTTGCCTCAAGGGAAAGCCTAGTTTACGTGGGTTTGAGTGACA
>CM053623.1:26825581-26952384 GCA_028646595.1 Phalanger gymnotis | reverse complement strand
TATATGGAACCATGAATCTAAAAATGCTGAATATTTTATAACTATTATCTTATTCAATCCTGAATTACATTTAATTACTGGAAAGTGATCTGAGGTAAATGTCCTCATGTCACATACTACAATAATCTCAAAATAGATAAAGGATGTAGACAGAAAAGATGACCTCATAAACAAACTAGGAAAGGGAAGAAGATAACCTTCATTTCATGCATAGGAAAAGAGTCTTTGACCAAACAAGGGATAGTGATGATCAAAAAAGATAACATGGACAATTTTGATTACATCAAATTGACAAGTTTTTGTAGAAAAAAACTCAAAGTAGGAAAATTAGAATAAGAAGGGAGATAGTGAACTAGAAAGCAAATCTTTATATTCAATTTCTCGGATAAGGGACTGATATACAATATGTATTAAGAATTAATACAAGAACAAGAGCCATTCCTCAGTAGATAAATGCTCAAAGGATATGAACAAGCTCAAATATGCTCAAAGAAGTTATGTAATCTATCAACAACCATATGAGGGAAAAATGCTCCTTACCACTAAGAGAAATACAATGAAAATAACTCTGAGGTTCCACATTGCATCAATCACATTGACAAATATGGCAAAAAGAAAAAAAAGTACAATCATTGATGGGACTCTGGGAGGACAGGCACACTAATGGTAAATGTATAAATTGGTCCAACCATTTTGGAAAGTAATTTGAAACTATACCTCCAAAGCCAGTAAACCATCCATGCCTTTTGACCTTGGCCTACTATTACCAGACACATATTCCAAAGAGGTCAAGATCAAATACAGAAGGAAAGGACCCATATGTACAAAAATATTCATAGTGGCAACTCTAGTTGTAGAAAAGAACTTGAAATAAGGTAGATACTCATCAACTGGGAAATAGGCAAACAGAGTATGATATATGAGTATAGTAGAATATCATAGTATTGTATGAAATGACAAAGGGGATAGATTCGAAGCAACCTGGGGAGACTTGTGTGAATTGATAGGATGAAGTCAGCCAAATCAAGATAACAATTTATAACGATACTGTAGAGTAAAGCAACTTTGAAAGACTTGGAAACTTTGATAAGTGCAAAGACCAATCACAACTTCAGAAGATACATAGTAAAGCTCATGTCCTACCTCTTGGCATAGTAACATTGGACTGTGAGTGCAGAATGAGACGTACATTTTTTCCCCAGATATAACCAATGTATAAATTTGTTTACTTGGCTTTACTTATTTGTCACAAGGTTGAACTTGTATTGTTTGTAGGGATTGTTGTAGAAATTAGTGAGTATAGGCAGACAGTAGTAATTGAGAGGCAAAAGAGAAAAAAAGAGAAAAGAAAGAAAAACATTAATGAAACATTTCACAATACACAAAAAGGATCAGATGAAAGCTCAGAAGGGGACACCAACCGCCAGGGCAGTGTTGGTCCCACTGTTTTAGGTTTGATAGATACTTAAAAAAGGACAATTTTTATATCCTAGAGATTCATGACTTTATATACAATCATTTATTTCTATACTATGTGTGACATGTTTGTTGCTGATTTTTTCTAAAATTTTATTTTTATTATGAACTTCAGAAAAAAAAATTAGAGATCAAAATTCATCAATGACAATGCAAAGTACGCAGCCTACGTTCATCTGATGGTTTCTTCTTGAGTCAATGAGTAGGTTCTCTTTTACCTACAGCCTGAGACATGTGTGTGGTCATTCTAGGTGCCTCCACATTATCAAATACTTTCGTGTGTAAGCGTTTGGAGGACAAGAGTTATGAGTACAGTGTTTTTTTTTTCTTTGTCTGAATTTACCACGGAATCACACAAAGAGAGTGAATTCTACTAAAAGCAACAAGCATCTATTAAGAACTTACTATGTGTAAGGCATTCTGATAAATTCTAGGGATACCCCCCCCCACCCTGCCAAAAAAATAATTACCTTTGTTTTGATGGAGAAATCAGAAAGGTCTTCCAGTAGAGATGACACTTCAACTCACCTTTGAAAGAAACTAAGTATTAGAGAATTGAGATCTCTGGATAAGTGGATTCCAGAAATGGGGCCTCAGAGGCATTTGGTTCAATTGTCTTGTTTTACAGGTGGAGAAATTGAGATCTAGAAAAGTAAAGTGACTTGCCTAAAGTCACACTTGCTGGTAAGTCGTCAAAGTGGCATCTTGAACCTGAATCCTTTGACTCCAAAAACCCAGCACTTTTTCTACTGCACAAACCTGACAGTGAGAATGGGGATGCAGAGCAAGATTCATCATAGTATTTCAGAGACTTTCTGACAATTTGTATCCCTATCTCATCTTCTGCCCCTAACCCCTGGAAGGTAACTAAAATACTTTCTCAAGGCCACTGGATGCTAAATAAAAGGCCTGTCCTATTTATCAGGAATTTTATCTTAACTAACTGGCATGCTCAGCATTCTTGTGGGTTACTTCCTTCCATTTATATTCTATTAAAGATAAGGTTTCAGCATAAGACAGTTATTTGCTGTTAGCCCAAACATATGAACTTATGCAAATGGTCATAGTCAATGGGTGACGTTATTCTTGTTTTATTAAATCAGAGTTTGTGAAAGCCCCCAGCATAAAATGTCAACAACCAAAGGTCACACTACCCAGATGGCTGCTTCTATAATCTGGCCATGGAGTGGTCCTTGCTCAAACACAAGCTGGATTGGTGCAGAGAACAAACTGGAAAAATTCTTTTGTCTTTGAGACTTGTCAAGGTCATTTTGAGGCCCCTTTTGAAAAAATCTCCCCCTTCTTAGGAACCTGTCTAAAAGGGGTCAAAAGTCTTTTGCGTAGCACCAGAGGTATTGTTTTATGTGGACTGGGCACACTCTCCTATTACATTAGAACTTGGCTAATGACCTGAAGGCTTGTGTCAGCTGTTAACCATAAAGGAAACCTGGTAAAATATCATAAAACAGGAGGGTGGAGTGGGTCAGAAGGGAGTTACCACTTGGGTAGGGTCAATGGGAAGTGTCATCGTTCTGTTCACTACTTTCCAGGTGTTAATATCCATGTTAATAAAAGTCTGGATGGGAGGCAAGTGTTTCCAAGAACTACGATTCCCCCCACCCCCAGCCCCTCTCAGTACTCTTGGGTGTTGTCTGTCCCAAAGTCATGCAGAGAGGGAAATTGATTAACAAGCAGCCAAGCGGGAGGTGGGAGCCAGATGCAGAAAAAAACATGTTGGCAAACAAAGAAAATGAAAAGGAAACTGTGAGCATTCATGCCCTGCCACTCACACTCTTTGGCTCAAATCTTTTTTCTGCTGTTGTGAAGACCCAGGCCTATGGGGGCATACTGAAATCAAATAATATAATACTATCAACTGTCATCTATATGGCATTTTAAGATTTATTTATAAAGTTCCTTACATATATGATCACATTTGATCCTCACGATAAATCTTGGGGGAGTAAGTTCTATTGTACCCATTTGACAGATAAAGAAAATAAGGCTTAGAGAGGTTCAGTGTAGTTACTAAGGATCTAGGGAAGAGGTTCTTAAGCTGGGGTGTGTAAACTTGATTTAAAAAAAAATTTTGATTATTCTTTCAATGTAATCAATTTCCTTTGCACATTTATCAATTAATTTTATGCATTTAACATCATTATTTAACATTGACTTCATCAGACAGACAAAAGGGTCCATGATACAAAAAAGTTAAGAACCCCTGGTCCAGAGAAAGATTTAGACCCGAGCTTTTGTCATCCCAAGTTCAGTATGCTACTTACTCTATCAAATGTAATGCCTCTCCAAGTAGGAAACTGATATAGTTATCTGGATAATTTTGGCTTCTAAGCTCCCTTTTGTTGAATTATGTGAGTGATGGGAGCAGAAATTATGGAGTTTTGGGGGATGGTGGTGGTGGGGGAGGACATTATATTACAACCTCATTTCTTCATTTCACTGTGTCTATGAGTTGTATCTACTTGTGAGGAATGTTTCCAAGCATACTGCGTTTGGGGAGACAAAATGCATGTGTGTGTTTCAAGCAGATCTATGTGGAGCACACAAAACAGATGGAGAGAGCAAAATAATGGTTTGTGTGGGTGGCCTCGTATTCCTAGCAGTTCACTGAGCCCCACATTTTCCCATCCCTACTAACATGCCTGTGGCCAAAGCATTAGCATAGCTACCTGCCTAATAGCGTCTCACGATTCCTCTATTCCTCCACGTCTGTCATCTCAGCATCGGCCCCATCAAACTGAAACCTTCTCCAGCATCTGGCTGAGGAGGTAAATTCATCAACAAGGAGTTTTCTTATACAGTTTACTTCCTATTAGAGTAACATGAAAGACCCAGAAACCTCGATACATACATACATACATACATACACACACACACACACACACACACATATATATATGTATCTCACAACTTTTGTGATCTCTAAATCATTTTATGTCCATATGACTCAGTTTCTTTATCTGAAAAAGGAGAGAGTTGAATCTCATAATCTCCAAAGTCCTTTTCAGCTCAAATATTCTATGACTATATGTATAAGTGTGTATTTTTGTATGTATATAGTTAAATAATATATAACATATAATCTATACATAGTCATATAATATAAATTTCAATCTGGTCAGCCTAAATTATAATTTGCATTTATATAATACTTTAGCGTTATGAAGTACTTTACATTTATATAGTTCTCTAGGACTACAAAGTGCCTTCCTCATATCAACCCAATGAGAGAAATACTGTAAATATTATTGCCCCTATTATACAGATAAGGATACTGTGGTTTGACAAGATTAAATGACATGCCCACAATCACATGGCTAGTAAGTATGGAAGCTGAAAATTGTACTCAAGTACTTGAACACTGGCATCTCATTCCCACTTGTACTCGATAGTTTTCTCAAGTTGGTAGAACCTCACGGATCATGCACACTGATGACCTCAATCATCCTAACAAGCAGTGCCTGACATTTTGGAAAAATTCCACAATTTTAATAGCCTTAGGGTTTCACCAAATTGGTTTCCCTGTATCATTCACCCTGCTTTCCCTTTAAGTTGCTGTTGGTCAACACTTCATGAATAATTTGCTTTTTTAACAGAAGGGTATCCTGGGCTCTTTTGACAATATGGATTATCATTGGGCAGTTTCTTTTCATTTCTTGATTGCTCAGGAAAGAAAGGAACATGGCCCTGGGCAGCAGCCCGGGGTACCAAAGGAAAAACAAAACATCTCAAAAGTTAGTGTTTGCTACTAAATTTAAGACCCCCAAATTTCCAAGGGTGGACAAAATCTCACAAGATGAATGCTTCCATGTCTTAATTAAATGGACTTCTCCTCAATTCCAGATGTGGTAGCACTCATATCCACTCAGAAATTTGTGGGTTCTAAATTTAGTACACTGCTTTGCTCTTCCTTCCCTTAATTCTACTTTTATGTGTAGAAAGTTCTACTACATTATTTGTCCTCTAGTAACAAGCAATGGCATTGTTGTAAGGGGCTCTGTTTACTCTGGACTGGATGACCTGGATATAGACATGAGATTACATATAGATAGGTATAAATTTTCTTTAATGATTTTCTATAAGACATCCTCAGATCAAATATTCCCACATAATTTTCCTTCTCTGACCACTCTTTATCTGTTTCCTCTTTCCTTTGCTTTGCAAGAGTAGTGATTTGGTATCAGAAGCATTGGGTTCAAGCCCAACTTTGCTACTTATTACCTTTTTGACCTTTGCTGTTGCTGTTCAGTTGTGTCCGATTCTTCTGGACTCTATTTGGGGTTTTCTTTGCAAAGGTACTGGTTTATCTTGTTATTTTCTTCTCCAGCTCTTTTCATAGAGGAGGAAACTGAGGCCAACAGGGTTAAGTGACTTGCCCAAGAAAACACAGGTGGTATAAGTATCTGAGGCCAGATTTGAACTTGAGTCCTCCTGACTCCAGAGCTGGCATTGTATCCACTGCGCCACCTAGCTGTCCCCTTTTTGTCATTGGACAATACCAATTATGATCATCAATTCTAGAATTCATATTGTAGACAAAACCTCATGCTAAATTGATCTAACTTTAGGGTTTAATGATAAATATGAACTGATTTCGGTGACTGATTCATTCATAAAAGAATAAGGAAACCATACATCCTCTCCACTTCCCCACCATTCTACATCTACCATGCAGCAACTTGATGCAGGAAACTGAATCCGATGTGATGTAGCTGAATCCCAGGCAACTTGCTTAGCTAAGGTGACTGACAAGGTCCCTGGATGTTAGGAAATTGAGGTTTCACCCTTAGGGAGACAAATGGAGCTGTCCAGTCTAGGATAAACCAACTCTAGCCTTCTTTGAATGCTCTAATCTTACATAGGTAAAATCATTCTAAGAGGGATAGAAGTGGTAGAATTCTTTTTGTGACTGGGGCTAAACACATAGATATTCATCAGTTCCCTCTAATTGTTTCTATTTGCATTTCTTCTTTCCTGAAGAAGTCTAATATAAGCAGCTTATATTATAGGGTTTCAATTTCCTATAAAATGAGGGAAGTGGAGGAAATTGGGGATTCTTACCTTTTTATTTTTTGTATCATGGACCCCTTTGATAATCTGATGAAATGTATGGATCCCTTCTCAGAATAATGTTTTAAATACATAAAATAAAACATATAATAAAGGGAAAGAGAACAAGAGCTTATTAAACGCCTTCTATTTGCCGGGCAGTATATTAAGCACTTACAAATATCTGAAATGATCCTCACAACAATCCTGGGAGGTAGGTGTTGTTATAATCCTCATTTTACAGTTGAAGAAATTGAGGCAGGTAGAGGTTAAATGAGTTGGCCAAGGTCTCACAGCCACTGTCTGAGGATGGATTTAAATTCAGGTCTTCCTCCCTCCAGACCCAGTGCTCTACCCTCTGTACCACTTAGCTGCCTAGGATTACAGAGGAAACCACTGATGTTGAAGACAGTTATCCAAATATTTTTGTTTTTAAAGAACAAGCTCATAGAAGTCCAGATGATCTCCAAGGTTTCTTCCAGCTTTCATATTCTATGATCCTGTGATGAAGAACAGCCCTCCTCCTCTGATTTAATGTATTCTAGTATGTGTTTTTAGGAGTAAGTGTAAAGAGTTTGATAGGTGTATTTCAGGGGCAGTTGATGGTATGTGTGTGTGTGTGTGTGTGTGTGTGTGTGTGTGTGTGTGTGTGTGTAAGTGAATGGACCCATATGCTTGTGTCTATATATTTAGGCTCGCATTTGGTAAACTGTCCTCTTCCTTTAATAAGCTTCTGGGAGACAGAGACTTTGTCTTTAGCAATGTCTTTAGCAAACCACCTAGGACAGGATTCTGCATAATGGGGTTCCAGTGATGATCTTTGTTAAAGAGTAAAATTTCTGATGCAAGAGCCCAGCTAAAACATGTACCGTTTGGTGCCATGTAGAAATCGGCAGAACTACATATTGTCATGCCATGGTTGCTATTTTGGGAAAGGCTGCTGCTGTCACCGAAGAATATGGATGACTCCTTTTTGTTTTCTTCTTTCTCTTTGGAAGGGTCTTGAAATCCAACAATATAGAATAACAAAGTGGCGGGGGAGAGGGAGGGAGGGGGAGGGAAGGAGAGGAGAGAGAGAAAGAGAGAGAGAGAGAGAGAGAGAGAGAGAGAGAGAGAGAGAGAGAGAGAGAGAGAGAGAGAGAGAGAGAACAAAAATGCTGTTGTAAAAATAAGAAGAATTAAAGAATCCAAAGCAGATGTTATGCTGGAAGCTAGTACGTGCTATAGTACCACCTGTGCCCACTTAATTCCATCCAAAATAATTTCCTCTGCAGTTACCACAAAGAAAGACAGAGATTCAGTGACTTCAGTGTCTTTTGGAGGAAGAAAGTGAGTCATGCCGGGGGCTCCAATATGGAGCTTATTTTGGAAAAGAGTGAATAATTTACTGCCAATTGAGTGGTCCCTTTCTCTTTTGCTTCCTTGGTCAGAGATGCCTTCCCTAGGCTGCCTTTTGGAGGGGGATGGGTGAGGAGAGGGCTGGTTAGCTGGGGCACAATGGTTCATGTCTGTCACTGCACACCTGCTGCTGCTGGCCCGTAGTGGAAAATTCCACACGCCAGTGGTTTCCACTGGAGTGTGATGTCAGAGGCAGAAGGACCTGAATTAGAATTTCTCCTTTGGTATTTACTAATTTTGAGACCAAGTCACTTAACAAGTCACTTAAGTTCTTTGAGATTCAGTTTTCTCATCTGTGAAATGGGGATAATAGCAGCACCCACCTCACAGGATTCTTGGAGGCCTAAATGAGGTAATGAATGTTAAATGCTATATCACTATGAGCTATTATTATTAGCTATGATGAATATGGCGTGGTTTAGAATACAAGGGAAGGCAAAATCAAGCCTTTTTTTTCTCCATCCGTTGTTCTTTCTCGTATTTCTTTTCTTGGGTGGTATTTTACTGATTTTTTTGTACTGAGGAGGGAGTTTTTGTCTAGTCCATAGCTAACCCCTCCCTTTATTATTCTTGGTTGTAGTGATTTTTTTTTTAAATTATGAGGCTCTACCACTCCCACATTCTGAGTCAAGTGGGTAACCAGTTTCCCATTTGTTATCTGTATGACCTTGAGTAAGTCATTTATTCTCTGTGGGCCTCAGTTTCCTCACCTGTCAAATGAAGGCTTTGGACCTGGTAGCCTCTAATGTCCCTTCCAGCCCTGAATCTATGATCTCTTGATCCTAAACAGAGGTCTCTGGGCAGGACTCTGAGAGTGAGAGGTCTTCTGTCTTTGAGCCCACTTCAAGATGGAGTGAAATACTGAATGAGTAATTTGAACTTCATCTTCAAAAACAAATTGCCTGTGAAAGGATACATTTCCTCCTTGCTTGCCATCGTTTTTCTTCTTGAAAAGTTGCTGGTTCCCATTAATGGGTGTAAATCATAAAACCTAACTGCTCTTGAATAGAGACAGTTTTTGGAGTTGATGTGGATGACCCAGTAATTCACACAGTTTGTGACAGTGGAAATTGAATATGAAGTGTCAGCTGGGTGAAAACACATCCCATCCAAAGTCTGGAATGGAGAATAAGTGCTGTCCGTGGCTCAAGTGATTTGTGGGTGTCTTTGATTGGTCTTTTGGCTTGGCTGTGTTCATCCCTCTTCCGAGAGGAGGAATCATCTTTTAAATCTCCTCTCTTGAAGTTCCCCTTCTTGAGTCCTTGAAAGAGATAGTAAGGTTGGGCTTTTACTCCTAATGGATTCTTCACATCTGGTATCTCCTAGACCTGCCTGGCTGGTGTTTACCTCTGCTGAAGACTGCAAGAATTACTTGGAAGATGAAGAAGCTGTTTTAATATGTCTTTCTTCAGCATAGCTGAAAACCTAGGATGCATCGTGATCCACCCTATGGAAAATCAGGACCTATTAAGGTTTTTAGGGGTGGATCCCCAAAGCACAGCTACTTCCAGCTTCTCGCAGTGCTTTTGTTAATATGGATGTGAAACGTGATCAACGCATCAAAGGGAACAGAAACAAAGATGTAGGTAGTTTTATAAATAGTGATATAAAATAAAAAGACATACATGATTTGGGTTTGAGCCCTCCCCCATTTACTGTACCCTCCCATGCTGAGGGGAGCCAACCTAATTCCCTTAGCTTTTTGCCTTCCCCATTATATATCTCTACCTTTCTGGTTCTCTCTACTGAAATTTTTTAAAAAATCATAATAATGATTCTGAGTAAATAATTTTTTGCTTTCTTCATTCTACTTCACTTCTCCTAAGAGAATATCAAATATCTCTAAGATATTTGAAATGTCAGTTGATAAACTTAGATTTTAAATCATTTATTTTTACTTCCTTAAACATCTTAAATTTGAATTCCCATTCTAATTCACAAATATTTGGGGGAGTTCCCCTTGGATTGCTAGCCAAATTCTCTTTGCAGATTCTATAAAAAATAAAACACCCTAATAACTTTAAAAAAAATAAAGTCCTCTTAAGTACTTTTCCTTGTCTCATTTCCAAATGTATATTTTCCTTCATGATGTTAAAAAACTATTAAGGTCATTTCACACTCACTTCTGAGAATCTATGAGCTATCACAACCAGAGCCATGACTTGGGTGGGGCCGCTGGAGCGTCGTCCCACAGTGTCCAAATTTAGAGGGCACTCACAGCTCCTTTAGGCACATAGAAACTACTGAGCTTAGCACCTAGTTATTGAGAATAATTAGTTAAACTAGGAAGATACCAGATGGCACACCAGATGAGGTCCTTCTCCACCCCCATCCCCGACCCTGCCTCATTGAGTCCCAAGGTCTCTGTCTCTACCACCAACTAAACTTGTTTTTAAATGTTGTGAAATTTGCCCTAGGCGAGAAAAAAAGGTGCTATTTATGGCACTGATTACAGCTAGATCTTCCCTTAGCAAAGTGAGGTAACTAGACTGCTCAAGCCAAAAATAAGTCTTGCCTCCTTAACTTTGAAACCTCAAGGCATCTGTGAGTTTCACCACTGACAGAGGTTGCAAACCTTCCAGGCTCTTCATCAACTATGATCATTATCCATGTCTTTCCATAGGAAATCCAAATGGAAGATCCACCTTTAGTGTCTCACTGGTAGAAATCTACAGTATCTACCATAGTGCCTATTTCTTTTCCCCACAGGGTCACTTATCACTTTGATTCTTTTGAGATCATGGTGTCTCATGATTCAAAGTGCTATAGCTTTCCCAAGAAAATGTTGCATCAAACACAAGCTTCCCTCCTTAATTACCCAGACAAAAGCCTGTTCTTTCATTTCATATTGCTCGTATAGGAGAGACAATGTCAGTTGGAATGAAGCTTTACGAATCATTCCAAGCTTGTACTGCCACCGTAGATCAGTTGGGCTCATTGGTAACCTACATGTAACATGTAATGGTATGGTTTCATAGAAATAAAGTCCACACATTCTCATATTAATACATAATACATAATAATTGAAGGCAGCCATGAAGAAGCCAGCGTGCCAATTGAAACCATGGTGGTTAGGGATTAAAGTAGACCTTCATAACGATTGACATTTGTAGAGTGATTTTTCTTCCATAATGGGGAAAAAAACACCCTGAGATTTGTCTCGCCCATACCAAGGAATTGTAATTGTGATTCCTTGATATGGGACCTACCTCCACTAACACAGATCATGACCTGAATGTAACGTGTGATCTCAGAGAGTTATCTGGGACTCCTTGAGGTTAATCGACTTACCCATGCTCCCAAAACCGGTAAGTATAGTATAGTATTGTATAGCATAGTATAGTAAGTACATGAACTCATGTCATAGCACACAACCTTACTTATATTACATATCACCACCATTGAAGACATCTTGCCAAACAACAAACATAGTACACCAGGAATGGTGGGGCATAGTGGTAAAGGCCACCCCTTCACCTAAAGAGTCCTATTACTCCAATTCAAAGAACACTTATTAAACAACTTCTATGTGAAAATCACAAAACTTCATGGTGGAGATACAAAAGTGAAAAAAGCAACAACATTCTCCCTCCTGCCCTCAAGGAACTTACCATTCAGTAGAAGAATGAGATGGGTACACAAAGTAGCTATTTTCTTTTCAAAATACCCACCTGATTTTCAAATTTCTTTTAGGGAGTGCCCTGTGTTTCATAGAGGTATTCTCTAACAGTTCAGAGCAGATGAATCAAATGGTAGCATCCAAGAACATGGGGCTGACTGCAGCATCAACTTTACCCTCTGTTTGAAAAGCTACGTTCTATTCCATTTGCAGTATTCCACATCGTACAAGAGGCAACATTGGGCAGGGAGGCGATTTTCTATTATTTGACTGGGGTGGGTGGAATAATTTTAATTGCTAAGAAATTGCATTTTCATTGTAAAGCAATTCAAGTTATAGCAGATTCATAATGCAGCTATTGTAAAAATGACATTTCAGTGACATTTCTGTGAGAAGAACATGGTGATTTTGCAAATGACACGGTGAGGGCAAAGCTGTTATGTGAAGAACACGTTTTCCCGAGATGTATATGCTGTGAGCATCAATGATGATGGTCATGATGATGATGATGATGGAGGAAGAGTTCATTGATAGAAATCTTTTCATCTTGGGATCTCAAAGCACTTTATAGAGACTTATCGGTTCTCTTCTCCTCTCAGATTAATGAGTCTTGGCAGCCCCATCCAAATCTTACAGGGAGGAATCTATAAAGTCATATATTTGCCCAACTCTTCAGCAATTGAATGAATGCATGATACGGGATAAAAATTCACTTTTTGCTTTTCAAATCTGGAAGAATCCTTGACACCAGAGAGCAGACATCAGGTAAACTAAGCTATACAATGATATTCTCAATTTGTCATAGAGTTGCCTCTACTAGTTTTTGAGAGAAACCAGGGGATCAGCAATTACCATTCTCTCCTTCCATCAGGGCTCTAGTGAGGATGTATCCCTGCTTTGTCCCTGGGTGAACTGAGTTGTTCATTTCAAATCTGTTTATAGAGCACACTAATAAGTTAAAGAAGGTAAGTTGTTTCAGGTAGCCTAAGGACATATTATTCCCATAGCACATATGTCATCACCATTTTATTTTTGCAATGCCATTACCGTACCATTAATATGGAAGATTTTTTCCCTTCACTGCTTTTACCAGATATGTTTCAAGAGAAAAAAAAATTAGTTCCTTAGCAACTATGATGGTGTTTTTTGATTGGAGGGAAAGCTTAGAGTAGTGACCATCACTGAAAGTGACCCATGTGGTTGACATTCTTCCACAGAGTACAGTGATATAATTTATTAAACAGTGTGCAAGTTTGCTTAAAAATTTGCATTTATTTACATAACCTTTGACCAGCCAACCTTTGCCACATATTTTCTTGATTTCGTTTGAGTGTTTATGGATGAAATGACCCACAAAAACCCACGGATGCTGGGTCAGCTCTTAATTACATATTATTGATGGTTTGTTCTGTTGGAGTCACCGTGTTCAGGTCTGAATGGGGCCAGCATATCCATAGAACAAAGCAAGTCCTGAGGTTAAGTCATCACCCTGGCTTCAGGGCAGTAGAACAAAGAAGCCGGAGCATCATTCTAGTTTTCCCATTTGGACTCATTTAGAAGTTGTTTTCTGTCACTCAGCTGTTTACTTTCCAAAGTTCCACTTTAACTTCCATTGAAATGTATAATGTATATAAAATTTTCTTTAGCAAAAAAAAATGCCTGTATCCTTTCTGAAAGCTGAGTTGGCCCAAGTAATCCATCAACCAACAAGCATTTGCTAAATGCCTACTCTGTGCTTGCAATTGTGCTAGGAATGAAAGATACAAATATAAAAGTGAGACATCGAGGCAGAAAAGATATAGTGATAGAATTAGGGCAGGAGGGCCTCTGAGAAAGGGCCTTCTACTCTGTAAGATTTTTGAACATTTTTTTTAACTAGGAGCCCATTGAGTAGGATATAAGCTCCTTGAGGGCAGAGACTTTGCATCCTCTATCTGGCAGAGTGCTTTGTGAAAAGGTGCTTAATTGATATTTGCTAAATTGAATGGAACTGAATCTAATGGAATTGAAGTAAGTCTATTATTGAAGCCAAAGGATCTGAATTTGCATATTTAAATTTTCGATATGAGTCTCTTTTTTTTTTTAAAGGAAGGAGACTAGATATAAAATGCAATGTTCATCAGGAGAGTCTAGGCCTTCTATGGGTGCCAGCACTTTTATCACAGTGCCTGATACATAGTAAGTACTTAATAAATGCTTGTTGATTGAACGACTATGGGTGCTGTAGAAGGTTTCCCTTCAAGATTTCAGTAAAGATAGGCAGTCAAGACCTAAGAAAAGATATAAGCAGCACTCACTGAGAACTTATTCCTGTGAATGGGTAAGGGCTGCAAAGTGAGATTAAAGGTAAAGTAATATGCTAATATGGAGAAGGAAATGGCAGACCGCTCCAGTCTATTTGCCAAGAAAATCCTAAGTAGGGTCATGAAGCTGGGCATGACTGAAAATTGACTGAACAACAACCACAAATATCCTAATAATGTTATAAATCTTTATGCTTCAGTTGGGTCTTGACGATGGTGACATTTAGTCAATTCATTGAAAATCCTGCATTCATTCCACATTCTTAAAGCCATGATAAAATAGAGGACATTGGGTTATATACTCGTAATATGAATATAAAAATAACATAGACCCTGCCCTCAGCCAGATGATAGTCCTCTAGGAGTTATAGGGCACCTACTCCAACAGTCGTGCTGGTTGTTGGTGCTCGTTTAGGTAAAACCAGCCTATCTGACATCTTTTATTTTTTTGATCTGTGGCTATGGCCAAAGCACCAGCAAACTAAACAAAGTCATTGGCCTCCATGTTCTATACTGAGTGGACACAGAGTATCTCTGTTTAAAATAGGGATAGAACAAGTGTATCTAAGGACAATACATTGACCTTGCTTTTGTACATTTGCCTCTAATTAGCTATTTATATCTCAATTGTTTTTCACTTAACCACCCAGCAAGTAATGAACAAGGAGTGGGAAAGATTTGAGCACAAAGCCAATTTCCAATAATTGGACCTTATGATATTTGGGGAGCAAATTCTAGAGACATCTCAGAGATTTGTTGCCAGGTTAGTGACTGATGGCACCTAGAACATATCAACAGTCTTAGCTAGGGGCATTGATCGAGAACTGGAGGGGCCTTCAGAGGCCATTAGTCCAACCATCCCAGCAGATGGGAGAACAGGCCCAGAGAGGTGAAAAGATTTCACTAAGGTCACATAATAATAAGTATCATTGCCAGGATTCAAACTCGGATTCTCTGACTAAATCTAGAGCTCATTGCACTGAGTGGTGGGAGGCCAAAGAACCCACTTTTCCCCTCTTTGTACCTGCACTATATAGAACAGGGCTGTCCAACCTTAGGTTTTTATTGAAACGATAGACAATATATTTCGATTGGCCATTTTAGTGTGATCTCTGTGGTAGCTCGGCTTCATTTACTAAAGCATTTATGTAAATTTCTATGCTCAGTAGGCTGGCCGCATCAGTTGCACTGTGGTTCCCATGTGGGCCGTGGACCGCATTTTAGACAGCCCTGATATAGACTGTTGACCTGAATATAGCAAGTTCTTCATCCTATTATTTTTTTTTAAATTGAACTTAATCATGTGACTGTGGGTTCAAGGAAAGTGAGTGTTCTGACCAGAATCCTCCCTTTGATGCAAACCAATACTTTATTTTAATAGAGTGCATCAGAAGAGAGTTGGGCTTCTGCTTCACTTATGACCCAAATGTATCCATTAATCGCTTTTCAAAATACTAGTTTGTAATGATAGAGTCGTGTGTCTTCCCAGAACACTAGCAATGATGTAAGTTTCCTGTCCCAGAAAGGGTGGTGGGCCATGAATGAAATCCCAGAATGATTCTCCCTGTCATCCACTCACATTTTCTAGCTATTCAGCTTCACTATCTTCTCCTTTGTCCCCATTTCCTTGGCATCTCTCCCTGTTCCTACACAAACAATCTAAGCATCTGAGTTTAATAACTTATTTCAGGAAATGCTTGAAGTACAAAGTGGACCTTACATCTTCAGTACCTCTGGGACAGCTCCATGTTAAGAAATGAATTTTTACCAGGAGATTAACCAATGCACATGTGTTGAGGTGACAGCTGAACCTTATTCTACTTATGAAGCATTTCATCTAAGTGGTGTGATTGACTGAAGTCAGGATCCAGAATATTCTGTGTTAACACAGGGTCTGGCACATAGGAAGGGCTTAACAAGTGTTCGTTGACTTGACTAGGCTTGACTTCTGGCCAGAAGTCCCTTTGCTTAGATCTCCCTGACACTCAGCTATCTGGTGTTTCTATAATAGTGCTTTCCATAACATGGGGGGACCCACCCTGACCCTAGGCAAGTACACAAGTCTGGTCAATGGTGTCAGGCCAATAGGGCTCCTTTGCTTTTCACCCCTAGCATCACGAAGTGGCTTCAGCATGGAGGCTGTTATGCTGCCTGCCTTTCACTTCTGGGAGACTCCTTTTCCTTTGTCGTCTGCCCTCCTTTACTCTTCTTGAGATAACCAGCACCAGCTTGCCAGAACCACCATTTTGAGATGCCTTCAGGAATCTATTTCTGAACCTTTCCGCCTATGGTCTTCCTCCTGAAAGTATATTCTTTCACACCAGCAGCCCCAAATATTCCTCCACTTCATGTCATAGCTTTCTGGGGAGTTAACTGGGAAACAAGTGGCGCATGACTATTTCGAGGTGAATGTGCAAAAGAAAGGTTGACTGTTGTTCTCAGGGATGCTGATGTTGTTCCTGTTTTCAATCAGACCTCTTCTTCCATGAAGAGCTCCTGGATCCTTCCAGTTGCCCATCTTTTCTTGCTCAGATTGTCCTCTCTTTATTCATTTGTGTACTGAGCTATAACTAAGGCAGGGTGATCAGGGCTTTGTCTCTGGGATGCTGATGGTTCTTTCACTCTCTCAGTAGCACGGAAACAACTGAGTTTAGCATATAGTTAAGCAAGAAAAATTAGTTAAAATAGGAAGCAAACAGATGGAGTGCCTTTTCACCAAGCCCAGATCGCAATCTCAGTCCCAAGATCATTTCCATAGGGCATCTCAATGTTTCTTTTTCTTCACTGCCCTCTCCAAAGTAAAGTGTCCTCCATCTCCTCTCCCAACTAAATTTCTATCTACGGGTTTCTTAAATCCTATGCTTTTTACTCTGGTTATTGTATACTCTTTATCCTGGTGAAAAAGTTGCTGGTTATAGCTGTTTATATCCATGCTGCATGCCGCCCCTGCCCTCCTCACCCACCCGTTCCTGTCGTCAGCCTCTTCGAGGCAGAGGACAGCTTCTGATTTCATTTTTGTCCTTGGATCCCTAGTGCCAAGTACAGTGCTGTGTACACAATAGGGGTTGCATTGAAACGAATTGAATTGAACTCATATTGTTAGGTTAATGTTGGGGAGTTAATGTAATTTTACACTGTAACTTGTCTGAGACCCCCCAAGAAGACCCTAGGTTAGTCTTACACCATAACAATGAAGCTTTTTGTGGTTTTTATTATTGTTATTGAGGAGAGGATCAGAGGATCTCTCTTGTTCCCTTCTGGACTTTCTACACACATACACAAGCACACACACACACACACACACACACACTCATGCTTTTATTCTGTTTCAAGCCTAGAGATCCAGGGCTTGTGGGTAAAAGGAGAACTCATGGTTAAAAGGGGAACATTACACCTTTAAAAAGAGCCAAAGCAAGTGTGTTTTAATAACCCATCAGGACCTCGGTCCATCATAACATTTAATCTGCATTATATCTCACTTCCTAATCGCTCCTTTCATTCCAATTGTGTGCAGAGAGGGTGGGTGAGATGAGAATTTCAGATAAGTGCCAGTAAAACAAGTTTGCTTTACAGCTGGCAAGCTCTGGGCACACGGTAACAGTGCCTTATGGCAGTGTTCAATCAAATGATTCCATAAACTAAAAATAATCACCCTAATACTAATACCTGTTATTCCTCATTGTTGCTGGTCGCTATGGTGCTGCCTTTGACTGTGAAGAATTCACCGCCATTATTACCCTCAGTGTCTCTCTCTCTCTGAAATGTGATCTAATTGCAAAATCCACACCTGTTCCACAGTTCAATAGAATCCTGCTTTTGATAGAGGCAGACTTTCAGGCACACACACATACATGCACACACACACACACGTCCACACGTGTACACAATCACCCAACGCTTCAGTTTGGGATGGGTGGTGATGGTTTGGGGGTGGGGGGAGAATAGCGTGAGTTTATCAGAAAATAATATTGAGAAGGGAGGGTGGAGAGACTGTGTTCTGTGGTCATTGGAAGATTGCTGATGGGTGCATAAATAAGGCATGCTCGAACATCTGTTCTTTGTTGTGCATTCAGCTTTTTAATGTCTTCCAAGAGCAGCTCTGACGCATCACTGACTACCACTCCCCATTTAAACAACATTTTACCAGAAAATAATAAACCTTCCTGGTAGGGTGCAGGGAGCCAAGGCATTCGGGCAATGCCATTAATTTGGAAATATCTCTTTTTCTGGGATTTTAAAATCTCTCTCCCTTTGAACATTATACAAATTTGGGATCCAGCCTGGCATTCCTACCAGTCTAAGCATTAAATCAGCCTGGATATTCTATTCAGCCTTTTCTTTAGGCAAAAGGAGAGGGAGGCAGTTAAGTCAAAGTTTACACATGTTTTTTTTTCTTTCCTCCTCATCTTAATTCTATTAATGTGAAATCCTGTCTTCTTGGTGTGTGTGTGTGTGTGTGTATGTGTGTGTGTGTGTATGTGTGATATGTTCTGGTATTTATTTGTACTGATAAAATTCAGAGGCAGCTGAGACCCCTGACAGTTTAACAATATTGGCTGGTTATTTTGATACAGTGCAGTAGGCAGCAAAAGATTAAAAAACGGAACACCCTAAACTGAGGGAAACCAGCTTGAATTCTAAAATAAAATTTTAGCAGCATGGATTTCTCTTGCCATAGGCTATGAGGCTACTCTGAATTTCAGATGCATCTCTAGAGCTGTCAATGATGTGGAAAGATGAGATTGGCATTACAAAGATTTGTTGCAGTGCGATTCAATGTAATTGCGAGAGAAGGTATAGCAGCATTAAGTCTCAGCCAAAGAAGTGCTGTTTATGTATGTACAGTAGAGAAATAGCTCGCCAGATCACACTGGGACCATGATGAGAATTTCTTTGTATCGCTTTCTTTAGTGTTTACACTCTCCTTTCAGGTCACAGCTCAAAGACAGTGGAATACCAATTAAGTGCTGGTGAGATACATCCAGAACTGAATTGACCATGGTCTTATGAGAGGGAAGTAGGAGTATCTCCTAGGAAGGGGCTGTTATTTATATCATGCTCTCTCTCTCTCTCTCTCTCTCTCTCTCTCTCTCTCTCTCTCTCTCTCGCTCTCTCTCTCTCTCGCTCGCTCTCTCTCGCTCTCCCTCTCTCCCTCCCTCTCTCTCGTTAACCCTTTTCAATGGAACAACATGTGGTCAATGTCAAATGGCAAAGTACCAGCAGCACTGGCTTGCAAACCATGCAAGAATAATCGCGCACCTAGAGCTTAGATAATGGGACTGCTGTGCAGAATTGGGATACTTGTTGTTAGGCAGGTTAGAGGGAGTCATGTTTTGCCATTTTTCTTCTGTTAAGTTTTACCCCCATTGTTCTCTTTTTAGATAGACATTATAGGAGTTTGTGACTTATGGTGTAAGGATAATGGAATCTAAAGGGAATGGAATCATGGCTGGTTGAACTTAATTATGCTCTATTTGAATTCATTCTTGCTTTGTAAGGAAGCATTCTGAACACCAAGCTTCCTCCAGTGACCATTGGCAAGGCAGTATAGTATGCTGGAAGTCATCAGTATTGAGAGAGATATTATGCTATAGACAACGAGCCCAAGTGTAGGTTACAAGCATTAACCTGGGACCCGGGCGGTTGCTGCTTGTAGATATGTGGGCTAGGCATTTAATTAGTTGCATGCTTTGTTATCAGAGATTCCTGCACAGTTACTAAAGCTGTGCCTAGGTATTCTGGCATCTAGGTCAAATACCCCAAAATATTTCTGGGGTACGAAGCACACAAAGATTTCTGAAAACCAACATTTAAAGACAAATTCAGTTGTAGACCTGAGACCCTGAGACATGAGACCCCATGTGTGGAGACCCCAGGGCACCACGGTGTTGCAGAGAGGGTAGGGAAAAATGTGGTATCTGGTAACTTCCTATATTAACTGCTTATTCTTGCTAACAAGATTCTAGACTCAGTTGACTACCCAGTGAAGGACTAAAGTGCTGTTAGCACACTTGAATTTTTTCGTGGCCTGAGCAAAGCCTAAGCTTCCTGCCTAGTTATAGTTCTTCCCATGCTCTGTCATTGTGAAGCCAAACAGAACCTAGCTAACTTAAAGGAAATATTACCACTTAAACTCACAAAAAGAGTGGCCTTATCCAAATAAGGAGTAAATGAATGAATGAAAAATAATATTAAGCCACTGTTCTCATAGTTTTATTGAATATTGTTCAGGATTTTTATCCCTTAAACATAAAGCAGAATCATGGATTTGCACCAAGACAGTCTTAAGGATGCCAAAAAGAGCCAGATGAAAAGTGAGAAATCCAGGCAAGCAGGTTATTTGGCACCAAGCACATATAATACGTAGACAGAATGATTATTGGATAAAATTCAGTTGTTTTTCCTCTTTTTGTGTTGGATTAACCAAATCAGTCTCTCTGTGTAGACAAAGCCAGCATGTAGGATTACTGTATCTGCCTGGTCCTGATGGAAAGATCAAGAAATCAATGTCAACTTGACTGCCTGGCACTTCCTGTTGTCTGTCTATGTGCTTCATTGTGACTTTTGGAGAGGTTGATAGATTTAGGCAACTTTTGGTATGCTTAGTGAAGGAACAGAACAGAACCACATCTGATGTTCACTTTAGTATGGTTGGCACCTTGGAAAAAAATGAATGCCAATATATTTTCTGATGCAAATGTCTTCAATTTTTTCATAGATTTGAAAAAAATTTCAACAACCTGAGTGGATAGTTTTAGTAGTACTGATCACATTAAAGTAAGGTATACAATTCATTGACTGTGAATCCAAAAATCTCTGAATTCATAATATGACTAAAAAAAAAAGAAATAGCGCTGAGTACAGGTTTTATGGGTTGCCACGACCAAAGAGCTCATTGCCACATGGCTAATCTATAGGTGGTGAACCTCTCTGTACTTAGCAGGGCTGAGCTATGGAAAACAATCTGTTGTTGAGACCATACTTAAAGCCTTTCCAACATGGTAGAACATGTCAAAATTTCACCTCCATTCACAAAGTCTTCAAGAGCCTAAGCTCATCTCCATACTACGATGAGCTATCAGAGTAGGACTTTGTGGAGACAGACAATGAGATGACAAACCAATGGCTCAGGAAATACAAATGGACATAAGTAGCATCCTAACCTTTTTAAAATCCATAGCTTCAAAATGTGTGTTTTGCATTTCTAGGCAATCTATTGACTATCCAGGAGTGACCTCCAGCCCCTTTACCCTCTTTGGGTTTCAAATTTTTCATATCAATAAAATGAAGAAGATGGATCAAATGATCACTAACACACACACACACACACACGCGCGCGCGCACAAAATTTTAGGTGTCTTCCTCAACCCCCTTTACCCAACTACAATGCAGGGGGCCAAAGAAGCATGTTGAGTCAAAGATTTAGAAATGATTTCTTCCTAGAGATAGCCAGACTTGGCCAGTACCAATGTCAGTGAGTGCACTGAACAACCTGTATGATAGGCTTATGCCTTCCACTGCCAAATGGAATTAATAGCACATATGAAATGTACTTTGTGTGATCAATGATCCCAAGTATTCAAGTGGCCATAAGGAGGGAAAGGCCCCACAGGGAATAAGATGCAAATGGAAAGATAATGAGCGCTCTCACTTTAAGACTACAATTTACTGATGATAAGGACATAGAATTAGTGATAATAATAATTAACGACACAACATATACATGCGTGTATAAACATGTGTATCATACGTGTGTATATAAACATATATATGTGTATGTAAAATCACATTTGATCCTCCAATCCACAAGCATTTATTAAGTGCCTGCTGTGTGTCAGACACTTCCAAATCATGAGACAGTAAGCTGCTTGAGGACAGAAACTCTTTTGCTTTTCTTGGAATCTCTAGCACTGTGGTGCCTGGCACATAGTACGTGATTAATTTATTTTTTCTGACTGACTCGCCACCACTTTGTGAGGCAGATACTAATGATTATCCCTATTTTACAGATAGGAAACGAAGGCTACCAGTCATCTATTTCTAGGACCCTTCCCCCAATCTTGTTTTGCACAATTGAGGGTGGAAAATGTAATTTTCTGCACACGATGAGCAGTTTTCTCCAACTTGAAAATCCTTTTTACTATGGGAAGAGACTTGGTAACCCAGAAAATTGCAGAATTATGGAAAATGGAAGGAAAGATGTAAGTGGACTAATGATGAGCTGGAGAACCAAGCATTCCTTTGGCATAAAGGAATTACTTTTTGTGAAATCTCCAACTTATGGGGGAAATCGTAATGTTTTCAGTTTCGATCAGTTTTTATTAATACCCAAGGAGAGGAATTTGCCATAAAGCGCTCTCTCAGATCTGTGGGGAAATATTGCTATGAAAATGTAACCCACTAAAATGATAACATCACACAGCGTTGTTTCTTTTCATTGTCTTTTGTTCTACAACAAGATGAAAGTCTCTCAAACGGAGCAAACATTTCTACTGGATCAGGGTCTTCCTGTATCACCAAGATTGTGTACTGCCTACCTGCATGTTTATAGCCATGTATGATCTGAAATGTAAGTGTACAGCAATAACTATGGAGCCACAGCCCCTGACAAAGATTTATACGATGTCATCCCGATTTGTAAGGAAGACTCTCTAGAGCACTGGTGGCGATGGATGTTGTCTCTATCTCAGTGGGAGTGCTCTGCATTAACCACTTTAGACGGAAAGCAAGCAAAGAAGTACATTAGAGATACAAAGAACCTCTTTAGAGGTTTGGCTTTTCACAATCTGCAATGTTCTCCCTCCTCTTCACTTGGAGGCCCTAGCTGCATTCAAGGTTCTGCTTAAGCTGTACCTCCTACCTGGGACTTTAAGGATCCCCTCAATTGTAGCACAGCCCCCATGAAAAATACTGTGTATGTATTGGGTACTTCTATATCTGTGTACATGTTCAGTAAAATGTAAGCACCTTGAGGGTAGGAATATTTTCATTTTTGTCATTCTGCACAGGGCATTTGTTGGTTATTTTAATAGAACTGAGGTATACGGGTTCTTAATCTGGGATCCACGAACCTATCTTTACTTACATTTTGATAACTATTTCGATATAATTGGTTTCCCTTATAATCCTCTATAATTTATTTTATGCATTTAAGCGTATTATTCTGAGAAGGAGTACCTAGACTTTACCAGACTGCCAAAGGGATCCAGTTAAGACAAAAAAGGTCAAGAACCTATGATCTATTGCAAGCCATCCATTCTACAGATAAGACCCTGAAGCCTACTGAAAGTCACCCAACTAGTTAGTGGAAGAACTAGGGGTCAAACCTCTGGCTCCTAATTTCTTGTCTAGTGTACTTTCTGACACACTGCATTATGACTACTACTATGGATTAGATCTTTAGCCTAAAAAAAGCCCAATTTATTACTTCCTTTAATTTCATAAGAACTTTTGCTTACTCCATTGTTCTGGAATGGACACATCCAGGGATGTTCAAGCTAGGGGTGATGGTAGAAATTTAGTTGTCATTATCTGACTGAAATCTGGAATTCATTTTGCACCCTGGATGTGGCTAATGCTCCCTCCCCTGACATTTATAACTTTACCCAGTTTGACTTGCCATCTTGGGAACCATTCCTACCTTTTCCTAAATTCTGAGGCAGGACTTGGGAAGATCTGCAGAACTCACCACGGTATTGAGATGGAAGGTTCCTCTGCCATTTGCATGATATCTTGAGAAAGAGCCCAGAAGCTGACCTTTCAGGTGTTCTGACTATATAGGGTGTCCCCATAGGATTCTTCCCCAACGGGGAAGAGATAGAGGCAAATCCCCCTCTGGCTACTTCTTCCCTAGAGTTCTTAGCTTCTTTGGCCACTGGTGAAATGGTTTCCCAGAGATGCCTCCATAGAAACAGAATTAACTGTTAACAACAAAAAGATTGTTTTGGTCTGCGACATCAGCAGTGTCAACTTCAAACAGAGACAGGGACCACTAAGCTGTGGGTCCCTGTGAGTCACATATTAACTTAGCAAACCACACATGTTTATATATTCCTTTGTGGGGTAGAGAGGAAGACAGGGCAATTGGGGTTAAGTGACTTGCCCAAGGTCACATAGCTAGTGTGTCGAGTGTCTGAGGTTGAATTTGAACTCAGGTCCTTCTGACTCCAGAGCCAGTGCTCTACTCACTGTGCTACCTAGCTGCCCCTAAATATTCTTTTTTTTTTAAGAAAAATTAATTCATCAACACACTAAAATCAGATAGGAGCTCTATTTTGAACTGGCTCATGCTGCACTTGAGGGTTGTGGGCCACCACCCACAGGCTGCATGTTTGACACCTCTGTGAGCCATCACTTAGAAAATCCTGGTCATAAACACAACTGATGCTGCCTGGGAACCACCCATGGAAAACATTTCGCCTTCCTTCTTTAATCTCTTTTCAATCTGGCTCATGAGGAGAGAGGTGGCTACAAGTTCAAAGCAGAGAGTCAGTTGGTGCTGGAGTTTCTTCAGGTTTTGTCCCTCCCATCTCTGATCAGGAGAAGGACTTTGGGTTCCTTATGACTGATACCTTGCAAAGGTATCAGTTTCTTATGACTGTTACTACCTTGTATATTCCCAAATACTACATCTTTGATTTTCAAATAAATAAAGTGTATTAGTTCGATGCAGAGCTAATTAGTATTTATCCCATGCCAGGAAGAGAGCTCTTTGTCTGGTCCTTTTTGTCCCTGGTTTGATGACTATATAAAAAAGAAGAGGTCTCTTTTGTACATGGTGAGGTGGCAAACAGGCCCATGTGATACTTAATGCCTTCCAATATCTGATTGGGTTAATGCATCTAGTCAACACCTAACCAAATAAAATACAAAGCTTCCCTGTAGAGGCCTTCTTCTGATCCTATGATGGATTCATGGGATAATAGAATTTTGAGCTGATTCATAAAGCCAACCTCACTGTGCTGCCTTTTTGGGGCACACCGTATCCTGCCCTCTTTCTTGGTTTTTGTATATCTTGAGGGAGTAATTACCCTATTATAGGAAATTCCATAGCTCTGGCATGCATCAAGGCTACACAGCCAGCCTTGGTTCCTCAAGATGCTTCAAACTTATTAATGATAATAATAATAATAGCTAAAATTTATGTGGTACCTGCTATGTTCCAGGTACTATGCTAAGCATTTTGCAAATATCATCTCAGTTGATCCTCATGACAACCCTGGGAGGTAGGCATTATTAATACCCTCAATTTACAGATGAGGAAACTGAGGCAAACAAGGGTTAAGTCATTTGCCCAGGGTCACACAACTAGTAAGTGTTTGTGGCTGAATTTGAACCCAGATCTTTCCGACTCCAGGCCCAGCACTCTATCCATTGCAATATCTTGCTGCCTTAGTCATAAAAACATATGGTCTCCTTAGTAAAATGGTTTTGTAATCTCATGGCAGAATATCAGAGGATGTTCCCTCTAATGAGGTAGATTTCAACTCATCTATCCCTGGTGTGACTCTTACCCATGTCTTCTCATAGGGAGTCTACCTGATATGCAGAGAGCCTCCCTCACTTTCTGTTGATGTCAGTGGTACATAAAGGCCACCCATTGATTATCCTTCATTTTCTTCAAGCAATCACCTGATTTTCTTTTTCCATCATAATGTATTTGATGTCCTTTCTTCTGTTCCCCGCTCCCACCCCGCCATAGTTCTTTATTTGATATGTGCTGCACCCTTTACATACACACAATTAGCCTCTCCGGTGTCTTCTGGTGATATTCAATTTGAACATGCCATAGCTTCTGGTCACACAAAACACTAGTAGAACATGGGTATCAAAAAAAAAAATGAGCCTAATCTTATTTAACATATCATTGAAATAAGGAAAGACTTTTGCAATATTTTTCCGGGGGATTTCAAGACGGGGACCTTCAAGATTCTCAGCAGACCTTGGAGTAACAAGTCCAACCTTTATTCCATTTCACTCAAGAATACAACTTGTGCTTCAGAAACTGTGACAGTGCAAAAGTCACTGCCCCTTTTTCTTTAAATTTAGCTTTCCCTGTTAGACTTTGTCCTGATGCTTTCACTTCCACTTTCCAAGGCTGATGATTAAAAGGCTTTATGTCTTATGCTGCTTCTCAACTGAAGTCTCTTTCCTTTTGTACTTCCAAATTAAAGTAGACCTTTCAGATTAAAAACCATACTGTGTTAGTTCACATATGTACAATGCTTCCTTTCCTATCTATTATGCGTTGATTATCTCACCCTTGACTCCAGGTACACTCATGTACCTTAAACTCAGGGATAATAAATTATATTCTACAGTTTTAGTCAATAGCTACAAAAAAAAAGAAATTTAGGTTCGAAAGAAAAATTCTAACGATCACAATAGCTAGCCAAAAGTAGGATGGCTACCTGAGGAGATAGTAGATTTCCTTATTGGAGGTCTTGAAGCAAAGGCTAAATGATCAGTTTTTTGGAGTATTGTGCTGGGGGGAGGGTCTTTAAGTATGGTTTGGATTAGAAGGTTCCAGAACATTCTGAGATTTTGTGATTTTTGACTCTGGCTATCAATGGCTCTTATTTATATGGAGCAGAAGATGGAGGCAGCTACTGGGATAATTTGTGTAACTCCTCCCCCCCCCAAAAACGCCAGCAAACCCTTAACAAACAATGGTTACTAAACTATGTGATGTTAATACCATCCAATTAATGTTGAGAATTGATATATTCCTTGTGTTGGTCTTGGTCCTTGGAAGATTTTTTGATTAATGTCAAGATTGATTGGATAACCTCAATATTAGCCATCTTTGGATTTTAGCCATGCCACGTATATATGAGGCATATATACATTTCTACAGACCTAAGGGTTCCATAACACTGGAAGAAACAGATGGGTACAGGTATATTACTATCAGGATGAGCCGTTAGGCAGACATGAAGTTTTTAGCGGCTTTTTCTCTCCTCCCTAAGGTAGCCAAAACATGCACATTATCAGTGGGGTAAATGCCTGGTTGCCACCCAGGATATTCTGGGTTCAAGTATAAAATAATTTCTCTTTATCATGGAATATATACCTTTTCTTTTTTTTTTTCTTCCTAATCACCTAGGCAATATAGCTTTTATCTGGAAACTTAGAAATTTACATAAAATCCCCACTCAGGCCTCACTGTACAACTGGTTGCGCATGCACATTCAGCAAGCAAGGCCTCATAAAACGCATATCACATCATTATTTTATGTTTAAACATTTTTATTTCTCCAGAGAATTTAAAATATACAAACATGTGACTCCATGAGGAAATGATCCAAAAAAGATTATAAATACAGCTATAAATGTCAAAGTTCCTAAAACATTTCACTGGTTCTATCTTCAGAAGAAAGTGTTTACACAGAAAGCACACGCCGGCGTGTTTTATTATTGTTATTGTGTGCATTAAATGTTACAAATGCAATCTGTCTGACTCACACATAAACTATGGTCTCCAAAATTCTTCAAGAATCACCTCTGCAACTAAGAGGTTTAGCTGGGAGAACAATATTTAGTCAACTGGCCTCAGAAAACTCTCTGCCACCAGCCAGTAGGTCCCATGATGAAAGAGCTACTTGCAATTGCTTTTTCATCTATCATGTTCTTTTCCACACTCTCATCCTTATGGAAAGTATTGGATAAGAAGTAATTTGTCATGATTCCTTTGCTTGTGCCTTGACCCAATGCAAAATTAATGACAAAGTGTCCCTCTCTTCTTAAAAAGACAAAGGTTTATCAATTGCTGGCAGATAGAGAGATCTCTTACATCATTAGTTTTCTTAATCCATTGGGGAGTAATTGGCAGGGATACTTGCAGTGTTGATCCATGTCCACTCATCCGACCAACAGTGATGGATAGCATTGGGCTGGATTTGGTCAGTACTGAGCCACAATTCACTGGAATCTTTATCTGAATTTGGGGGGATGGTTGGACTTAATTTTATTTTTCCCTATTGTGTGTCCTCCTTTCTTTTATGTTAGATTTTGACTGCAAAAAACACAGGTGCAATACAACTTCTAATGCAGACAATTCACAGAGCTGCCGTTTAACAATACCCTGTGAGATTGTTATGAATGGTCTTAGTATTAAACTGCCCTGGTGAGGTGCTATCTTGTATACTGTATAATTTTATGAATTTAAATCCAAATAAGATCAAATTTTCCAATTCACCTGAACCATTTATTAGGTTTTACTTCCGTGATGATTAACTTTGATAACAATAGCTCTTTACACAATGTACCAATATAAATATGCTGAGGGTTACATTAACTTTGGAGTTATCTTTTGCTAACCATTTTGCTTGGAAGAAATATGGAAGAAAGGATTAGAAATTAATATTCCCAAGTTTAATTCACAAGTAATAGGCTCCCAAGATTTAGAACTTTAAGGAACCTTAGAAACCATGTGGCTCAACTGCCTTATTCTATTCCTATTTTTAACCTATGCTTTCTTTTCAGTCATAAGGATTTTTTTTTGCTCTTTTTCAATGACTTGTTGGTGCTGGGTTGTTTTTTTTAATATTGTCATTTCCCAAAAATCTCTCTCCCACACACACAGAACCTCCCCTTGTAACAAAGAAACACAGTGAAGCAAAACGAACTGGTTACATCAGACAATGCTTGCCCCGTTCTGCACCTGTAGGCCCTCTCATTTTATATAGATGAGGAAACTAAAGCCTAACGAAGAAAAACTAAGTGTCCACACATAGAGCAAATAGTAAAGTCAAGATTCAAACTCAGGTATTTTGATTCCAAATCCAGTGTTCTTGATGTGATCTGTCAACATAGCTGCTTCTACGGGATGAAAAGCAGCAAATAAATTCATTAGGTCTCACTCTGACCACCCATTAAATGGCAGGATTGACTCTGAAATGTTCCGGAAGCCACAGATCCAGAGGGATATAGTTAAATTTCCAAGCAAGACGGTGCAAGTCTCATTTTTCCCTTTACCACTTCTGTAATTCTACATGATTAAAACTATAGCTTAATAAAAATAAGGAAGTGCTAGTTTTGTTATTTTGAGAATTGATTGCTGTAATTCTAATTGTTTTCTCATTTTCCAGTTTCTGTGCCTGGGGATCACTCTGAGCACTTCCATCCGAGTGTGAATCACGTTGAGGTTATCTGACCATCTTTTCACTATCTGAACATTGCTTCCTAAGCTTCCACCATGCATCCATCTCGAGCTGACCAATGTCAGTTCCACCAGCCTCACATTGCCCTTGGAGGACCCAGGTACTACATCTGACCTCTAACCATGCCTTTCATGTCTTGTCACTCCATGCCATCACAATCTGCTCATTCTGAGGCACTTCCAAAATTATACATCAGGAAAGTGAAATGTGTTCCAGTTTTCACATCAGAATGAACGAGGTACTCTGTTGAGGCTGCTTACCTCTAAATAATTCTGAAACCTACTTTTAGTCAGAGTATAAATAACGTGTTTGAAAATAGACATCTATGAATAGTTTCTGAGTGAGGGGATGGGGGAGCCAATTTCTTTTCATTGAGGTAACTCGAAACTAGAAGAGTTTGTTTTATCTCATGGAAAGAAATGACCAAATTGAGTACGGGAAACTGCAATGTGATTTCAATAGTGATTTTTTAAAAAATCAACTCATATATTTACTCTGTTTTGCCTGGAAAAATATTTTTTTTCTTGTTCCACACTATTTTTCATTCACCATGGAAAAGCGCTTTCTTTGAAAATGTGAATCTTCATCTGTGGTCCACAGTTGCCAGGCAGTTCTGGGAAGGCCATGCTGATGGCTGTCCCTACAGCCTTTAACAGCAAGGGGTTTGGGGAAAGAAGAGGATAATATCAATGATGATCGGCAAATACAGGGTGTCCCAAAAGTCTCAGTGCAGTTCTAAGTTACTACCTTAGAACTTCTTAGAACTATTTAGAACTGCACTGAGACTTTTGGGACACCCTGAAAAACTTTGTATCACAGAGCTGGGTCATAGAGCTAGAAAGGATTCTCAGAGTCCAAATCTCTCATTTTACAGATGAGAAAACTGAGTTCCAGGGAAGCTCAATGACTTACGAAGGGTCAAAAAGCTAGTAACGTGGGAACTCCTTTTACCAACCAGGTTGAATCAGTGTGACTTAGGGAGATTATGGATTTATAGCTAGAGGGAACTTGGGAGTCATCTAGTACAATCCATTTTAGGGCTGAGAACACTGAGACTCAAATAGGTTAAATGACTTGCCTGGAGTCACCTAGCTAGGGGTGGGGTTTGGATCCAGGCCTTCCAACTCTATCTACCACGCTGGCAGATAAATCTCAGGGAGTATTACCTGAGGCACAAAAATATTAAGGGATTTGCTCAGGATTATATAGCTAGTCAGTATCCAGGATAGGATTTGAATTGAGATCTTCCTGACCTTTAAGTCCACTGCACCATCTTCATGGAGATGACAGAATGGAGAACCAAACAAAATAAGAGTCAATTATTTTAAAAATCTTTTGAGAAGGAAAGTACAACAGACACTTTCCAGGCATATGGGAGCAAATCTGGGAGTCAAAGCTGGGAACTTTTGTGTGAGATAAGGAAGCCCATCGAGACCTTATCCTTCAAGCCTTCTTGGTGTTGACTTAAAATTGCTGCCTAAAGGAAGGTTGCTTGTCCATGGCTATCAAATTTTAGCCAGTGGAACCTGATGGTGAATACACCATTCCATTCCTCCCCCACCCCAAATCACTTTTACTTGTAAAAATCGGAAAGAGGAATTTACAACAATGATTTTGCTTCTCCCATACTTGTCTAAACCAGTGACAAAAGCATAATGGATAACTTTATTTGTTGAATAAACAACCCACAAAAGCAACTTTATAAGGTGCATTCCCATGAAACAGATCTATAAACCTGGAAAATGCACCAAGACCCCGTCAGGGATGTTTGAACTAAATCTTAATTTGTCATTCATGAACACTTCACATGCCCCTCTAAATGAATTATGTTCTGCATCATTGACAGGAAATGTAACAGACTACACATTGGAGATACAAAACAGGGCTTGTGGGATTGTTTTATTGAACAATTTCACAGGTGTTAACAATAGAGGGGGTCTGAAGAGTTTCAACTGAGAGGAGGTAACTCCGAGATCGGAGTTGTACAGACACCTGTTGGGAAGTTGTATTCTTGTTCCTACCTGGCCTACTTTGGAATGGGTTAGTTCTGTTTTCTTCAGTTGTTTTTGTGTTTTTATAAGTGACAAAAAAAGGAGGAATAGGAGAATAAAGTCAAGTGTTGAGAGGACATCTCTGATTAGCGTTAAAGTTGGGCCCAAGACTCCTGATATGATTCTGAGCACATACCAAACCTGTAAAGACAGGTCTTTATTTCTGATATTTATCACGCAGCTGAGGAGAAGCATTTCCTGGCGTCATGGGGAGTGATACCATAAAGATTTGTTGTTGTTACTGTTCAGTCTTTTTTCAGTTGTGTCTGAACTCTTCGTGACTCCATTTGAGCTTTTCTTGGCAAAGATACTAGTTTGCTATTTCCTTCTCCAGCTGATTTTACAGATGAGGAAACTGAGACAAACAGGGCTAAGTGACTCGCCCAGGGTCACACAGCTGGTAAGTGTCTGAGGTCATCAGAAAGATGAATCTTCCTGACTCCAGGCCTGGCACTTTCTGCTGTGCCACTTAGCTGCCCTCAACATTAGTCATTCAGTCACATCTGACTTTTTGTCACTATTTGGAGTTTTCTTGGCAAAGGTACTGGAGTGATTGGCCCAGGGTCACATAGCTAGTAAGTGTTTGAGGTCAGATTTGAACTCAGGAAAATGAATCTTCCTGACTCCAGGCATGGAGCTCTATGTACTATGCCAACTAGCTGCTCCATAACATAAAGATAGTAGATGATATTGGGTAGGCTTTTTCTAATAGAGAAATATGCTGGTAAATCAAGAAATCTTTTTTATTTGTCTTGCCTCTGATACCAACTGGACATATATAACCTTTGATAAGTCAATTACTCTGTGCCTCAGTTGTTACAGTAAAATCCCATGCCTGTCTTTACCACTTTATATTGGTATTTGGAAGATTAAAACGAAGCACAAGACAGAAAGTCCTTTGGAGAAAAAACCCAAAAAGTCTATACTGATAGAATGACTATGATTTCTCCTATCCACCTCCACAGTTTCTCTGGTCATCTCCTAAGTGATACATGCTTTAAACATTGGATGCTATTTCTATCTTTTCACACTTCATCTCTTGCTAGTTTTCAGTGGGCTTTAGAGATCTGTGATAATCACGCAGATTCCGTGTGGGCTATTGCTCATGCTCAAATGACATAGTAGAGACAGTGGGGCCTTTAGCTTACAAGAAAATAAGGTTATGAAAAATTCATCTCCAAAAGCCAGACTCAGTGTGCATGGTTTTTAAAATTTCCCATTTAAACCAGAAAATGAAACCCATAGGCATGAGGAGCTGAAGAAGAAACTGAGGTTTTTAGTTCAAATTGTCCTTGCCTACAGATTAGGCTGCACATATCTCAAGGTTTACTGGGGATATATATACAGGCCAGTTGTCGTTTATGCTTCCATCTTCTTTCCTTCTCCCATTATTCTTCTTTTGGCTTTGTTAGGCTAACTAGTAGAGAGAGAAACACAGATGAGTGAGGCCACTTAGGGACTTCAGTGTCATGGTTCCCCAATCCCAAGTGAGCTGGATACTTGGGAAAAATGAAAAACAAAGTAGCTCTACCACAAAGAAAGGTTTTGAAGAGCTGTCCCAGTCCAAAGTACCTGCTGGTCTCCCTCCCCCTTCTCCTGAGTCATCATTCCTTCCATATCAGTCTCGACCTGTCCATCACAGTGGGAAAACAGAAAAGGGAGTCAGGCAATCACTTACACTGGTCGAACATTAACACGGAGAACACTGTCCTAGGTCCTGGGGAAAGAGGACAACGGAAAGAACAAAGCAGATTTTTTCCCTTAAGGAGGTTGCAGTCTGACATGGGAGGTAGACACACAAGGAAAACATGCACAAAAGAACATATAGATGTGTACAATGTACACATGATGTTGTGAGGGTTTGGGGACTGGGGAGATGAGTCACCATTTCATTGTGAAGAGATAATTTTTTTTAAGTCAGTGATTCAAAGAAAGACATGGGCAAAGCATATGTGAAGAACTATTAGGAGGCTTATTTATTTGGATTCTGAGCTCAGAAGCAACAAGGAAACAAGGAAGCTGGATACATGTCGGGCAGTTGATCCACCTTCTAGAAGCTTGATTCAAAGGAGTTTAGATAACTTCTATTAAATTTCAATTAATAAGCCTATATTAAGGGCCTATTGTGGGCTAGAAACTCTGAGGTTCTGGGGGTACAAGACAAAAGTGAAACAGTTCTTGCCCTCAAGGAGATTACATGGGTATGTGTGTTGGGGGGGGAGGGCAAATAGGAGCTGTCCAAATATTCTTTATTGGGCACTTTCTCTGTGTGACATGGGAAGGAGCAGTACCATCTCCCTACCAATGTCCAGGCCCTGAATACTAGGAGATTTGAGAGCAGAGTCTAATGTCTAATGTCAAAACCTCAGGCTAGACCCAACCCCTGGAAGCTTCCTATCGCTTAGGACTGGGAAGACATAATCCAGCATCGTCAAGAGTCAGAGACCTGTCCTCAGTGCTCCAAACAGTGCAGTTCTCCTAATATGTTCTCCTGGGCTTTCTTTAGTTTGTGCTAGAATTCAATGGGGTCAGATGAGTTATACGCCACTGACTCATCTTGGGGAGGACATGCCAGTGGGTTCTTGAAAGATTGTCTGTGCCATTGGATTACAAAGCCAGCCAAGTCCTACGGTACTGGAAGGGCTTCACATATGGGTTCTGTCATACTGCTAAGCACCAACTTAGCTAAGTTCAGAGGCTCATCCTCAAGTTGGCTATCAGATGATGAGCGCTTAGCCCAGTCAACTCCCAAAGATGATCTATTAGGTGACAGAACAGTGCAGGGGGGCAGGGTGGCTCTGCATTAATGGAGGGAGGGCTGATACTGGTGAAATTAATAACAGATCTTTGACACTTGGAAGTATGAAGAAGGAGGAGGTTGAGAAGGTGGGAGAAGAGGAAGCATAATGTAGTGGGCAAAGGCTGGTTTTAGAATCAGGAAGTCTTAGTCTTCCATATTCACTATGGGAATCTCTGCAAGGTATTTAACTTCTCAACCCTCTGAACAAATCTCCAAGACCCTAAAAGGTTAGTGGAGAAGGCTTCTGTGCCAACATTGCCCTGTACTGATGGAATCATGGGGTCCAGACCAAAATAATACATATTATCCATAAATGATACCAGAAACATCTTTTCTTATTCTTATTTGTGTTTACATCCATTATTCAAAATTATATCTCCTTCTTTAGGTTGGCAGAGAGAACAAGGTCAAAGCTTTAGTACAGTTCCAATATCTAGGATTCTTTTTACAAAGATCCAATTATCAAGTGTGCAGAATGCTATGCTGGAGCGGGGCGGGGGGAGGCGATACAAAATTTGAAGTCCCTGCCCTGGTGAAACTTCCATTCCAGTAGAAGGAGATGAGACACACAGACAGTTGTGATAAAAAAAAAAAAACACCAATAAATATCGAATACGTTAGAGAGATATAGAACAAAGGGTCATGAGAGGGCCCAGGACAATAAGTCAGGGTTAAGGTTATTTATTATATAAGTCATTATGGAAGATAACTACTCCTGGCCTCTGCTAGGTATGACTACACACAAATACACGCCCACAGGTACATCTATGCAACCCCTCCCCCCTTGCCCCCCAATCTTGCTTTTATGCTATCATGGCTCTGTCATTAGTGGAGTCTCTACCACAAGCAGGTCTGCAATTAGTTGAAAAGATTTCCTCCTTTCATCAGTGTTGTTCCTGGGTTGAACAAGTGGGTGTAAGTACCCAAATCTCTACTGGCTGCATTTTACAGGAAATGATTTCTGGCAACAGTGGCAGGTAGCCAAAAACCTGTATTTCTCCTTTCTCCTAACCTCTCTCCCTCCCCCTTCCCCAAGAATGTCTGGCCCTTTCTATCTAATTTGTTATCTTAAGGATTTTGCTATTTTTTTTTTGAGAAAAAAAAATCCCACTCTTCAAGATGTTACTTTGTTTACTCCAGTTAATTATTTAAGAGGATTCTTTAAGCCCTCACCACTCAACCTTTACAACTCCACACAGAAACAAAGATAATTTACAAGGCTGAGACTCTTTATGCAAATTAAGTTTTTCAGAGTCGAAAAGGGCACATCACAGCTTCCGTCTAGTGAGACTTGGACACCAGGGCACAATGGTGGATAGTGCCTGATATCACATTGTGCATGCCCATGGCAATTTTGTTGAACATGGGCAGCAATATTAATAACAAAGCATTAATTTATAGCGTCTGCCAATTATTTCTAATACAGACTTACCGCCTGGTACATGTATAATACATAAATACATACATAAAAATTTAATGCACTCAGAGCGGTACAGCCACTGACTGACAACACTGTCTGTTGACACATTTCATTGGCCCCCGCTTGATGCTTCCTGGAGGAGTCACCAGGATGTCAAGGTGATGCAGTTTCGAGTGACACTGGAGGAACGGACAGAGAAATTAACTTTTGTCAACTTTTCTGGAATGCTACTCATTTGAACTGGCTTGATGCAGAATGGGTAGTAATCACTAATGTTCTTTTATGCCCAGTTGGAAACAAGATCCCAATTTACTAATATGGGCTGCAGAAGAGCTGGTTTCAGCTCTAACAGCTAATTACATTGAATTCAGAAATGCCATAACGAAGACCACCCTACGATAGAGAACAATATTTTTGAGAGAAAACATTTCACATAATTTTACAAAGTGAAGTCATTCTTTAAACAACAGAATGCCTACTACCAAATGCTTTTTCCCTTTAAAACCAATACCTTTCTTAAAAATTTATGGAGATAAATAGATCGACGATCCCTTGCTGGACATGAATGGTGTAAGCCATTCGGATAAGACTGCTGACGTTCCCCCCTTTCCATTTCCCCTTTGTCAATGTGCTTTCGACAAGAATCCCCTCACCCCCAAGCACTCGGGTCACCCTCATTTGTGTAGTCAACAATATATCGCCTACAATTTTGTTATAGTCTGAACTGAAGAGGCACAATAGAGAAATGTTTATTTCTGATAGTTGTTCCTTCCCCATCCTTTCCAGCCTGGATACCAACTCCACTTATTTTCATTCTTTTTCCTATTTTTAAAAAATGCATCTGAAGACTTTTTGCTTTTGCAGCCAACATGCGTCAGCTGCACAAATAAAGGTTGGAATCAGTGGGCTCTGTCCTCTGTCCCCAAGCAGTCACTGATTTTTGCAGTTCCTTTCTGGGTAGTTGCTGTTTAGTCATTTTGTAGCACTCAGCCCAGCTCTGATAATAAGTCTATTATGGCCCAATGGTCTTTTCCATAGCATTTCATTCTGACATGTGGTGGGCATCAATAACAGCCAAGCTGACTTTGTGACTCAAAAGACATCAGCAGTGAAAACAGATCTGGAATTTCCAGCAATGTGAGAAATAATAGAGATTTTTTTATGTGACAAGCTCAGATTGCTGTCCTTTGTTCAGAGCAGACATGCAGAGGAGGCAGAAAGAATTTTCTTTCCTTAAGTAAACATCTATGGTTCAAGGGCACAGAGAGACATTACCTAAAATTTGGTTTGTTTCCTAAGCACAGTAAAAAGTCTATTTATGTTAACCCTTACTGTTACTATTTACCCCATTCTAGACCTGTATAGAGTTGAATGTTCTGCTCGTTACATAGAAAATTGATCATACAATCTCAATCAGAAGGACTGCAGAGGATACAGTGACTAGTCCAAATTTCCAGTTTTCCTATCTTTCCCACCTTGGAGCAGGTATCTCTTCCATAGCATCCCTAAAATAAATCATCCAAACTCCACTCAAAGACTTCCAGTAGAAAACCTACAGAACCCTAAGTCACACAGTTCTATTTTCAACAGTTCTCACTGTTCATAAGTTTTCCCTAATACTGAACCATAATCCGCCTCCCCGTGATTTCCATTTATTCACCCTTGTTCTGCCCTCCAGAATGAAGTATAGCTTTATACGATCAGGAGCTTGGAAACACATCTAATATCTCTTCTATATGATGGTTCTGTTTTTTGAAGACATATGAAGACATTTATCATGAACCTTCTAAGATGTCTCTCCAGGATAAATATCTTCAGTTCCTCAAACCAATGTTTTTCTAAGTTTAGTTTTTTTAATATTCTTTCCAGTCCTTACACTATCATGGTTGCCCTCATCTGGACCCTCTCCAGCTTGTTAATATCCTTCCTAAAATGTGTCATCCATCATTGAACACAAATTTTAACCAAAACGTTGGAATTATCACCTTCCTTATTCTGGGGCTGATTCACAGAATATTTGACGAGCAGGTCACACATTTCATATTGAGTTTGTGATCCATTACAATCCCCAGATCTTTTTCACTTGATCTGTTTTCTAGTGTTACCTCACCCTTTCTGTACTCATGCAATTGGTTTTTTGAACCCAAGTACAAGGCTTTGCATTTACAAAATTTACATGTTAAGTTTCACCTTTGAGACTTAGCCCATGGTTCTAGTTTCATGAGAGTTTTTTGGATCCTCAGTCTGTCATCCAACATGGCGATTAGATATCATAACTATGTGACATGTGCAAATCTGATGCTACCTAAGTCATCAATGAAGTTAGATTTTTAAAAGATAAAAACGTTGAACAGAATAGTGTCCAAGATAATGCCATGTGGCACTCCAATAGAATTTTCCCTTCAGGTCGAAATCAATCTGCTTACTAACCAACACTCTTTTGGTCCAGTCACTCAGCCAATTTTGAACCCACCCAAGTACATTCTCATCTAGTCTCCATTATTTCATATTGCCAACAAAAATATCTTGAAAAAATTTGAAGTATCATTGAAATTGAGCAATGTCAATTGCATCCTTCTGAGCTATTTGTATATAATTCCACTAAGGAGGTATATGTGTGGGGTGGAGGGGATTAGGTGAATGAAAAGGGAAATTCCTTGTTTCCATATATTTGTGGAGGTCCACATCCACACAAATGAAAGATGTCACCATAGTTAGAGTTAAAGTTGTGCTATCTTGTTATACTTACTGATAGCCTTTTTTTAAAAAAAAAAAAGATTCATCACAAGGCAAAATGTAGATAAAATGGAAAAGGACTATTGATGGAGCTATAAATCAGTTCAGCCATTCTGGAAAGAAATTTGAAACTGTGCCTCAAAAGTTAACCTAATGATATTGCTACTATGCCTTTACCTCAAAGAGAGCAAAGACAGAAGAAAAGGACCTACATGTTCAAAAGTATAACAGTTCTTTTTGTTGTAACAAAAAACTGGTAACTAAGGGAGTGTTTATCAGTTGAGGAATGGCTGAACAGACTGTGGTATACAAATGTAATGGAATGTTATTGCACCATTAAGAAATGACAAAAAAAGTTTCAGAGAAACATAGGAAGATTTTCACCATAAGAAAGGACAAAAAAGACAGTTTCAGAGAAACCTAGGAAGATTTGTATGAACTGATGCAGAATTAAATGGGTAGAACCAGGGATGGAATTTAGATGATGACAACATTGTAATGAATAACAATTCTGAAACACTTAAGAACTCTGATCTACACAATCACTGACCACAACATGAGAGTACTAATGATGAAGCAAGTTACTCACCTTTGTATTTTTCTTTTCATTCATTCCCTTGATATTCTTGATCTCTTCTTCTTCCAGATGAATTTTGTTGTTATTTTTTTTAGCTCTATCAAATAATTATTTGGTAGTTTGGCACAGCATTGAATAAGTAAACCAGTTTAGGCAGAATTGTCACTTTTTTATATTGGTTCAGCCTACCTATGAGCAGTTGATATTTTTCCAATTGTTTAGATCTGACTTATTTATGTGAAAAGTGTTTTGTAGTTGTGTTCTTGGCTTTGTCTTGGTAGGTAGACTCCTGAGTATTTTACATTGTTTACAGTTGTTTTAAATGGAATTTCTCTTTCTATCTCTTGCTGCTGGGCTTTGTTGTTCATATAAATAAATGCTGATGATTTATGTGAGTCTATCTTATGTCCTGCAATTTTGCTAAAGTTGTTAATTATTTCAAGCAGCTTTTTAGTGAATTCTCTAGGGTTTGCTGAGTATGTCATCATATCATCTGCAAAGAGTGATAGTTTTGTTTCCTCATTGCCTATTCTAATTCCTTCCATTTATTTTTCTTCTCTTATTGCCATAGCTAACATTTCTAGTTATATTGAATAATAGTGGTAATAATGGGCGTCCTTGCTTCACCTCTGATCCTGGGGAAGGCTTCTTGTTTATCCCCATTACAGATAATGCTTGCTGATAGTTTTAGATAGATATTGCTTATCATTTTAAGGAACGATTCCTTTCTTCTTTTGCTCGCTAGTGTTTTTAATTGGAATGGGTGCTGTCTTTTGTCAAAAGCTTTTTTAAAGCATCTATTGAGATAATTATATGATTTCTGTTGGTTTTGCTATTGATATGGCAAGTTATGTAGATAGTTTTACTATTATTGAACCAACCCTGCATTCCTGGTATAAATCCCACCTGGTCATAGTGTAGAGTCTTTGTGATATATTGCTGTGATCACAAAGGAAATACAAAGAAAAGTGGCCTAGTAATACCAGATCTCAAACTATATTGTAAAGCTGTAATCATTGAATCTATCTGGTGTGGTTAAGAAATAGAATAGTAGATCAGTGGAATAGATTAATTACACAATACACAATAGTCAATGACCATAGTAATCTAGTATTTGATAAACTCAAAGACTCCTTTGGGATAAGAACTCCAGCAGACAAAAACTGCTAGAAAAACTAGAAAACAATATGGACATAAGCTTGGTATGGATCAATATCTTATACTGTATACCAACATAAGGTCAAAATTGGTGCATGACTTAAACATGAAGGGTGACACCAGAAGCAAATTAGAACAAGGAATGGTCTACCTGTCAGATCTATGGGGAAGGGAAGAATTCATGACCAAACAAAAGATAGAGAGCATTATAAAATGTAAAATAGATAATTTTGATTATATGAAAATAAAAGCATTTGTACAAACAAAACCAATGAAACTACGATTAAAAGGAAAGTAGATGGGAAACAATCTTTAAAGCAAGTGTCTCTGATAAAAGCCTCATTTCTCAGATATATAGAGAACTGAGTCAAATTTATAAGAATACAAGCCATTCCACAATTGATAAATGGTCAAAGTATATTAACAGGCAGTTTTTGGATGAAGAAATCAAAGCCATGCAAATCAAAACAACTCTGAGGTTCCACCTCACACCTATCAGATTGGCTAACATGACAAAAAATGAAAATGATAAACGTTGAACAGGATGTGGTAAAATTGGGACATCAATGTACTGTTGGTGGAGTTGTGAATTGATCTAGCCATTTTGGAGAACAATTTGGAACTATGCCCAAAGGGCAACCAAACTATATCTACCCTTTGATCCAGCAATACCACTACTAAGTCTATATCCCAAAGAGATCATAAAAAATGAAAAAGGACTCACATGTGCAAAAAATTATAGCAGAACTTTTTATGGTGACAAAATATTGGAAATTGAATGGATGCCCATCAATTGGGGAATGGCTGAACAAGCTGTAGTATAGGAATGTAATGGAATACTATTGTGCAATAAGAAATGATGAACAGGCAGATTTCAGAAAAACCTGGAAAGACTTGTATGAACTGATGCAAAGTGAAATGAGAAAAACCAGGAAAACATTGTACACGGTATCAGCAACATTATGTGATAATTAACTATGAATGACTCAGCTCTTCTCAGCAGCACAATGATCCAATATGAGTACAAAGGACTCAGGAAGGAAAATGCTATCTATATCCAGATGAAGAACTTATGGACTCTAAATAGAGATTGAAGTATATTTTTTTCACTTACTTTATTCTTTTTCATGGTTTTATTTCCTTTTGATCCATTTCTTCTTTCACAACTGTGACTAATATGGAAATATATTTTACATGATAGCACATGTATAATACATATCAAATTGCTTACCATTTTTGGAAGAGGGAAGGGGAGAGGGGAGGGAAGGAGAAAAATTTGGAACTCAAAATCTTGTAAAAATGAATGCTAAAAATTGTCTTAACATGTAATTGTGAAAAAATAAAATACTATTAAAATAATGTGGGACTAAAAAGAATAAAATAAAATAATGTGAGGAAAAAAGAATTCTGAGAATCAAATGAGAGAGGTAGAGGAAAAATGGGAAAAGAAATGAGAGTTATGCAAGAAAATTATGAAAAAAATCAACATCTTGGTAAAGGAGACACAAAAAATAAAGAAAGAAAATAACACCTTAAAAATAGAACAGGCCAAATGGTAAAAGAGGTACAAAAATCCACTGAAGAGAATAATTCTTTAAAAAGCAGAACTGGCTAAATGGAAAAAGAGGTATGAAAATTCATTGAAGAAAAGAACTCTTTAAGAAGTAGAATTAGACAAATGGAAAAATGAGGTGCAAAAGTTCACTGAAGAAAATACTTCCTTAAAAATTAGAATTGGGAAAGAGAGAAGTTAATGATTCCATGAGACATCAAGAAATAATAAAACAAAACCAAACAAATGAAAAAATAGAAAAATATATAAATATCTCGTTTGAAAAACAACTAACCTGGAAAATAGATTAAGGAGAGATAATCTAAGAATTATCAGTCCACCTGAAAGCCATGATCAATAAAAGAGCCTAAACATCATATTTCAAGAAGTTATCAGAGAAACTGCCCTGATATCCTAGAGGCAGAGTGTAAAATAGAAATTGAAAGAATCCACTGGTCACCTCCTGAAAGAGAACCCCACCTGAAAACTTCCAGAAATATTATTGCCAAATTCCAGAGCTGGTATTAAAACCAAGAATTACCTACCCAGCAAAACTGAACTTAATCCTCCAGGGGGAAAAATGGATATTTAATGAAATAGAGGACTTTTAAGGATTCCTGATAAAAAGACCAGAGCTGAATAGAAAATATGACTTTCAAATATAAGACTCAAGAGAAGTATAAATAGGTAAACAGGAAAGATAAATCATAAGGGATTCAATAATGTTAAGTTGTTTACATTCCTATATGGGAAGGTGATACTTATAACTCCTAAGGACTTTATCATTATTAGGTCAGTTAGAAAGGGTGTGCCTAGACAGAGGACATGGATATGAGTTGTCTGTGATGGGATAATATAAAAAAATAAAATTAAGAAATGAGAAGCTGGGATGCACTGGGAGAAGGGGAAAGGGAGCAGTAGCATGGGGTAAATTATCTCACATAAGAGAGGTATGAAAGAGCTTTAAGAGTGAAAAAGAAAATGACGGTGGCAGGCATTGTTTGAAGCTTATCAGAATTGGTTCAAAGAAGAAACAACATACACATTCAGTTGGGTATAGAAATGTATCTTGCCATATAGGGAGGTAAGAGGGAAGGGAGATAAGAGAAAGGACAGGAGGCTGATGGAAGGGAAGGCAGATTGGGGAAGTGGTGGTCAGAAGCAAAACACTTTTGAAGAGGGACAGGGTGAAAGGAGAGAGAAAGAAGACTAAATGGGGTGGGGGCAGTAGGATGGAAGGAAATAAACAGTAGTAATCATAACTGTGAATGTGAATGAGATGAACTCACTCATAAAATGGAAGTGGAGAGCAGACTGGATTCCATGATTTTGACATAGTGATCCCATAAGTAAATTAGGGATTATAGAATAGTTTACCTGTTAGATGTATGGATAAGGGAAGGATTTATGACCAAATAAGAGATAGAGATCATTATGAGATATAAAATAAAAAATTTTGATTACATGAAATTAAAAAGGTTTAGCATGAACTAAAACAATGCAGTCAAGACTGGAAAGAAAGCAGAAAATTGAGGGAAAAAATTACACCAAGTTTCTCTGATAAAGGCATCATTTCTCAAATATATAGAGAATGCAGTCAAATTTATAAGCATACAATTCATTCCCCAATTGACAAATGGTCAAAGAATAGGAATAGGCAGTTTTCAGAAGAAATCTAAGCTATCAGTAATTATATGAAAAAAAATGCTCTAAATAATTATTGATTAGAGAAATGCAAACTAAAACAACTCTGGGGTACTGCTTTATATCTATTGGATAAGCTAATATGACAAAAAAGGAAAATGACAAATGTAGGAGGTGATGTTGGAAAATTGGGACATTAATGCACTATTGGTGGAGTTGTGAACTGATCCAACCACTGTGGAGAACAATTTAGAACTATGACTAAAGGTCTATAAAACTGCATATATCCTTTAAGTCAGCAATACTACTATTAGATCTGTATCCCAAAGAGATAAGAAGCAAAAGGAAAAGAACCCATATGTACAAAAGTATTAATAGTAACTCTTTTGTGGTAGCAAAGAATCTAAATTGAGGGAATACCCATTCATGGGTGAATGGCTAAAGAATTGTAGTATACGATTGTGATGAAATACTATTGTGTTATAAGAAGTGATGAGCAGGATGCTTTTAGAAAAACCTGGAAAGACTTACATGAACTGATGCAAAATGAAATGAACAGAACCCGGAAAATATTGTAAACAGCAACGGCAAAATTGTACAATGATCAATTGTGAATGACTTAGCTGTTTTTAGTAATGCAATCATTTAAGAGAATTCCAAAGGACTTATGATGAAAAATGCCATTCACCTTCAGAGAAAGAACTGATGGAGTCCGAATACAGATTAAAGCACACTTAAAAAAACCCCTTTCTTTATTTTTCTTGTTTTTTCCCCTGCGTTTTCTTTCATAATATGATTCATATGGAAATACATTTTGCACTACTGCACATGTATACCTTACATCAAATTGCTTGCCCTCTCAGTGATGGGGAAAAGGAAGGAGAGAGGGAGAGAATTTGAAACTCAAAATTACTTAAAAATGCAAAAAATTGCTTTTACATGCAATTGGAAAAAAATTAAATGTTAAGAATCAACTTAAAGCTCTCACCATCAACAAAGATGTATATTCATATGTCAAAGGTGATACTTATGAGCGATTAGCAAATTAGATAATAATACTGCTAGTATTTATATAGCTCTTTTAAAGTTTGCAGAGTATTTTATAAATATTAACTCATTTTATTTTTACAAGAATTCTTGGAGGTAGGAGCTATTTTTATCCCCATTTTTGTTCAGTTGTGTTAGACTCTTCACGACCCCATTTGGGCTTTTCTTGGCAAAGATACCGATTTGCCATTTCCTTCTCCAGAGCATTTTACAGATGAAGAAACTGAGGCAAACAAGGTGAAGTGACTTGTCCAGGTTTACACAGCTAATAAGCATCTGAGGCCGGATTTGAACTCAGGAAAATGAGTCTTCCTGACTCTGGCCTAGCATTCTATCCACTGTGCCACCTAGCTCTGTTTTACAGATGAGGAAACAGACAGCAGTTGAGTAATTTTTCCAGGGTCACCTAGCTAGCTACTAATTGTTTGAGGTCAGATTTGAACTCAGGTCTTCCTGATTCTAGGTCTAGCAGTCTATTCACTATGCCATCTAACTGCTTCTAATCAGTAAGGACCTCCCTACTCTGTCATCACGTGGAACTTTATTTTTGCTGCAATTATTAAGCAACAAGCATACCTGCTATATGCCAGGGACTGTAGTATGTACTTGAGTTGCAAAGACAAAACAGACCTTGCCTTCAAAAATCTTACGTTTTAATTTCCTTATTATGTTCTGTTGTTGTAGTTTTCTGTATTTGTTCTTATCTTTATTTATTTATTAATATATTTATTTATTCTCATCTTAATCTCTGTATTCTATTCCCCTACTTTGACTATAAGCTCCATGAGGACACAAACTGTGTCTTCACCAGGGATATTTGTGAAGCGCCAATCAGATAATGGATGCAAAGCATTTTACAAACCTTAAACCAAACACGAAGGCCTGTTATTGTTATCAGATGACAGTCACCAGGCCTCCAGCCTAGTGATGACTTCATTTCTTGACTCTTCCATTGCACTCTTGCTGGATTCAATGAGTGTTTACAGAGCCATACAAAGATGAGCTGGTAAATGTTTAACAACCAGGCTCTCAAATGAAGTAGGAACACATTTTTAAGCTTAACTCTGCTTTATTAAAGCTTTATTATGGGTGAAGAACCTGTGGCCTTAAGGCCACATGTGACCATCGAGGTCCTCATGTGCAGCCCTTTGACTGAATCTTTGGATTCAATGTGGCCTCGAGGCTGCAGGTTCCTTACCCCTTGGTCTAGATAATCAACAAAGCAATAAATCAGACCCTGATGTCTAGCAATCATTTCTGATATGTGAATGCTCTTTTTGAAAATTTAATCATCAGACCTAGGGCTGGTTAGACCTGGCTCCAGTGCACCCTTGCCTGTGACTAAACTTTATATCATCCCTCCTCATCTAGCTCAGTGCTCCACAAATACGGAGCCTAGATAAATGTTTGTGGCAAAGGTGAATTAATGAGTATATGAATGAATGAATGTGGAATGAATGAGTCAAATGAACAATGAGAGTGGCACGATAGGAGATTCCTTTAGAATCAAAAGGATTGAGCTTATTTAACTTGGAAGAACATATGCCACTGGGTTTCAAAGTTGTTCTCATCTTATTTTCTTTTTCAAATTTAGAAACAGAATAAAATTTGGGGTTGTGAAATCCTCTTTCTCATATTATACATATGAGACTGGGATTGTTAACTACAAAGCAAAGGAATCTACCTCATCTAGTTTTTTGGTCCTCATTCCCCAGATTACGTACACATTAGTCTGCTATTAAGTACATCCGTGGTTCTAAGATGTAGATTTTATTACCGCTCAGTCAATTGTTCTTAGAATTTAGAAGGCCTAGGTATTTCTGTGGTCCTGAATATGGTCTAATATTTATCCCCGATGTTTTCCTTGGAATGCAAAAAAGCATTCATCGTATCTAACTTATTTTTTACTCTACTGAATTTCCAGGAGGCTCTATAAGCTAGTTCAAGATGGCAGGTTACCGTTCTTTACCTATTACTCAAGACAACGTAATAGGGTAGTCCTTCTACTTTACTGAGAATGTCCATTTTTCCTACTGAAGGATTTTCTTCCCTGAGGCTAAGAGTTCATCCCTTTGGTGAATGTAGCAGGTATTTTCCGTGGATCGTTTTGATCAAAATTGACTAGGAGTTAAGCTGTAAGACCACAGGTGTAGTCTCCAAATGCATCTTGGCTGTCATTTTTCTCTCCCCAGCTAGCTACAAACAGACAGTAAATTCTCTCAAACCGTTCTGCACAATGGGGATGGAAGTTCTCTTGATCAGTCCAGTATATTAAGCATTGCCTAAATCCTGTTTATTCCACTCGTTTTGTTCAACATGCCCTATTTGGGATAGATGGCACTTTGTTTTTATATTAGAGAGAAATAGGCATGAGTGTGTTATTTCACATTCATGACAGTTTTGCCAATTCTCTGGTCCTCTTTTCTCTTTCCCAGAGATGTATTTTTTGTTACTGAATACCTACTGGAGGGAAGAAGGGAGGAAAAGAAGTAGAGGAAGAGAGAGAGAGAGAGAGAGAGAGAGAGAGAGAGAGAGAGAGAGAGAGAGAGAGAGAGAGAGAGAATCTTATTATGGTATATAGTGTTCTTTAAGAAGAAACACTTGATTCTGAAGTGCCAGCCACTTTATGGACTTTAATTGGATATAGAGTGGCACAAAATATCTGCTCTTATTCATTTTTTATGGCCATCTTAGAGATGGCACTGCAATTTTTTAAGGCTACTATCTTTCCTAGTTTGATGTATTATCACCAATGGGTCTGCCTCAGATACTATTTAAATCCTCCAAACTTAACATTTACAGATAGTTGGGGATCAATCATTTCATCAGATTTAATCTGATGAGATGCTTTATTTTAATGGTTTTCTCATAATTTCTTTGCTTTGATCAGTGGATTGGCTTTACCCAATATTTTTACTATCCGGAACCATTATTAAACTTACCGGTTCATTTATTCAATAAATACTAAGAGCTTATTATATGTATGGCACCTTGTTGGGACAGATAACAAAGATAAACAAGACATCATTCCTGTTGTTAAAGAGCTGGCGGTCTACTCATGAAGCCTTTAAAGAGGCACAGAATGCTATGGGGGTAGAAAGAACCCCCCCCCAATAATACATACCAGTTCACAACAAATTTATACTCTAATATATATAAATGACTGGCCTTGGAAACTAAACAACAATAACAAACTGACCATCAGGCATGCCCTGATTGAGCATCAACTGAATACAATAATCTTAAGGTAAAGCAGAGTAAAGGAATTACCGGAATCAGATGACATACTAGAGGTGGTGGTTCACACCTACCATCTCTGCTATTGGGGGAGATGCTTGAGTTTGGCAATTCTAAGCTAAAGCCAATCACGTGTCTGCACTATAGTTAGCACCAATATAGTGAGAACTTGGGAATGGAAGGCTGGCCGAGGGGGACTGGGCTGCCCAAGGAAAGGCAAACTGGCCCAGTTGGAAATGGAGCAGGTGGATCAGCAGTGAGATATGGCCGTGAGAGATCACCATACTTCCAGCTTGGGTGAGACAGAGAGACCCACTCTCAAAAAACAACTAAAACCTGAAAATAAATAATAACAAACAAAAAAAAGATGGCATTAATCAGGTATTTCTTGACACCAAATTGTGGGTCTTGAAGAAGCATAGTTGGCCTCTTTCCTTTAACTCTCATTACATAACATGAAGCACTTCCCCCTCAAAAAAGACTCAAACAATGGAAACCTCTGAAGTCATATTGATAAAATTCATAGTATCTGATGAATATTGGTGTACTGGTCACAGGAGGTAGAGCAATGACTAATGAGGCTGCTAGGTGGTGCCATAGTGCATAGAGGACTGGGCCTGGAGTCAGGAAGACTCATCTTCTTGTGTTCAAATCTGGCCTCAGACAGTAGCTGTGTGATCCTGGGCAAGTCGCTTAACCCTCTTTGCCTCAGTTTCCTCATCTGTAAAAAGAGCTGGAGAAGGAAACGGCAAACCACTCCAGGATCTCTACCAAGAAAACCCCAAATGGGGTCACGAAGAGTCAGACACAACTGAAAAATGAAAGAACAGTAATGACTGATGATCCCGAGATTCATGTTTTAAAAAAGCAGAGGAGATCCTTCAGAATATGGGGCTAGATTAATTGGTGTTGGGTGTTATATTTAACAAAGTGAAATTATATTTAAATTGTTGCATGTAACTAAAAGTCTGCAGAATAGATCTCAGCAATGGACTACTGGCAGACTTCTGTGTTTCTGCCTTGTAGGAGACATTGTAGATTTCTGCTCAGGAGTAATGGGTTGAACCAGGCAACTTCTGAGGTTCCTTCTAGTTATTGAGTTTCTATGATTCTGTAACATGTTGTAAGTTAGCTTGCTGGAGGCATTCCTCTGTTGACTTTTCAAATGTATAGTATTTTACACACATACTTTATAAATACCTAGTACAGTGCCTTGTAACTAGGACCAGAAGATAACAGTAATAGCTAGCATTTATATAGCATGCACTATGTGCCAGGAACTATGCTAAGTGCCTTACAAATATTATCTCACTCGATCCTCACAACAATTGTGCAAGGCAGATGTTATCAATATCCCCATTTTTTTGTTGTTGTTCATTCATTTCCTTCGTGTCCAACTCTTTGTGACCCATTTTGGAGTTTTCTTGGCAAAGATACTAGAGTGGTTTGCCATTTCCTCCTCCAGCTCATTTTACAGATTAGGAAACTGAGGCAAACAAGGTTAAGTGACTTCCCCAGGGTCACACAGCTGGTAAGTGTCTGAGAGCAGATTTAAACTCAGGGAGATGAGTCTTCCTGACTCTAGGCTCAGCATTCTATCCACTCAGCCACCAGGAGCCTAGATACCAATGTTGATGGTCAGCAAAAGCAATGGTAACGAATTTCTCTCAAGTCCAAGACTAGAAGGTAGATGGCACCATCTTTATTTGCCTTTCTCTTCTACAGATAGACCCATAGTAATAAGTACTGACCAGGAAGCCCCTGCATTGCAAGAACTAGATACTTCTTTGTCAGAGGTAGTCACATAAATCCTTCAAGGACTTGGGTTTTCTTTGGGTTGGGTACTTTATACCAATGGCAACACCACAGAAAGAATGCTGGAGTTAGAGTCAAAGAACCTGGGTTTTTATCTGGGCTCTACTTGTTACTTTTGGCACCGTGGGCAAGTCACTCAACTCCTATGTACAGATGTTTTCACATCTGTAAAATAAGGGGGAAAGATAAGAGTCCCTTCCAGCTCAATATCCATGTTCTAATATCTGATGACCTAATGATTCAGCATATGGATGTGGCCTTTGAGAATTGCTCTCACCTAAAATATTATCACTCTATGGAAAATGGTGGTGATGAACTTCTCTGAGGCTGGTCTTTTAACAATAGAAATACGATCCCCGACCAGGCCCATAGTTCAAGCCTTACTAGCTTAGCTACAACCTGTGCTCTGTTGCTTTCATCTCCCTGCAATGACAACATTGGGAGGAACAGATATAATTAGCTAAGGGTAAAAAGGCTCTTTCTAAAATGATTGCTCAAAGGGTCAGAATTTAAACTTATATCATGGGTCATGGAGCTTTGGGAACATTCCTCCCCAGTGTTCATTGCAATTCAGCTATCCTAGAACAGGTAGACATGCTCCCTAGACCAGATGCTGCAGTCCTAAGCAGAGAGGAAATGGCCCTTGCTGCATCTTCTCGAGAGTCCCTGTTTCGTTTACCACTCAGCTCCACAAATGCTGTCAAGCCTCCCATGTTGTGCTAGTTTCTGACTCTCATTTAGAGACAAGTGTGATATCGCTATCCATTTTGCAGTCTTTGTACACATCAAAACAAACAAACTGGGAACCAAATACACCACAGCAGGCTTATTGTCAGAGAATTAGCTCCCATACTGCCACAGTCAGACTCATTCTGATAAGAATAGCCTAAAATTAATCCTTACAGGCAAACTGGTCTCAGGCCAGATCTGGGAGATAACTTTTGGCTGCAGTAATGTTCGGTACACATGTTGGTGTCATCCTGAAAGATTTTGCCCTGGAAAATAAATGAAAATAATAAAAATCCAGGAGTGAGAGAAATAGAGACAGAGAAAGAGACAGCAAAAGACAGGGGAAGAGAGACCAAGAAATATAGATGGGGGAAGAGAGACAGAGAAAGGAAAGGAAGAGAGAGACAGGGACAGAGAGACAGGAGTGGGAGGAAGAGAGAAAGAGACAGAGACAGAGAGAAGCAGAAGACTCCCCACCCTTTCTTTGCTGAAACCTGAGGTACTTGGGTGGTGTTTGGTTGCAGGAGTGAGACAGCTCAGCTGAATGTTCAGAGTATCTGTTTATGACTGTACTTGCCCTCTAGGTAAATAGAAACTTTTCCTCCCAGCCTTGGGAGCAGGCTCTTTCCCAAACACAACTGTACCTGGGCTAGGGGGAAGGCTTTTGATACAAGGACAGGGTCAAGGCTGTGATCCCATCACTCACCTTTCTCAGCAACCTTGAAAACTCCCTCCAAACACTCCTTGAGACTTCATGCCAGTCGAACATAATAAACACCTTTGGGGACTACCTTCGTAATTACAGAAAGAAAAATAATTTTCATCCTGTAGTTAACTAGGGTGGATTTGAAGCTGGTGCCTAGATTATCCTTAAATACCTTTTCCTTTGGGGAAATCTAACATTGTGACATTGCGTTTGCCAGTTTCAAATGAGTGTGACTATTATTTTACCGTCCTTGTGTATGGCTGCTGATAAATGGGCACCCAAAGAGGGAACGAGTGGGGGCCTGGCTGATGGGCGAGAGGAAGCGTGCGAGTGTCCGAATGAGCCCAGCTGAACAAGCCCGAGTGACTGTTTTGTTTTCTTTCTTTGGGAAGAATTCTCATGCGTCGGATTTCTTTCTTGATTGCTTAAGATGTTGACGGGATGATGATAATAACAGGCCTTGTCTCCATGGCACGGGTCAAGAGTTGAACCTATTTTTCCAAATCTTTCTTTCCCTTCCTCCCAGATGCAGCTGGAAGGGTTGCTACACAATGCTTATGGCGCCAGCGGGTTTAGAAATAGTTTGTGCCATACATTAAGTTCTTTTGTACGGGTGCGGGATGTGATCATGCAGACCCCCTTCTGGATCACAAGGGGAAGAAAAAGATTGTAAAGAAATGTTGCAGTCCAGAAATGGATGCCATTCTAAGCTATGTGTTTAGGAGAAACAGAGATTCATAGAGCTAGGCCATAGAGTCTCACCTTCCCATTTGACAGATGAGGAAACTGAGGTCCAGAAAAGTTAAGGGATTTGCCCAATATCACAAAGACAAGACATTAGAGACCAGACGTGAACCAGGGCTCTTTCTAGAACCAGGGCTCCTTCTACTCTCCTAAGAAAGAGCCAATGTTTTAATGCATGAGAGTGAACCTGAGAGGAAATTCAATTCAACTCGATTTAATTCAACATAACAGATTTCATTAAACATCTAGTTATCCAGTCAACAAACATTTATTAAACACTTACTATGTACCTGGGATATAAAGGAAGGTAAAAACAGTCCCAGCTGTCAAAGAGCTCACATGCTAAGAGGAGAGATAATTTGTAAAAAACCAGGTACATCCAAAATGCATACACAGTATGGCCGTTTTCTCCTGACTGGTAGGTCGCCATGCTCACTTCGTTCTGGGTTTCATTCATTCTCATTATTTTATTTTATTTTTTAGGTTAAATGTTTTTATGCACATATAGCAATCCATACAGCCATTACTTGGGAGAACCTTGTTATCTCTGTTGGGTCTGTTCTACCACCAATAGCTGTCCACACTACATATAGTGATGATAAGGCATTGGGTATGTAGCTAGAGAAGGAAGACGCAAAGTCTCTGCTCCAAAGGATTTTCACGCATTATCACGGAGGGAGTATTAATTCTATGTTTAGGATGGGAGCTTATGCCTAGACCTGGGATCTCATTGGTTTAGGGTACTCTTGGGTAAGGAAGCTCCTTCTACCGAGGCCCACGGGTACTTTCTCTGTACCACATCCAGGACATCGAGGAGTTAAGCGACTTGGCTCAGCATCACACAGCCAGTATACGTCAGAGGTAGGACATAAACCAGATCTTCTTGGCTTCAAGGCCAGTGCACTAACCATTACACGATGCTTCCTCTAAATTCTGGGTTTAATAAGTTACAGATGGTCACAAGTTTAACTGGGATAATATAAGCCCATCTCAAGAAAACCTTCATCAAGCATTAGCAGGATGGGCCAGGGAAACCCCACTCAGCCTGTTGATTCCATGATTAAAGTGCAAAGCTAGTTGTCTTTGCAGCCTGGAGAAACTTCTGCTCTGAGCCCTCCTCTCTTGATTAGTGACTCTCTAACCCAGACTGCCATTTAAAGAGGGCCCCAGCCACACTCAACTCCCTGTTTGACTTATTCTCAGAACTTCTCCACTTCTTTATGAGCTGCTGGTTCCCTGCATGGGTGCCCCCCCCCCCACCGTTTCCCTCACTCCTCTTTCTGGGTTGTCTTCTACCTTTAGAACATAAGCCCTTTGGGAGTAGGGACTGACCTGTTTGTTTATATTTGTATCTCCAGTGTTTGGTCAGAGTACCTGGCACATGGTAAGCACTAAATAAATGCTTCATCTATTCTGTTCTGAAGAAGATAGAAGGCAGCTTTAGCAGCCAGGAAGACTGAGACGGTCTGGCTACAGAAGGTAGACTTCCTGATGAGTCTTGTAGGAGGAAAGCGAAATTTTCTTTTGAGGGGGGAAGGCAGGGCAATTGGGATTAAGGGACTTGTGCAAGGTCACACAGCTAGTAAGTCTGTCAAGTGTCTGAGGCCAAAAGAAAGGAAAATTAACAAGCAGAGGTAAGAAGGGAGAGCATTCCAGGCACATTCAAAGGCACAAAATTGGGGAGTGGAGTGTTATGTGCAAAGAACAACAAAAAGGCCAGTGAGCTGGGATTGTAGAGCACATGTTGGAAAGTGAGGTGTAAGAAATCTGGGAAGGTGGAAAGGGCTCAGGCTTTAAAGAGCTTTAAATGAAAAACAGAGAATTTCCTATTTGATCCTGGAGGCATTGGGCTGCCTCTAGGGCCTCCTGCACATTAGGACAATCAATTTGACAGCTGAGTGGAGGATGAGTTGGAGGAGGAGAGTTTTAGAGGCAGGGAGACTGAGTAGAAGGTTATTGCAATAGTCCAGGTGGGAGATGGCAAGGGCCATGACTGGTACGGCAGCTGTGTGAGTGGAGAGAAGGGCATATACACTGAGGTTTTGTAAGAGTGGAGATGACAAGATTTGGCAATGGGTTGGAGAGAGGAGTCAATGATAACCTAATATGTGCCAAGCACTACGATAGATCCTGGAGTTAAAAAGACAAAAATGGAACATGCTCTTGGGAGCATGTAAAAGCACATAAATTCTACTGAGAAACACTAAGGTACAAACACCAATGCGGTGCATACCCTTAAATGGATGAACTTTTATTGCCCTCCTAAGATTCTATCGGACACTTATGAAAGCAAGGTAAAGCATAGCTTTGATCCTTCATTCACTCACCTTCATTCAACAAACATTCATTCATTCACTTTTCCCCCACCCTCACAAATATGCATTAGAATACTAGGGGAGACACAAAATTTAGTTAAGACACTGTGTGTGGCCCTCTCAGAGTTTCAAGCTAGGAACGAGATGAGAGACAAATAGAGAAGAATAACCAACTATGGAATAAGTGATGGAATATGTAAACTCCTTGGGGGAAGGGGCTGCTTTGGTCTTTATATCTATTCCTAGTGTCTAACATGTAGTAAGTGTGTTTGATTCATGTTCATTGACTGATCAATTGAAAACAAAATTTTACAGGAGGTCAGAGAAAGAAGGTCATTATTGACAAAGGTCGGAGACCTAGAACTTTTTAGCCACTTTGGTTCAATCAGGACAATAAAGTCTTCTAAAACAGGTTGTAAATTGGGGGTTGTGGCCTTCACCTATTGCAAGTCACTGAGGAGTGATAAAGAGGAGAAACTAATTGTCTTTAGTATCTATTTTTGTTTTAATTTCACAAGGGCGAGCTGCTAAACGGAGGCTGTGGTAAACAGCCCATCAGTTAAAATACTTGAGTGAAAACACAGCAAGGGAGGATAATAAAGTCCATTTCATCAGCCAGGCTTTCTCTTTCTGTACCCGACTGCTTCCCACTTCTATTTAAAGGCACACAGAGCTAAATGAGCTGGCCGCTCTTCTGTTAGTGAGAGGGCCGCGAGAGCCGATTGCTAAGGCTTCGTAGACACCGATTGACCCTCAGAACAAGGGAAGCAGCGTGGCTGACAGCCAGTGACTAGTGTGAGAAGGAGCATCTTACTGCCGACTTAAAAAGAAAACAATAATTTATCATACCGTCTGGAAGAACTCTCGGAAAATAGTTTCTGTGGCAAATAAGAGTATTCATTTCTATCATACTATTAATGTACTCAAGAATTCCATTATAACAACCCCTGGCCCTGTGGTGCTGTGGAAAGGACATCCCTGCCTCTGGAGTCAGAAGCCCTGAGTTCAAATCCCACCTTTAATACTTCCTAGCTATGTAACCTTGGGCATGTAAACCCTGTGCCCCAGTTTCTTCATCTGTAAAGGAATGTTGGAATGGATGATCTAGGAAGTACCATCCAGGGGTGGGGAACCTGTGTGCCTCGAGGCCCCTGACTCTAGATAATAATAATAGCTAACATTTATACAGTGCTAACTAGGCAAGCACTTTACAATTATAGAATTACCTTACCTCTGGTAAGTAGTTTATAATCATTCTCTCATTCGATCCCCACAAGAACTCTGGGAAGCAGGTGTTATTACGATCCCTATTGTACAGATGAGTAAACCGAGGCAAAAAGAAGTGAAATGACATGCCCAGGGTAGCATAATCAGTATCTGAGGCTGAATTTGAACCTGGGTTTTCCTGATCCTAGGTCACTGCCCCACCTGGCTGCCTCATGTTCGATGACCTCTGAAGTCCTTTCTCGTTCCAGATCTAGAAGATACAAGCTGTACAAGTATGATTGTTGCCATTTTGCAGATTAGGAAACTGAGTCCCTGAGGTTGAGTGATTTGTCCAGGGCCACATGGCTAGGAGGTGGCAGAGCAGAGATTTGAATTAAGGACTCATGGCACCAAATCCACAGCTTTCTCTGGTGCATCATGTTACCTGGCCTTTTGGGATGTAAGCGATGCCCTCTGTTGATGGGTAGTGAACACTAGGTCTTCAAGCAGACATTGCTAAAAGAGCCATGTATCCTCTTATTAAGTGGGGGGTATCCCCTTTAGTGGAGGGCATGTTGTCCTTTGCAGGCATGTGTCTATGTGGGGATGGAGAGAAGGCAGAGCTCTCCTTGTTCCGATGAAGAATTCCTCGGACACTCCAATGGGTAGCATGGACCGGGTCCTACAAGCTCCAGTGCCCCCTCTCTCCTCCTCTTTGGAGCTCTGTCTCTGTCCGGAAGGGCACTCTATCCACAGCCCCAACTCTGGAGAGGCATATTATTGAGAATAACAAAAAAACTCAGAAGTACTGAGAAATCTACATGTTCCAACTCGTCAAGAGTCAAACACATTCAGTTGCTTCTAGTTATCCTCTAAGCTGTGTACAGAACACCCTATTTGGCTCCGTGTCAGTTTCCCCCACCTAACAAAGCCTTGGCCAGATGTTTCTGAGTCCTCCCCAGCACATCCACCATGGTTCATGTGGCTTAGATTTAAGATTAACCAGGGTAATCTCAGAAACCCTTACACAATTAACCGGAGCTTTTTGCCTTCTCCTAGCCCTTCTCTTAAGAACTCCTGTATCTGAAAAAGAGAAAGGAAAGCCCTGAAAAGGACCATGGTGAGGTGGGCATTTCAGCTCCCGTGGACATAGTGCTCTGAGGAGACTGGGCTCTTGTGCTTGCTTGTTTTATTCCGAATTTGCACTCAGCTGCCTCCTAAGTGCTTTGCTGTGCCTTTGTGATTTAGATAATCCGCATTATTTGTTTCCCTTTTGTCGAGGCGTTGTTTGTGATTCCTGCCATAGTTGTTTAAGATCCCTCCTGTCATAAATGAAAGCAAATGAAGCCATGCCTACTGCAGTTTCCGGGGAGTGTCCAGGGTAGAGCATGGACCCAGCAAGGGGAAAATGGGGGCTTTGAAAAAGGGACTTGTTTTGAGACACCTCTCTCGGTTTTTTCCACTGATTTTTAACCGATAAGGGACATGTTGTTCTACCACCCAAAACATCAGTTTCTTAGATTTCAGATAGTTTTACCTCTGATATCAGGCTTGGTTTTCGGGTTTGGTTTTAATTTACTAATTGCATCATTAGATTCAGAACTGAAAGAGGGATTCTCTAACCCAGTTTCTTCATTTTGCAGAAAACTGAGGTCCAGAGAGAAGTGACTTATCCAAGATGCCTCAGGTTGAAAGTAACCAAGTTAGAATTTGAATCCAGGTCCATCCAGCCAAACCCAATTCTATTAAGCCACATGTCATTCCCATTTTCCTCTCAAGCAAGGACAGATAGAATCATGAAATCTCAGAGTGGGAGGAAACCCCAGATGCCAGCTAGTTCCATGCATGTTTGAACAAAAATCCTCTCCATAACATCTAAGTAATGGGTATCCTTTTTTGCCTTTAACCATTAATGAGGAGTAAGCTCACTTCATCTCAACACAGTCCATTCTACTTTGAGATGGTTCTAATTCTTAAATGTTCCCTTATATACAACCTAAATTTGCCCATTTGATCTTCCACTCAATGTTTGTTCTACCTTCTTGGGTCAAGCAAAATGAAGCTAATCCTTCTTGCCAGAGATACCTTTCCAAATATTTAAGGACAATTGTCATATGTCTCCCCTCAGCACTACCCCCTCCCTGCTCCTCCCCCCAATCTTCTCTTCTTCAGGAAAAAGCTTTTATCAAAATGTGGCATAGAACTGAAAAGAATACTCCACATATGGTCTGACCAAGGTGAAGACAGTAAGACTTGGAGACTGATTGGATATAAGAGGGGAGGGGAAAGGAAGACTCAAAGGTGACCAAGATTTTGAACATGAGAAACTGAGTGAATGATTGTGTCACTGAGAAATAAAGAAGTGAGGAGGAAGAACAAATTTTGAGGGCAAAATCATCATCATCATCATCATCACCATCTTGGTTTTGAACATGGGGAGGCTGAGAGGCCAGTGGAATATTCAGGTATTTCACAGAATCATATATTTCAAGCTGGACCATTGAGGCCTCCCAGGCCAGTCATTGTTTTTATAACAAGGCCTGGAAAAGTCAAGTGATTTGCCCATGGTTACAGCAAAGCCAGGTATCCTGTAGGCAGTTGACAGACGCAATCTGGAGCTTCAGAGAGAGGGTGGGGTAGGATATATCATTTTGGGAATCATCTTCCTAATGATGAATAGTTGAAGTCTTTGGACATGGATAATATTACAAAGGAAAGAGTATAGGGAGAACAAAGAGAAAAGGTTAAATATAAATCCTCAGAGATCACTCCTCCAAGGGGGTTAGGAAGAAAATGAGATATTAGTAAAGAAGACAGAAATGGAAGAGTCAGAGAGGTAGGTGAAGAAACCAGAGATTGTGGTGTCTGAAGCTCAGGGAAGAAATAGAATTCAGAAGGTTATTTAGTAATTTTTGAGTTGACTCTCCATTACCCCATTTGGAGTTTTCTTGGCAAAGATATTGGTTTGCCATTGTCTTCTCCAGCCATTTTACAAATGAGGAACCTGAGGCAAACAGGATTAAGTGACTTGCCCAGGGTCACACAGTTAGTAAGTGTCTGAGGCTAGATTTGAACTCAGGAGATGAGTCTTTCTGACTCCAGGCACTGAGCTCTATGCACTATGGAAACATTTAGCTGCCCCGAAGGTGGTGGTAAGCAGTAGTAAATGCTGTAGTGAGATCAGAGAGGATGAACATACATTAAAGACCTCCATGATTCATCCCTGATGATCCCTGTCCCACAATGATTATCCTTTGCTTTGGATTTCTTGGAGAATCGCATTTATTTTCATACTGTGTTGTGCAGGAATGTTTTCCCCTTGTTTCAAGCATATGTATCTTGTTTCCCCTACTAGACTGTAGGCCTTTTGAGGGTAAAGCATGTTCTCTTTTTCTTTCCTGTCCTCTATAGCCCTTAGCACAGTGCTAAGCACATGGACATCACTTTGTCTGTGAAATGAGCTCACTGAATTATATCTTGTCAAGACAAGTCAAAGCAATTATTGAATCGAAGGATCCTTTAAGAATTTCTCTAGCTCACAAAAGAACTAAAGTCTAATTTCATAGAGTTCTCCAGTTAAAAAAAAAATCATGTAGTCAAGCAATTCATAGGATTCTAGCCTGAGAGCTAAAACGGACCTCCCAAGCCACCTGGTTCAACCTTCTCATTTTACGGATGCGGAAAATGAGACCCAGGCTGGGTAAGAGATTTGTCCAAGGTCACTCAAGTAAGTATCAGAAGTGGGGTTTGAACCTGGATCTTTTGCTTCCAGAGTAAGGCTTTGTTTGCAGCGTCCAGTTATAAACTCATAGAACTGAGAGGCACTTTAGAGATCACCCGGCTCAACCCTTTCCTTTCGTTGACTAGGGAACTAAGCCAAATAGAAGGGAGGCAGCCACATTTTCCTGTAGTAGGCTTTGGTATTCTAACCTCCTCCAGTCTGTATTAAGACAGCCTTATAGCTGGAAGTAGTTTTTGTCCACTGACCATGTGAATGGTCTGCACCTTCAAAATGTCCTAAATCAGCAAGGGTGAAAGAAAATGAGTCTTTCACTCACAGCTAGTGAGACCTTGTGGTAAAGAAGAACGGTCCTGAGGGCAGCCTTCTTCCCAAGCCCTTAGGCTATATGGCCTTAAGAAATGGGTTTGGAGTTTCAGCCTTTTCTTTCTTCTTTGTTCTGGAAGAAAGAGATCAGTCTCCAATCTGGCCCAAGAGCTCAACACTTAGGAGACTAGGAATCTCAGCTAGCGCAGCAGGAAAGCCCTGAGGCAAGGGTCTGGGGATTCTAACCCACCTGGGCTTTTGTTGTTGTTGAGTCATGCCCAACTCTTCATGACCCCATTTGGGGTTTTCTTGGCAGAGGTACTGCAGTGGTTTGCCATTTCCTTCTCCAGCCCATTTTACAGATGAGGAAACAGGCAAATAAGGTTAAGATTTGTACTTATTGGGACTAATGTTATGTAGGAACTGAGTGAATCTGTAAAATTAACTCACTATCTCTGCCCAGAGACCAAAGTGGTATGGGGGGGGGGGGTTATGCTCCTCAGGCACCGGGGAAATGACCTGTCTGTTTCTTCTTGCTACATCTTTGCAGTAAATAGCCCTTTGTAAAAGCTATCTAACATTAAAAAATAAACTTTGGTGCTAGTGACTGAGCCCCTAAAAATAAGGGGGAACACAACTGATAGGAGCTGGAGCAGATAACAGAGGGAACCCTGTGTAAGTAAAATCTAACAGATGTGACCCTGATTGAGTGGACCAAAAGCAACCCATGTTATACCACTAATACCGTTTTTGTTGTTCACCATGGAGTAGGAACTTTTGAGAAGGCCTTTCAGGCTCACATTCTGGTCTCATGTGTGTGAAATTCACAGTATTTCCTAATAAATTAAGTGCTAAAACTGCTATGCTTTTCCTCTGCACAGTTCTGTCCCTTCTCCCAGCCATGGCTGCCCAGCTTCCCCTGGCCCTGTTGTCTGACTTGTCCCCAAGGTAATACACTCATGAGAAGGAGCTGTGTTTGTCTTTTGTTTTCAAAGAGGACCATGACATCAGGAAAATAATGACATTCTTTCTTTCTTTCTTTCTTTCTTTCTTTCTTTCTTTCTTTCTTTCTTTCTTTCTTTCTTTCTTTCTTTCTTTCTTTCTTCCTTCCTTCCTTCCTTCCTTCCTTCCTTCCTTCCTTTCTTTCTTTCTTTCTTTCTTTCTTTCTTTCTTTCTTTCTTTCTTTCTTTCTTTCTTTCTTTCTTTCTTTCTTTCTGTCTTTCTTCCTTTCTTTCTCTTTCTCTCTCTCTTCCTTCTTTTCTCTCTCTCTCTCTCCCATCCTTCTTCTTCTTCTTCTTCTTCTTTTTCTTCTTCTTCTTCTTCTTTCTCTCTCTCTCTCTCTCTCTCTCTCTCTCTCTCTCTCTCTCTCTCTCTGAGGGAACATTGCGCAGTCAAAAGAGTTCGAGATGTGGAATCAGAGGCTGTGGGTTTGATTCCCAGATCTTCCACTACCCGTGTGATCAGCAAGTCACTTCAGTTTGTTGGTCCTCTATTATGTCATTTACAAAATGAGGGGGTTGGAGTAGAGGAATTCTGAGATCTCTTCTAGGTCTGAATGTATGATCCTCCCTGAGCATATTAATTTTTCAGATAGCCTGTGGTTCTTTTGATCATGTGAAGAAGTCTTGCATGTTATGAAAGCTTTCTGGCAAAATCTAGATAACAACTAGACAGTTAAAAAATGCCTCCCCCTACTCATTTGTAGAGGTGGGGGAGGGCCCACAAGTGAACATTGTGTCTAATGTCAGTTTTTTTTCAACGTGTTGATCGGTTTTGCTGAATTTTTTTCCCTTGTCTTCCTCTTTTTATTTTTAAAAAATTCACTGTAATTGAAAGCCACTGTAAGGGATGGCTTTCTGGAAGGGTACAGATAGGGGGAAATCTAAGTGATATAAAAAACAAAGATACTAATAAAAAGCTATTTTAAGAAACCAAGGCTGCTTTTATAAAACCAGCAACCAGAAACAGGTATACATGTGGTAGGCACATGGATGGATCCCCTCACTGCTTCAAAGGAGCCATGATTTCATTGGTGCAAGTGAAATTCTCTCTCTTCTCCCATAGATCAATTGTCCATCCACATTTTAGTAGTCTCCATGAGTTGTAAGCACAGAAATATATGGCATTCTAGAGTAAGAGTTTGGGAATACATTTGAAGTCATCCAGTCCAAATGCCTCATTTATTTCACAATGCTCGGGATCACAGGTAAAGAACAGAAGGCCAGAGATGTTCATCAATTAGGCCGATGTGAATCCAGGTCCTCAAATTCCAAATTTCACCCTCTTTTTCACTGAACATTACTATCTCTCATTGAATCCTAGAATTTGTCTAGTCATCTGGCAGTCAATTTTCTGATCATTCATGAGCCTCTCCTGAGCTGGTTCTCAAATCTCTCCCTCTCTCTCTCTCTCTCTCTCTCTCTGTCTCTCTCTCTCTCTCTCTGTCTCTCTCTCTCTCTCTCTCTCTCTCTCTGTCTCTCTCTCTCTCTCTCTCTCTCTCACTCACACACACCACATACACACAGTCTATCACCAAGACTATAAGAGAAATATTTCTAGCCAAGTTAAATTTGCCAGATCTTATGCTTTGTCATAAGAACTGAGGCCTACCTTGATAGCAGGTAGGACTTTAGTCAAGGTGCCTCTGGTAAATCTTGCTTTGCAATTCTTATCCTGTTGTTACCTACTCTGTCATTTGGTGGTCAGTACATGAATCTGGTCTTTGTTTACTGCAGAGCAAGGAGAGCTAGAAGATAAATCGTCCTTCCTTTCTATAGAACATGTGCAGTAGCAAGTTTAGATGGAGGACAGCTCTGTTGCAGAAGAGGATCAGACTAAGCCTTTCACCCTCTCCGGAGTTAGACCAGGCAGAGGTACAGAATGCATTCTTTCCCGATTCTTCCTTCAGGCAGCTTCTCAGGCCTCACCTCCTAAGGGAAGCTCTTCCTTTTTCTCCTACTTGTTTTTTTTTTCCTCCATCACCAAATTATCTTCTACTTAATCATACATTATTAGGGGGCAGGGACTTTGTTTTTTCATTCTTTATTTAAGGAGCACAGTGGGGCAGGGGGCAGGGGAAAAGACACTGGACATCTTCCGCATGGAGAAATTAACTGAGGGGCACTCTCCTCACATACATAAAGAGTAAGTTTAATGGGTAGGGTCCCATTTCAGGGTAACTCTTTGAACATAATGGGACCTTAATCAATTGAAATGAACTGCAATGTGGTTTAATTAAAGAATCTGCAAATTCCTCCAATATCAGAGACAATTGTAAGAAACCTCTCCAAAGCTGACCTTTCTGACATTTAGGTTACTTGTACCTCTTCTTCAGTATGGATAAATAAGAGTGACATGTATGAAAGATGGGGGTGGTTAAAGATATGGGAAATCAGACTTTAGAGCACACCACTCAGGTTAGAGGAGAACTACAAAGCTGACCTTCCAGGAGCCAAATAGGTCAGCCTATTTGGATTTGTCTTCTCATCTCCTTTCCAAACTTTGCTAGTTGAATGGGGGGTGGCTTGATAGTGCTGGCTTCTCAGGTAATATTCTATGGCTGGTCTCCCAACTGCTTACTATATTTAGGGATTTGGACTTTCAGGAAAATAGTGGGGCCTCTCAAGAAAAGTAAGAAGCTACATTTTTCTAGTGTCCTTCCAACCCCAAAGCTTTAAATAGAAAAGTAGAACAAAGGAGTTTTCATCATATCAAATACCATTTGGGAGTTTGGAGTTGGAGTCTTTTCAAATTGAAACAGAAAATGAAAGATTCCAAGACTGGGAACATGTATGAGCCAAGCTTCCCCAGGAAAAACCCAACATTTCCACTAAGGCCATGAACCTTTTGTTTTTTAGCCAAGTAAAAGCAAAAAACCCAGAAACTCTTGAGTCTGATGTTTAGAACTGGCAATGGATCACAAAACACATAGCTGGAAGGGCCCCTCATGCATTGTCTCATCCATTTCACCGATGAGAGGGTGAGAGACCAAGAGAGGGAAAGTGACTCACCCACAGTCCTGCAGTCACTTAGTAGTAAAGTTAGGATTCTAATGCAGGTTTTTGACTCAAAAGCCAGTGTTCCTCACACAGAATCATGAAGCCTTGAGAAGCCCTGCCACAAAATGGGTGGTCTTAGGACCTGGAGCTGGCTTGACAGAGGAGAAAACTGAAGCCCTGGCAGGCTAATTATCTTGTCCACACTCACATAGGTAGTAAACACCAGACAAAGGATCTGAAGTAGGCTCTCCAACTCTAAAGACCACATGCCTTCCATTGTATCATATTACCCCAAGGAATAGCTAAAGTTGGAGAGAATAGCAAGTGTTGGGAAGATGGGGGATTGGGCTGAAATGCAGGCAAAGTTGCTGAGCACCTATGTGGGGCAGTGGATAGAGTTCTGGGTTCGGAGTCAGGAAGTTCTGAGTTCAAATCCAGGTTTAGACACTCACTAACGGTGTGACCTTGGGCAAGTCAATTAACTCTGTCTGCCTCAGTTTCCTCATTTGCAAAATGGGATATTAATAGCACCTACCTCCCAGGGTTGTGATGATTAAACAAGATAATATTTGTAAAGTGCTTAGCACAGTGCCTCATACGTGGTAAGCTCTATATAAATAGTAGTTATTACATTATGCCCATCTTACAGTTAGCTAAACAGAGATGTATTTTCCTTTGGGGGACCTGACTTCATCTTGGCAGTAGGTCCTCAAGAACCAAGGTCGCTTCTCCAAATGAGGAGGCAGCAGCACTCGTTTAGGCCTTGGCCATAAATCTGTGATCTCTACTGGCCCACCCTGAAATTTTTCAGGGTTTTAAAGCTGTGTCTTCTTAGGGAAGAATAAGAAGTAGGGATTTGTTCAAAAATATGAGTGAGTAAGGGAATGTACATCTGCATGAAGGAGAATGTCCCCTCCTCCTCTCCCCCCAGGGCAGGTTCCTGCAAGCTCCCACCCTCCCAAGGCCTGATAACCAGGGAAAGCTTCCCATGCAGATCTTTGGCAAGCATCCACATGCAGGGCGGGCCCTATCAGCCACTTCAGCTGCTCCCCTGAATTCTACATCTCCTGTGCTAGCTTTTAGGTCCTCTGTTCTCAGCCTGCTACTAACCTTTCAGGCTTTCTGCTAAAACAACAAATTAGCACTCACCTTGGCCAAACCCACAAATATTTGTACAATTAAGTAGAAAGCTTTGTAGGAAGAAAGGGAAGAGGGTTCCCTCATACTCTGTGGCGCCAAACAGGCTTTTTTTTTGGTCCTGCAAGATTAAGTCAGATTAGCAGTATCAGATAAATAGGGCAACCTTCAGTGTATTAAGCAATAAATTGAAGTCTCCTCTTTAAGGCATGTATAATTCATCGGTGTGGAAGGCCTGCAAGGCTGGGGGAGGTGACCAGTAGACAAATTCACCAGGAGGTCATTACAACAAAAGTTTTCACTGGATTTCACAAACACACACACCCAACTGACCATAATGAAATGCAGCTGGGACAATACCTCAAACAGAGGGCAACCAAAATGGGGCCATCTGACCCTGAAACCTATTAGAGTTCTTTTCATTTCTACAGGCCAGGCCTGCTAATCAGCTGGAAATGATCAATGCTTCTCTCTTCACTCTGCCCCTGCTCTCAAGTTCTTTTGTTTCCAGTTCTTGGGGTCACTCACGAAGCAAAAACCACCCAATGGCTCCTGATGCTCAGATAATTCAGCAGCCTTGTTGCTCCTCATCCCTCAACCCCCTAAATACAACTAATCAAGTAGGATTTCAAGCTGGAAGGAATTAAAAGGGAAAATTATATATATATATATATATATATATATACACACACATATATATGTATATATACAGATATGTGTATATAGACACACACATATATACACACATGGGTATTATATATGTTTATATGTATATCACATAGATATACATACTCATGCACATACACATATATATTTAGTCTAATTTGTTCATTTTACTGGAGAGGAAACTGAGGACCAAAGCGATCTGTTGGACCTCATCAGTGCCCCTAGCAATTCATCTTTCTGTAAAACTTGCACATCCTAATTATGCCCCTGGCCCTAGGACCCCGCTGTTCCTTTTATTAGAGAGAGTGAAGGGTGGACATCAGAGGCTTCCTCCCATATCCTCCACTTAAGGGCAGCGGGGCTCAGTGCAGCCACCTGGTCATTTTCTGCTCAGCTGCAGGTTTTCTCTCCACACTCCACCCACTTTTCAGTTTCTTTTTATATATTGTCTTCCCCATTAGATTGTGAGCTCCTTGAGGGCAGGGACTGTGGCTTCCTCTTTTTTTGTATCTCCAGTGACAGTTTAGCCCAGTGCCTGGCAAGTAGTAAGAGCTTAACAATGTTTAGTGACTGATTTGCCCAAGGTGACAGAAGTAGTTACATAGCAAATGTAAATGAAGCAAGCTCAAGTCTGTGAGACTATGGGACATACACAGCAATGGCTCTTCGGCTATCTAGTGACCCTGGAGAAATTTCCACACTGGAGCTTTGTTCTGATTGGTGCCCACCTCTCTAGGACTACTCAGGACTGTATGTCAATTTCGTGATTACATGCTTGCCCGGCTTCTGGATAACGCTCTTGCTCTTTCCCAGTTACCAATGGAGTGAAGCAAAGCTGGGTGCTTCCTCCCATGCTTTTTAGCATGATGTTTTAAGCAATGTTTGTCAGACGCCTTCCATAAGGATGGACATGGCATCAAGGTCAGCTACCGCACTGATGATAAATTATTTAACACAGGAATCCAACCCATTATTTTCCACAGGGTCAATGTATCAACATTCATACTTTTCTACTTTTTGCCTTTTTCTAGGGACATTACCTTTGTGAAAGTTGAGGATTGACTGTATTTCTTTCTTTCTTTTTCTTCTTCTTCTCCTTCTTCTTTTTTGCTCTATCCTTAGCCAGGAAGAATCAAAGATTAGCACAGAAGCTTGTACAAGAATCCTTGGGGAAGAAAGAAGAGGACAAAAAACAAACAAAAAAAAAACCAAACAAACACTGGAGGGGCAAGGCAAACAAACACAGGAAATCCCAACTCAATCATGTCAGTCATTTTTAAAAATCACTCGAAGTGCATTTCTCACATGCACTGATCTTAAGGCAAGCAGATCCCAGGTGCTTTTCAGAGACTGAAAACCTTCTACCCAGTGATGGAGTTTATTTTGGCTCTGCCCAGAATGACTAGAGTCAATCCCACTGCTCCCGTCAACATGGGAAAAAAGAATCATACATTCAGATTTCTCCTACGGACACAGATTCATCTACTATTAGAAATTCCATTGGAGATTTCTTCTGAAAGCAGAGCAACATGACTCGAACTTTTCAGTTCAGTTGTCTCTTTCCAAGGCTCCTAATATCCTCAAATAAATGTAGTTCTTATGTCAGAGACTCTCAGGACATGAAGGGCCCAGGTACTCTTCTCACATGTCTTGGTTCACAGATAATCTCCAAAATAATGAGATGGAATCCCTCTCTAATCACAAAATTAGAGAATATATAACCATTAGTTCTAAAGATGCAAGTTCTTAGGGTCACTTATAGTCCCAAATATGAGGATTCTTATGGTAGAGGACATCCCATAAGTCCTGGCTTCACTTCACTCCATCAGTAGAATGAGGGTTAAGGACCTTCAGGGGACTATTTTTTTTTTCTTTTTCTGCTTTTTTCTTTTTTTCTTTTTTCTGAATGACCTTTTGGTCATTCTTCACATCTCTCTCAACTGTAGTTTATACAGAAAAGATAAAGGGAATTCTTAGAGGTGCTCTAATATTTCAGTGGCATTTTCTCTAATTAAAATGAGTGCAAATCCTCCAAAATCTTGTTCCTCTCTCCAGTTTCCCCCCATCCCTCTTCTCCAGTTACTATTATAATCCACCGGTTACTACCCCTACCCATTTCCCTCAGGGGAGGACACTATTTATTCTTGCTAATCAGTCAGATGGGAAAGGGAGAGGGAAGAAGAAAATATCCCAGCATCTCCTACAAAATAACATTAGGGCATCGTTATTAGGCAGTTTATAAAAAGGAAGGGCATTCCACCCTCCAAATTTCTGGTGAGAGATTAAGGATATGTAAAGTAGAATATGTTCCAGGAATTTGAAAACGTCTTTAGTGAGAGTGGGCCAGATACCTTGTAGGAAGGTTTAGTTATACAGATAGCTAATGGAATTTGAAACACAGTATGAAGTTGGGGATTCTCTGACTAATTTTTCAAAGATGGGTTCTCCTAATACAAGAGCCAAAGAGAAGACAACATAACCAAGATCCCTAAAGTCTCAAGGCATTATGATCCTACGCCAGGATCCTACAAGGACGATTTTTAATCAATTAAGCAATTCAGACACACATTAGGTTGCTGGTGAGTTAACGGTTGCAGACAATGGAAGCAAATAACATGTGTGCGGAACAGCAGTCTTAAATGGGGAGTGAAACTAGAAGAATAAATAAGACATTCCAGTGGGGAGGGGGCAGGCTATAACTGATCACTGACAACTGTTTAGGTAGTTATTTTCGTTGATATCTTATTATATTAATAGGTTGATGACCTAGGTTTAGTTTCATCTCCGATACATAGTAGCTGTATGACCACAGGCAAGGTATTTAATGTGTCGAGTTTCCAGGAAACGTCAAAGAATATAAATAACTGATGAATTGCTGATCTGTATCAGTGAAGAGAATTTCCACACTTGGAGTCACCCTCTCTGATATTTTAAGCTTTCATATATAAGATTTTTTTTTTAAAAAAAGATTGTTATACTATAGAAGTACTATCTAAACCCAACTTGGTAACTTTTATTAATTTCTTACTAACTCCCTTTCATGTGCCCCACAGATCTTGTCTGAAAACTTTTCCTGTCCTCCAGCTTACAATTCCACCTCATCTCCTCACTTCCCACTCCACACCTCCAAATCAAAACCTCTTTATGGCTCCTATCCTTTCTTCTCTCCCAATAGTCTCACAGGATGATGCATACACCTCCCTCTCTACCCTTGATCACCTCCTCTTCGATCCCTTCTGAGACCTTGTTAAATCAACCACAAACTCACAGATTTAGAGCTAGAAGGATCTTAGAGCTCTTCCCATCCAATTCCCCACCACCCTCTCCTCACACTTCATATGTAAAGAAACTGAGGCCCAGAAAGGGTGAGAAACTTGTTTGAGATTACACAGCTGGTAAGTAGCTGACCCATGATGTAGACTCAGGCTCCCTGATTCCAAATACAGCACTATTTCTAGTATGCTCTGTGTGTCTCTCCTAGACCCATCTTTAATTTCTCCCACCCTACTGGCTTGTTCCCATTTACCTATGCTCACATCTAATCTATCCTTCAAAAGAAAAAGAAAACAAAACTTTCCCTTTAACCCTGATCTCTTTTTCATAACCTTGCTCTTCCCTAACCCTCCAATCTGCCTTTCTACATGCTTTCCTTCCAGTACTATCCACTCCAACTGGATTTTCCTCCTCACTGTTCCTACATCTTGTCCTTCTCCCCCCTCCACACATTTGCACTCACTAATCTTCATACTTGGAATTGGAATTGGAATCCCACGTGTCTTCACTTTCTCTTTCTTCCAGGCTCAGGTCTCATACCCTTTGCTTCATATTGCGTTATCTTGCATATTGAATGTGCTCTGGCTTACTCTTTCAGAGCCAGGCCTTCTACATCACCCTACAGGGATCTCAGGGATAACTCTCTTCTCTACTGCCATCTGCTCTAACCCCCACCAGCTGTCATAAAACAAAAGCAACAACACTCATAATGCTTGAAGGCTTGAGAATGTTTTATGTGTTGTCTCATTTGATTCTCACAACTCTGTGAGGTAGATGTTATCATCCCCATCTTACAGATAAGGAAACGGAGGCAAAGAGAGATGAAGTGATTGGTCCAGGGTCATACAGCTAAGTAAGTGTCTGAGGCAGAATTCAAATTCAGGTCACCCTGATTCTAAGTTCCATGCTGTGTCCCCTGGCTGCCCCCATTGTTCAGCGCCAAGTCACATCTAACCAAAGCATGGAGTAGCTGTTACAAAGGGGTATTTATTTCAAAGATATGGCAAGAATCAATGCATAAACCTCTCCCTCCCCAACACCTTGAGGGCTGATTCTCTCTTATACCACTTTGGTCTCTAGGGGACAAGCTCAAAACTTAGCTCAGTTGCTACATAACCTTGGTTCCACCAAGTTCTTATCAAGATGACTCATAACTGCTGTATGAGTCCATGTCTCAGCTTCCATTGGCACAGATCGAAAAGATTCAGCTTTGTTCCTTGGGGCATTGAAGCTGCACCGGCAGCAATACCCAGCCTAGAACCTATGCTCTGAAATGCCGGGAAACCTTCCAAACTCACTCTCTTCACCTAGAATTCTGTTGTTGTTCAGTCATGTTCGACTCTCCATAAGCTGTTTGGGGTTTTCTCGACAGACACTGGAGTGGTTTGCCATTTCCTTCTCCAGCTCACTTTACAGATGAGGAGACTGAGGCAAAGAGGATTAGGTGACTTGCCCAGGGTCACACAGCTTCTAAGTGTCTGAAGCCAGATTTGAACTTAGGAAGGTGAGTCTTCCTGACTCTAGACCTTGCACTCTAGTCACTGTACCATCTAGCTGCCCTTTCACCTAGATCAAATGTAGATACCAAGGACTGAGGCCCTTTCACAGAGTTGAATGACCTCAGAGAGGAGAAGGCCACATGGCCTCTTCTCTTACAGCACCTTAAGTGAAGGAGTCATTGAATTAAGCAAACAAGTAGTAGTTGACACTGGAGGCCTTTTTGTATGGCCTGCAGCCTCCTCCTCAACACATGATTAGGTGACCAGATACAGTTACATGGATAGAATGTCCACATTCATTGGATTGTGAGCTTCCTGAGGGCAGCACCTTCTTTTTCATATTTGTATCCCCAGTGTTTAGCACAGTGCCTTGCACATAGTAGGTACTTAATAAATGTTTATGGACTGAGTGACTGACCAGGCAATAAGAGAAGTATGAATGGGACATACGTATGAGGTGTTACTTAGAGGTAAGGGCCTTCTTTTCCTCATTTGTAGAACAGTACTGCTCTATCTCAGAGGGATGCTAGGAAGAATAATTAAATAAAATTAGTAAACCAAACTGCTTTGCAGCTTAAGCAATAATGTAATATAGCTTCCTCCAATCTGAAGAGAATTCATTTTCACACCTCTCCCTCTCATCTGCCCCCAAAGATATCCCATGAGCGCTCTCTCTCACTATCTCTCTCTCTCATTCTCTCTCTCTTTCTCTCTCTCTCCCTCTCTCTCTCTCTCTCCCCAAAGTGATTCAGTTTTCTTGTTTTGGGTGGACATTTTTGAAAGCAAAAATGCCATAAAATTTTTTCTCATCACTTCTATGTATTCATGCATACATCACTTTCCTGTCTGTCATGTTTTGTATCCTTTGAAAATGTTTTTTGTTTCTTTTTTAAACAAACATGTCTTTCAACCTTCAAAGAAATCTCTTGAATATGGGCAGACTTAGATGAAATGATGCTGAGTGAAGAAGGTAAGACCAGCAGAATAATGTAATAGACAATGTCTATCACCATGTAAATGACAACCACAGTCTAGAAGAAAGGCTTATAGGTATAAGTGTGAGGCTCATCTGATCTAATGTAAATGAAAACAGCAACAACTAAAAGACAGATAACTCCAGTGCATTGTGATGACCCAGCTTGGCCCCAGAGAACAGATAAGGAAACATCCTTCTGTGGTTCAGAGGCAGGGGAATTATGGTTGCAGAATTTTGCGTATGATGTCAGATCCGGTCAGTTTGGCCTGTTTGTGTTTGTTACAAGAGACGTTCCACTAATGAATGGGTGGGGTCACGTTTTGGCCAAAGCTGTGAAATAGGAAAGACAAAAAGGCAGCAATAACACACACACACACACACACACACACACACACACACACACACACAGAAAAAGACAGACAAAGAGAAAAAGAGACAGAAACAGAGAGACAAGACAAAAACAGAGACAAAATAGAGATGAGAGAGAGAGAGAGAGAGAAAGGGAGAGAGAGAGAAAGAGAGAGAGAGAAAGAGAGAGAGAGAGAGAGGGAGAGGGAGAGGGAGAGAGGGGGGGGAAGAGAGGGAGAGAGAGAGAGAGAGGGAGAGAGGGAGAGAGAGAGGGAGGGGGAGGGGGAAGGAGAGGGAGAGGGAGAGGGAGAGGGAGAGGGAGAGGGAGAGAGAATCTCCTGCCTCCTTCTTTCAGAGACAAGCTTCTTCATTTTGTTATAACTACTGTAGCATTTTACATTCCTTTGAACAGTATTGGCATCTCAGCCTGTATTTTTTCTAGCTAGCTTGGCACCAGCTGGATAGTTTTCATTGTTTGTTCCTTAGACAATGTTTGCTTCTACCATAGCTATCCAACTTGAGAAAGGAAAAGAGTACCAGGGAGGGATTCATGGTCTCCTCCAAGGGAATTTTTTTCCCTTTCCTTTCACCCTTTGTTTGAACCCTTGAGGATCAACAGTTATGATCATATTGTGGCTTTAATGTGGCCATAAAAGCAATAAGTTTGTTTTTTAACGTTCGTACGCCCTGGTATAAATGTAATGTTGCCGATCATTTGTTTGACTTATGTCTCTCGAACTTGACCTCTAAGTGTCTGTGCCAATAAAGAGTTGAGACTTAATGCAGAAGAACATTTAATTAGTCTTCACTTATAACTACCTGATGAGCTGGATTGGCTTTGGAACAGGAAAGGACGGACTGCCAAGGAAGGATTCTAATTTTATGCGTGTCTCCCTGGGAAGACCCAGAAACACGCTGTCTATAAACATGATACTTCTAAGCCGAGAATCGCATGTCCAGCAAGTTACATGCAAACGATACAAGAACTTCTTTTGAGTGTAGACCACTACTGAAATCTCATGGACCTTTTTGTTGCAATCTAGTCTAGGGATTCACATTTCAATTTTTCTTAGGGCCGCACTTTAGGGACATAAACAAGTTGAACTCACAGTTACCTATGTACACACAGTTACCTATGTATGTATCACTTACGTTTGACTACAAAAACCATATGGGCCAACATTGGGGAAATTTGGAATCCCACTTCTGCAAAGGTAGTTATACAACCTGTAGAATTTAAAAGCAAGAAGGAACCCTAGAGACCATCTAGACTAATCCCTTCATTTTATAGGGAAAGAAATTAGGCTTCAGAGAAGATAAATAATTTGACCCACTCAACACTGCCAGCTAATGAGAGAAGAGGGATTAAATTCCTCCTGACTGGGCTTCCTGTCTTCTACTCATAAACATGACTGCTTATGTTGGGAAAACCAAACTCCAGAGTAGTGGCATCAACTTGGAGGAGTATAATGAATAGGATTCCCTGGTGATCATGAAGTCATTGGATTTTAAGGCTAAAAGGAACCTTGTACAACCATTTTACTAAACCAATCCTTGTGTTATACTTTGTATAGCAAAATTCTTTTTTGTGCAGTTTGGGACACTAAATAGATGATGATTCCAATGAATAAGCTACAAAAACAGTTGCTTAAGCACAGGAGATGACAGTATATCAAAATCAAGATTTTTCTTAACCTATAATGGAGATATTGGAAATTTGTAGTGGCATTAATAGCACTAAGTCTGGTGACTATGATAGCTATACAGATACATATTTTAGGAAAAGGAGGGACTTTTTTGAATAATCAGTTCTTTCATTTTCAATAGTATGTCTCTCTGCATTCTATGGTTCCTTGATCCTCAACAAATATACTAATTTTCTCTTGGGGAAAAAAAATGAGTGCCTGAGAGTTAGAGAAATGGATCTTATTTATCATGTAAAATAGAAAGTTGAGTGTGTCCCAGTTGGGGTGCTGCTGACTCCCTCCCACTTCTTTCCCAGCAAGCCCTTGGGCTGGCTCGCTGTTTCTTCCCTACAAGTGGCTCTTACTCTAATTGGAATGCTTCCATTTGTAGCCACCCAGCCACGCACGAAGAGAAGGATTTTCCCTCATTGGTACCTGCTCCTCCAATCAGCATGCTTCCCTAGTGCCTGGCTTGGTTATTAGTTTGTTTTCTCTCATAGTTCTTGTGGTGGCAGGGAAACTTACTGTAGTGGAGACAGCCATGGTCTTGGAGTCAGTCTCTCTCACTGACTTGCTGTGTGGCCTTGAGAAAGCCTTGGCACATGAGGATAGCATGCAGACTTTATTTATTGAGACCAGGAGCTTCTTTACAGCAATTTTTTGGTTGTATTTCCAGTCTTTAGCACACAGTGTGCAGTACACAGTAGGCACTTAATAAATGTTTGACTTGACTTGTCTTGATAAATACACAGACCACAACTACATTAAAGAAGGCATTTAAAAAAGCATTTCACATAGATTATTTCCTCACAACAATGCTGTGAGGTAGGCACTATCATGATCACCATTTTACAGATGTGGAAAGTAAGACTTACTTGGGAGGGATGAAAGAATTTATCCAGGGGCACAGAGCTGAGATACAATCTGAATCCAGGTCTTCTTGATCCCAAATCCAGTCACTATGTGACATTGCCATTTTAAATAAGAAAAGTCATAATATTTGGGCATATAAAGAACTTGAGTTTAACAGGAAGGAAAGAAAGCTGGGAATGGAGAATTTTCAACTATATTGTCATATTTTATGGAGGCCAGAAGCAACTTTGCCATGTTGTTACACAATTACTGTCCTAGCTCTTGCACTTGCTGCATATGGGACTTTGAGAAATTCACTCTTCCTCTCTGAGCCTTGGCTTTCTTATCTGGAAAGTGAGGAGGTCGGAATAGAAGATCCCTAAGAGCCACACTCTCTCTAAATCCTATAAACCTAGAAACATAATACTAAGTTTGAAGACTGAAGTCATTTAGCATTTATTAAGTGCTTACTATGTACCAGGTACTGTGCTAAGTATTGGGGGTACAAAGAAAAGCAAATATAGTACAAAAAGGAGACTCAATTCAATTGAGCAGGCATTTATTAAGGGCCTACTGTAGTGCTAGGCACTAGAGATTCTAAGACAAAAATTGGGAAAAAGTGAATCTTGCCCCAAGGGCATCTTCTAAATAATCAGAATTAATTTCTCTTTTTCAAGAAGAAGCCAGTAATTCTTTAGTTCACATTTCCTGGTCTGCGCCACAGCAAACCGTGGTGGGCTATTAGGTAATAATGAATCTGTCTTGATATTCATCCCAATGTAACTCTCCAGAAATGTCACTTAAAGGGATGATGGTTCTTTCATTCATTTCCCTGAAAAAGGGAGAGGAAAATGTCAATAGCTATTTTATTTGGGTAGGAAGATAATTGGGGGATGGGGTGCTTTTTTTTAAGTTCCTTATCCATTTAAGTTGGCTTTAAAGATTTGTGAAGGGAAGATGTTTGTTGGTTCTTTTATTTTTTCTAAACATGATAGTATATATTGAGCACAACAGATGTCCTAGGAGTGAACGCAAGGCCGTCATTCACTCTCAAAGTTCTGCTGCTGTCCATAAACTGCTTGAGCGCTTTCTGACATCAGCAGAGTTCCTCAAGTGAATTACAGCCTTCTATCCACTTTGGGGCCATCCATTACACTGCGTAAGCATCAGCCAAGATACAGTTGGCGCATCTCACTGAGTGTTTTCATGAGCAGATTTATAATGAGAATGAAGCACAGTTTTATCGAGACCAAACAGGGCTTGCATAAAATCCCCCCTAATTATTAGGGGTTGGTTTCAGGGGCCAACGTCATTTGTGGAGTCTTTTTTCCAGCCCACTAGGAAAGCAGTTACTCGACCCTGCGAGCTTTGAGAAAAGATCAACTGAACAAGGGAAAATCAGAGTTTCATTTTTTTTCATTTTTTTTCTGGCTGGATATGGTGAGAATGTTCATCACCCAGTGTGAAGTAATATGTGAAACAGGTGTTTTATTCCCTAGCAGGTAAAAATGGGTTTGATTCCTGTGAGATGTAGACATTTCAAGGCTACCAGCAAGAGGTCCAGATGGTGTGTATTTTCATATCTAATATTATATAAAAGATTTCAAATGTATCTGACTCCTACCAAACCCATAAATTCAAAGCTTATTGCCGTGCTGAACAGCTATGGTGGATACTAATTAGTATGGCTGCTTCCACTTTGCTGTACTAGGGATCACTTGCATAGCTGATCCATTTTATTTCCAGCTTCCCGTGAAAAGGACTCCAGTTCCAGTTGTGAAGGGTCAAATTCTCCCAGACCATTTGAATTGAAGGGGTTCTGAATGAGCTGCTGTGGAGTCACAGGGAAAAGTACTGATGTGATTTTTAGGGAAGATTACTTGAAACTTAGAAGCCAGAGACCCCCTACCACATTCCCCTCATTTCCCCTTACTTTGTTATGATAAAATCTGAATATTAATAACAGCTTGTATGCATAAACCTTTCTCCACCTCACACACAAACATGTGTTCGAAGGATTCAGTTTTCCAGTTGGCAAGGAATAATCTTTAGAAATTGTAAGGTAAATTAAGGATAAGTCTAATTCTAGATAGGAATAGTATGAGAAGGGTTAGATTGGTTACCTTGGCTGTCGAGAAGCAGGGGCATATTTTTATTGCCCAACCAAGGTCTCCTGCCTCCCATTCCCAAGAGCAGATAAGAAAAGGTCCTCCCTAATTGAGACACATCTTGGTGGCTTTAGTTCTCCTGCCTTCCTAAAGGGATTATTGTTCTGTACTGTCACTATTCTCCTTTTCTTCTCTCCCAAGAGGACTCCTCACCCTGATCTTCTACCTCAACCACACTGGAATAGCCAGAGTAACTAGAAGGTATCCTTTTTGTAACTTTGACTATTGCTAAAAGATCTAAGTGTAAAAACAGAAGAGAAAGAAGGAAGAAATAGGAAGAAGCCTTATTCCTCCCTATCCTATTGTTACTACTAATATAATACTGCTCTTTCTCTCTAGCTCCTGGGGTGACCAGACTTTGGGTGTCCAGTGGGGATCAACAGAGGGATGTCCAAGTAGAAACAATAAAACACCATGGTACTTAGAAATGATTCAAAGGTTTAGGGCTTAAAGAGAAAGAAAGGATATGTTATACCTCTAGGCCACCAGAACTTTGAACTGAAGGTCTCAAGTATAGAGAGATACCAGGGCATAATGGTGGCAGGATTTCCTTGCCGGAGCCACCCATTGAATCCATTTTGCCAAAGCAAAATGTGGTTGGAAGGTCCTGACAGCAACAAGACATTAAAATGGAAAGTATCAACTCTATGAGCTTCCATTTGTACCAGGTCCTGAGTTTATACTCTATGTTGTAAGGAGAGGATAATGTTCAGTTCTAGAGTTCCTGAGTTTTCAACTGAGATTTGGCTCAACAAGACACGTGATTCAAACATCCACTGGAGATTGTGTTGTATCTCTTGTAATCTTTTTGCCTGTTTGCAGGGGGAGAAGCTACAGGATACTAAATAACTGAACTATCTTCTGTAGGCTTGGAAAGACCTTTGTCTGGGTCTGCCTCAGTCTAAAAGAAGCTGTGGGCATCACTCATGGGAGAAAGGCTTTGTTATGCATTGTAGTAAATCACCATGTATATCATCCAAGCATATTTGTCCAATTCTATAAAGAGACAATTCAATGGCAAGGTAATGCGACCAAAGCTTAGTAAACTATATAGCAAGTACAGAGAGAAGGCAGATTTTGCCAGGAGGTGGGGGCTCAGAGCTATTCTGATTAGATAAATTCACAACAACCATACCCTTTAGACTAGTATGTCACTTGCCTACCAAGGGAGACGTTGAACTAGGAGATACAAGGTGGTTGTTGTCCTTACTTCTTGAAGAGGATCAAAATGACTTCATCCAATGTTGGGGTCAGGGTACAGTGTGTCCAGCTGTGGTTGATCAGACCAATTGAGCTTGGAATGCTCTACTACAGGTCGGGCACGAATGGTCCATATGGACATTTTGGGTGGAGATGGCTCTAAATTTACAAATCTCATGTTTTCCTTGGAGAATCTTAGAGAGATCATCATTTCTGCCCAGCAGAGTAAAACAGCATAACTGTGTAGGTATGTGGGTCATTCTTCAACTCCTTATTCTTCTTGTTGAACGGGAACAAGCTAGTGATTAGTAGTGCCAACCGGTGGTTAAATCGATTTTTTAAAAATTCTAATCAAAATGCCAATACCTCTTCATGTGAAGGCACATAATTCCACATCAGCAAGGGGGGAATTGAGGCTAGTTATAAGTAATAGTTGAAGTGAAAAGAACCATAGGATTCAGTAGTGAAAAAAACCTTGGATATAATTCAATAGCATGCCCCCTCCCTCTTAAAAATGAGCAAATGGACGCCAAAATGGTAAAGAGAAGTGCCTAAGGTCATGGTTATCATAGAGCAGTTATAGGATCTGAACTCAGTTTCTCTGATTTTACAATTTTCCACTCTTTCCACTATACCAAAGACTTTTGTTAAGTAGGTGGGCCCATTTCTGAGGCCTGAAAAAAAAAGAAGAGAAAGGCAGTGATTGAGGACTGAGGACCAGTGTCTCAGGGGGTTTTGCATGATCCCTCATGGCTCCTTCCTCCCCTGTCCCCTAAACTGAACTCAGCCTTGAAGGAAGAAAAAAATTTGGTCGGGTAGAGTTGAGGGAATACATTTCTTCAATGCAGAACAGCAGGGGTATATTTGATAGGTTGCCTGGGAAGTAAAGCCATCTGGGAAATGGGGCAACTATAAAATGGGGTGACTGTTGACCATCATGGCTTGTGGAATCAGTCTCATTTCCTCACAGTCCCAGCACATAAAGTCCAGATCCAATCCTGTTGCCCGCTCTTTCAACATTCCTCTTTGTCCTGACTTGAAGTTATATATTGCCTCATCTTTCCTCTAATCCAGCAATCCTCCTGTTTCAAGTTTTTATTTTCTAAGTGACTGAGCAATCATAAACTCTCAGATTGAGCAAATTCCCAGAACCGTTTCCTGAAGCACCGCTGTTACTCTTCAGCCCTTCAGAGGCATGTGTGTGAGGAGGCCTCCACAGAGGCCTCCCTGTCAATCTTGTCCTGTAATCAGCATTTTCCCAGGTGCCTCCATTCCATGGTCCCTGTGTTGGTCTGTGCCTGCTTGGCATCCCTTTGGGAAGAGTTTGGATTGCTTTTTCATCTCAGAAAAGATACCCTAGTCACAATCCAGTCATCTGCCTGTTAAGCTGTATTTAGATCAAATCACTCTCAAGGAAAACAACAACAACCCCAACAAAAGAACCACACTTCTTTTTTTTTGAGATTTTTAACGAAATGTTTGATGTTATAGGGATTTCCAAACAATTAATGTGAAATTGGGGATTGTTGTTCCCATGATTTATTTACCATATATAGAGAACTCAGCTGGAGAGCTGCTGCTGCCATTGCCAGTTCTGCCACTGAAATTTTAGCTGGGGTTGGAAAATGGGGAAAGCCACACAGGAAGCCATTTTCAAAGGATAAAGTCAACAGGAGTCACCGAGTTCGAAATTACCATGACACTCTGAAGTTTGCCCTGGTGCCAGCCATCTTAATAGAAAGGAGAATTGTTCCTCACTCAAAGTAGGAGATAGCATTAGTCAACAGGTCAGAAATTCCATTGAGAGGAGCTATACTTACTATAGTTATCTTGGTCCTACTTCCGTCAGATTTTGTGTCATAAACAAAGAATTAAAAAAAAAAACCAACAACAACCATGAGGATGATAAAGAGGAAACAATAGAAATGGGAGAAAATTGTGATTTCCCAGACTTTGAAAATCCCCAACTCTTTTATCCACAAAATCAAAATGGTGACACCAAGCAAAACACTGACCCTTGCTTCTTCTCAGCTGCTTTTTAAGCTCATCTGCACCACATAAATGCAACTTTGTGGCTTCCAGTGTTCTAGCACAACAGTACAAACCCAGGAGTGGAGAGGCAGTGGGCACTGTAGAAAATAATAAAAATGAAATACAGAAGGTGTGAAGTTAGAGGCTTGATTTATCTGTGGAAAACTAGCGCCAAGAATATTGTTTGGGCCTGGCTCCTAGAGGCAAGATTTGTTAGCAAAAACTGTCTCTAAATATTTATGCTCAGCTAAATAATTGCTAAATAATTCCAGTTCTCAGCTGGAAATCTAGTATCGGGACTAGCCTAAATTAGCAGATCTGGGAAATGGTATATTGGTATTTTATACAGTGGTATTCTTGTTCAATGACACTTGTAACTTTCAGGATATAATTAATATCCTTTTATAAAGTGCTCTTCATGGCCTCACATAGGAAAGCCTCTTTTGGAAATATTTCCTTAAAATAAACGAAGCACTTAAAGCAGTCTATTGAATAGCATTTATTTCAAATTATTAAAGATTCTCGTGCTCTTTGGCGTTAATGCCGCTCGCTAGCATAAGACCCTTTTATTTGCTGGTCAAAGCTTCTTTCTCCCTTATATTTGGGGTGGGGGAGTGGAGAGTGGGTGGCAACACATTCCTTCGTTATTTAGGCTTCAACTTCTTGGGGTTCAGTATATTTTTGCTACTATCTTTTTTTAAAAAACCCAATATTGGCTAGTGCTTATTATGCTGCAGATTCAAAATGATTCTCAGAGATTGTGGAAATTGTTTATGAACAGAGAAAGAAAGAGGAGGGGGCCCATGACAAGCCACTTCCCTTCTCTTGGCCTCAGTTCCCCTATCTATAAAATAGCAAAGCGGATTTAGATGATTTCTGAAATCCCCTCTAACTCCAAAGGCTTGTAAATCCATAGAGCTGGGAGGGAGACTCAAGAGGCAGTTTGGTGTCAAAGGGACCAGTTGTTAGGAGATGGGGGTTTTAGTACTAACCTGTGTGACCTTGGCCAGATGCCTTTGCTTCTCTTGGTCTCAGATTGTTGCTTTACAGAATGAGGAGATCGTCCATGACGATATCTTGGCTCTCTTAAAGTTAAGCCATTCTATGCCCCTGCCTTTTTGATATTACAAACTGGTCTCTCATGGGAGTCTAAAACCCAAAATGTCCCAGCTGAATGCATTATATTTCCTCCTAAACCTAGAACTCTTCCAAAGGGCACTTGTTGGAAGTACTCCCATCCTTCCAGGCTCCCAGATTCACAATGAAGATGTTATCCTTGATTTCTCACCCCTCCTCATGCCACAGTTTTCATATTCCTCCCTTTCTCTTTACTCATATAACACCACCTCTCTGGTTCAGGCCTTCCTCAGCTCTTGCCTGGTCTATTGCAAGAGCTTCCTACTTGAACTCCTGGCCTCAAACCTCTCCCCTTTCCAAGTCAGAGATGCCAAGTGATTTTCTTAAATTTCAAATCTAACCCTGTTACCTCCTGCTCTATAAAGTCCAATGGTCCCTATTATCTCTAGGATCACATATGAGTGCCTCTATCTGGCTTTACAATTTGGTCTCACCCAAATACCTTCCTCCTCTTCCTATGTCCTATGATCCAGGTAACTCATCCTCTCTCACGACCCCATCCTCTGCTTCTCATTTCTAGGCCTTTTCCCCTGGCCAGTCCTCGTACTTCAAATGAACCCCTTCCTCACTTCGACCTCCTAGAAGCACTAGGGGGATGGGGACCAGTGACTCTCAGGAATTCTGATTGCAGTGAGCTGAGCTAATCAGCTCTCTGAGCTACATGGCGAACCTCAAGGAGGCAGGGCAGGGGAGCCGGTTGTCTAAGGAGCGGCAAACTGGCGCAGTTCGAGGGAGCGGCGGGTCAAGGCTCCTGTGCCAATCAGTAATGAGACTGGGCCAGAAGAGCACTTCCAGCTGGGGCAAGATGGGGAGACCCATTCTTTTAAAAACAACATCAAAGAATCCCTTATTTCCTTCAAACTCAGCTGAAGCCCCTCCTTCTGGACCGACTTTCCTGATTTCCCTGTCAGTGCCCTGACACTCTGCCTCACGTCAACTCAGTGTACATGTGTAGGTGTTGTCTCCCTCAATTGAATGGAAGCTCCCCAAGGGCAGGGGCTGGTTCATTTTTGTGTTTGTTTCCCCAGGATCTAGCACAACATCTGGGACAGAGTCAGCCTTAATCAGGGCTTTTGGATTGATTGTTAACTGTTCCCCCCATGTTCCTCAATTGACCTCAGCTGGTGAATGGTGAATTCCTCAATTGACCTCATCAGAGTAGTGGCATCCAGCTGAAGCTTAGAGGAGGATGATTACCAGTTCATGGTCAGGAAATTGTGATTTGCTTAAGAAAAAACTGTTGAGGTGGGAGTGGAGGTTTGACCTCTGGGACCTTTCATTTGGGAAATCTAGGTTGCTCAGTGGATAGAGCTCTGGGCCTGAAGTTAGGAAGGCCTGAGTTTAAATCCAGCCTCAGACACATAGTAGCTATTTGACTCTGGGCAGGTCACTTATCCTCTGTCTGCCTCAGTTTCCTCATCTGTAAAATGGGTCTACCTCCCAGGATTTTGTGAGCATCAAGTGACATAGCATTTGTGAAGCATTTTACAATCACTATATGTATGCTAAACAATAATAATAAGAATTAACACTTATATGGTACTTGCTCTATGCCAAGCACTGTGACTATTATTATCATTTTTATGTTTGTCTCATAACTTTCAAATATCAAGTGTCCTGGCGTCAGGCAGGAGAACTGTCTTCTAATCTGGATTTTCCCTCTAAAAGCATTTATTAGAATATACCTACCTAGGTTCCAGGCACTGCTCTAGGAGGCGAAGAAGAAGAAGAAGGAGAAGGAGGAGGAAAACAGTTCCTGCCTTCAAAGAGCTTACATTCTACTGGGAGTGAGGGACAACACCAGTTACAAGTAAATAAATGTAACATATCTACAAAGCACACACACATAAATTATTTGGGGTGGGGTGGGAGAAGAGTGCTAGCAATTAGGCCAATCAGGAGGCCTACTATCCAGCTGTGTGACTTTGGGCAAGTTATTTAACCTTCCTATGCCTCAGTTTCCTGGTCATAAAAGAAAAACATTAGACTCCATGACCTTGGAGATCCCTTCTTTTGTAAAATAAAATCTGTGATTGACTCAAGAGTCATCTCTGTTTTTCTTCAGTGATCCTACAAATTATAAGCCAGAATAGTACAAAAAAAAAGAGAAACTGGTGACCTTTTGAAGGGTTAGGGTAGAGGTTTGGTCCTTGATGGTTGAAAAAAAGAGCCCTTTTCCTTCAGGCCTTTCTCTCTGGCACCTCAGACAAGGTAAAGAGATGTTTTGATGTCACCAAACAGCTTGTCAAGGCAATGATAAGAAATAAAATTGATTTAGCTGGAGCAAGCAATAAAAGCCAAAGATATCCTGGGTTTTGAGGAATATCTAAGAAATTGAGAGATTTGTGCCAGGGCTTTACAATGCTTAACAGACAGAGGGCCAGAGCTGTGCCTGGTGTTTTGAAGCAGATTTCTTTGGTCTATTTATGCAGACATAACTCCTTGTGCATTTTCAAAAGCTCTCAATCTGGTTTAATCAATTAAACCAACATTAATGTATTTGAATATCTGAGCGCTTTCTCTTATCAATATAATTCTCCAGTGTTTTCCTTTCAGAGCCCAAGGTGATGAAAAATAGATTCATTTGCTCTATTACATCGCATAATTGTGGCTTCAATAATTTTTTTTCTTTTAGTTTTGAAACCACAAGAAGACTTTATGTAGCTCTAAGACTGCTGTTGGTTTTCATACCACAATTCTCAAGGGCATTTCTCTCCTTCAGGCTGCTATTGTTCGCAATCTGGAGATAAAGGCACTCTTGATAAAACTCTTTTAATGATGCTAATATTAATACTTTGGTAGAATACTTTATCCTCTAGTAATAGCTTTAAAGAGTTTGTTGAGATTTTGTCATCTCATACATTTTAATAGAAAATTAGGTTTGTAATTAACAAGAAAAATACAGTACATCCACCTATCATTTTCCTCACATTCACGGAGTGATTGCCAGTGGAATATTGCAGTTTTGTACTCTTTGTAGACCAATCAATATTTTGGTGAATGGTGAAGTTTGAGGCATGGAATTGAAGTGTAAACTAATTATAAACATTAAAAGTATGCTAAATATTATAGCCAGTTGATTATGTAAATTTAAACAGCATAGGGGAAAGAAATTGCTTATTAAATTAGCCTGTTTTTTGTTCACCCTGGCATTGTTTATCATATGTTGTAGCCAGATATGCCATCAATTGTCTCCTTTAACAACCTGTAGGCTTCGAGATTGCCAAGCGATTAGGGTGATAGTGTCTGGGCATCGTGACTATGATGGAGGTAAAGACATGGGATAACTACCATTTCATTGCTCAGTCCTTCTGGTGAGGAGAAGTAATCTATGTCGACCATATATAGAGGCGACTTTGGCCACTCATTCAAAAAAGCAGTAACTTGAGTCCGGGGCTGCCAGTCCTGAGATGGGGGCGGGCTGAGAATCAAGTGAACCCTTATGGCTTTCAACTTGCTTCATTGCCCAATACCGGGATAGATGATATTATTAATAATAATACTGACCACTTATACAACATTTAACATTTGGAAATTTCTTTACTTGAATCTCTTTCAATCCTCCCAACAACCCAATGAGATAGTCATGACAGGTATTATTTATCCCAGTTTTAGAGATGAGAAAACTGAAACCCAGAAGGATTAAGCGGTACATACTCACAGAGTTATTAAGTGCCAGACTCAGACTCGACCTAGATCTACACCTAGATCTCAGAGATCATCTCCTCCAATGATCCAAAGGAGGTTAAATGACTTGCCCAGGATCACAGAGCTCTAGTGTCTGAGGTGAAATTTGAACCTAGGTCTTACTGACTCTAACAATAACCCATTATCTGCTCTGGTATACATTGGTATACTCTGGTATACATATACAATATACATTGACTTGTTAAATATTTATCTCTTTGGTGCAAGAGTTCTTAACCTGATGACCACAAACCCTTCTCTGTGAACTTAGAGGGGAAAAAATAATATCTTTCTTTCAATAGAATCTATTTCCTTTGTAATTCTATATTTTTTTATTTATGTATTTAAAACATTTTGAGAAGGGCTCCATTCACTTCTCCAGATTGCTAAGGAGGACCCTGACAGACAAAAAGCGAAGAAGCTCTGCCCTTATATAAGCCATATCTAACTCCTTCCAAAGCTGCCTCCATCTCTAAGAAAAGTAAAGATAGCATTTGCATTTGGGCAGCAGCAAAGCATGATAGTAAAAGCCTTGAATGGGGAGGGAGGAGTCCAGAGTTCAGGCCTGGATCTGTCAACTTCTCTGAACCTCAATCTCTTTATCTGTAAGATCAGAGTGTCAGACTAGATAAACTCCCATGTTGTGATTTCATGACAGATTCTGCCCCTAAAATTCTTTTAAGATGCTTTTATGTGGAGTAGAAGTGACCATGTGTTTCTGAAGGACACACAGGCCCTTCTTCTTACTAGACTGCCAAGCCATAACTAGGAGTCTCCTAATTCAGGAAAAATACTGTAAACCATACCCAGGGCAAGTGACATAAAGAGTGCTCTCAGTTGAATGAAGGTTGAATAAGTTAAGGCTGGTAGCTTCCTGTTTTAGTTAAGTATTTTTGCTAACCACATACTAAATTCTATTGTTTCTATGATGATAAAGGACTCCAATTTCTGTCGGTGCCCTAACAATTCAATACCCCATAAATTGTTGATCCTTTAGGTTTGATGCCTGAGAGAAAGCACTGCTTTCCCCACCTTAGTTATTGTTCTGCTAGACTGTAAGCAGAATGAAAGCAAGGATCATGTCTTAGTGAAACTGCATTTCCTCTTGTGCCTATCACACAGGCTCAAGAAACCTTGCTAGTGCAGAGCACTGGATGTGCAATCAGGACCAAGCTGGTCTTGGAACCTGCTTCTAGTCCTGGCTAGTTGGGTGACCTTGGGCAGATCACATCAGATCAGCAAAGCTCAATGTCTTCACCTGAAAAACATTAAAATGTCAGCTCCTCTCATCATTATGATGATTATTTTCCCTATTTCTTCCTCAATTCTGTGAATGATACTGCCATTTTCTCAGTCACATAGGTTAGAAATCTCTCATCCTGATTCCTTACATGCTAATGGTTTTTGAGTCCTATTTATTATCCCTTTAAAATATCTCTTTCATGCTTTTTTCATTTCCAAGGCCACCATCCTAATATAGATCCCAATTATGACCTGCCTTGGCTGCTGTCATAACATTCTAATATGCCAATTTCTACTCTCTAATGCATTGCTTCAACTGAGATGCCTCAGTAATCTTCCTAGTAACAAGTGTGATCTTTGCTCCAAACTTTTCAATGATTTCCTATTTTCAACCAAATGTAATATAACCTATTTAGTTCAGCATTCAAGGCTTTCTACCAATATGATCACAATCTACTTATATAGCTTAATTTCACATCAACCTCCTTTACCCATTCTTTATTCCAGCCAAATTCAGTGACTTTCTATCCTGTCTTTCCAGCATCATTTCTCATACTGCTCTATTCCATCCCTTCTTTGTACTAAATTGTACTCAAATCATCATCAAAATGGTGGTGTAGAGTAGATAGAAGATAAGAAATCATCTCAAGTCACGTCTCTGATATCTACTGGCTCTGTGGCCACGGGTGTGTCCTTTAAACTTCTCAGTGTTGTAGGCATTTCTCAGTGCTATAAGTGGCACAATAGACATCCCATCTTTGACAGGAAGCCTTCCCCAACCCTACTTAATTCTAGTATTTTCCCTCAGTTAATTATTTCCTATTTATCCTGTATATAGCTTGTTTGTATATATTTATTTGCATGTTGTCTCCCCCATTGGATCGTGAGCTCCTTGAGGGCAGGGACTCTCTTTTGCCTCCCTTTCCATCCCCAGCGCTTAGCATAGTGCTTAATAAATATTGATTGATAATAGTTACAGATCTACATTGGTGGAGGGAATTTCCTCATTGGGACTTCCCTATAGCAACTGACACATTGGGAACAAAACACATCCCAATAAAAACCCTGAACAACTTATCACGTAGTTACATAAATTGATCTCTTCTCTCTTACCAGGTTTTAAGTTACCTAGAGGCAGACAACATGCTACCTTCGTCTTTTGTATTCAGCAAACGTAGCACCCATGTCTCGCAGAGAGTTGAAGGTAAATAGATGTTTGTTTGGTGGAACTGAATCGTCTCTCTAACCAGCTTCTAAGTTGAGAGCAAAGATTCTTTGTTATGCTTTGAAAAAAAATCTTCCTTTCCGTCCCCTCCCCCCAGCCCCAGTACTTAGCATGGTGCCAAATGTTAAGTAGATATTTGGAAAATGTTGAATTCAAATTTGGGGATGTGGTAGTGGTGCAGCATTGATGACTTGATAAGGTTGAGATGTCAGACAGAAATTGCTGCTTCCAAATAGAAGCACATTTGTGTAGCCAGAAAGTCCCAGGGACACCTTTGATGAGGGTTAGGGTAGGGAGGTGGGGGAATATGGAGATAACCCAGAGCTCTCTGGATTGTTCTCATCTCCACTAAGCACCAGTGGGAGAGGTCGTTATTACCCTGTCCTCCATGGAAGAAGAAAATGGCGCTTCCTGGAAATGGCCACAGTGAGGGGCTTCTTCCTTCTGTGTGTTATATTAGTAGATAGTCTGGCTAGGTCTGTTCTGGATGTGAAACAGACAAGAAAGTAGGAGGAAGACAGTAAATCACTTTTGTGATGGGGGACTGGCCAATGAGCCCAGTGTTCATGGGGATGCCCAGAGAGCTCCTGTTGCAATCTCCACATGGAATTCGGAGCATGTGCACACTCATGACTGGTTCTAGCCTATTAGCTATGTGTTCAAGAGATTCCTCTTTGATTGGAATGTAGCTGAAAATGGACACATTCAAAAGAACTAGTTCTCTTTTGAGAGACTTTTTTTTTGGTATGATGGGATTCCAGTGAGAAATGAAAGTTAATGCTATAATGGGAAATTCTATAATGGGAAAGCCCCTTTCTGTCCAAGGTTGGACTTGGTTCTTTGCCTTGGTATTTGTCTTTCCATTTTAGGTCAAGGTCATAGGTCATGACCTTTTGAGTTTTGAAAGGTCAGGAGATCAAGGCACTAGGAGGTGCGAGAGTAGAGTATGTTCTGGGCTTTGTTGCCAAGTGGTCCAGCTTTGAGACTCTGAGAATCAACCTTAGAGACTCCACCTAGTAGTAGCTGAGACAAGGGCTCATATAACAGTCCTGCGGAATGTAGATGTGAACTTTATGGGACCAGGAATAGTTATGTGGAGACTTCATTAAGTCTGAGCCCACTTTTCCCAGAGACCAAGTTGGTATGGGAACAGTGTGCTTCCCATGCATTTGGGGATAGGTGGGGATATTTGTATCCCTCTTCTTGCTGAATCATCAAAGTAAATATCCCTCCTGAAAAGCTAACTGATGTAAATGACTAATATGGAGACACATTTTACATGATTGCATATGTATAACCTATATCAGGAAGAGGGGAGCAGGAGAGAATTTATAACTCAAAATTAAAAAAAAAATTAAAATTTGCTTTTACATGTAATTGGGGAAAATTAAATACTATTAAAAATCTAGTTGATGTTAATTAGTTTAATGGATTTGGGGCACTAATCATTGGTAGATAACAGTAGATAACAGGGGGAGGGAACCAGGCCACAATCGGGGCTTGAGTTGATAGCATCTGTAATATCAATTAAGTTGGGTGTCTTTGATTGAGTCTTACTAGTTGCTAAACCCCAGGCCCAAACCCCTACCTACTAGGTGCTAAGCCTATGTGGGCGTGAGGCCTCGGGGTCCTACAGGGAGTTGCTAAGACCAGAGCCAATAGTAGGAGGCCCAGTTCTGATTGCTTAGATGACATTTGATGACGGATAAAGAGTGCATAAAAAGAGAGAACAGAGCTATTTGCTTAGGGCTCTAACTCTTGGTGGTACACTGATGTGGAGACTCTGGGCAGCTGTAGTTAAGAGCCCTCCAGCTTGTAAACCCGGATGTTCGGACTTTGTTAAACTCTGGTAACTATGCATTGAGATTTGAATCAGACAAGATCTATCTGTTGATGTTTGTAATTTGTTTGTGTTTGCTCTGAAGCTCAGGCTGCTGGCTTTTTCCCCTGAGCTGAGTGAATGATATTTGTATGCTGGATTAAAGTAAAACTGTTAACCCCTTAATGTTGATTTCCTTAGTAAAGCGGATCAAAAGAACCTGGGCTTGCAGTGTTCTCGTTGTTGGGCTTGTGTTGGTTTTTCACCCCCACAACAGCTGCTAGCCAGATTGTTGCAACAGCGTTAGAGGATGACACTCCAACGCCTCAGGGATAATCCTAGAACCTCCAGCCTGCTTAGGAGAGTCAGGCCAGAGTACTCAATACACTCAACTTAAAATCATATATAGGAAAACAAATCAGGCTTTTCACGTCCCTACATCTTTTGTTCTCAGCCTATAGAAATCCAGTTGTTTTCAAATGGGACTGATTCTTTTCCCATACCCAGTGTAAGTGAGCTTTGTAAGACTCCTCTTTTACCCTACAGTGAAGAGCTCAAAGGCAAAGCTTAATTAATTCCTTATGTAACTTCAAAATGAGACTTTTATCACTCACTCTTATCCTCTATATCCAATCTGATGTCGTCTTATCGATTTTAACTTCATAACATCTCTCTTTTTTTAAAATTAAAATTTATTTTTTTCCAATTATATGCGAAAACAAAGGCCCTCTTCTCTCCTCTGACACAACCACCATCCTGGGGACTGGTCCTTATCATGGCACACCTGCATTATTGGCTCAGCCTGCTGGCTGGTCACCTTGCCAAAAGCCTCTCCCCTTTCCAGTCCATCCCCTACTCAGCTGTTAGGCTGATCTCCCTAAAGCATCAATCTTTCCAGGTCACCTCCTTGCTCGATAAATTACAATGGCTCTCTCACCTCTAGGACTACAAGATTCTCTGCTTCAAATTCAAACCCATTTATCCTTCCCTGAGGATTTAAACCTGCTACATTTCCAGTCTTCTTATGCCTTACAATGCTTCACTTAATCTGTGAGCCAGTGACACTGGCCTCCTCGTTATACTTTGAACAAGAAGCTCCAATCTCCCAAGTCTGGGCATTTCTCCACCTGTCCCCCTCCCTCCTCATCTCTGCCTCCTGTTTTCCTTCAAGAACCAGCTAAAATCTCCCCTTTTACAGGAATTTGTTTGCCTGTTTTTTTTTCCTTATTGGATTGTGAGTTCCTTGAGGGCAGGAACTGTTTTTTGCCTTTCTTTATATCCCCGGTGCTTAGCTAGACAGCCTGCTGTCTAGGAAGTATTTAATAAATATTTAACAACTGATTACCAGAGAAACTTGCTACGAAGATTTTTTCCCCCCTATTTACCTGCTTCTCTTCTAATTTTAGCTGTTCGGCCTCTCTATTTCTTACCTGGCACCAATTGTTTTGATGATTTCTGCTTTGTTGGAGATTTGGTACTGCCAGGCCCCTTTCCTTCCCATTCTTTTTCATTAATTCCCTTAACAATCTTGATCTTTCATTTCCACAGATGAATTTTTTGTGTTTTTGCAGCTCTATAAAGTAATCCTGTGGTAGTTTAATTGGTTTGTTCAATTTTTTAAAACAATGATTTGAATGAATCATTTGTACCAATGATTTGAAGAGATAATATGCTTATCATATTTTCAGATGACATGATGTGAGCTGGGATAGTTAACACACTGGACAAAATAATAGGGATCCAAAAGATGGATTTCGACAAACCAGCACAATAGGCTGAATCTAATAAAATGGAATTTAATCAGAATAAGTGTAATCTCCTACACCTGGGTTCAAATATGCAATTTCACATATACAGGCTGGGGGAGGCATAAGTAGATGACAATTCATGAGAAAACAATTAGGGTGGTGGTGGTTGGGATAATGCCTGGTTAAAATGAACATCAATGAAAAAATGAACTTCAACGGTGTGACATGGAAGTTGAAAAATATACGTATATATTATATGTACACATAAAAATATTTGTGTCATATATAGCATATGTAAATATGGTATATTTACATATCCGTATATGATATATAAATGTGTGTGTGTTTGTGTGTGTAAGGCCTCATTTTGGGTCCCTGCTGTTACTACTGGTTGTGTGACTTTGAATAAGTCACTGTCTTTGGGGGTCTCAATTTTCTCATCTGTAAAATGAGAAATCTGGCTCAGGTGATTTCTAAGGTCTTTTTTTTAAGCTCCAATATTATCTGATTCTGTTATCATAGAGCGGAAGGATGGAGATGACAGGCCTGCCATTCTTTGCCTTGTCAGCCCATATCAAGAATATGGTTTTGTTTCAGAGAAGGGGGAAGGGAATAAGGACCTACTATGTGTCAGGCACTGTACTAAGTACTTTTTACAAATGTCATCTCATTTGATCCTTACAACAATCCTGAAAGGTGTATGTTATCCCCATTTGATAGTTGAAGAAATAGAGGCCAGTAGGGGTTAGGTGGCTTGCTCAGGGGTCACACAGCTAGTAAGCATCTGGGGTCACATCTGAACTCAGGTCTTCCTGGACTCTACTGTGCCACCGAGCTGCCTCACACTACCTTTTATGAAAGGCATTGATAAACTAAAATACGTTAAGGAAAAGGTGACCAGGGTGATGAGCAAACTGAAGGCCATTCCATAGGTCAGAACTAGGTGTGCTTAGCATGGAGAAGAAAGGCTTCTGAGAGTGCGGGGGAGGGGAGAATTGCAATGAGAGCTGCAAGGAAGTGTTTGAAGGAATGTAGACAAAACTGGGAATCGATTTGTTCTTCCTGCCTCTACTGCAGACCTTGGAGCAATAGGTAGAATTTGTGGAAAGGTACATTTTGGCTGTAAAGAAAACACTCCTAATCATTAGAGATGTCAAGAAAAAGGAATGGTTGTAGAAGGAAGTGGAGAGGGAAGGAGAAAGAGAAGGAGGGAGGAAGGCAGGAAGAATAGAGCAAGGGAAGAAAGGAAGAAAGAAGGAAAGAAAAAGAAGAAAGGAAAGGGAGGAAGGGAGGGAGGGAAGATGGAAGGAATGAAAGATGAAAGGAAGGAGGGAAGGAAGAGAAGGAGGAAAGGAAAGAAGGAGGGAAGGAAGAAAGAATGAAGGAGGGAAAGGAGGAAGGAAGGAGGGAAAGAAAGGAGGGAGGAAAGAAGAAAGAAAAGGAGGCAGGGAGGAAGGGAAGAAATGCAAGAAATGTTTCTACTTCTTAAACAGTAATTCAAAAATCAGCTTTTATGGGCAGTTCAGGCTTCCCTTTAGGGACATATTTTAGGCTGCACATGAGCCATATGATAGCTCTAATTAGACTTCTTGCAGAGGCCCCCAAGATTTTAGGTTAATTTTTGACCATGTTGAAAGGATGCTTAATCCCCCATTCCCTGCCCTGTGTTTTCTTAACCAGTGGTACAATTATGGATTTCCTATCTATACAGTTATCATATGTAATTAATGAATTAATCCATTGACTTAATTCACAGGCAGAAAGATGTTCTGTTTTCTAGTGTTGTCTACTAATTATGCAGTAAATCAAGGCTTTGAAGAGCTTCAACAACCATTCATTTTTTATGAATTGATCTTTCTTTGGCTTTCTTCTCTAGGGGTGAGGAAATAATGCAAACATAGCCCCAATGATAGATGTCGCATGAATGCTAAGAATATTTAACACATGTGGCTGAATATAAACAATATATACAGTTTATTCTGAGCATCAAGTGTTAATGTTGACAGGCTCAGACAGAGCCAGGTCACCAGGCAGAGGTCCCAGGGGCTGCTAATTATTGCCTTCACTAACTGGAAACAGACATCATACCCAACACAAAAACACCAGGAAGGCATATAAGATTGCCGAAAATACATGTACAATGCATCATTTTGAAAGTAAAATCTTGTTGTGACCATCTCCTGTGCCTCCCAATGTTTCCCATGGCAGGCCATGGACACAGGCTTCTCTTCCTGCTTCTGGAAATGCTCAAAGTTCAGTCTGATCTGGATACCGGCAAGTAGTGGTGAAAATCCTCGTGCATTTAGGACCTAGAATGGTTTCCTTTTACTGTCAATTTACACTGGGTGAAAACTGTAAATACAGCTGAGTTCCCTTTGTCTCTAATACTTTGTCTTCCCTGGTATTTCTGTTTGCATCTCAGGTCTGTCTGACACAACTTCTAAGACTTCAGGCCATTCAATCTAATCCAAATCCAATATTTATTAAGTGCCTACTATGTGCCAGGCACTGTGCTAAATGCTAGGGATACGATTAATAAAAAGAAAGACAATCCCTGCCCTCAAGGAGCTTACAGTCTAATGGAGGGGGACAACACCTAAAAGAAGACAGGAAAAGTGGGGGGGGGCGGGGAGAGGGAGAGGCCAACACTAGGGGGCTTCTTATTCTGTGGAGTTGAAACCAGGGAGGGCAGCAGATGCAAAGTGGAATGAGCTGAGTCCAGTTTCTGCCCTCAATAATGAAGGCCTTGGGAGGAGTTTGGTTCTCCACCCTCCAGTCCTCCAATGAGAGAGGAGGAAGCCGAGGCAGGTGGTGAAGATCAAGGCCTGGGCCAGTAGAGGTGATGAGATCAGAGGTGATGTGCTCCAGCTGGGAGGGGTATCTTCTTCCAACAAGTAGCTGAACTTCCCTGAGCTTTAATTTTCTCATCTATTAAATGGTGACATCACAGAAGATGGCTTCTAATTTGGTCATGTTGAGTTCAAAATTCCATTATCCTATGACATCAGACAAATGCGTTGGGAAAGACGAAGGACAACTAAGGTCCGCTGCTCTGCTCTCTGATTTCATTCCTCCACGCTCTTCAGTCTTTCACCTGTTTCTGGAATAGGTTTGGAGGTATGTTATGGCTCATTCAAACTGGCTACTGATAGTTAAATTTTCAGCGTGAGCATTTTCACCTCCAAATTCACAAATACTACAGATCAGGGCCTGACATATTGCTTGATTGATAACCTAGATTTAAGAAAGTTACGGAGAAACTGTCAATGCTAATTAAATTTAAAAATGTGTCATGTGTACAGTTTTTCCCCCTCCCTGAGAGCTGGTTGTTAAACATTTACTGACATACCCTTGGATAGGTCTAAATCTTATTCTCAATAACTCTATTGCAAAAATACATTGTCCATGACTCAATGGCCCATAAATATTTTCCTCTCCATAAGGGTTCAGTAGATTGAGTCAGTGATCAATTGACCCATTTCAAATAACTGACAAGATGCTGTGGCTTGATACTTTTGTCAGGTGAAAATAATCAGCCAGAAGCATGAACAAGGCCCATTTTCCTTATTGAATCAATCCATTTTAGGCTAAGTGAACATCAATTTAGACGTTCTTGAAGGCCATCGGATGAACTTGACTGGCCTTGTTTGGTAAATGCTTAAGTGTTTGGATTGGTTGAAGAAGCTAGGATGTGCTCTGTGAGTCATTTATAAAATAGTCGACCTGTTTGGAAACTTAGAGTTTCAAGCATCTGGTAGCTTAAATGGTGGGCAAATTTCAGCTAAGCCTTGGGGAGGAGATCCCTTAGGGAGGAGATCCTCAGCCTTGGCCTCAGTCTGTCTTGTCCTCTCATCGTGTTCCCTTACTTTGGCCAGAGGAAGACCTTGTAAAAACCTCCCGTCAGTGTCCCCAGGACATTTGACAGCAGCACCTGCATTGGGAGCCAAGGACAGACTGAATTCCATGAGAAAAGACAGATTCAAGGCTCTACCAAGAGCCTGACCATTGTTCCCAAGGAAATTTCATGAGTACCCTACAAAAGGGTGGAAAGAAGGAAATAAACATTTATTAAGCACCTACTACCTACTATCCACTACAGAGTACGAGGCGCTCTGCTAAGTGCTTTACAAATATTATATCGATTGATCCTCACAACAATCCTAGAAGGTAGGTGCAGTATTATCCCCATTTCATAGTTAAAGAAACTGAGGCAAACAGAGATTGAGTGACTTACACAAGGTCACACAGCTAGTAAGTGTCTGAGGACAAATTGGAAGTCTGCTGTTCCTCACCCCGGGCTTAGTTCTCTATCCACTGCTCTACAGAGATGCCTCAGGACTTCCCACAAGCAGGAGATATGTGCTGGTGAGAGAGTGTGTCACAGACTTTTGGGGGGACGTTTTGTACCGACTGGTCTTACTAGCGAATACTAGTTTACCTTAGTGAATAAATAGCCCTTTCTAAAATGCAAATTAAATCTCACCGCCTAATTGAGATAACCATGGGGGGAACAATCATTGGGGCCTGGTGGGCTGTTACAGGAGAAATGCAACTTCTCAAGCCTTCAGAGCTACCTCTAAAACCCTGGGAGGAGAGGGAGCCAAGCAAACTATATGGACCCAGCTTGTGACTGTGGTTCTGGGTGGGAGAAGTCCAGGTCCCATACTACATGGGCTATCAGAGTATAACATCCTTGGCTTACGTGGCCAAGAACAGATCTCTCTTAATAAACAGCAGAGCAGTAATGAAACTTAAAAAAAACACTCACCTACTTGTTAAAACCTTGAATGTCTTTAATAGAGAACAAAGCTTTTCATTCCATAGTTGGAATATCAGAATGCAACTATCTGTGGGAGAGATAACACAATTGATTCAAATATATTTGCACCGAGGTGTGATGGGTACCATGTGCTTTCCTGAAAGTAGATTTTACTAAGGAGGAAGGAAGAAAGAAAGAGCTTGAGAGCCCTGATGACCTGAAGGGGGCCAAGAGGGGAAGTGGGAGCCTTAGGATGCAGGAGGCCGATTGGAGATGGATGGAGGCAGACACAATTAAACTTCTTAATCATCAGCGTTGCCCCAAAGTAGCATGGTCAGGGTGGCAGGAAGTGAGTTTCCCCTCATTTCTTAATTGATCGTCAATCAAAGGATTGATGACTACTCAGAAGATTCCTGTAGAATGTGCTGGTTGAATTCTTTAATTCTAATCATTAAAGACAAACTTCCCGATCCTCTGATAAGTTTTTCTAGGGCCCAGCCCCATTCTTTAGCATAAGTAAATTATTCGTTTACTCTGTGAATCATAGGACTGTTTAGGAAAAAAAAAAAGAAGAGAGAATTAAGTCTGTTTTACATCTGAAAGTACAGTCATAGAAATTTCCCTTTAGATGGAAAATGCATGGCTATCCAGAGCCCATGAAACTGAGACCAGGAAGTATTCAGAGCCTGAACCAAATGAAATCTGACAACACCCTGAGCATATAAACATCAGGAAAGCCACTGTAGCCCATGGTAGAGACTTAGAAGAAATACTATCCAAAAAACCTCAATCAAACATAGAATGCAGCCCATCAAAGGTAAAACCTTTACCTATTATTAATTATGACAGTAATTTCTATCTCATAACATTTCACATAGCAACTGTTACCAAGAACATCTGCATTTTAAACGGAGGGGCCTCATCATATGCTAAAGGGAAGCTGGATGTCTATGTGTGCATTTTCCAGGAGCTCAGGAGCTACAGTAAGATACTGAATCCTCTAACTGACCCTGTTGGCCAATTTTGAGATGGAAAGTGATCTAACATGGACTGTTTAGTGCTCTATCCTCCTATTGTGGGGGAGAGCAGAAGAAAAGCAGTCTTTTATGTTCTAGATGACTTTTCACCCTGCTATTTCAGACACAGAGTAAAAGATGTTGCCCTGTCTAGACAAATGTATGGAGCCAAAGTGCCCATGTGCATTCACAGGTCAGTAACTAAGATGACAATAGGCATACATCATTTTGAAGAATCAGTGAGGCATAGTGGATAGATATTTGGAATGAAGAAGACTTAAGTTCAAGTCTCTCCTCTGACCCATATTGACCATGTGATCCCAGGCAAGTCATAAATTCTCAGTGCTCTGGGCAAATCTTCAAGACAGAAGTTGCAGAAAAACAACCCCGCCTCCGTTGGTAGAGAGGCTTTCCTCTTTTTGGACCTCCAGGCCCCGTCGTAGAAGAAAATGAAATACTGCACTCAAAAAACTCTGAGAGGCGTATAGTATCATCCACATTTTACAGATGAGGAAATAGACTGAGGGAGCTTAAGTGACTGGTCCTAAGCCATCTAGCTAGAGTCAGATCCTGGATTCCAATCCAGATTTTCTGTCTGGGGCTTGATCTCCTTCTACTACCCCACACTGTCTCTCTTTTAAGTAAATAAGCAAAGGAATAAATAAATTTATATATATATATCGTATATATGTATATATATATTTACACATACATACATACACACACATATACAAACTTATGTATACTTATACACATATCCTCCTAGAAATCAATCAATTAAGAGAGGAAATTCTGCAAAATGCCCAGGCTCCCCTGATTTTCTCCTGTATTTGCAAAGCACAGCTTCTTTCTGTTCCTCTTCATGGAAGCTGGGCCGTCCTTATGGATAGAGCCTCGAGCTTGGAGTTGGGAAGTTTGGGTTTCATTCCTGGTTCAGTCACTCACTAGCTATGTAACCCTGGGTAAGTCACTTCACTTCTGTCTGCCTCAGTTTCCTCATCTGTGAAATACAGGGATTGGACACGTTGGTCCCTTTCACCTCCAAATCTATGTTCCCATGTGTTATTCAACTTGATCAAGGCACTGTACGGTATACAAGGCACTGCAGTATGAATGAAGCATTTGTTATGTGCTTACTGTGCTGCGAAGCAGAATTTTTTATATATATATATACATATATACATACATATACACACATGTATATACACACACAGTATTATTGTATAAACATAATACAGAACAGAATCCCTGGGGGTCTCTTATAGGCCTGTGTCTCTTCCTGTTTGGTTCAGAGACTATTTTGTATTATAGATATTTTTCACATTGTATAAACACCTTACGATAAGGAAATCCCCACAAAGACAGTGTACCATTATTTGAACTGGACCCCTAATGAAACTTTGTACCTCCCCCAATCCTGCATTTCTCATGGTGCTAAATAGAGCTTTGTGGAATCAATTCCACAAAGAGAAGACTCTTTCAGGGGGTATCAGGCCTCTACTTTCCGGGATTCACTCTACCTGGCAGATTTTTCTCTTTGTTCTTCAAAATCCCTTTACAGCTTCCCTTTCTCCAATCACTACTAAGCATTTACTGTGTACCAGACACAGTGCTAGATGCTAGAGATACAAAGAAGGCCAAAGATTATCCCTGACTTTAAAGAGTTTACATTTTATCAGCAGAAACAACTTGTATATATGTATATATATATACATATGTATACACATATACATATATATACACATATACATATATAAACGGAACATGTACAAGATGATATAAAGTCGTATGGGAAGGGAAAGCACTAGCTTTAGGCATTAGGAAAGGCTACATGTAGAAAGCTTTGCTTGAGCTAAGCCTTGAAGGATGGTCTAGTGTTGCTTGGGTCCCAAATCCAAATCCCAGTGAATTACACCTTGGCCTCTGGACAACCTAACTTTCCCAATCAATCTGGAGTACCTGAACTTACTTTCTTAAAAAAAAAATCAGTAGCTATTTCAATATAATTGGATTCCTTTGCAAGCCTTTGTATTTTATTTTATGCATTTAAAAACATGATTCAGAGGAGTCCCTAGGCTTTACTAGGCTATTAAAGTGGTCTATGATTCCCCTGCCAAAAAAGTCATGAGACCCTGAATTAGAATAATATTTTTGTCTTTTAACAATTATGTCTCTTTGATGCCTGGTTCCCCAGGGATAAGTGCAATAGATCTGGGCAGTGATTTCAGTTGCTTCAAGGGAGTTTCTTCACTCGAGTGGTGGTCAAAGTTTAATGATGCCTTTAAATTTAAGATTTTGCACCTGTCACAATACAAATGCCCCTGGGATAGGTATTTGTAGGTGAACGTGAATGAGAATTAGATCCTTTGGTTTTGATTGAGATTAGGAAGGAAAGATCCTGAGAGCATTACATGCCACTGAGAACCTGGAGATGCCCCCTGAAAATACTTTCCTGGAGTATGCCAATCTGAGGGCAAATATTTTGGCCTTTGCAACTCTGTCTAGAATTCATCCCGTTTTATGCTTACTCCTTCCTCCATCCCTGCCTTTCCTAGACTTTCTTTCCAGTCTCTGTGATTTCTGGGGCAGAGAAGAACTTTGGATCTCTTCTCTAACCAAGAATGCTTGAGGCAGGGAAGAAAAGGAAGATTTTAAAGCTGTCTGAGAGGGGAAAGGAAGAGTATAAATGCTGAGCTGGATTCTTGAGGGCAAATCTAATTAGCGTAAACTTCAGTTTAAACCAGATTCATTCTAGTGGAATCTTAGAAAAGATGTATTTTATAGTCTGAAGAACAGGAAATACTGCAGGAGGGTATTGAAAAAGAACAGGCAGGTTTTTTTAAAAAAATAAATTATATTCTGATCAGATATGCTAACCTTTTACAATAATATTTTGTCAAGGTTATTTATAGAGGGTTTGGTGGGGGAGAAATTATTTAATATAGAATGCTACCTCCCTGATAATGTAGTTTGTGGTTACTCTGGGTAACATACATAGCTGTATCATTCCTTTTGTGTGGCTGAACATAGAGGGCTTGGATTATTAGTGAGGCATTTCCGAATTCAGTCTTCTATATTCTTCCAGCATATTGTTCGGATGCTTTCAGCTTTTTAGAAACTGGTTGCCTGTCATTTGACTTTGAATTCAATTTGTTTTCAAGGATGTGAGGCTTCTGATATACAAATTATTCGAATAGGCAAACAGCAATGTGAAAATATTTTGGTTTCTGTTAGTAATTCTTTGTGTTGAAATACTTTCCTTAACTTTGGTTGTGTCTTTGTTAATTAGATATTGAGGAGGGTCTTTGAAACCTAAAATTTTCTAAATATTTAAATTATATTTTCATTATGTTTCCTTTGGTTCTTGGAACAATCGACGATTTTATCAATGTGGCATTCCCTCTCCCTTCAACCAAAGGGGACTACAGTCTCCACACCCTTTCATGCTTATAACTCTTACCCATGTTTTACCACAAACTTTCCAGGGAAGATCTAGCCAACATGCTACTGGGGTTGTCAAGCTGTTGTTCCTCTCCAGGACACAACTGACCTTTTCTGCGCAGACATATCCTTGATAATGCATTTATGCCACTTGTCCCACGAAAGTCTTCATAGGATGGTCTGTTGACCCCTCAAATTCAGCATGTCCAAAACTGAACCCATTATTTCTCTGTCCCACTACCCAATGAAATTTCCCTATCCCCCCTCCTCAACCTCCAGCTTCCCTCTTTCTGCCAATGGCACCACAATGTCTTTCCAATGATCAAGGCTCAAAACCTTAATTGTCTTTGTTTCACCTTTCCCTTTTTCCTCTCATATCTAAGCAATTGCCGCATCTGTCAATTTGACTTCCCCTCTATCTTTCACTTCTCTCCCCTCTGTTTCATTCACCCTGCCATTCATCAATGTGGTTTGCTTTTTACTCTGATCACTTTGTCCCTGGCAAGTGGTTCCATTGTTTTTGATAGTGAAAAGAGTTTGTTATAAAAAATCTTTACAGATTTTTATCAGCTTTCATCTATACATTGTCCTTCTTTCTGTTGAATCCATAAGTATCTCTGGGATGACTTTGCTTAGATTTTATCAAGAATTCTTTCAACTTCTTTTCCCTTCGGTGCTTCTCATTTTTATGAAGCGATACTGCATAGAATCTACCGTCCATCTCTCTAAGTTACCAGTTAGTTGACATTCTAAACTAGTGCTTTTCTTGGATGCCATGTTTCTGTGCTTGGCAAGAGGGTCAGGTGTTTGTTGACTGAAGCAGTTATGCTTTTATTTTTTCTTCTGCAAAACACTTTTGCTTGTTAAGCTTGCATTAAATGACTATGATTGGTGTTGGTCTTCCATCCATTTCATATTTTTTCACATCGATGACTGATTTAAATAGGTAAGACTGGAGTGGTTTTAACTGAATGCTCTATCTTTTGTCTTATTTACTTTTTCTTCTAGATTTGGAATAATTTTGACCTTTGCTCTAATAAGTCGGTATTCTGACTATACAGAGAAAGCTGATTCAAGAATGACTTCCATATAAGGAATGTCTCATTTCCTGTCCATTAGAAGATAATCAATTTCATCTCGGTGATATTATTCCATGCTTGCTAAAGCCTTTGCCTTTTTTTCTTGAAGTATTCAAAAATCTGCACAGCGTATAAGTCTTTATTTTCTCATTCTTTGCTCCTAAACCATCTTTTCCTCTCTCTTCAAAGTATATGCTAATTTTATTTGGAGTTCCTTATTGAGTTTGTTACTTCCTAACCTGTGCTTCTAAGAATCCCTAGTTTCTTTCAAAAGTTCATCTCCAGTAGGCCTTTCCTGATCTCCCAGCTGTAACTGCCTTGCCACAGACAACTTACCTTTTTTCTTTGTATATATCACATATATGTATAGATTACATATACATATATAATGTGCATGTATACATATATATCTGTACATCTGTGTATAATGTATACAAACATAAATTTTATTTTTATGTGTGTATATACATACACACATATATAGTGTATATATATATTATATATGTGTATATATACATATACATAATATATATTATATATATATATAATCTTTACAAATAGAACATAAGCTCCTTGAGGGCAGGGCTATTTAATTTCTGTTTTTGTATCCCCAGTGCCTAGCACAGAATGGGTACTTAATAAATGGTCGTAGAGTGATTGATTGCTTGACTCTTTCTAACATTTCTCTACACATTCTTTACAATAAAAATTGACACAGCTACAATTATTCTTTGGAGGGGATATTTTTGTAAATACTTATCATAAATATTCTAGTACAAGATGATCAAATGTCCTACGGCATTATATTTTTTGCTTGCCTTTAAACTCGTTACAAAAAAATGACCCTGCCAACTCATTTTTTTTTTCACTTTTCCAAGGAGAATCTGAGTCATACTTCAATTTAGTAGCAATTTCCTTCTGTCTTCTATTTCATTTATAGTAAGAATGTTAAAATCGGTCAAATTAATTTCCTCATATAGAATGTCCACTCATGGGTCATTGGACCAGAGTCTCACATCTAAAGTAGCAACAACTAAGTTGTTTATAGAAGATCTAAAGGTTATAGGATTCTTAATCCTTCTGCTCCCCTTTCCACCACTGTGCCGAGGTCACTGGGGTACACAGGACCAAGAATCATTTGGTATTTGTTTTTGTTTTATGAATTACCTTTGTCTAAGAGTTCATCATTAAGTGGACAGATTAATGGTGATGAGTTTGAGTGATTAAAATAGGTCAGATCTCAGGAAGAAGTCACATTCTTTTGCTAGGACCCGAGTTTTCCAGCACAGAAGCTTCCAGGGCCTACACTCCACTGGCTTAAACTTTGAGAATCAGGGGTCACCTCCATGCCACAATCAGGCATCAAAGTGGAACATTTTGGAGATAGCAGGGCCTCAAGATAGAGGTCCAACACCAGTTTTCTGGCTTGAAGATGCAGCACCCTAGCATCTCAGCTTGGAAGCTCTGGGACCCTCTTTTGCCAGTGTAGTGGGGGGTGCAAAATGGACACCAGCGGCAGTCTGATGGCCTCTTAGCTAGAGACAGGAACCCTTGAGGAAAATTCCCTTGTTTGATTTCCCAGGAGAGCCATGGTGGGAATATGGCATCCTTTGCTAGTTAGAGCCTCCCTATGCCACTTAGAGAGAGGCACTTAGAGTACTACCTGCACACCTGAAGACATTGCTCCCTATCTGATGTGTTGCACATGCTGATCAAGATATTTGGTCAGGATTGGGTGAAGTTGATGGAGAGCTTGGTGGTCAGTGACACTGTTGAACTGAAGCCAAACCAGGGGATGCTGACTCTTTTCACCAGTGAAGAAGGTAGTATCATAGAAGACCTGACAAGTACTTGTACATGGCATCCAATGCTGGGAACTGAGAGAAGGACATAGTCTTCATGTAGAATGAGGTATTGGAATTAAGAAGCCCTGGCTGTGATGTGAACCTGGAGGTGATTAATAATGCCTTGAGAGCTCTGCAGGGTCCCTCAGAGGCCCGTGTCCTGTAGGCTGGGGGCCAAATGACCTTCAGAAGCTGACTTTCATGAGCAAGTGCCATGTTGGATGTGTTTGGAGCACCTGGCTGCCATGTGACATTCTGTGGTTATACCAGGGAGGATGGTGTGGTGCCCTCAGTGCCAGCAGAGAGGGCTGTCCATTTGGCAGAGGCTCTGCTAAAGAACAAAAGGGTCAGGCTGACAGGACTGGTGGTCAGGGATGAGCTGTGGCTGGAGGTAGGTCTGTATTTGTATGGGAAGGACACAGATTGGCACACCACCCCGGTAGAGAAGAAAGAGCCTGGGTTGTATTCTGGAATAATGTTGCAGGGTCATTGAGGTCCCTGGTGCTGCCATTGTTTTCCCCCTGATGAAAGGGAAACTGACCCATAAGGGCTGATATCTATTCAGCAGCACAGCCTCATCATGAACACAAAGGGAGCTGTCACTGGGGAAATCACCAGAGGATGCCCCTCCCCCCACTTAAAGAAGGTGGCTATGGGTTATGTGGATGGAGACTACAGCAAAATTTGGATCTAGCTGATGGTAGAGGTATGGAAGAAGTAGCAGGAGGAAATGGTTAGCAAGATGGACTTTGTGCCCACCTGCTACTAACCTTGAAGTGACCTGCACCCCCTCCCCCAAGCTTTTCTTCCTGCCTTCCTTTAGGGCTGAACGGGACACACACTACACAGTTCCTCTTATGGCTAGTTGGTGTTGTCTAGGAGAGGGAGGAAACCTAATTAGTAAATGGATAGGTGAGCAGCTCTTGCAGGGCCTTCTAGAGAGAAATGGGTATAGAAGTAAGGGGCTGAGAGGAGAAGAAAAAGAATTCAAGGCAGCATAATATCAAGAAAACAAGGTTTGGAGTTGGAAGACCTAGGTTTGAATTCTGGTTCTGCTATTTATTCTGAATATGATCTTGGGCAAGTCACTTCTCTTTGAGCTGGTTTCCTCCTTTGTCACATGAGGGATCATTGTCTTGGTGTCACATACCTCACATGTCTGTTGGGAGGGAAAGTGCTTTGTGAATCTCAACATGAGGCAGAAATGGGAGCTATAGTCATAACAAAGGCAGTCTAGTCAATGTGGACAAAAAGACTGAGTGCCCATGGTTGGGGAAGCAGGGAAGCTGCCTTAGGGTTTCCTAGAGGTGGCCAGGGATAGGGTAGGAAGGGGCAAGGCACCACCCTCACATACACAAGGAATCTTATTCTTTGGTTGCTGACAGAGGAAACTTGGCCAAATGCCAGCTGCCATCTGCCGTATTTTCTAAATGGTCAACTCAATTTTCTGGGCTAGAGCATGTTCAAAACTTTTTGATGATTCAAACTGCAGAATCTCAGGGAGAATCTAACCCAAAATGGTACTCAAGCATGGATCTGGTCATGAATATTACCAAAGCCTAGACCTCTGCTTGAAGACCTAAGGAGACCCCATTCACTTTTGGACAGTCTTCTGTGTTGGGCATTTTTTCCTTCTACAACTGCCCCTCCAAATTCCCCTCCTCTGGCCCTGGGTCTGGCCTCTGTGGCCAAGCAGAACAAATCTAATTATGGCATAATAGGCTTTAGTGGCTTGACCATAATGTATGCTTAATAAATATTTGCTGAAAGGACTTTATAGAGATTAGCTAATCCAGCCTCTTAATTTCATGATGAAGAAGCTTCTAGTACGTGATTTTTCTTCTCAGTTTACCTTCCTAGTTTTTGTTGTTGTTGTCCAGTCATCTTTCAGTTGTGTATGACTCTTCGTGACCCCCATTTGAGGTTTTCTTGGCAAAGATACTAGAATGGTTTGTCATTTGGTCCTCTAGCTTATTTTACAGATGAGGTAACTGAGGCAAATAGAGTTAAATGACATGCCCAGGGTCATACATCTAGTAATTGTCTGAAGTCAGATTTGAACTCAGGAAGGTAAGTCTTCCTGACTCCAGGCCCAGTGCTCTATCCACTATGGTGCCACCTAGATGCCCCTGAATGTATATAATTCATTATTATTATTGTTATTTTCATCTGTACCTGTGTTTTCATTTGTTTGAAAATTCCTCTATGAATATATAGGCCACTTTTCTATAACACATACTCTTAGAGTTAGTTGGGGGCACTGAGGCGCTATGGACACCCAGGTTTTTTCTTTTCCCTTTTTTTTCTTTTCCCTTTCCCAAAAAACCTCTCCTTGATTTTCCTTGACTATTAAATGTGTTGAAGAGCTGTCTATAGTCATTGCCTCCATTTCCCCTACAATGACATGCTTCATATTCCTTTCCAATCTGGCTTTTGCCCCTATCGTTCAAAGTTCACTAAAAACCATTGAGTCTTGTTCAGCTCTTCCATTCCCCCTGCTAAGTTAATCTTCTGAAGTATTGCTTTGACTAAGTTACTCTCTCACCCAAAACCTTCAGTGGCTCCCCCTGGTCAATTCAATTCCATAAACACTTACCATGTACTAAATTCATGAGACAGAAAAATGAAAACCAAAAACAAAATAACCCTAGAGTTTCTTCCACCAAGGATCTTATATTCTATAGGTGAAAAAAAGTCCAAACTCCTCAGTCTGGCATAAGAGACCCCCCCATCCTCACCCCATAAGGGGAAAGGCCTAAATCTTCCAGTATTTCCTAAATCAGGAATAAGCCATCCTTCTCTTGAGTCTCCCTAACAGTTTGCTCATACCTATGTCCTGAGATTTATCATATCCAACCTTGGTATTTGCCATCTATTGTTTGTCTATGGATACCTGTCTTGCTTTACTCTAAGCCTGTTGAAGGTAGATGCTATTTCTACCTATACTGGTATCTGCCAGGACTTCTAGTACACTGCAGGCCCTGAAGAAATATTTACAGCATTTTTAATTTTACATTTTTGGACCTTGCAAAAGAGAATAAGCTAGGGTTATAAGCTAGAATTTATGATGCTACAAATGACATATAAGACTCACAGAAATTAAGTGAAAAGATCCAATTCAATAAAATTCCTAGCTTGAAAAATTTTAAGTTCCCTAAAAGTTAGTGGACTAACATTTATTAAGTGCCTTCTATGTTCTAGACATTGTGCCAAGTGCTGGGGGTACAAAGAAAGGCAAAAATACGTTTCCTACCCTCAAAGAGCTCACTTTCAAATGGGAATGACAATATTTTTTAAAAATTTGTGCATACAAGACGCGTACGGTGTAAATGAAAAGTAATAGCAGGAAGAAGGAGTACCCATTGGACTATTACTTAAAGCCATAATGGTCACTCCAGTGTCATAGTGAAAAAAAATAGCCAAAAGAGGGAGATAAGAATAGTAGATCCCATGGGGTAGTGGGGTTTCTAAGCTTGGCTGCTCCAGGAGAGTAAGTGACCTAAGAGAAATTGAGGGTGGAGGAAGAGGTGGGAAAGAAAGAGGAAGGTGAATCATCTATCTCTGAAAGCTTCTTCCTTAGCCATGAGGAGCCTAGTGAAATTCTGCATCTTAATACTTTCCAAAGTGAGCTAGTGGTGGTGGGGAATCATTCTTCAGTGAATGTTTATTTATTTTTCCCTTGCAAAGAGATTTTATTAAGGGTTCAACTTATATTTGGAGTTGACCAATATGATATCTAAAATACACCACTGCTTTTGACTTGGCTTTAGAGAAATATCACTTCCTTCAGTTCTTCATGAGATCCATGGTGTTATTCACATCAACACTTCTCCCACGGACTTCAATCTCATCTCCTTGATGAGTACACAGCCTTCCTAACTGAGCTGCTGTTGTTTTTTCCCATTCCCCCAATTAAGATGCAGTGGCCAACTTATGGTTGATGAGCCTCTCCAATCTAGCCATGCTGTTCCTCAGATGATAGATGCATGACCTATCATAGCTAGACTCACACTTGAAGTCCTTCCAGTTTGATAGGACCCACTGGGTCTGTGCTCAACAACACACTAAGGCACCATGGCTAGAACTTTGAGGGAGTAGAAAATGTTGACTTTCTTTACAAAAAAATATGTGGCTGTAATAATTGTTGGCATTATAGTAGGTCCTATAGGTACAAAAATATTTATAGCAGCTCTTTTGTGTGGTACCAAAAGATGAGAAGCTGAAGGGATGCCCATGGGAATGGCTGAGCAAATTGTGGTACGTGAATGTAATGGAATACTACAAGAATATATACTGGAATATGCTAGAAGAATATATAATGGAATACTATAAGAATACATATATATATATGCTGTAAAAAATGAAGAAAGAGATGATTTCAAAGAGACACGGAAAGACATGTATGAACTGATGCAGAGTAAAGCGAACAGAACTAGGAAAATAATTTATAGTATATTACAAAAATGAACAACGTTGAAAGACTTAGGGGCTCTCATCAACTAAGCAATCAATCGTGATCCCCAAGGACCGATAAAAAAGGACTCTGCCCACTTCATAACAGAGAGATGAAGGACCAACATGCAGAATAAATAAACACATTTTTGGACATTATTAATATGGGAACATGTTTTTTTCTTGACTGATTATGTGATTGATGCAAAAGTTCTATATTTCTTTTTTTAATGAGTGGAAGGAGATGGGAGGAAAAAGCAAATGCTTGATATTAAAAAAATAAAATATTAAAATTTAAATCTATATTACGTATATAAATATTGGCAAGACTAGAAAGTTTCTGAGTTTCTTTTAGCTCTTCTTTTTCAGAAACTACAATACGTGCAAAAAGTTTTATGCAAAGCATTTTCTTCTCTCTGACATAGGTTTTTGGTTCAATTATCACTTGGGAAAGTATCGCATTTACTGACATGGTAGATTTTAGGATGCTCTAAAATAGGATCCTAGGTTTGGAGTGAGAAGGAACCTCAGAGATCACTCAGTCCTAGTCTCCAATTTTACAAATGAGACCCAGAGATTTGCTGAAAGACACATAGGTTGGTAGTAAGCACCAGGGCAATAATCTGAGCCAAGGTCTTCTGACTCCAGTCAGAAATCTTTCTACGATATCATGCTCCCTATCTATGAATCCCATATCAAATTCTGATTCTCTACTTATAAGAAGGAGTAGAGAACATCCGCCATATGCAATTATGTAAGGAATCTCTTGACAGACAGGGAAGAAGGTGGCAGGACTCAGAGAAAAATACTAAGAAGGGGTTTGTGACAACACCTTGGAGGGTGGATGTCTGTAAAAACAATAGGCATTGGGGCAGCTAGGGGGCACAGTGGTTAGAGCACCAGCCCTGGAGTCAGGAGGACTTGAGTTCAAATCCAGCCCCAGACACTTACTGAGCGTGTGCGATCCTGGGATACTCATTGAACCTTGATTTTGCATGCAAAAGAAAACCAAACAAAAATAGGCATTGGGGGAGAATGAGAATGCTAGCTCACATTTGGAGAAGCTTCAAGCTTTCTTCACAACAACACTGTGAGGTTGGAGAGAGACAAGCCTGAAAGCAGTGTGGAAGAGGGGACAGCATGTGGGGTAAGGGGCATCATGTCCAGTCTGGGAAGAGAGAATGCAGATGGTAAGGGACTCTAAGAAGGGCTGGCTTATATGGTGGTTGAATTTTGAGCTTTTTTTAAAGGATTCCTCCCCCAAATAAGGATACTATCATTATGTCAGCATAACCATTAGGTAAATAAATGTGGGGTCTCCATTAAGTCAATTTGCTAGGGGTGAATAGGAGCTTTGTAAAGGAGGATATTACCTGATACCCTAGATTTCAGATGACCCATACAACTATAAGGGCTGGAAAGTATTTCAGAGAGTATTTTATCCACTCTCTTTATTTTACCAATGCAAGAGGAAGAGAAGTTAAGTGACTTTCCCAGGGTCACAAAGCCAGTCGGAAGCTGGGGCTAGGTGGGGAACTTGTGGCCTTGAGGCCACATGTGACCCTCTAGATTCTCAATTGCAGCTCTTTGACTGAATCCAAACTTCACAGAACCTCTAGGTTTGGTTTAGATTGTTCTGTGAAGTTTGGATTCAGTCAAAGGGCCGCACTTGAGGACTTAGAGGGCCACATGTGGTCTGAACTAATTATAGTAGTGCAGTAAACTTCGCCAGCTTTTCTTTGCATATCACTGTGCCATGTGCTAAATAAATAACCCAAATAAAATAAACCTGTCTTTAGGGAGCTTACGTGCCATGGTTTGGTTGCAGCTGTCAGATCTACCTTATCACACCGAAAATGTGGTTTAGCTAATAGAAAAACCAAGACAATGCCTGTTCTCAGGGAGCTTACCCTCAAATTGAGGGAGAAAGCACAAAGAAGAAAATCCAGGTTCAGGACAGATGGAAAGATGGGGATGTCCTCAGGGTACAGCTAGGAGTCTGGAGGGCACAGGCACAGGGCAGGTGGCAAGGCCTAGAGAACCCTGTGACACAGTGAACAGTGCAGAGGGGAAGACCTAGAGATATTCCACCTCAATGAAAGCAAGAGAGTTGATGAATGATGTCTCATCTGAGTGATGTGATCAATCACATATCCTGGATAGATTTTAGGAGGTCTGAGCCTAGAAAGGGAGTAGGGGAAGAACACCCCATTGGTGGTGGGTCATGCAGCTGTCCGGCTGGTCCAGATGACATACATCAAAGCTGAAAACTGAAGTTAATTCATTGTCATTTTCCCCATCTCCATTCACCAGTGAAACTTAACAGGAATCAAAAAGTCACTATAAGTAGAAACATAATTTTCCTAGCATCTTGAAATAATTCTAGGCTGTATCACTATAAATAGACTTGTCCACTCTAAATGGACTCAACGGCACTTCCCTAAATCACAATTAACGAATAACTATCCCCAAACAGCTGATGCAGGAATTAAATGATCTAGAGCAAATTTCATACTAAAATGTTTAAAGATATGTCTGTGAGATGACTAATTTGCTATAAAGAGAGTTAAATGCTCAGCTGCTTAGAGATCTTTGTAGGCCCAAAATACTCACTAAAAATATTAGGGGTAACCTTCTTACATTAATTTACTGTGAAGTCTCTCCATGGTCACCTAGAACAGATAGGCCCTCAACTTTTCAGTTAGTCAACAAGCATTTATTAATCACCCACTGTGAGCCAGGAACTGTGCTAAGTACTTGGGATACAGAAAAAGTTGAAAGACAGTCCTTGTTCTCAATGAAAAACAGCAGCTACCAATCTATATACCCTTCATTCGGTCTTCTTCTTAGGAAAGGTAGAATTCTAAATTATAATTTCAGACTTACAACAAAGCAGAGCTTCTCATCTCAAAGAAGCCAACAAGTACTCTAGAGACCCCCTAAGCCAATTTCAGTTATGTGGTAGAAGTCTCTCAGTAAGTCAGTCAACAAGCAAACTAGGTTTGTTAAAGAACAAATGCCATGAAAGAACAGATTAAAAAAACCCAACGCTTCCAAAACATAGGTGGGTGGCTGTGGATGGAGAACGGTGCATATGTTATCACATGCCATCCTTATACAAGTAGGTAGGTTTTGACTTAACATTCTCCTTTGTTACAAGGAAGAGTTCAGTGGGGTAGGGTTTACTAGGAAATGAACATGGTGTAAAAAATAGAAAGGCATCAATAATAGCTTTTCTTTTCTTTACAAACAAAAACTAATTCAGATGTTTCCAGTAGGAGACAGCATAGAAGAATAAGTAAGAAGGCAGAAATTCCAGCCTCTTGAACTTGGACCTGGAGTTGGAAAGACCCAAGTTGTATTTAATGCATCTCCAAGGCAGCCCCAGTCACTGAAAACAATCGTCTGACTGGCACCAAAGTGAGGTGGGAGTGGGGGTGAGTTAAAACTGATGAGTTCATCTTGGAGTAGCCCCAGCCTCTTCAATTTAATCAGAGTGGTCTTTTGTGCTTTTAACAAGACACCAATGGATAGCCCACTCCCCTCTGAGACTGTACTTTTGAAAGTCTCTTGACAAAGGCTCATAGCCCTGGAGGCTCAAGCACAAGTCCAGCACTGCCATCTGGTCCAGATCCTTGTTGCTATCATGTAGTGGTTTCCAGGTTACTTTTTCTTCTTTCTCAAGGAGTCAATACCAGGATTGGTCTTCCTCTCAACTTGGAGACTTCAATATCTACAGCAATATCTTCTCAAAAACCATGGCACTGCAGGTCACCAACCTCCTCAACTCCCATGCCCAATATCCCCACTCTATCTCAGTTACTCATAGGGTTGGTCACAACTTCATTTTCAGCATCACCAAGTAATGATGCCACCTGGTTGGTTTTGAATCCTGAAATTCCCTTCCTTGATCACAATTCCCTGTCCATCTTTATTTTTGCTTCCCTCCTCCTAAATGGATTCTTTACCCTCCCTGCGATCTTTCCACATTCTTGTCTCTAACTGACACCTAGTAGGCATTTTATAAGTGTTTATTTACTAACTGCCTGACTACTGTTCTGGCCTCACTCTGTTCACTTCACAGGCATCAAAGTGATTCAGTGGATAGCGGGCTGGACTCAGCCAAGAATACCTGAATTTGAATCCTGCCTCAGACACTTACTAGCTCTGTGTTTCTTGGCAAATGATTGACTCTTTCTGAGCCTCCGTTCCCTTATGTGTAAAATGGGGACAAAAATAGCACACACATCACTAGGTTATTGTGAGGACCAAATGAGGCAACATAAGTTGAGCTAATATTATGATTCCCATTAGGACCTCAAAGCTAAGTGGTTGAATCAGGCATTGTCATTCTCCAGCCTTGAATCCTTTGCCTCTATCATCTGTAGCATGATTCCCTCCTGGCTATTCTCCTTTTTTTCCTTTTCTTTTCTCTTTTGGTGATCTTATCCATTCCTGTGGGTTTACTTCTCGTCTCTGCACGGAAGACTTCCAAGTCAATAACTTCCATTCTCATCTCATTCCCATATTGCCTGATACTCATAGGGTCATAGATTCAGGGCCAGAAGGGACCTTAGAGACATCTACTCTAACTCTCTCATTTTACAGATAAGGAAACCGAGGCCCAGGAGGTTTAGGTCACTTGGCCAAGGTCATATAGATAATAAGAGGCTGTGCTGGGATTTTAACCCTGTCCTCTGATCCCAAATCCAGCACACTTTCCCCTGTGCCATCCACCCAGGTGTCATATAAGCCATCTCAAGCTCAACGTGTACAAAATGGAGCTTATTATCTACTCGTTGTCTTCTGCCCAGTACCTGACCCTTGTCCAAACTTCCCAGTATCTGGTGAGGGTACCACCGCTCTGCCAGGAACCCAAGTTCACAACTTCAATTATGTTCCACTCTTTCTTCTACCTGGTCACTCCACATCAAAGCCATTGCCAAGCCCCCATTGCTTCTAGTGCCATGGCTTCTTTTCTAGCTATCCCTTTCCCTCTATCCACACAACTACCTCTCTAATTTAGGCCCTCACCACTAGTTGGTAGGACATGATGGTTGTTGGTCTTCTGTTTTTGAAAAGGAACAATGATGATACCAGGTGATATCTTGACTTGTGTATGATTTGGATTTAAGTGAGGCAGAGTTTCAGCAGAATTCTCAGCCTCACTCTCTCTTCCAGACATGGTAGTCCAGTGGCTTTCATCACTACTCCCCTAGGCAACTGCAATGGTTTCCTCATTGATCCTCTTGCTTCCTGTCTCTCCCTCTCCAATACATCCTCCCCACAGTCATCAAAACAATTTTCCTAAAGCAAAGGTTTGTTCACATCACTCCTCTGCTTTACAACCTTCAATGACTCCCCGTTGTCTCTAGGATAAAATAATAAAAAAGGCATTTTGTCATTTAAGACTCTTTATAGTCTGACTCCAGCCCATCTTTCACTGTTTATTTCCTGTTATTTCCTTTCAAACATTATTTCTAGCCAAACTAGCTTACTAGATATCTGCCAAAGGTGACAATCATCTCTTACATCTGTGCATTTGCTCCCAGAGCCACACTTGCTGTGCTTCTTCCTCATCACTGCCTTTTAGAAGCTTTATCTTCCTTTCACACCACCTCCTCCAGAAAGCCTTTCTTGATCCCCCAGTTGTTGGTGCCTTCTCTCTCTGTTGAATTTGATTTGTATTTGCTTAAGACTTCATCTCTATAAAATGTTTCATCTTATCAATAAAATATAAGCTCCTTAAGGGTAGGAGATTTTTTGTTTTTGTTTTTGAATTCCCAGCACTTAGCATAGTGCCTGGCATAGAGTGGGCATTTAGCAAATGTTTGTGAAATTGGTTTACATTTAGGGTATTAGGAAGAAAAAAGGTGGGTGGGGGAAATACAATCAACCTAAGGAAGACCTAATCTTTAGGGTGCGTGGTGTGGGAGCTTGTTTCAACAATCCAGCTAGCGGCTTCTGTGGGGGTGAAAGATCCACTCATAGCCAGCACCCAGAAAGCTGCCAACTGCACAGGTTCTTTTGATCTGCTTAACTAAGAAAAGCAAGGTGAAGGGGTTTGACAAGCTTACTTTAATTCAGCATACAAATATCATTCACTTAGTTCAGGGGAAGAGACCAGCACACTGAACTTCAGAGCAAATTACAAACAAATTACAAACATCAGCAGACAGACCCAATACAGATTCATAGTTACCAACATCTAGGTTCAGCCAGGGAGCTCAGAACAAGGGCTGGCCCAGAGTCGCATGCATGTGCCACCACTGTTGCGGGAATGAGCTCCAAGGAAGAGGAGGCCAAGCCCTGGTTTTTATATCTTTTTCAGCATCAGAGGTGAGTCACACATGGACTCACTCAGGTGACCTACAATCATCACAAAGAGGCCACTTAAACCCATGTGGTCTAAGAGCCTCTGCTGTCCCAGACATGTAAACTAGGCCCTCCCTGGAGTTAGCCCCACCTTGGGCCCCACCTTAGTTGCCAATCTGCACCCACATAGGATTTACACCTGATAGGGGTTTGGGCTTGGGGCTTTGCACTTAGTAAGACTCAATGAAATACACTGAATTACTCAAAACAAACAAAAGCCAAACTTTTCAAGGGCACTTGTTGAACTAAGTGCTAAGGAGCCCATTTTGCTTACCAACACAGAGCTAAGAGCTAAATAAAGAACTCATCTTCATGTTTTCTGACAAATAACTACTTCCAAGTCAAAATAGCTGGCGTTCCATTAAAAAATTGCAACAAAAGTTGTCTCTACTACCTACTCCCCCAATCCTACAGAATTTATATTTAAAGCCATTAACATCTTACCATTATTTGAGTAGCCCTCTCTCTCATTCCTTTAGGCAAATTAGCGTGACTCCATCAAAGCACATTCTTAATTTATAAGCAGATAATACTTCAGGCTGGCAAGTTTCGTAGCTATGTACAATGTTGGCAGCTATTTTTTATCCAGTACTCCAGCAATGGCCAAATCCCCTGGTAAGTTCATCTCCACAATCCCTGTTTCCATCTCTTGTAGGGTCTCCAGGATTCTATTTTATGTAGGCTGTATTTAGCAAGCCAGTGTTTAAAGTCCATCAGTATGTGGTCAGAATAAAGGTTGGAGAGTTTGATAATGATCATTTTGCTTTGGTATTTCTCCTAAGATATCTTCCCCTGTCACTAACATGGAAATGTCTAGTGGAGGTGACCCTTGAATCAGTTAACTAATCCTGCACTACCAGAGGGTGACAACTTGACAACTATAGCTTGTGTTGACTTCATTTGGAACACTAATCCAATGACTTCTTTTTGTGGTTAATGCATGGAATCTATGAATTGTGGATAAAGTTAGTACTTTGGAACACTGAGATTTCACTGGGATGGTGCAATTGAGTTTGTCAGATAGTTTTGTTTTTTCTGCTGATAGATATCTGGTCATTGCTTTGCTTGGGCTTTCAGGGACATTTCTTAGGTTCTTAGAATGCCTATTGATAAGCTCCTTTTTTGTTGGGTTTTCCTTGAGTTCAAAAATCCTTGGGAAATCCTTCAGGCAGCCTCAATTTAGAGACACCCTCCTTGCCCACCGTAATGACCCCCATTCGGCCACTGGAGTGGCAAGCTAATTTGAAGAAAACAGGTAGAAAAAAAGCTGACAAAACAAAACAAAATGAAAAGACTACTATCCCATGGAACCTGCATTTATCTCTTTCTTGTCCTCTTGGGCAGTATTTGACCTCTACATAACTCAGCTCCCCATCCTGGTGATTTAAGTGACTCCGATAAAAGTTAGCCTGTTTTGTCAATTGCTTAATAACCACAGGAAGAGATCACAATTGTGGAGAGTAGAAATGGGGCAATGATCTGCTCTCCAATTTGTCTTCACTTTGTCAGCCAAAGGAGTAGGTTTTCCCATGTGGCTCCCTTCAGATTGTCTGTCATTTTTCAGCAGGGAAAGTTCCATCAACAGATAGCAGCTTCCCCCATCAGATGAGAATTTGCCACTTTAAAATTTCAGCAGGCAACTGGCATTTTATTATTTACGTATTTCATGTCATTATACTGGATAATATAACAAATGATGCAATCAGCGCCACAGAAAATTTAAAGTGGTGTACACCTGTTCTCACCTGGGAAGACAGCAATAGCTCATACACGATTTCCCCAGCTGGAAACCAGCAGTGTATAAAACCATAGCTCAGAAGGCCTATTTTCCCAAACTAAAAAACAGAGCCAGTCCACAATCTTCCAAAGGACTCCTTCAACCTCATTCAGGCACTTCAGATTTGGGTTCACTGAAATTCACCCTGTAATTTTTATTTAAAAGCCTGTATTCTTTTAATAGGAAAATCATTCCTTTAAGCTGCCATTTTCATGTGCCACACTAAAACCATATGTGAGCCACAACCACTTTTCTGCTCCTATGGTTAACTAACGATCGTTATTCCCATAGGTACACCTATTTGTGCTGAAATAATCGATAGTGCTGTCGCTGCCTAGACAGAAAATTATACGAAAGGGAACTATGATTGCTTTTTCTGCATTAGTGAACCAGGAAAATACATTTACCAAAAGGAGATGATCGTGGGTCAAGCAAAAAATCCCTTCACTTTTTAACATCTTCGAGGACTTTGGAAATCGTTCATGGAAAAGTAAGCTTTGAAATGATAGTTTGTCAGGTGCTAGACTTTGAGGGATAGAATTTGTTCCTTATTTTTCAAGCCTTGGTCTCCACAAAGCATGCAAACCTATAAGGTGGGGTGACAGGGAGATGCGAGATGAGGAAAAGATCCATTGAGAGAGCCACTGAATAAACTCGTGGGGATAATCTGCTTCTTTGGCTCATAGGTTCAATTAATTAATTGTACCTTTGAAGACCATTGTTGGAAGATGCTGAGAGAGAAATGGAGTTTAAATAAGACATGGTCCCTGACCTAATGGGGCCAATAGTATGTGAGGGGGTTACAACGTATACAAATATTTCAGTGCTTTAAAGACTTACGAAATGATTTAATTAATGTGAGCTCTTGTTGTTTGTCTTTCATACACGAAGAGAACCAATGACATCACGAGATTGGGGTCAACGTTCAGTGTGTTTGACTATGGCTGGTCAGTCCAATGTGAGCTCGGAAGGCTCTACCACAAGTTAGGCACTAATAGTGCATTTGAACATTTGGGATGGGGCTGTCTCTAGATTTGGGCATCTCATGTTTCCTTTGTGCTACTCTGATTCTGCTTTACTCATAAAGCACAGCACCTTCTTTGATACAGTCACACCATGCTGGGCACTATGTTTAGTGATAACCCCAATAATTTAAACTTATGTCATAGCTCTTTAATAATAGTATACCTTTCACTTTACTATTTACAAATAATATCTTGTTTAATCCTCTAAATTTAATATGACCCTATAAGGTAGTTGCTATTTTTCCCCATTTTACATATGAGGAAACTGAGGCTAAGAAGATAAGTAACCTGACTGAGCCACACAGCTAGTGAATGTCTGAGGTAGGATTTGAACTCAAGTTTTCTTAACTCAAAGTCCAGCACTCTATCCATTGGCCAGCCAACTGCATACCCTTTAATGTTTATAAAGGTTCTTATAGTCATTATGCTGTTTGATCTTCAAATCTACCCTATGAGGAAGCTACTACTGGCATTAATACTTCAGGGGATCTCATCAATTTTTGCATTCATTCCAGTGTTGCAGATTGCAACCCATTTAGACTGAAATTTATTGAACAGGGGGAGCAGAGGTGATGTGGTCAGAACTGGGTTTTAGGAAAATCAGTGTGACAGTTGAGTGGAGGATGGATTGGAGTGGGGAGATACTTCAAGAAAACCAACCAATGGGCTACTGCATTAGGGCAGGTATGAGGTCATGCTTCATCCAGAAGCATCAAAGGAGAGAAGGGGTGTATAGAGAGATAATTGAAAGGTAAAATCACCAGGACTAACATAGCAGGAACTCAATAAATGCTTCCTGGATGGCATTATTTCTCAAAATTGTCTCCAGTCTGGTAGCTAAGACTGCTGGAGAACAAAAGCAAGGGTGATGGCAGACTTAGTCTCAGCTCATCCTCCCATTTCATGTCTTTGACAAACATGTGTAGCATCCCAAGTTTTCTGAAGAAGGCAAGATCCTGTTCTTGAATATTGGCATTTGAATGCTATGTCAGTCTTGATAATTCTACTTTTGAATTATGTCATGCAAGTGAATTGGATTTAAGTGAGGGAGGGCTGTGCAAAGTCACCAGCCTCACTTTCTCCTCCAGAGCCATCTGGGTCCAGTGGCAAGATATAGATCAGGATAACTGGAGATGGCCTCAGAGGCAGTGGGAGACCTTGGTAAGCTAGGGTCTTTCCCAGGTCTCAATACGACTGAGGCAATGCCCATTCGGTGATTAAAGTTAGGTAAGAAATGAGGCAAAGAATGGTTTCTTTTACGTAGATAAAAAGGAGGGGAAGGGAGGGAAGGGGAAGACCCTCAGGGTTTCTGGCCAACAGTGGGGGACTGAAAATTTTCCCCCTCAGAAGTAGATAAATCTAACAAAAAGTATACAAGAAAGAAATTAAGGAGGTGAATAAAGTTCTGGGAAGTTAGATATGATAGCTCTCTGGAGAAAATTGAATGGATATAGAAAGGAATAGACCTTTTTCTCAGCAGTAAATGATACCTACACAAAAATTGATTAGTATTAGTAAATGCATCCTTTTCATATCATAACGCAATAAAAATTACATTCAATAATAGACAATGAAAGGAGAGATTAAAAATTAAGTGGAAATCAAATAACTAATCCTAAAAAAAACAAGTGGGTCAAAGAACAAATCGTAGAAACAAGTGATAATTTTATTAAAGAAAATGAGAACAATGAGACAACACACCAAAATGCAGCCAAAGTGGTACTTAGGGGAAAATTTATATCTCTAATTGCTTATATCAATAAAATAGAGAAAAAAACCAATCAATGAACTGGGTATACAAGTAAAAAAAAAACTAGACAAAGAACAAATTAAAAATCCCCAATTAAAAACCAAATTGGAAATCCTGAAAAATCAAAGGAGAGATTAATAGAATTGAAAGTAAGAAGACCTTTGAACTAATAAATAAAACTAGAAGCTTGTTTTATGAAAAAAATCAATAAAATAAGCCATTGGTTAATTTGATTAAAATAAAGGAAAGAAGAAAACCGAATTACTAGCATCAAAGATGAAAAGGGGTGAATTCACCACCAATGAAGAGGAAATTAAGACAATTGTTAGGAGCTATTTTGCCCAATTATATGCCAATAAATTTGACAATTTAAATGAAATGGATGAATATCTACAAAAATATAAATTGCCCAGATTAACAGAAGGAGAAATGAAATATCTTAAATAACCCAATCTTAGAAAAAGAAATTGAACAAGCCATCAATGAACTCCCTAAAAAAATACACAGGACCAGGTGGATTCACAAGCAAATTCTACAAAACATTTAAAGAACAATTAATCCTAAATACTATATAAACTATTTGTAAAAAAATAGGCAAATAAGTCCCACCAAATTCCTTTTATTACACAAATATGATGCTGATTCTCAAATCAGGAAGAGCCAAAACAGAGAAAGAAAATTATAAACCAATTTTCCTAATGAACATTGATGCAAAAACTTTAAATTAAATACTAGCAAAGAGATTACAGCAATATATCATAAGGATCATACACTATGACCAGGTGGGATTTATATCAGGAATACGGGGCTGGTTTAATATTAGGAAAACTATCAGCATAATCAGCCATATCGAAAACAAAACCAACAGAAATCATATGGTTATGTCAATAGATGCAGAAAAAGCCTTTGACAAAATACAACTCCCATTCCTATTAAAAACACTAGAGAACATAGGAACAAATGGAGCTTGCCGCAAAATGATAAGTAATATTTAATCTAACACCATCCACAAGCATTAACTGTAATGGGAATAAACTACAAACCTAACCAGTGCAATAAAGGGTAAAGCAAGGTTGCCAATTATCACCTATATTATTAAATACTGTGATAGAAATGTTAGCTATAGCAATAAGAAAAGAAAAAGAAATTAAAGGAATTAGAATAGGCAATGAGGAAGCAAAACTGTCACTTTTTCCAGATGATATGATGTTATACTTAGAGAATCAACTAAAAAACTACTTGTTATAACTTTAGTGAAGTTGCAGGATACAAAATAAACCCATCTAAATCATCAGCATTTCTATGTTTTACCGACAAAAGCCAGCATAGAAAGAGAAATTCTATTTAAAATAACTGTAGATGACATAAAATATTTGGGAGTCTACCTGGCAAGACAAACCCAGGAATTATATTTCATACAAATAAAATCAGATCTAAATAATTGGAAAACTATTAATTGCTCATGGGAAGGCCAAGTCAATATTAAAAATTGCAATTCTATGTAAGTTAATCTATGTATGCAGTGCTTTTAAAATTATTTTATAGAGCTAGAAAACATAATAACCAAATTTATCTGGAAGAATAAAAGCTCAAGGATATCAAAGAAATTAATAAAAAAATGTGAAAGAAGGTGGTTTAGCCATACCAGATCTCAAGCTGTATTACAAAGCAGTAATTACCAAACCAATTTGGTACTGGCTAAGAAATAGAGTGGTGGGTCGGTGGAATAGATAAGATATAAGTTACATTACGGTAAATGACCATGGTAATCTAGTATATAATAAACCCAAACATCTAAGCTTTTGGAATAAAAACTCATTATTTGACAAAAGCTCCTGGGAAAACTGGAAAATAGTATACCAAAATAAGGTCAAAATGGGCATATCATTTACACATAAAGGGTGATACCATAAGCAAACTAAAAGAGCAGGGAATAATTTGTCTGTCAGATTGATGGATAAGGAAAGAATTTAGGACCCAAGAAGATATAGAGATTATTAAAAAATGTAAAACAGATAATTTTGATTATATAAAATTAATTTTTTTTGCACAAACAAAACCAAAATTATAAGGAAAGCAGAAAACTAGCAAAACATTTTTTGCAGTAAGTATCTCTGATAAAAGCCTTGTTTTTCAAATATATAGAGAACTGAGCAAATTTATAAAAATACAAGTCAATCCCCTATTGATAAATGGTCAAAGGGTGTTCTAAATCACTATTGATCACAAAAATGCAAATTAAAACAACTCTAAGGTATCACATCACACCTATCAGAATGGCTAATATGACAAAAAAGGGAAAATGTTGGATGTTAGAGGGGATGCAGGAAAATTGGGACACTAACGCACTGTTGGTGGAATTGTGTACTGATCCAACCATTCTGGAGAGCAATTTGGAACTATGCCCAAAGGGCTATAAAACTGTGCATACCCTTTGATCCAGCAATACTACTGTTACATCTATATCCCAAAGACATCCCAAAAAGGGGGAAAGACCTATTTGTATAAAAATATTTATTGCAGCTCTTTTTGTGATAGTTAAGAACTGGAAATCACAGGGATATTCGTCAATTGGGGATGGCTTAGTAAGCTGGGGTGTGATTTTAATGGAATATTATTGTGCTGTAAGAAATGACAAGTAGTAGGATGATTTCAGAAAAATCTGGAAAGACTTACATGAACTGATGCAGAGTGAAATGAAAAGAACCAGAACCTCTTACACAGTAACAGCAATATTATTCAATGAAAAACTGTGAATGAATTAGCTAATCTCAACAGTACAATGATCCAAAATAATCCCAAAGGACTTTTGATGAAGTGTATAATCCACTTCCAGAGAAAGAACTGATATTGACTGAATATGGATTGAAGCATGCTGTTTTCACTTTTTGTTTCTTTCGAGCCTTCTTGTACAAAATGATTAATATGGAAATGTTTTACATAATTGCACACGTATAACTTGTATCTGATTGCTTACCATCTCAGGGTTGGGGCAGAGGGGAGACAGGCAAGGGTAGAATTTGGAACTCAAAACTTTAAATAAAAATGTTTTTAAAAAATGGAAAAAAATCCAGATTTCATTCCTGCTCCCTCTTACTCCCAACTCTCAAAACAAACAATCAAACAAATCTGTAGAATTCTTAAAAGACAGAGGAAGGCAGTCTTGATCCTTTCTCCCTGTCACCCTACAGAAGGCTCTGAGCCCACCCATGGGCAAGATCACAGGAAGGGGAAGAGGCAGAAACTCTAATAGAGCTGAGAGTAGTGCAGGAGATAGAACACTGAGCTTGGGATAAGGAAGACTTGAGTTCAGATGTGACTTCAGACACATAATAGCTGTGTGACTCTGGGTAAGTCACTTAACTCAACTATAAAATAGGCAGTAACAGCACCTGCCTCAACCTCAAGGGTTGCTGTTAAAATCATAGGAGATAATATTTGTAAACGAAACAAAATAAAAAGATTGCACATAGTAAATGCTATTTAAATACTTATTTCCTTCCTCTTTGTGTTCCCTATAGTGTGAGCCAGCAACAGACTCTAAGGGAGAGAGATAGAGCAAGGAGGGGGATGGAGCAGTAAGCAATGGCAGGGATGGAGGAGGGACCAGCAGGAAGCCTAGAGGTCCAGCAATGAAGGTGGAAAATGAGGCTCAAGACCTAGACAAGGAAGGCCAGTAGTAGAAGCTGAAGAGTGAGCACAAACAGGGAGAGCAGACTGCAGGGCAGTTCATAGAAGACAAGGCTTCAGTGAATGACTGTTCGTGTAGGGGTCTGCTTCTGCTCTGGGGTATTGGAAGTGGGATCCCTGTCCCTTGGGCCACGTTGCTGGGCTCCTTCCTGAAGGTCCTAGAGTCGGAGTGGAGGGAGCAGTAGTGAGTGTGCTCCAAGGACCTGGGATCATCTTCCTACACTTACCCTATCCTAGAGATCTTCCCTGCAGAGAGAATTGGAACCCCTACATCTTGTGGCTAAAACCTTTTTAAACTTTCTTCTATGACTCCAAACTAATAAATATGTGAGCTCAAAGATACTGCCTCTGGAGATGCAGAGCCCTACCTATCAATGCCTGACCATCCTATATACAAAGTTTATTTAGGAGCCAACCAGATTGAATCTAATCATCGCTTCTATTGAGACAGTCTAGAGGAAAGAACACTGCATGTCGAGTCAGAGAAGTGGGCACAGTGGCACACTGGATAGTGGTTTAAATCCAACTTCTATCACTAAATACTTATGTGACCTTGGGCAAGTCACTTACCTTCTCTCTGGACCTCAGTTTCTTCATCTGTAAAATGGGGAGATTGGACTACATGGCCTCTAACTTTCCTCTCTACTCTAGAGTAATATAATTCAATGAAATGCCTTATTCTTTTGATACTCAGTTTACAAACAAGCACTCTGGGATTAGATCTGTAAGCCTGAACCTCCTGCTTTTAGGTTGAAGCACTCTTGCATTCTTTTTCTGAGAAAAGCAAGAAGATTACATCATCCTTCCATAATCTTTGTAAAGGACTTAGCACAGAGTCTGGCGCATAGTAGGCAATATACAAATGTTTATTATTCGCTTCCCCCTTCCCTTTCAGAGAAAAGACTGATTTAAAACAATTCTTTGCCTTTGTATCCCTATAGCCTAGAGTGGTTTGCCATTTCCTTCTCCAGCTCATTTTACAGAAGAGGAACTGAAGCAAATAGAGTGAAGTGACTTGCCCAAAGTTAGTAGGTATCTGAGGCTGAATTTGAATATAGGTCTTCCTGACTCCAGGTCAAGTCACCTAGCAGCCTTTACTTTGCACATAGTAGGTACTTAATTACTACTAAGTGAATTGAATTAGAAGAGAAAAATGAAATATTTCCTGACTACTGTTCCTTGCTATAGACAATCTTCTCTAGTCCCAGCAACATGTTTGTCTTTTGCACATCAAGCCATCACGTGTGCATATATTTATCTATATTGTTGCTGCCATTTAATCATTTAGTCCCGTTTGACTCTTCATGACCCACTGACCTGATGTTGGGAAAGATTGGAGGCAAAAGGAGAAGGGAACAGCAGAGGATGAGATGGATAAATAGTGTCATGGAAGCAATGAACATGAGCTTAGACAGACTGTAAGAGACAGTGGAGGATACAAAGACCTGACATACTATGGTCCATGGGTCATGAAGGTCCAGCCACCTTAACTCTGGCTTTTGAATCATCCAGCCTGGCATTTCACATGATGTGCTCTGCATACAACTTAAATAGATAAGGTGACAATATATAGCCTTGTCATATTCCTTTCCCAATCTTAAACTAATCAGTTGTTCCATGTTTGGGTCTAACTCTTGCTTCTTGACCCTCATACAGGTTCCTCAGGAGACAAGTAAGATGATCTAATACTCCTATCTCTTTGAGGACTTGCCACATTTTATTGTGATCCACATAGTCAAAATCTTTAGTTCAGTCAGTGAAAGAGAAGTAGATGTTTTTCTGGAACTCCTTTGCTTTTTCCATAATTTAGCAAGTGCTGGCAATTTGGTCTCTAGTTCCTCTGCCTCTTTGAAAATCAGCTTGTTCTGGTAATTCTTGGTTCACATATCGCTGACTTGAAGAATCTTAAACATAACCTTGCTGGTATGTGAAATGAACACAATTGTTTGTTAATTTGAATATTCTTTAGCATTGACCTTTTTTAGGATTGGGACATTAACCAATCTTTTCCAGTCCTGTGGCCAAGGTCAAATTTTCCAAATTTGCTGGCAGATTGAGCATAATACTATATTACATATATATGTATACAAATATATGAATACATTTACAGGCATATATATGATTTTATACATACATATACACTTGTATGTGTGTATACATGGGTGTATGTATACACATATATCACATTAATACCTGTGGCAATTAATACCTTTATGCCTCATTTGAGGCACACAGTTATAAATTGATTTTAACAAGTGGAGTACATTATCATTGTTAAGCTTAAGCATAAGCAAAGTTTATAACAGCCTTATAGCAAAATTTAATGAAAAGAGCTATGAGAGTGAGGTGAGTCAGGGATGAAGAGAGAGAGAGAGATACATGATGGAACTGTAGCTGAGTGACTTGCTCCATGATAGAAAGAAAAATAGTCATTTCCAGGCATTAGGTGATCAATTTTTCAGCTAGGGAGAATACAGGAGAAAAGTACACAGGTTTATCATTCTCTCTAACATGTAGTGAGTTTGTGAAAGATTTATAGGTTCCTGTGAATTAGAATGAATAACCTTCCTTCCTGTAGTTTGTTAAATGTAAAACTTAAGTGTAGCCTAAGGCAATCTCTAGACAGCATTGGACCACTCACGGAACCTCCAAAGTCTTAGTGAATGGTGTTCGGTTTCACCGGCATGGAAATAAATTAAAAGGTTTGTGTACTTTTCTCATTGCTCTCCCCTACCCCTTCCTACTTGCACATATATCCTCCAGAAATAAATCTAAATAATATGAGAAAATCCTGACCCCCTCCCCATATTTATCTAGTAAGTGGTTCTTGCATAAAGTTCTCACTGCCTAAAATAAAATAGTTTTATTCTTCTTGAAAGAATTAAGTGATGGCACTATGCGTGTATGTTGATATGTCTATCAGCTAGGCTGTTCATTGACTAAACCAAGTGGCTCTTTGTGTCTCATGATCTAGGCGTGACACTCTGGGGTGTATGTGTGTGTGTGTGTCGGGGGGGGGGATATCTTGAGCACTCTTCAGTAGTAAAGACAAATCCCCTCAAGTCCCGACAATCACAGGTTCATCCTCACCTTGTGCTGTCATGCACCACCTAACACCAGAGGGAAAACTAACATGAGTGTCAAGATTCTTGTGCCTCTCCTGGCTTTGAAGAAGTGGCCGCCACTCATATCTTGGCTCAGGACCCCTTTAGGGCTGGGGGGGGGGGGAGAATCACTATTCTCATCTCTCTAAGACAGGGGTTTTCTCATCTTATTTTGTGTCATTGACCCCTTTGGCACAATCGGGTGAAGCCTATGGACCCCTTTTCGGAAAAAAAAAAGTTTTTAAATGCATGAAATAAAATACATAGGATTACAAAGGAAACAAATTTTATTAAAATATTTATCAAAATGTAAAAAAAAAAATATAAGTTCACAGATGCCAAGTTAAGAACCCCCTAGGGTTTGGTATGGCTTAACCAATAATATCAATGATTTATTGGCCTCATCCTACTTTGTACAGTTCCTGCTGTTAAAGTTTTTACATAGAAATGTTTTCATTTAGTCTTTTAAAGCAAAATAATGAAAGCCAAGTGGTGCAGTGGATAGACCTCTGGACCTCGAGTCAGGAAGACTTCACTTCAAATCCAACTTCAGAAACTTACTAGTTGTATGACCCTGGGTAAGTCATTTAACCTCTGTGTGCCTCAGTTTCCTTATCTGTAAAATGAGACTAATAATAGCAATTATCTCATAAGGTTGTTGGGAGGGCCAAACGAGATAACATATGCATAGAACACTGCACCCTTGAGGATATTATTATTTTTATAAATTAGTAGAAATGAATCAAAGGAAGTTATCATCGATGAAATTAATGCCCACATTCCCCAGCTGATTGATTCTCTTTCATTCTCTGCATTGAACTCCCCTACTAGTCGGTAGGCCCCAAATCTCAGAAGTTCACTTACCCTACAGTGTTCCAGCAGACAGCCTGCAGCAGAGAACAAAATCTCTGTGATAGATCAGACAAGTGGTCGGATCTAACTCTAACCCTCCCCAGATGCTAGACTTCTCTCTGACGAGAATCATATAACCTTGGGGCACCCTAGGATTCTCTCCAAAGAGCAGCAAGGCTTGGATAATCAGGGTTGCCCTAGATGGGTTATTGGTTTAAATTTCTTCTACTTCGTACTGGTTGTTTCCTTCTCTCTCTGTCCTCTTAGCCCTAGAACAGGATCTCACAGTGAAAGGTAACCATTGCCACCATCCCAGTTCCTTCAAACAATTTTGTGATGGGACAAACCAAGGACAGGCTTGATCACCATCTTCTCCCTCCCCCTTTTCCTCACTACCGATCTGCTTGAAAATTCAGAGTGCCAGCAACGTGTCCTCCCCCTGCACCCTCACCTTAGTGGGATGGTTCCTACCACCTAGTTACATCAGGTTCACTAGGCAGGTCATTGCTGCCCTTAGTCTGCAGGGAGGAAAAGGCCTTCCCTTTCAGCTTCCAGGTGGTACTTGAAGTGGGGGGGGATGGAGAAATGAAGAGTATTGATGATGAGAGTTCCTTTTCACATACAATTTAGACTTGGAAAGAATCCAAAAGATCGTCTAACCCAGTGGCTTTAAACTCAATTAGAACCAGAGTCCCCCTGCCATGTAGAAAGCTCCCTGTGGACCACATATTGACATAGTTTTAAAATGTAACATTATCTATGTGTTATTCTATTTTTATTTATTTGGTTAAATATTTCACAATTACATTTGACTCTATCTCAGGCCAAACACCAGAGTGTTGCTGGCCACATGTACCTCAGGCCTTGAGTTTGACCCTTTTTATCTAGTCCAAACACTTCATTTTGTGAGATGAGGAACTGAGTCCTAGAAATGTTAAAGTCACTTATCCAAGGTCATAAAGGGGGCAAGTGATAGATCCAGGCTGAATTTTAATTTATAAGCAACAGGGAGCCATCGGAGGTTTTCAAGAAGAGAAGTAAAATTACCAGAATGTAAGGTAGCTAGGCAGTGAATAGGGCCCTTCACTTAAGAGTCAGGACTCCCAGAATTCAAATTGTGCCTCAGATATTGATTGGCTGTGTGACCATGGGGAAATCACTTAATCCCTCTCGGCTTTACTTCTGTAAAATGATGGAGTTGACCCTGGTCTTCTGGGTGATCCCTTCTGGGTCTAAATCTATAAAGTATAAAGTTTAGATCCTTTGTGTTAGTCTTGTTCTGGGTCTGAAGGAATTGAAATATTATCATAGCCACCACTAAATAAATATATGTGTGTGTATATATGTGTATATATATATATACACACACACACACATATATATATACATATACAATGTACATATATGCATTGTGTATGCAATAGTATCAGTGCTGGGTTTTGAACCCACTTGCTCTGACTCCAGAGTTAGCGCTATTAACTGTACCACACAGGAGAGTTTCATACTGAGGTAGCAAGGAGATATGGAATCTTTTATAAATGCAAGTCCTTCCTCCTAAAGAAAGCCTTTCCTGATCCCTCCAAGGCAAAAAGAATCACGAGTTGGTAGAATTCTTCCAGTGCCAGGGGCTACTGTTGTGGATTTATTAGTCAGTCTAGATATTTCTGTCTATATGCTTCCTCTCCTTGCCCTAGAGGAAGGGGCCTGGAATCATCAGCCTGCTTCTTCCATGGTACAGAGAATGGACACTTCATTCTCTCCAGCTCCACCAGTCTTAAAAATGAACGACCATTATGTAAGCTTGAAGTTAGAATAAAATCTGATTTTTTTGAATCTTCCTGCCTTCTTTACCAAGTATTCACACAGTACAATAACTAAATGACAATACAAGAAAGAAAGAGTAGGGTAAGGATGAGAGTCAGGGATGGAATTGATGGTGTGATCTTTGGAATAATTTGCACTTAAGAAAACATAGAAGATACACAAAAGCTATATGGAATAAGAAGGAATTTTTTGTGCAAGGAAGAAGGTTGGATTAGGTGGCTTCTCTGGGCCTTTTCAACAGAAGATTCTGGGGGCGGAGCCAAGATGGCGGCTGGGAAGCAGTGACTGGCGTGAGCTCCCCACCAAGTCCCTCCAAAA
>CM053623.1:26801213-26818071 GCA_028646595.1 Phalanger gymnotis | reverse complement strand
AATGGATCAGCACCCAACTGGGTGAGTTCAAATCTGGCCTCAGACACTTACTAGCTATGTGACCCTGGGCAAGTCATTTAACCCTGTTTGCCTCAGTTTCTCATTTGTAACATGAGCTGGAGAAGGAAATGGCAAATCGCTCTAGTATCTTTGCCAATAAAATCCAAATAGGTTCACAGAGAGTAGGACATGACTGAAAAAAATTCAATTTCTGTGTTGTTTGTCATTCTAAAATCCTCCAAATCTCCTTTGCAATTTCTTTTCCTTTCAGTTCCATGCTCATCCCACAAAAGCTAGACACATGTTTTCATGAATTTGAAGTCATTCTTGACATCAAACAAAATTAATGGCTTGAGAACCTTTTTGGACACATTTTGGGAACAGGAAACTTATGCTAATGGATGTTTCAGATGTTCATATATTGATTATTATTTCAAGGAGTTCAAGGATAAAGAGCTAGAAGAAAACTTCGAGGCCATCTAGTTTAACTCCTTTGTTTTATGGATGAGGGAAATGAGTCCCAAGAGCTTAAGGGTCTTTGGAAAAAAACATTGCACTAGAAGGAGAGAGAGACAGAGACAGAGACAGAGACAGAGAGACAGAGAGAGACAGAGACAGAGAGACTAATTTAAATCCCAATTCTGACACTTATTAATTATGTGTGGTCATGAACTGAAACACTCTAATCCTCAGTTTCCACATCTCTGAAATGAGGATAATAATGCCCATTTTTATGTTATTGTTGAGTCATTTTTCAGTTGCATCTGTCTCTTCATGACCCCATTTGAGGTTTTCTTTGCAAAGATACTGGAGTGGTTTGCCACTTCCTTTTCCAGCTCATTTTACAGATGAGGAAACTGAGGCAAACAGGGTTCAGTGTCTTGCCCAAGGTCATACAGCTAGTAAGTACCTGAGGCCAGATTCAAAATCAAGAAGCTGAATTTTCTTGACTCCAGGCTTGATGCTCTATCCACTGTGCCACCTAACCCCCCTAATAATGCCCATAAGCTCATATGGCTGTGAGGATCAAGTGAGCTAATACATAAAATTTTTTTACCAACTTTAAAGTGGTATTTACATGTTATTTATCATCATTGCTAGTAACAGATAGGATAATGAAAACAATTTGTCATGAGATCATAGATTTAGAGCTGAAAGGAACCTTATCCCTTTGTATATATAGAAGGGACCTTAGAAGTCATTCATTCAAACAAGCTCATTTTATAGATGAAGAAAGTGAAATTCAGAGAGTCTGAGTCACTTTCCCCTATCACACAGTGAATAGGTATCTGAGGTAGGGCTTGAACCTGTGTCTTTCTGACACTAAGTCCAGTGTACTATCTTCTACATCCCATTGCCTCTCTGGATTGGAGTCCTTCCATTCCAAATCCACTGCTGTCCCCACTATACCAAGCTGCTAATCATGTGGTTATGAAGAAATCATTGTTGTGTTTCTTGTGCCTCCTTGGTGACCCTGGTCCAGTAAGTCAAGGATTTACTTTGTGTCTTGGCCCAATTATGCTGACTTGAGCTTTATGACACATCTTCTAGACTGGTTCCAAGTGACACAATCAAATTGACTAGACAGTGACCCTTATCCATTTTAGGGGCTGGCTAATTGGATAACTGTTGATTAATATACTTCAAAAGATGTAGTTGTAGGATGCTTTTCCACAACAAAATAACTCTTTGTAATATGAAAAATGTACTTAATCTTTTGTTTGAGTTTCTTACTCTTTGTTGGACACACACACATACATAGATAGTATGTTCACTTATTCGGTGCTTAGTAAATGTTAGTTGAATTTTCTTGAAGAAATTTGATTAAATTTTCTTTTTTTTTTGGAGGGGGGAAGGCAGGGCAATTGGAGTTAAGTGACTTGCCCAAGGTCACACAGCTAGTAAGTGTGTCGAGTGTCTGAGGCCAGATTTGAACTCAGGTCCTCCTGACTCCAGGGCTGGTGCTCTACTGACTAGCTGCACCCTGATTAAATTTTCAATGATATTAGTCGGTATATTTTGGTATTTGCTAGGATATGTCTGGTCTGTGTGGCCAGGTATGGAAGCCATCTTTAATGTGAACAGGGATTGAGAAGCTATAGAGGAATGAAAAAACATAATGGTGTAGAAATCAAGATTTGGAAGGCTATGATAACTAGGCTCCACCACTTACTACTCGTATGTCCTTAGGCAGGTCATGTGACCTTTGTGGAACTGTTTCCGAATCTATAAAATGAAAGGATTGGACCAGATGGCTCCCTTCATAAGGTCCCTTTTAACACTAAAATTTAGACTGTACGATTTCTAACATCTCCTCTCATTCAAATGTCCTAATTTCCTATTGGGAGAAGCAGTGTGCCACAGTAGAAAGAACATTGGAGTTGGAGTCAGAAGGCCTGGATTAAAGTTCTATGTCCTCTGCACAAGCTATGTGCCCTTGGATAAATCAGTTCAGGTTCCTTAGTTTCCTCATATGTAAAATGAAAAGTGACAGATTACCCGATTGCTAAGGTCCCTTCCACTAACTAAGGTCTATTATTCAATATTATTCAGCAAATGGTGGTTTGTAGTCCCAAGTAAGGGGATGCTACATGGTGCAGTGGATAGAGGGCTGGGCCTGGAGTCAGGAAGACTCTTATTCCTCAGTTCAGATCTGGCCTCAGACACTCACTAGCTGGGTGACCCTGAGCAAGTCACTTAGCCCTGTTTGCCTCAGTTTCCTTATCTGTAAAATTGAGCTGCAGATGGAAATGGTAAACTACTCCAGAATCTTTGCCAAGAAATGGGGTCATGAAGAGTCAAACACAATTGAAACAACTGAACAACAAAAGTCCAAATAATGTGCCTGAAAAGGTAGAAAAACAAGGTGTGAGCCTTTGAGCATTCTCCATTTAAAGTATTGGCTGATATGAAATTCTTTGATGGTCAGAGTATTCTGGAAGAGAACATCCCACCTCCAGTGTACTTTCATCCTGGTCCTGAGCCCAGATCTGAGTTTCAAAAAAGCACTGGGATGCTTTCATCCTCCCTACTAAACCAGGGTCAAGCAGCATTGTCATGGCTGGCAAGAAATACTTTTCTCTCCCCAACATTTCTCTTCTCCTGTAGTCTTTGGACAGCTTGAGAGCCATGCCTTCTGCCAGTGTTGCCGGAAAGGCAACTTCTTCATTTTTCAAACCGAGTTTGAGCTCATTCCAGAATCACACATACAGATCTGATTGATGGCTTCAGTCTCCTGATTGCATATGTTTTTATCAGACTCGACTTCAAATAGTTAGTGGTTGCCTGCCAAAGTTGCTCTGAGCTTCCAGGATATCCAGGGCAGGACACTGGACTTCCTCATTAGCCAGGCCTACCTGCAGCTCCGGGCAATGTTGGAGCCCAAGGGAAGTGATGTTCCCATTCTGTTCCATCAAGGGATTCCCCCACAGTTTCTTTGTATGCTTTGACTTGCTCTGGTGCAAGCGCCATACCAGCAGCAGTTCTGACATTTGATAAGCAGCTTTTCTGTTCACTGAGTGTCGATGCAAGAGGCCTAGTGACATTTTCAAATAATTTCAGGCAGAATCGTATAGTCAGATGAGCACTGGGTTTGATTTCTGTCTCTGCTGTGTGACTCTGGGTAAGTTACAACCTTTCACAGTTCACGGAATGATGCAGTGGTTAAGATGTGCATGGAGACAGTGCTAGATCCAGGTTTATATCCTACCTCAGATGCTTTGTAGCTATGTGGCCTTGGGCAAATGACTTACCCTTTCTGTACCTCAGTTTCTTCTTTTTTTTACAAAAACAATTATTTTGGACATTTTGCTATTCAGTCTTGTTCAACTTTTCTATACCCTGTGAACTATAGGGCTTTTTTTGGCAAAGATACTGAAATGGTTTGCCATTTCCTTCTCTAGTTTTAGGTGAGGGTTCAGTGACTTGCCCAGCAGCAGCAGCAACAGTAATAGCACCATCAGCAACAGCAGCAGTAATCTCAGCAGTGAATGCAGCAGCAGCAGTAGCAATAGCAGTAATAGTACCAGCAGTAGCAGCAGCAGCAGGAGGAGGAGGAAGAGGAGTGAACATGAATCATGTTTTTCAGGAAGCAGAAAATTCTGTGAAGCAGAGGTGAGGGAAGGAGTGACATCTAGTCAGTGCTCACAAGTAGGGTAAAAGAGGGAAGCAGGAGGTGGGAGATATGATACCACGTGCAAGGAACAGCTAATAGGCTAGTTTGATGGGAATTAGAGAGTAAAAGGAAGAGGAAGATATGATAAGCCTTTTACTTTATCTCGACTAAGGAGCCATTGAAGATTCTGGATATGGTTAGATTCTTTTTCCTAGATAATCAATTTGGCAGTAGCGTGGAAGATGTATCTGAGGGACCAGAGACTAGACTCCGGGATACTGATTATTTGTTATTCAAATATTCCATTAGATAGGTAATGAGAGCCTGACCTAGGCTTGAGTCAAAGGGAGAAGATGGTTGTGAGAGATTTTTTAAAGTTAGAACTGACAAGTCTTAGCGACTGTTTGGACGTGAGGGTGGAGGAAGTGGGAAAAGTCAAGAATGTCTCCAATATTGTGAACTTGGGTGATGGAAGAATCAATAGAAAGGCAGAGGTTTGGAAAAGGGATGAGCTTGGAGGGAAATACACTAAGTTTTGTTTTGGACATCATGATTTTGAGATGCCTCCAGCAGGCAGTTGGCAATATCACACTAGAGTTAGGGAGAGAGATCAGGACTGGATACATAGAATTGGGAGATAACTTTTTATCGACAACAATTTAACTTACTGAAAATTATGAAATTGCCAATAGAGAGAGTATAGAAAGAGAAGAGAGGAGAGTTTAGACCATAGCTTTGAGGGATGGCCACAGTTGGTGTGAGGAAGTTGATGCTCTATTAAAAAAAAGTTTTAGTGATACTTTACTCTATTTCAGTTTCTCTTGTCAATTACTCCTCCCCTCCCAAGAGTACATCCTTATAACAAAGAAGTCCAGTTAAGAAAACAAATAAACACTTCCACCATATTTGGCAACATATGTCTCATTCATTCAGCACAGTTCTTGTACTAATATACTTGTGTGGCACAGTGAATAAAGTATGAGGCTTAGAGTCAGGAAGACCTCAGTCGGAATCCTGCCTCAGACAGTGTGAGCCTAATAAAGTCTCAGTCTCAGCCTGAGTTTCCTCATCTGTAAAATGGGGATAATAGTAGTACCTATCACAGAGGGTTATGGTGAGGATAAAATGAGAGAACATACACAAAGTGCTATGCAAACCTAAAAGGGAGCTACATACACATGTAGAGAAATACATATTGCCGATGCTTATTATTATTATTATTATTATTAATCATTCTGCCAAGAGGTAAGGAGCATTTTTTCACTACTAGTCCCCTGAAGTCACAATTAGTCACCATTTTGATTAGACTTCTAAAGTTTTTCATTTTTAAAACTATATTGTTGTGACTATCACATAAATTGTTCTGGTTTTGCTTGCTTAATCCTATCATTTCACACAAGTCTTCGCAGATTTTTCTGAATTCTTTATAGTTATCATTTCTTGTGTCATAAGTAGCCTGATCATTTTCCATCAAATTCATATGCCACAAGTTGTGCAGCCATCCCCAAATTGGTAGCCTTATGCTTTCCTCTCACTCTTTGCTATTGCAAACACTAGGGTGGTAGTATTAATTTTGTTACTCATCCCAGAGCAAGAGATGGGATAGAAGGTGTGCACATGGGAGCAGAGAGAATAGTAAAATGGGAGGGATGGACCTCTTGATGGGGTGTGAAGCAAGCATCTTCTTCTTACCAATTGGTTGATATCCTACTTAAAGTTAGGAGGCAGACCACATGGACAAGTACTTACAGATATGAGAGAGCTGCATCAGTTTAAGGGATATCACTTTTAAACCTGATAATTACTCTAGACAACTGGTTGCCAAAGTGGGCAATACCACCCTGGGGGGCTCTGGAACAATGGGGGGGCAGTAGTAACCTCAAGTTCAATTATTTTCCAAATAAATGCAAAAATGCAAGTTATAACTGATGAGTGGCCAAGTCCACTGACAGGTCTTAAAAAGCAAGGGTTGGCAAGCAAGTGTGCCATGCATCGTCAGGAAGTCCAGCATGTATTAACAGGAATACATGTGTGTAATGACTTGTTTACAGTATGATACTACACAGTTACATGATGTAATTTTGCATCATCAAAATTTCAATGTGGGGAAAAACCCACAAATTTACAACAAATTATTAAATTTAAGATTCAAGATTAGGGCTGAGTAATTTTTTTTTAAAGGGAACAGTAGGTCAAATAAGTTTGGGAACCTGTGCTCTAGGCCAAGAGTTCTTAATCTTTTTTGTGCTTTGGATTTCCTTGGAAGTCCCGTAAAGCCTATGAATCCCTTCTCAGAATATTACTTTCAAATGCATAAAATAAAATACCTAGTACAGCAAAGGAAACCAATTATATTTCAATACACATAGCAAACTATTTTTTAAAAATGAGTACCCAGAATGCAAGTTAGGAACCCCTGTACTTGACAGTCTTATCAGATCTTGGATTTCTTGAATATACACCCAATTTATTAAGTTGGTATAGCTAAAATCAATTATTCAAGACAATTCCAAAGGACTTGTGATGAAAAATCTATCCACCTCTGGAGAAAGAACTGGTGGAGTTGGAATGCTGATTGAAGCAAACTTTTTAAACTTTATTTTTTTTGGATTTTTTTTATCTGTGTTTTCTTTCACAACATGACTCATATGGAAATATGTTTTGCATGACTGCACATGTACAATCTACAATTATCCCTTCCATATTGTAGGGGCTAGGGGTGCCCCTTTCCCCTCCCCAGATCTGGAATATCTGGGTAAAATTTTTTAACCTTCCCTTCATACCAGATAAGAAGTCTGGATTTTTTTTTCTTTAATGAGCTGTTTATAGTATCTTACTGTAAAATTTGAGTTGGTATTATATAATACTATACATATGTTATACGCATTTCTGAGTTACTAAACTTTTTCTGTGTCATCTGCTGGACTTCCCGTATCCTCTGTGGCTTACACAAAACTCCTCCCCCCAAATTCCCATTTAACTTCTTATGCTGATTCACAATATGCAATGGGGAAAGTCGTGATGTGGAACGGATAACTGCATATTGAATTGCTTGCTTTCTTAAGGGAAGGGGAGGGACAAGAGGAAGGAAAAGAATTTGGAACTCAAAAATTTTAAGAATATTAAATTTTTTAAAAATTTAATTGGCAAATATTTAACAAAATAAATACAATATTTTTTTAAAAGATAATATAGCTAATATAGAAAAAATTAAGTAAGGTAATTAGATGCATGTATAAAATAAAACTAGTTAGGCTCAGGGTTACTTAAATTTTGCTTTTGTTGTGGAAAAATCATAATATTGAACATTGTAACTGTAAGATCAAGAAGTCCTCTATTTAGCAACACTAGCAAAAAAATAACTGAAAGCTGTTATTTCTTTGCTTCTCAAAACTTTTCTGCACAGTAGATGAGTAATTCTGCCTTTTAAAAAGAAATTTGGACTTTAAACAAATCAGAATGTGGCAGCTTAGGAAGAGTTCACTGAATAAGAATACAAATGCTCTTCTGGTATCCACATAAAGACTCACCAAAGAGCAATCCTCCAAATGTTTGATTTGCAAGAATGCAGTTTTGTGGATTCCAGTTCCCCGTCATTTCAGAAGCTAGAAGCCATTGCCTCCCTGCAGGTTAGTGTCTGCAGACCTTCTCTCTTCCCAGGGAGAGTCTTTGTGTTGGAAGCAAGAATGGCAGTCCACAGTGGGTTTCCTTAATTTTCCACTTGTCACCTAACCAGCAATTCAGAAAACTGTCCAAGTTCACTATGCCTGTGAAGCCAGGGTTCCAGATGTGTAGCTGTATTGGGGAGAGATTAAAATCAGCCCCTAGATGGCTAAATCAAGTTGAATAAAAACCTGACCCAGCATATGTTGATTTTTGTGCTTTTAAATACAGAGCCAAAGATTCAATCACAGTAGCTTATATTTTCCTTTGACCTTTATAGTTACAAAGCTTTCAGCATACCTTATCTCAATGGAGTCTCATAAGGAACCTGTCACACAAATTTCATTTACCTACTTTACACATCAGGAAGTTGAGAGAGATTAAGGGACTTGACCTAGTTCTAATAGTAGGTAACAGACTAAGCATTAAAACCAGATCCACGTCTAATAAGGCAGTTGGTGGCAAAGTAGGTAGAGGACAGGGCCTGGAGTCATGAAGAGCTGAGTTCAAATCCGGCCTCAGGCATGTATTAGCTGTGTGACCTTGGGCAAGTCTCTTAACCCTGTTTGCCTCAGTTTCCTCATCTGTAAAATGAGCTGAAGAAGGAAACAGTAAACCACTCCAATATCTTGGCCAAGAAAACCCAAAGGGGATCACACATATTCAGACATGACTGAAATAACTGAACAACCATAACAATTATTGTCTGAGGTTCGACCTGTTTAAGTTCAGAAAACATATTCGAAGACAGCTACTTAGTAAAGGATGTTTCAGTTACAGCAATTCTCATAGACCATTCATTGAGCTGAAGAAAGGACACAATCTATATTGGTAGAGGAAGCATCTGTACTGATGAAGTCTCAGTCCCTCAAAGTCTTTTTTGAGTGTTTTCCTCCCTGGCACATTCATGTCTAACTGCAGCTATTTTGTTCAATGTGCACAGTAGGGACTTTATAGTTTGTTGAATCCTAGCAGTGGGAACCCAGGATCTACCCTCCCTATTTCTTAAAAATCTTTTTGAAAGACAGTTGTGAAGCCCTGAAATCATTGGTAAGGCATCACAGTGGTTCACCAGTATAGACATTCATTGTCAGGGCAATACCAAACTTTAGGATGGATTTTCCTACAATGATAAGAATAGTTCTGCCTATTGTCAGAACTTTACTTCTAGGACATGTTCTGAGAAATAACTGAAGAGTATAGGTGATGGATAATAGCCAAAAGCTGAGTTGGTGTTCTTTTAAACACCAATACCCCACCCCCAATCTACCTTGTAAGTATGGTCATGTGGTTTGGCCATCTACTTTTGTCAAAATAGATAGAGGATGGCCAAATTTTCCTTTAATCTGGTTCCACATTTGTCCAAAAAACAAGGCAATTGACATTAGCTCCATACTTTCTATAAAGTGAGACAACTTCCCACTGCTGAACTTTACTGAAATGATAGTCATCACTTTACACTCTAGCAGCCAAAATATTGAGTGCCGAAAGGCTGCTTTGACAAGGCTCTGGAAGGAGCCTCAAAAAATCATTCGGTCCATTCACTTGTCTTCTGGTAGGACCACACCCAAGGCATCACTACTTTGTTATGAAAGATGTCTACAGAAAGAGGTTAAATGACCTCCTTCAACCATCTTTTCTAATGGTTGACCACCTTCTTTATTATGAAGCTCTTCTTGAAGTCCCTCATGCTGAAGTTTAAGCCAATCTTCTTTTGTTTCATTCATTTTTTAAAGAGATAGGTAGTAAGTGGAACCACCCTCTAGATCCCTGCCCATTTTTAAAGGTTCAAATAAGTTTTTTTCAATGTCTTTTGATTTTTGGACCATGACCATTCACCCCACGGCACCATTAAGGACTCCATTATGACAAAGTGAAGCAAATACAACCAAAGGAGCAAACTTCTCTGGGAGACTATAAAGCATTACTCATCTATACTCTTTTCTTTACCTGCTCAGACTAGGGAGGCAGATTTCATCATCTATATTAAACACTAAGATTGGACATTACAAGTAATCTGAGTTCATTTGCCCTTTCTGTTGCTTTCATTTATATTATTGTAGTGGTGTATTTTTTTTCTCTTGGTTTTAGTTATCCCAGTCTACATCAATTCATATCATTTGTCTGAATTCCTCATTTTTTTCTTATGGCTTAGCAATACCCCAGTAGATTCATAAACTACAATTTGGTCAGCCATTTTCCAACTGAAGAGCAAATACATTGTTTCCAGATTTTTGGTCTCATTAAAATTCTGTTATGATTCACGTTAACTTCTTTAGGATATATGAGCATAGATCAACAAACACGAGAGATTAGAAATGGGATAGAGGAAGGCAAATGTGGTTCTCCAGAAGCACTACCTCTCATGAGAGTCAATTGAATTAACAATGAGAATTCTTGTTTTTTTGCCTCAATGGCAAGCAAAGTGGGACTTTTTGCTGTTTTTTCTTTTGCAGTGCTTCTGAGCAGTAAGGCAATCAAGTGCCTTTGATTGAGCCTTGCCTTTGTTTGAATCGAGTCTTTGATGATCTGTTTAAGTCACAAGAATGTCTAAGCCACATGAGTTTAAGTCACATGAGTTTGAGTCACATGGTTGTGATGCCCTCTAACCCTGAAGAAGTGTATCTACACTCTGAGGTTAGCATTTTCCTTTGTGGGCTCACTCATTGGAAGAGTGTTCATGTGATTTAGCCAGACAAAACTCTGGGTAACCGGTAAGAAGCCCTCTGGCTTTGAAAACCCAGATGTTGGTGCTGCTCTCTCTGGTAACTATGTATGTACTGCTATGGTCAGACAGAAGCCTGTGTGTTGATTTACGCTGTTTTCTCTGTTTGTAATTTCTGTTTGTATATGCTCTGAAGTTCAGAGTGCTGACTTTTCCCTCTGAACTAAGTGAATGATATATGTATGTTTAATTAAAGATTGTTAACCCCTTAAAGTGGCTTTCCTTTAGAAAAGCAGATCAAAGAACCTGCATTAGCAGCCCTCCTGTGTGCTGGTGTTATTGGCCTTGCACCTCCACAGTAGGTGCAAATAACATTATTACACTCAATTTTATTGGAATGTCTTCTAATGGGTATCCATTGTGGAGAAAACTAGCGCTTGGCATTAGATAGATACTATTAAATATATTAAGGAAGGGTCCATTAATTTGAATGCTTTTCATTGTTCTTAACATAAATGAATGTTGTATTTCTTGTCAAAATCTTTTTTCAGCATAAATGCATATAATGTAGTGTAGTTTTTTATTATTAATAAAGTGTATTATGCTTCCAATTTTCCTAATGTTGAACCAATAGTCTATTTCTGGTATAAATCCAAACTAGTCATAGTGAATAATCTTTTGAATAACTTACAGCTGCCTCTTTGCTAATATTTTATTCAATATTTATGTATAAATATTCATTAGAAATATTGGGTTCTAATTTTCTTTCTCTGCTTTATCTTCCTTTTATTTCAAGTATTTAAATTAACCTTAAAATAACCTTTTCCATGAAGAAAAATCTACTTTCTCTCCCTCCTTCACCTTACCTTTTGCACCATTAAAAAAAGGAAAATATCTCAAGTTTTTTCCCTTTTTGTTCTGATTTCTTTTTTCACCACATCACTAAAGTAGAAATACGTTTAATATGACTATACATGTATAGCCTATATCAAATTGCATGCCATCTTAGGGAAGAGGGAGAGAAGGGAAGGAGGAAAATTTGGAACTCAAAACCTTGTAAAAGCTAATGTCAAAAACTAAAAATAAATAAATATTTTTTTTTAAAAAAAGGAAAATGAAATCTTTGTACCAAATATACATTGTCTAGCAAAACAAATATCCATATTAGCTACATCCAAAAATATCTGTCTCATTCTTAAGCCTGAGTCTATAACTTCTCTGTCAGGAATTAAGTACCATGTTTCATTAGCTGTTGTCTGGAATCATGATAGGTTATTGCACTGATCAGAGTTCTTAAATCTTTCCAAGTTGTTTGTCCTTCTAGTGTTGTTATTGTATAAGTTCTTATCCTAGTTCTTTCTGTTCACTTCACTCTTCATTTGTTCATACGATTCTTCCCAGATTGCACTGAAACCAGCCCTTTCATCATATCTTATGGCAAAATCGTATTCCATTAGGTCATATTACATAATTTGTTTGGACGTTCCCCAACTGATATACATCCTCTTAGTTTATCCCCATTACAGATAATGTTTGCTCATAAATTCTTTATATATCATAGAAATAAGACTTTTTATCAGAAACAATTTTTGCAAAAATTTTCCCTGAGTTGTTTCCCTTTGTTATATTTTTTCTAGACCTATGAAATAATGCTTTGGTTGTCTGATGGGAATACCACTGAATATTAAAATAATTTAAGCAATATTGTCATTTTTGCTATATTAGTTTAGCTATCCATGGTCAATTGCTATCTCTCCAATTATTTAGGCCTATCTTAGAGTATTTTGTAGCTGTATCTGTATAGCTCCTACGTGTACCTTGGTGTGTAGATTCTCCAAATATTTTATTCATCCTGTATTTATTTTAAATGTAATTTATCTACCTCTACCTGCTAGGTTTTGTTAATAATATACAGAAATGTCAATAATTTACGTGGATATTTTTACCCTGTAACTTTGCTGAAATTAATGTTTTGAACAATTTTTTAGGTTATTGTTGTTCTCTGCATATAGAACGTCATCTCAAAAAAGTTATAGTTTTGTTTCTTTATTTCCTATACTTATTTTCTCACCTTATCCATTTCAAGTACTGCATTATATGGTGAGATAAGGGTGATAATGACCATCCTTGCTTTATCCTTCATCTTATACTTTATCTCTTTTACATATCTTGATGACTCTTGGTTTTTTTTACTATCTACTACTTACCATGTTAAGGAAACATGTGCTTGTTTCTACTTTTTCTACTTTAAAAAAATAGAAAACAGAAACAAGCACTGCATTTTGTCAAAAGCTGTTTTTCCTGCATCAATTGATATAAAAATGTGATTTTCGTGGTTCTTATTATTAATATGGTCAATTCTATTTATAGTTTTTCTAATGTTGAGCCAAAACTCCCTTGCTGGTATAAATCCAATCTGGTCATTGTGAAAAAAAAATTGAATAAGATGCTATTACTTTTTTTTTCCTTTTATTTAATATTTTTATCTCAATAATCATTAAAGCTATTGGCCCTAATGTGCTAGGTGGCACAGTACACAGAGTACTGACACTAGAGTCAAGTGAGTTCAGATCCAGCCCCAGACAGTTATCTATTGACCCTGGGCAACTTATTTAACCTCTGTTTACCTCAGTTTTCTCAAGTACAAAATGAGGCTAGTAATGGCATCCACTTCCCAGGATTGTTGTGGTATAAAATCATATTATATTTACAAAGAACTTAGTATAGTATTTGGCATGTAGTAGACTCTATAAATGTTGTTATTATCAATTATTAGCAATTAGACTCCAGGTTTTATTTTCTTCTGCTTTGTCTTTCCATAGTTTGGGTATCAGGAATGTATCTGACTGAAAAATAATTTGGTGAAATGATTTTTTTCTCTCTTTTTGCAAACAATTTATAATTTATTGGAGTTAATTGTTCTTCAAGTGTTTGATGCAATTAACCTATTAATCCTTCTGGGTAAGCATTTAAAAAATTCTTTTGCTTAATTTATAATTTGTCAAATTTATTTTTCCGAGATTGAGTTATTTAAATTATCCATTTTATGTTCTCTTAAGCTGAGTATTTTATTTTCTGTAAATATTCATTAATTTTGTTACCATTATTTTGCATATAATTTGGCATAATAGTTTCTAACAATTTCTTTTATTTCTTCATATATTGTCATTTTCCCTTTCCCTTTTTGAATTCAATGATTTGCTTTTTCTCTCTTTTTAGAGAAAATTAAGGAATGGTTTTTCTATTTCATTAATCTTTTGAAAAAATGAATTCCTAATTTTATTTAAATAGTTATTTTTCCTCCTTTTATTTTGTTTATTCTCCTTTGATTTTCAGACTTTTTATTTTTGTATTCATTTGGGATTTTTACTTGCTTATTTTTCTCGTTTTGTTTTTAATTATTGGTAAAATGTTTAAAGACATAGGTTTTCTACTAAGGATGGCTTTGCCAGCTTTGAAAAAGTTTTGGTGTGTTTTCTCCTTGCTGGTATTTTCCTTAATAAATTTATTTATTATTTATACTTATTATTCTTTGACTCATTCATTCTTTATGATTTATATTTTATCCTTAAATCTGAGTGCTCTCTTCAATTTCTCCTTATTGCTGATTATTTTACTTAACTATGATCAATAAGAGATATATTTAATATTTCTACTTTTCTGGGTTTGTTTACATGACTTTTTGTAAAGGTGTCACATAAAGATAATTCTTATTCATTAATCACTAGAGTTCTATCACATCAAAATTTTCTTTAAAAAAAATTAGGTCTGTTTTTGTTTAGTTCCCTTTCTTTTTTCCTTATCTTATTAGATTTGTCTGGATCTGAAAGGTGAGTATTGAAATCCCTAGAAATTAATGTTTTGCTGTCTATTTCCTTTTGTTGCTTGATTAGCTTTCCCTTTTAAGTACCTAGATGCTATGTCATTCAATGGATATGTGTAACATTGATATTGCTTCATTTATTTGTGTACCTTTTAAGCATAATATAGTTTTTTAAAAATAATCTCTTTTAACCACGTTAAATCTAGTCCAGAGCATGTGCATTCATTAAGTGCCTCTTGTGTGCCAGACAACATACACTAAGTGCTGGCAATACTGAGAAAGGCTAAAACAACCCCTTCTGCCCTTTTGGTCTTATTTTCTAACAGAGGAAATAACATAAAAACAATTACATATACATACAAAATATGCGTACAGAGTCAATTGGAATTAATCTCAGAGAGAAAGAAGCAGCAGTCTGTGTATTTTAACTTGGAATTCTTTTAACTAATAGAATTTCTTCATTTTATTTTTGAATTTTATTCTGTTTATTTCTATCTCCAGTCTCATTTTATGGACTTGGGCTTTGTACTGGGGTGGATTCTGTGCCCTCTCCCACTTTTAGGTGGAGTGGTTAGGCCTGAGCCTCATTTCCCAGTGCAGTCCTATAGTGAGATCTACAGATAGATCTATCTATCTGTACCTGGACCAGGTCTTCTAATTGCAGTCTAGCTGCTGCTATGCAGCCACAGTTCAGGATGAAGTGTCTGGATCCTGGTTCTATACTTTAGTCCCTGACTGGAATGTTCTAGAGGTCTTTATCTACAGGACTAGTATACTAGTATATGGGTGAGTAGACCTGGGGCAATTCCCTGCCTAGGCCTTTGTCTGCTGAGGCAGTCCCTGGCATTATTCCAGCTTTGGGGTCTCATTTTTTTTTTCTTTTTAGGCAATCCTGGTTTTGTGACTTGCTCAGTATCACACAGCTAGTAAGTGACTGAGGCCGGATTTGAACTCAGGTCTTCTTGACTCCAGGGCCAGTGCTCTATCCACTGTGCCACCTAGCTTCCCTGCAGGCCCCATTTTCTGGGAGGCCTCGGTGTGTACTCTGCCTTTGTATATTCTGTGAGAATTCATCCAACACTGCCAATGGGGTCACTACAATTTATGTTATCTAATTTCAATTGGGTTTTCACTATGGTGATAATCTTCATCTCTTTTTGTCACACTTTCCTCAGAGGCTATTCCATATCTTCTGCTTACTCTTTCATTCAAACATTTATTAAGCCTCTACTTTATGACAAGAATTATGCCAGGAATTAGAAATACAATGACAAAATCAAAACAAGCAGCATTTTCCCTCTTGGGGAAACTTACATTCTTATGAGCGCGATAGTGCGTGTATCTATAGAGTTATATACAAACTAGACAGAGGGTAATTGTAGAGGAGAGAAGAAGTAAAAATAAATGTAGAAATGAGTGCAAAGGAGTAGGAGGTAACATAGCGTGTAGCTTAACCTAGCACAGGGATGTGAACATAGGAAGCCTTAAATGTTTCCTGACTCTGTTGTCTGGCAAATCAGGAGCTTTGGGGATGGACATTTCCCCTTTACCCCTTTTCCCCAATTCCTGGGCCGTAGACACTTTAGAAGTATTCTGTTCTCTAGCTTTGCTTTATTCACTTTAATGGAGCTGTTCAAATGTATCTGTCATTGCCAGTTAATCAACTGCAACAACAAACAAACGAAAAACAAAACTCATCATAAAGAGTATTGGCATCTTCTTCAAGGACAAGGGATATTTACTGTGAGAGAAGGAACAGCACAGTCTTACAGTAACTTTGATTCTGTCCTGACAAGTCTGGGTGTCAGAATTATAGATTGACCTTTCATAGATTAAACTGGTCTAGGTTTCTTTCGATCTTGTTTAATCCTAGTTAAGAATTTGAGTTTTGAATGGCCAGTTTATGCATTAAATTTCACAGCATCCAAGGGTTATAAAATTCAGACCTTTAGTCAACCTAATGGGTTCTCTTCTTTTTGAGTGAAGGAAAACAACGTGGGACAAGTCAGAGAATTCTTGTTACCATCTTTCAAAGACCCCTTTGCCAGTCTTTCTCACTGATATTCATCCACCTTGGATAGAGTTATTACTCAAATGGACCACTCTGATACCTCAGGAAGCAGCCTGATGCACTCGTCCCTTGCTTCATCGGCTGCTTATTCATCATCATGAACATAATTTTAAAAATAACTTCCAGCATCAGTTCGGTCTTTTAATTTTGATGAGTCAGCTACTGCATAAATGTCTAATATGGACCCAAATAGGGTCACAAGGAAAGATTAAAAGTAACTGAAATTCAATGAGCTCCTGCCCTAGATAGTAAATTTTATGGTTTAGAACCAATGAAAGCTGTTTCCTTTTTGTTTCTTTCTCTCTTTTTTTCTCTCCTTCTCTCTTTTTCTTTCTTGTTCTTCCTTCCTTCCTCCTCCTCTTTCTCCTATACTTCTTTGTTTGTTTCTTTGTTTTTCTTCCTTCCTTCTTTTTTCTTTTTTTCTTCCTTCCTTCCTTCCTTCCTTCCTTCCTTCCTTCCTTCCTTCCTTCCTTCCTTCCTTCCTTCCTTCCTTCCTTCCTTCCTTCCTTCCTTCCTTCCTTC
>CM053623.1:26691307-26801113 GCA_028646595.1 Phalanger gymnotis | reverse complement strand
TACACTGCTAAATGACTATGTAGGACCCTTTGACTGCTCACCACCATGAGTCCAAACTGTGTAATTTTAAAATGAGTGCAGTATTACCTAACCTGTATTAAGTTTTTTGGGAAAAACTGTAAAATTTCCGTAAAAATCAAATTTTCTATAAAAACTATAAATTTTCTATAAAAATACTGTGGTTGTTCAGTCAATCATGTCTGACTCCTTATGACCCCACAAACTAACCATCCATTTTTCTTTTTGTTCTTTTGGCAATGGTACTGGAATGGTTTTCCATTTCTTTCTTCAGTGGATCCAGTGGGTGCTTTTGTCAGACAGTCAGAGGTTAAATGACTTGCCCAGAATCACACAGCAAGGAAGTGTCTTCAGTTGGATTTGAATTCAGGTCTTTCTGACTCTAGACCCAGTGCTCTATCCACTGAACCACTAGCTTCCTCATATTTAAAAAAAAGAGAGAAAAATTTATATAAATTACATTTCAGTCCATATCACTTGCAGTTTCATCTATACCACAGTGGTAGATAATCAGCGCAGTTCAATATTGGTATTGGTGCCAATAACTTCTTTTAAACAGTTAGTAATCACTCTAATTTTACATTTTTAAAAAATTGTTGTTTATTGAACATTTTGAATTGGATGTTTCATAGGCATCTCAAACTCAACATATTCAAAACAGAACATATTTTATTTCTCCTCCAAATCTACTGCTTCTTTATTATTATTTAGAACTTTTCTATTACTGTTGAGGGCATTACCAGTCTTCTAGTTACCTAGCATCACTAAATTAATGTCATCCTCACCTCCTCATTCTTCCTCAGCCCACATATCTAATAAGCTGCCAAAATCATACAATTTCTTTCTCTATCTCTCTTTGATGTCTCTATTTCTCCATTCACAAGAAGTGGTAAAAAGAAAGATAGTCCCTGACCTCAAGGATCTTACGTTCTAATGGCAAAAACATATAAAGAGCTGAAAAGCTGGGAGGATGAGGAGCTGAGAGAAGGAAGGATAACTATCCTGGACCCAGTCTCAAAATGGAGGTCTACGAAGAATCTACCAAAGAGACAAAATAGTTGAAGGGGCAGTGGAAAGAGGGCAGCTGAGTCATGATGGCAAAGTTCAGGGAATTTTAAAACAAGAATTTTGTACAATGCCTAGATTCTAAACTTGCCCAGCTTATTGGTAGTTATAGGAATTGTATTTTCTCATTTTAGGACTGTCTGAATTTTTATGATAACATTGAGGAAATGTTAGTTTAAAGATGAATATTCAAATAATTTTTTTCAGGAAAATAAGAATTTACTAAGTCATAATTACTAACATAAAGGGCCTGACTTTAGTAGTTTCTCATAATAAATTACACTCTTTCCATTGTACCACATTGTTTCTTTGGTAATTCTTTTTATATTCTATTTGTTGGGAATTCTCCTTGATCATTTTTATTTTAGTAATTTGGTCAGTTTCCCTCTCCCTCTTCTTCCCTCCCTCCCTCCCTCCCCCCCCTCTCCTTTCCTGTCCTCTCCTCCTCCCTCTCTCTTTCTCTAGTTAGAGGTTTATTAATGCTAGAAATCTTAGAAAAAGTAGCTTTTGATTTAATCATTTAAACAGTCTTTTGTTTTCAATTTTATATATTTCTTTGATCTTCAATTTTTTCCTGTGCTTTTTTGGGGGCAAGAATTTTTGATTTTCTAGGTTTTTTTAAAAAAAATCCATGCTTGGTGCAATAATTCTATCTTTCTCTTTCATTAATATAAGTTTTCAGATATATTATGTAATTATTGTTATTTATCTTTTCCATAATTACAGATGATCTATTCTTTGACCCTCTCTGTATAGGACATAATTCTGTAATCTTCATTTAGTTCTTTACATATTGCTCTTTACATTTATTTATGATTTGTTTGGGCCCTAGTACACGATAAATACTTCTAAGGACACCATAGTGTGCTAAGAAATATGTATTTTTTAATATTGTAATTCAGAGGATGACATAAACCTTTTATAACTAATTTTTCTAGTTGTCTCTTTATAGTTCCTTAGATATGTTAGATTTATTTAGCTCTGAAAGAGGAATACTAAGATATCTTACAATTATTTTGTTATTCTTTATTTCCTCTTGAACTTAATTATTTTTCTTTTATATAAGTAGTCACTATACTATTTTGTGTATATGTTTAATAATGATATTGTTTCATTTTTTGTGGAGTTTTAAAGCATAATGTAAAATAAGCATAATGCTTATTGTTACTGACAGTGCAAAATTTAATTGTTGCTTTCCATGGAATTTCCATGGATTGTACATCTTTTTAAATCATCCGATGTATAGTTAATTTTGATCTAGCCCATTATTTTCATTTTATATATGTCTATTACTTCAAAGTATTTCTTGTAAGCAGCAAATTGTTGGGCTCTGTTGTCTTCTCCATTTTGCTATTCTCTTTCATTAATTTGGGAAATTTAATCCATCTACATTTAACGTTATAATTTTTAGGTGTTTATTTTCTTTAATTTCACTCTTGTATTCATTTTCTTCCCTCCTCTTTTACGTCAGTGCTTGCTCCATGCCCTTACCTCTGCTTAACTTAATTTTTCCCAGCCTCATTCTATAGGCTTGTCTTTTTTCTTTCTTACTTTTTTACCCTATCCCAAATTTCTTGTTTTTATATTATTCTATTAATTTATCTGTCTCTCTGTCTATCTTGTCCTGTTCTATCGTATCCTATCTTGTCCCATCCCACCATATTTTATTCTGATCTCTTCTTTTTATTGTAACCTTTGCCTGTCCAGATAAGAGTAATGATTTCAGAATCCCCCTTGATTCATCAACTCTCATCCATTTTCTTATCTAGAATAATATACATTTGTTCCACTCTTTTAGACAACATATTGACTCATATATACATACATATGTATCTAAACTTTACACTTAGAGATCATTCTTTGTTTACCCCTAACCTTTGTTTTACTTCTTGTTGCATACTCCTATTTTATTTTTTCATTCTTCACAGAACTTTTCCAACCATCTTCATTAAGGTCCTTGATAGTTTAGAATGGGAAACACTCAACATTGTATTTGTTTTTAAAGCGCTTTTAATATTTTGTAAATTAACAATTTTTGAGTTGAATATCTCCTACTGGAACTTAGACAATTTTATCACTTCAATAAGGCACAAGAAGGGAAGAGAAAAAGCATTTGTTAAGTACCCACTATGTACCAGACACTATTCTAAGCACTTTACAAATATTATCTCATTTGATTCTCACATCAAATAGAACTAGACCTTAGCATATGTACCATATAAATTTTTATTGGGACTTTTGTTTTGACATCGTTTAAAGTTCTTGCTGTATGTTGCTCTCTGCCATCCCCATCCCCCAGCCTCCCCCGCCCCAGCAAAACATAACAAAAAGTTTTCAAAGAAGAAAAGGAAAAGACAAAGAAGGAAAAAGAAATCAGTAAAATCTATCAACGGACGGGGGAAAATGACAATGTGTGCATTTTTCCACACATTTGGAGCTTCTTCATAGGATTGTGGAAAGTGTCTTCTCATATCTCTGCTTTGGAGCCATACTTATTCCTTGTATTATTGAAATTTTCATTATTTTGTGATTGTGGCTCTTTCCATTCACATTGTTTTGCCTTTTTGTTTTCAGCTCTGTCTATTTCACTGTATCAGTTCATTTAAATGTTTCCGTGCTTTTTTGTATTCATCATACTCCTCATTTCTTATAGCATGGTGATATTCTATCACATCATGTAGCACAATTTGCTTAGCCATTCCCTACTTTGTTATATTTTTCAACCATAGGAAAAAAATAGGATACTGTGAGGATTGTGGTGAAACAGTTTGTTGTTTGTTTTGCACAATCTATTGCCCTGATTGAGCATAAATTCTTGAAAGGAGGAAGTTTCTTTCCTTTTTTTTTGTATTTGTATTCCCAACATCTAGCACAGTCCTTGGTATATAATTGGCATTTAATAAGTGCTAGCTCATTGATTCATGATGTTATATCTGTGTGTGTGTTTATGTCTCTATTACTCTGTCTTTTTGTTGTTGTACATTGCATAGAAACTATTTTGATTATATTTTTAGCAAACAAAAAATAGACAAACTCAATGAACATTTATTAAGCACCAACTATGTGTTAGGCACTGTGATAAGTACTGGGGATACAAAAAGAGTCAAGAGACAGTCCCTGACGTCAAGTAGCCAAAAAAAAAACCCAAACAAACAAAAAACAAAACAAAAAAAACATTCATTCCAAACAGAATTAGGCTCTGAAGTTGCTTGCCTAAAGGCTCACTCTCCGCATTTCATTTTTGCAGGTTCCAAGAAACAAAGAGTTAACCTATAGAAGTACTTCTTTTTCCTGGGGGTGGATTGTTCAGCTACATCCTATGTACTGGGAATCTTCTAATTGAGTTTTAGTAGCAAGAGGAAAGTTTCTCCAGGACAAACCTGCCTACTGCAATCTGCATTGGCCAAAGTCTTGGAAAACTGAAGCGATAGGAAGCCTTGGATGGGACCAAGTCATTCCAATTCCATGGAGTCTGGTGACCATAGCAGAATTTTCCATTGGGCTAAAGAGTTTTCCAGTATGTCACTAAGCCAGGTTCTGGTTTTATGTCAAATTCATCCAGGAATGGTTTTCATTTTCTGTGACTTGCTCAACTCAGGATAGAAATGAGACAAATCTGACTTAGTGCCGTACCAGGAAGTAAGTATCCTTTCATTGTTGGAGAGAGGAAAACAAACACTTTCACAATTTAATTAATCTTATGGAGCAGATGGATACAGCAGTTAGTGCAAAAACAATTTTGCCAGGAATATTAACACTTCTACAATTTATCAGAAAGGGGAGTAATCACTTACCAATAATTTTTCAAAAATATTATGGGATGTCTACTGGCAGGCACCATGGTAAATAATTTCTGACTTTGTGTTCCCACGTGGCCTTATGAGGTCATTAAAACTGATAATTAAGTTGTCTATGTACACGAAATGCCAGGGAGAATTGAGGTAATCTTGCAGGTGGTTTTGTCCCCAAATCATTTGTCTAAAATATTCAGATAATTGAAGCAAAAAAATGTTTTTTATCTTTGAATTGTCTGGGTGATTGATTTAATTTCCCATTTTAATTTATGCCTAGACGTACATTTATGTGCCAGAGTGCTCATATCCAAGAATCCTATATTTAGATGCCACTGCTAAGCTAATTCTAATATTGCATACTGAAATTATTTTTCTTTTAAAAATTAAAAAGAATGGAAGTCTTCAAATTATAGGTGGATCATTTCTAAAAGTTCTTGTTAAATTGGTTGTTGGCAACTTGAAGCACATCTTCAAGTAGAAAGTGTTATCCATGAGCAATAACTTCTCAAGCCTACCTATAAAAACCTTATTTAGCCCCAACGTAGCTGAAATCATCACCATCTTAGAATCGCCCTATTTCTTATCTAATTCTTATAGAAGACTTCTATTCTTCCTCTCGTGCTCTTTGCTTCTCTAGCCTTTTTTCCTTTGCCTTCTGTGCCCTTCATACTTTGTTTACATTCTGAGCCAAATAGACTTTTGTGAGCTAACCTGCAAACCTCTTCAGAACTTATGATATTACATTTTGAGGACAGCTAGGGGGTGCCATAGTGGAGAGAGCACTGGTCCTGGAGTCAGGAAGATCTGTGTGGAAATTTGACCGCAGACACTTAGTAGCTGTGTAATCCTGGTCAAATTACTCAACCTCTCATTTTACCTCAGTTTCCTCATCTGTACAATGGGGATAATGAAAGCACCTACCTTGCAGAGTTTTGTGAGGATCAAATAAGATAATGTTTGTAAAGTACTTAGCAGAATGTCTGGCACATAGTAGGTGCTATTTAGATATTAGCTGTCATATTATTATCTATATGGCAAATTATTCTAGGTTGAAATGGCTGCTCAGGTTCTCTCTTGTCACAACTCCAATGGCTATTGGCCCTCTGATATGCTCCAATAATGCTCCACAGTAGTTCAGGGAATATTTATTTAGCTCTCCCCACCCCTGACTGGCTGAGGCTGGCTGGTCACCATGTCCTAATGCTGTTAAGTTAGAGGACCACTAGCTTTAAAGTTGTAGAGAACCTTAAAAACGATCTGGTCCATGGTTTCTTTACTCTTTTTGTGTTGTTTAAGATGGAAGTCTAGAGAAACTTATGGCTTCTGTTCAATCATTAAGTCAGTAAACACTTATTGTTTCTATTTTGTGGCTATGATTTGAAAGACATACAATAAAATTAATAGAATTACAAAGGAAATTAATTATATTAAAACATAGTTATCCAATTTTTTCAAAAATAAGTTTGTGGACCCCAAATTAAGAACCCCTGATCTAGTCTGACCCTGTCTTTTTGGAGTTGAGGAAAATAACGGAAATCACAGAGTGACTGCAGTATGAATGAAAAGGGAATATCCTCAACCCTTGAAAAGGAAGAGAGGCATTAGAATGTTCTTGCTCCTACTCCATGTATGTGTCAGGGCTATAGAATGTGACTTTCTCTTAAGCACAAAAACCCTTTCCACTCACCTTAACTGGAAGATAGCACTAGGACAATGGCTTAGTTCACTGTGGAAATTGTCAGATGACTGCTGGTGTTACATTTTTAAGTGTTTTCTCTTAATTCATTAGTACGCCATTTGCCACAACCAATTTGAACCATAAAGTTGAATATCTTGGAGTGCAGAAAAATTAAACAGTCTTCATTTGTTTCTTACTGTAATAAGTGGGTCCGGCTGAGACTTTTGCAAAGTTGAAAAATCTGGAAGGACAAAAAGACAGAGACTGAAGGCCATTATCATGGCTTAAAGAGCAGAGTAGCACTTAAGCCAAAAAGAGAATCGTAATGCTCCATCGAAAAGTTAGTAGCAGCCTCCACTCTGGGGCCCTATCCCATCAGAAGCTATGCAGGTTGGAGAAGTGAGCCCAGAGTAGGTATTACATTAGAGTTCATAGATCAATAGGAAAGATGGTCTATCAAAATAGTGGCTAAAAACAAGCAGATAGTTAATTCTTGAATAAACATGTGTTGTTTATTGCATATAAGGCATCGTGGTTGCCCTTGGGAATTAAAAGATGGATAGATGGCAAACGTTGTTCTCAAAGTGCTTACAACCTTAAAAAACAGAGAACAGGTAATGTATGAATAAGGCCAGATTCAGACATGTCAGTTTCCTATTGGTCTCACCCTTTCTTTGTAAATTCCTTCAGAAGTGGGAAACCTGCAACCTCAAGGCTATATGTGGCCCTCTAGGTCCTCAAGTGTGCCCCTTCCGCAGTCTATGAGAGTCCTTGATCTATGAGAAGAGTCTTGGCCCAAGGGTCATCATGAGGTCCTCTCCACTCTTGTAGAATACACACACGCATGTACGCACACACACACACACACACACAATTTCATATATGTAGTGCTTAGCTCCTCTGCTTGAAATACTGCAAAGAGGGCAAGTGTCTGGACACTGCCTAAAGAGTTGTAGAAAGTATATTGAGAACCCTATTAATGTTAGATGTCGATTTCCCTCTCTAAGAAGATCCTTCTGTTCTCCGGAGATGCTCTGCAGAATCATCTGCTTGCAGGGTGATTCTGATCAATGCTGACAACTGAGTGGTTTGATCCAATTGACATTTCATGATCTCTTTTCATAAGAAATCCTAGGACCAATGACAAGGCCATTTTCTTACATACTCTCATATTTATGTCACGTTGAAATTCTATTTCATTCTTCACATTCAATATAAATTCACTTGGCTGTACCTCTGAGGTGTGTTGGCTTATCTGGCACACAGTAGGTGCTTAATATATACTTGTTGATGTGTTTCTTGTTTTCTCCTTAAAAGTAAAAATTGTTATTATTTCCTTAAAAGCAAAAAAAAAAATTATGGCCACTTGGACTGAAAAAATTCTAGTAACTGTTTTGCTTATTATGTTATATAGAAGTGCATGGTACAATTTAGGTACTTTTCGTTTCGCTATTCTCAGCATGATGATGTCCTTTTTAATTTTGTGTGTGTGTGTGTGTGTGTGTGTGTGTGTGTGTGTGTGTGTGTGTGTGTGTACTTTCTCCTATATGTTTATTATGTTGGGCTTATGGAGTAGAGCCTAGTCTTCACTTTGTTGGCTCTCACTTGCATCTATATACTGGGTGTCTTAAAAGCCTTAAAGTCTTAAAACTGCACTAAGACTTTTGGGACATGCTGTGTTTATTTGTAAATAAGATGTCAAAGGAAAATGGAAAGTAGCGCCTTGGAATACTACCTTGAAAGAGAAAATGCCAACACATTTTTTCTGCACCTGAAGCTTTTAATTCTTTAATCCACTATGGAATGTTGCTTAATTACATATTTTATTTATGCATAACTGAAAATTACGTACTTTAGTTTCAACAATGCTAGGAAAGCACGTATTGTTTATAAATAAAGTAAGGCCTCTTTGCCACTATTTTCCATGCATGAAATATTTGAGGAATTTTTACTGGTTTTACTTTTGAAAAGTTGATTTAAAAATTGGGGAAACATTTCTTTTTTTAGTTTTAATGTTTTCTCAAGAAATCAAGGAACACTGAACCTGAAAATAGTGAGATGTTTCTATCATGATGACCCAATGCTTTTTTTAGTAAGTAATTTCTTTTCCCCCAGGAAAATCTTTTGCAATCTATTTAGTGGACATCTCTTGTTTTTATATCACCTTCATTCTCAAATTGATCCACTCTCTTCCCCTATACATTCAGTAATTCCCTCACTATAAAAAAATCAAAAATAAAGAAGAAAAACAAAGCACTTGAAAATTAATCAAAACATTCATGATTCTGACAGCATATACAATCTTCTACCTCTATGGTCCTCCACCTCTGCAAAAGGAGGGAATTCCAAATTGCTTCCCAGAATGATTGTACAGACTCACAACTGCACTAAAAATGCATTAAATGTACCCATCTTTCCACAATCTCTCACAATGACCAATCCCACCATTATCATCTTTGCCATTCTACTGGATGTGAGGTGAAACCTCAGGGTTATTTTCTTGTTCATTTCTCATGTTATTAATGATCTCTTTTAATAGGTAAGGATTTTGTGTTGTTATTTATTAGGCATATTGGCCAATAAAAGCATCAAGAGTGAGCTTTCCAGTGAAGCCTTGAGCGGAAACTGCATGTAGGGGAGTGGGAAAGGCCTTGGTTTCAGCCTTGGCCTTGACCAAGGTCTGAATTGTCTTGGCGTAGGTCACCTTCCACATTACACCTAAAGGAAGGTGACCCTGAAAGTTTCAAGGAGTCAAGTGGGAGATGGCCTTCTCCTCTTCCCATTAGCATCCTAGCAATATCCCCACATCAGCTGGCAGCAGAGTCTTCAAGAGGCCAAGGAAAGATAGAACATAGATTCATAGCTTCACAAGAAGTTCAGCAAATTATGCCAGCCTTAAGGGGCACTTCTTGTGTACCCATGCATGGGAGAAAAAGACATTTAGCAACCAGGAGCTGTGAGTCATTATTTTGTCACATATGCTTTTGAGCTCACTTTCCCTTGGACTCCTACTTCCTGTGGGAGAGGGCATCACAAGTTTTTAGGAGGATCTTTTATCCCAACAGCTCTTATCATATATCACATTAGTGTAATACTCCTTTCTAAAAGCTCCTTAAGCCTGGTTCACTAAAATGATTTTCAACCAATAATCTTGGAGGAAGCATATTTATGGGACTCCAAGCCAATAGATTAAAGGATCATCCCCAAATCCTCGGAGAATACCGCTAGGATCCAGACAGAGACATATAGCCTTGCTCCATAACTCAAGACTTGTCTGAGAGAATGGGAATTGGAATGAAGATCCTCAGAGTTTATATGGGCCTGGGTATGTAATATCTGCCTGGAGAGAGCCTAAGTTTTTTCTTGAGGGCATGGTCTATTTTATCTGTCTTGTTATCCCCAAAATCGAGCACAGTAGTTGGCACATAGTAGCATCTTGATAAAAGCTAGTTGACTGATTGAATCACATACCCACATTGACAAGATCACAGACCCTAAAGGATAGAAATATTTTACTAGATTGATGGGGGAAAAGTTTCATTCATAGAGGGATTTTCACATGCATAAAATATTCACAATATTCAGTCTGATTTGTTTCTTTCTGCATTTGTGCCTTCTGTATGTTTGTAATACATGCCTTTTCTTAGACCATGAACTCCTTGAGGGTAGGGATGGTGTTGATGCTTTTCTCTGTATGTGCAATGCTTAACATAATGCCTAGCACATAGTGTTTAATAAATGTTTGCTGGCTGATTAACATTTTTATTGACATGACTTTTCACTAACAACATTGGCCTCCAAACAAATCTTCTTTCATTCTTCCAAATGATTTGCCTATAAAGTGTTAAAGACAAGGCAACCTGGAAAACTGAGGCTTTTTGCTTGAAAACACTGGTTTTTGGAGAACTTTTGGGGGCAAAGACATAGATGAGAGTGAGCTAAAAGATGAAAGTGGCTGACAGAAAGCTATTGTTCCTTAGGTTTTATTCCTTGACACACCACTGGTATTAGGTCACATATCATAATTTCTGGTCATAATTCAATGAGTTGTCACATCAGAAGTACATATAAACATGAGCTATTTTTACACATTTATTTGACACATGTATCTGAGTCCTATGCTACCAGTTAATAAGACTGGAAAGCTGGAAATAATGCACTTGTAATGTGCAAAATCCAGACATCTGATCTTTTAAATATTTTTGGTTTAGATGCCATAGAAAGTGAATCTTTGTGATAACAATGGAAGAAGTGATGCCCTTAACACCTGGTCTGTAAAAACATGTCAGTATCAATTTCTATGTCTACAGCAGGAGGAATGAAATAGAAATATGAAATGCCAGTCCACTTCTCAACATGTTGTTGTAAGGTTAATGGGATATAAGATCTTCCCTACCCATTAATAGGCCTCACATGGAGCCCTGACTCAGAGGCAATTAGGCCCTGGGCCCAGGGATTTTCCACACCTTTCCAATTAAGTGCTGATTTCCAAGCTTCTCAGCACTAAGCCAATCAAGAGCAGAGTCTGATTGGAAACAGTATGTTGCTTGGAGGGAGAGTTGTGGGTGGAGAGAGAGGAGGGGGGAGATGGAGAAGATGGAGAGAGGTGGAGAGAGGGTTAGAGAGGGAGAGAGAGAGAGAGAGAGAGAGAGAGAGAGAGAGAGAGAGAGAGAGAGAGAGAGAGAGAGAGAGAAACTTGCTTGCTTAGGTGAACTTGAAGAATGCTAAGGATGTCAACTCTCCCTGGATTGGTGGTGAGTATCTTGCTAAATCTTGCCTTCTGATATCCTATTAGTAATGTTCCAAACAAATATCTTGGTTTTGTCTTGGAGGAAGAGAGTTCGTTATATTTTGTGAACCAACCCTGGAAATATGTATGTATATTCATAGCAGTTGCTATGAGTATCGCATTAGCATTACAGTTGTCCAACTTCACAGGCTCTTGACAAATGGATAACACCTTAGATGTTCTGGGTTTCATTCTGTAGATTCCACAGGCCATAAGGGGTAACATTAATGGTGAGCAATGTTGGGATCGATGATCATCACCTGAGAACTGAAAGGGTCCTTAGAAGTCATAGGACCACAGTATCGTAAGGCTAGAGCTGAAAAGACCTGAGGCTATCTTGTTCAAACCCCCCATTTTACTGATGATAAGATGGAGAGACTCAATGAATTGTTGAAAGTGACATGGGTAGACTGTAAAAGAAGAGAATTTAGGTCCTGTGGTTCCAATGCTCTTTCCTTTGTGCCAGGTTGCTTCCCAAGCCACTGTTAGTGAGAAGGTACATCGTACTAATAATCGCAAGTCAGGAGTTTCTCACATCAAAATGAAATGTTGAATTATTGTATGTGTAACATATGCATAGATTTTGGAGCAAGAAAGAATTGAAAATGTATATCTTAAAAAGGCAATTCTGCACTGTTTTTATTCAACATGTGGAATTAATTATAATACAGGTACAGTATGTTGATATATACCTTTGACCACACTCCATTAATGAGCATATTGTATATATTTTCATTAGTAATATGCATGTTAATGCCTTCTCCTTTAGCTACTGCGGAAAATCATGCAAGTACTTAGCTTTTGCTTTGAAATGATATAGACTTAATTGCTTCAGAAGAGATACTAAGAAAATCATGTGCATCCTTATGTTGGCAAAATTATCATTTTATTTGTCTTACTCCTTAGGCTTGACATAAGGAAAATCTTCCTAACCAACAGAGATATCTACAAGTGGAACGACCTGCCTTGGGAGATGCTGGGTTCAAGCAGTGGCTGGATAACTACTTACGAGGTGTGTCATGAAGTGAACCAGAAAGCCCCTTCCAACTCAGATTCTTTAATTACTTAACCAAGGTAAGAAGGATCAGAGAGATCAGAGGAGACCATTGCACTTTAATGTCTTTCAGTTTCCTGATCTATAGGGGAAAGGTGGTGATAGCATCCTAACATGTAATAATTTGGTTTGTCTTAATTCCTCCATGGTATATTTATTCAACACATTTTTATTGAGGACCTATGTGCATATACATAGGACTCCATTTCCATCATCTAAGGACGCATGTTTATAGAAATTGCATTCTCATAACATCAGGAGGCAGTTTAGTACACTCCACTTAGTAAGAATAGGATTGTACAATACATAAAGACCTTGATAATAAATGGATGTTAGCAACAGAGAGTAGGGTAGAACTGGATGGTGATTGGATACTTACAAGTGTATATGACTCAACCTTAAGATACTTGAAAATATTTTAGTTTCAACCTATGTACTTGGCCAAGCATAGTCACATCTACTTGAAAAATATTTTTTCTTAAGATCAGGCATCAGGAATCCTAGGATGTTAATCAATGCACACATTATGCACATACTTTGAAACTAAGTACCATGTAATTAGGGCACTCATAAGGGTTACCTTGTTTTCTAAGAAGGTATGTGTCAACTCTGCATACTATGCGCCAAGGAGACACTGTCAACGATATTATTTTTGCATAGTATACAAGCATATATGGCCACTGAGTGTCCTACATATTAGTAAAAGAATGCTGAGTGAAGGAGTCCATGACAGATTCAGATTCATAGGGTTGAATATTGTCTATGAACTCCCCGACTCTGATAACATACTTGAATACAGCATGCTATGGCATGTGTACCTTTAAAAGGTCTGTGAAATACTTTTCATATAATGAACCTTATCAAATGGAGTTTTAGTACATAAAGCTCTTGGCACATAAAGAAATCATAGGATTTAGTGGTGGAAGGAGACTTCAGAGACCAACTAGTCTGAGGCTCTCGTTTTGCAAATGAGGAAATTGAGGTCTACAGATGTGAAAGACTTACCCAGTCATTAGTAGTTAGCAGCAGGGCTGGGTTTCAAACCCAGGTCCTTGGACTCCAGATAAATGTTCTGCTATAGCACACTGCCTTTACGAGGCCAGTCATGATGCATACAGGATACTGAGGAAGGCCCAAGTTATGGATCAATGCACCATCAAAGTTTAAATTTTCTCTAAAGCAGCCTCTTTAAGCTCATTGCCTCCCCATGGCCATTCAGATTACTAGCATCATTTCTTCTTGGAAAATTATTTAACCACTTTCATTTAAAGGAATTAAATGATATTTCTTAGCAAATGTCATCTGTTAATATTGTTGAGTATTTACAATACAAGTGAACCAATCCACTCTAATTTTCAATCCAAAAGAAAATGGGGAGCCTTTTGGAATGAGAAAGAAAAACCTTACCTGGAAGCCTGGGCTTCAGTCAAAAATTAAGTGTTTTGGTGTGTGTCTTGGTATCTCGCTTTAAATTAAAAAAAAGAAAAAAGAAAAAGAACACAACCACTGACATATTTCAATAAACTTCTCTACCACCAGCTCCTATCCAGAGGAAGTGAGAAAAAAGTTTAGGGGAAAAAAACTATATATATATATATATCTTTCTAGTAAGTACATGAGGAATATAGTTATATAGCTAATGTTTTTATTGTCCTCATTAATTTCAACTTCTCCAGCAAAGGATTCCGTTCTTGTTTCACAGTGAACTGACATGCATTAGAAGTCGAACTCTTATTAAATCAAAGGAACTAGAAATTTTGGGGGTAGAGTTTGGAGTTTATGGGAAACCATAAAGCCTCTAGAATAGCTTAGTGGTGCTTCTATATTAACTAGTATTTTAAAGCTGAATTGGGAGTTTTCAATGCTCCCAATTCAGTTTCTCAAGTAAAAGTTCAATGTTAAAGAAGCCCAGCTGCCTACAAGATATCATCTGGGGTGGGGCAAAGAGACTGAAAGAAAATGGGCAATCATGGATCCCTTCTCAAGAAACCTCATAGCCCTGGTTAGTTGGGTTCAGAAAACCTATGGAAAAACATTAAGAACATAAGTTAGACAAAAGAATTTTAAAAATTGAAATGTGAATGAAATATTTTATCACTATGTCCTTACTTCATTCTCTGACAATTAGCATGTTTAATTTTACTACTATGTAGTTTGCTAAGGTTTAGCCTCCCCAGGATTAGTTAACACAATATAAAACTCATGTTAGGAGAAAATGCCTTCATAATATAACATACATAGCCTTTAGGCTTCAGGTTTTGTGTTCTCATATTCCTAAGGTAGTTTCTAGACCTAGAAGAATATAGGCAATCCGACGAACTCAAAAGTTATTGGTATCACTAACAGCTAATAACTACTCTTCAAAATCTTGCTTACTAAGGAATTTTCTTAAAGAGCCATTTTTTTCCTATTTATTTTATTTGACTATTAATGGCCTTTTAAAGTGTTTATACATTAGTATAAGGAACAGTGTGAGCGTAATTCACATAGCACAAAATAAAAGCAGCTGTACCCATTATAAGAGCATCGCTGCCAGGGATTGAAAATATGTTTGTGCCTGATAGCTTTTGGACTCCAGAATATCCTGCTATCTCTGTTTAGCAGGCAAAATGTTAACCAAGACAAGGCAGGTTATGATTTTTCATCATGGAACTTCAATGTATGTGTGTGTGTGTTATACACATGTACACACATGCCATCAACATGTAGATTTTACGAAGGCTAATACAAGTCTTGAGAGAGAACTTTTCGGATGGTCTCTCTCAAATCAACAAGGTACTTCTGGGAAAGTCCTATTAGCCACCTAGAGAGAGGGTAATCTTTCAGATTCCTTTACAGTGAGTACACATAAGCAGACAAACCCTCCCATAGCATACCATACAAACAATTTTAATTGTGTAGTTACAGTCAATAACCACTCCTAGTCAGAACAGTTCTGCATAAAGAAAATTGTGATACACTTATAAAAACAGCTAGCTGTAACAAAATAACTGGTGTTTTCATAGCAATAAACTCATAAAAAAGAAATACACCTTTGTACAGAAAATTTATACAGATGTAGCTTTAAAATTGATTGTAAACCAAAGGAAGACACATTGCAAACATCAATTATTTTCACATTAATTGCATAAGTTTCTAAGGTGATCTATTAGTTTTATTTACCTAAGCTTATTTGCATGATAGTAAAAATTGCATACAACAATAAGAGTGAAGCTTATAGAATGAATTGCTTGGATAACATCGAGCACTTTTTATAGGCAACTGTGTAAAGCACATTTTCTCTATTTAAAACTTTTAAGACACTTTGTTTTACTGCCCATCAAAATACATTTATAAATAGAAAAGAATCAGTATGAGAACAAGAGAAGCAATATTACATTTAACGGAAACTTCCAAAAAAAATTAATTACAACATGATGCTGCAGGATCTACAAATAAATAATGAGGACTAAATTGTGTTTCACATTTTCTTTCCATTTTTAAAAATCATGTAACAATGAAAATGAAAAAAAATATTACAGTGACCTTTTATTTCCAAAAAAGAAAACAAATCTGAATTACGGCAGTGCCATATAATACAAGGCATTTGTTGGCGTGTGTTATTTTAAAACTGCATTCCACAGTATATAGTTCTTTACAATAGAGCAAGAGCAACAAACTCTCTTTTTCTTTAAAATAAGTGTGAGTTTCCAAAGATCAAGTGTGGAGTGTTACAGTAATAATAAGAAGAATAATTAATAATAATAATAATAAAAATGAAACAAGAATCACCGAAGTTGTAATGCTTCTTTGAAAGCTCCAGAATCAAAAATCACTGGTAACATGCTTATTGGATACAACAGGGTGTAGCCAGTGAACACAAATTAATATCAAACAATCCTCAACGCTTCATCTGTAGCTGTAGAGCAGTTTGTAAAACAGAGTAAAACATTTAGCGGTCTGCATTATCTTTTTTTTTTTTCATTTCATATTTGTGTGTGTGTGTGTGTGTGTATGTGTGTGTGCAAGTTTCTGAAGACTCATTGGCCAAACAATGAACAACAAAGATTTCTGAGAGAATGCAAGATGGAATTTTCATTTAATTAGTTAATACCAGTGGCACTGTTGAATGAAAATAATACTTTTATCTTAGTCTTTCAGATCAGCATTAATGTCCGTGTTCCCTTCCACTGATAATTCTTCTTCTAATTTCACTGAAAAAAGGGAGTTTGCATTTTTATCTTGGACGCTTTCTTCCAAATCTTTCAGCAACTCTTCTTCCTTATACTCTGCGACATCCACCTCTAAACCCGAATTGTCCTTCAGTTTCCCGTGATGTTTGAGATAATATCGCTGGTTCTGAAAGAACTTAATAATAGTATACTTGGGAAGGTCAAGCTGGGCAGAGAGAGTCTGGATTGCTTCTTCATCTGGATACAGGCCTACATCTTGTATAAAACTCTGTAGAATTCCCAGAGCCTCAACAGAAATTTTTGTTCGAGGTCGTGTCTTCTGCCGATTTTCATCCTCTGATTCAGCTGGTGAAGCAACAGTAGGCTGCCTAGGAGGAAGTCGGGGCCCAGGCTGTTGTTGCTGGGGTTGGGGCGGCTGTTGCTGCTGCTGCTGCTGCTGCTGCTGCTGCTGTTGTTGCTGCTGCTGCTGCTGTTGCTGCTATAAAGACAAGAAGAAAAAGTTAAGTTCTATTTTTGATATTAATCTATAAAGATTACTAGAATTAAAAAAAAAAAGTAGTCATCATTCCCACAAATGGCTCCTTAAAGGCACAAAGAGTTGGAATAAAAAAAAACATAAGACAGCTAAATGGCTCAAAACATTAAAAAAAAAAAAGACCCTCAAAATAATATGACCTAGAAAGGAGGAGTACTAATATGGTGGTTTATCAGGGGATCAGTGGAACCTTTAAATCCCTGATTTTTGGCTTCTGCTCTGACAAGTCACCAGTTAGCATTCTGGAAAAAGTAAATAATAAACTTAATTTGGACGATAGAAAACAAAGAAGAAATTAAGTAAATAAATTATGGTGCAATTAAAAAATATTTAGAATGAGGATTCATAAACAATGGAAGCAAAGATATTTTTATAAGGTGAGCTATAGGACTCAATGGAAAGGGGTGTGTGTGTGTGTGTGTGTATGCATTTGAGCATGTGTGTGCATGTCTGCGTGGGTTCATGCGTGTGTGTTATTCTCAACCAGGGCCTGGAAAATGGCACTTTGTTCAAAGATCATGTTTAAAACATAAGTCAATTCATCAAAATCTGTTACTGTTTAGAGTTACTATCCCTTTTTAGTCCAAAAGAACCAGTGAGAATCTCTGATTTATTACTTTCTTGTCAAGTGATACCAAAAAAAGTAGCAAAGCTCCCTAACAAAGGCCAAGAGGCTATATCAATGGACATCTTCATCATGACTGATTAGTAAAATTTCACTGTAGCACATTCTGGTGTGTACAGACTTTTTCTCCTAGGCCAAACTCATATTATGAAGTTTCAGATTTAGTGTAGGCATTCTTGTTAATAATTAGTATCTATATGTGCTGTAATTTGCTATATATAATTACATATAATAAATATGACACATTCACATATTGTATGCTGTAGATACTTTTTTGTTAACAAGCAAGGCAAATCAACCTGAGTAAGCAGCAAAATATTAGAATGTTTATACTGTGCATAAGCATTTCCTTTTATCCCCCTAAGAAGCAATTTTATTAAAAACAATTTACATTTTCAAACAAGTACTGTTTTATTACTTAACATATATCTTTCTCTTTTTTATTTTTGCTAAATCAAACAGTAAATTTTTCAGGCTTTCACGATTACTTTAGTGCTTGATATCCTAAGGGATTGCCTTTTTCAATGTGTTTTATCTTTAATACACACTCATGGCTTTTTCCTAGTGGCTGGAAAGCTCCATTCTTTTTAGCTTTGTAAATATATATGTATTTTCCCCTATAGAGATAATAGAAGTAATTCACAAAGATAGCAGAGTTGGAGAATTCTGCCAGCCAACTGTTTTCTCTTCCAAAGAAGAAACTGAAAAGATCCCTGTAGATCTCTCAAACAATGATTGATGTAGCACTAAGTTTACCCTTGACAGCAGTAAAAGCAAAAGGGTAGCCCCCAATGAATGACAGGAATACAGGGTCTGACATCGTGAACCTAGAACCTGGACCTTTCATGTGGGAGTGGGGAGGGGAAGAAGGTCTTATTCTTCCTAAGCACAGGTTGGATTCTATGGCAAAATCTTCTTTCAGGGTTGGTGCCATTGAGTGGTGGGTTTTTTCCCCCAAGTAATAATAAACTATTTCTGTTTGATGGAGGGAGTGGGTCCTTGAAATCCCCCTTTCTCTCCCTGACATGTTTTTAACTTGTGCCAGCTCACCTGTGGAGCAGCACCCAGCCATGGTCCAGGGGTCAGCAGGCTTGGTGAGAAAGTACCTCTAGGCTCTCCTTTCACAAGGGTGGTGGGAGAGGGGCTCTGAAGGAAAAACAAACATATATTGACTCACCCCTGATTTTGGATTTCTAAGGGAGGGACAGTGGGAGGATATTAACAGAGTGAATGGGAAAGAAGATGAAGAATCAAATGTGGTCGTACTACTATTTTATTCTTGCACTGAATCCAAGATACATAGATGATAAGTATGTAAGAAACTTTCTCCAAACCAGCATTCATTCCTTTACTTGGGAGCTATAAGAGTGTCGATCAGAGGTGGGCTTGGATTTTAAATTCTGATTTAAAAACAAAGGTACGAGCCAACCAACCCATCAACAATTTTTTAAAATGCACATATATCGAAAATAAGTAAATAACTTCCCATTAAGAAAGACTCTTCCCAAGCTACAAGTGTCAAGGGAAAACTCTGTCACACTCAGGAAAAAGCACACCATAAGGAAAGGACACATTGATTTTCCTCTTATCTTTCAAGGAAAGATGACGGTGTATTGTTATATCTTGCTAAGAAGCCTGTTTAGTCTGGCAGCAAGAAAAGAAACACTCATTTCCTTTGCTAAGTTTCAAGCTTTATTTACTTAGTGTTATACTGGATTGGCCAAGGTAAACTAACCTGAATCTGTTCTGCTGGAACATGGATAATGTGGGAAGGTCTGTCACCATGGTGATGAACGGCACTGCTTTCTTGTTCATAAATGGCATCTCGTTCGGGCTGAGGAAGACTGAGGAACCTTCTGATCATGGAGAGATTCTCCCAGAGGGTCCTGTTTTCTGGAGATGGGTCTTCTTTCCAGCGTAACAGTTCACACAGCCACCCCTGGAAGGTAAATGCACCACATGGTCAGCTTACAGTAGTGGCTGGTTGACAAAACAGTCTCCCTTTTGTATTTAAGAAAAATCAATAACAAAATAAACTTTTTTCATCATTTTAAAACATTCCCCTGAACTGCTTGTACTGGCAGTCCCAGTTTTCTGTGTTAGGGATTAAAAATACATTTTCAAGTCTCTAAAGCATGAAAGCATCCAGAATGTATGAATAGAAGTCTATCAAACTTCAGCCTATATCTGCAATTGCATATTTCTCTTTCCTGTTGTCTATGTCGATTTGTTTCCAGGTGAGGAGATTTAATAGAGGTAGTGATTTTTCCTTTAGGGAATTATTTTTCTCCTAAAAAAGGGCTCCTTACTATTATTTAATTTTTTTTTCCTATTCTGAGCAAGAACTTTAGTACTTGGGTTTTTACTAAAGAGCTGCCAACATAAATCACAGCAATGGAGACTTTCTGGGATTCCTCAATAAGATATCTAAAGGAGGTTTTATTCCTTAGCATCAATATACAAAGGTGGTTGGAAGGCCAAAAGGTTTGTTGTTTTCCTAAAGATTAGAAGTATGAAAAAAAAAAAGATGAAAGACAGAATTTACCCTCTGCAGAATTTCTGGTGAGTTTTAATTAGATTCAGCCATAAAGGCCTCAGTTACAATTGCTCTGAAAAATCAAAGGATTAAGGGATTGCTTCTAGCATACCTATCTAGTACCACTCAAACCTTCCTGCCTCCCTAGGGGTTACACTCTAGTTACCTGACTGCCAAACTCGACAGGAGGGCTCTATGGGAAAGAGGTGCCATGGGAATTCTCCAATACAGACAGACTCAGATGTTACAACTAGGAGACACCGTTTTATGGATAAGGGCACTAAAGGCATAGACGTTAGTAAGTCAAGAGCAGAAAGCTGGTTTTTCCTTTGCTGATTTAAGTTGGCCAGGATCAGAGCTGGGAAGTTACGGATGGTCAAAAACTTCATGTCTTCACCTCCCTTTTTCTTCTTTTTAAAATGTACCAGTGGAGAGGGGATACCCCTTCTAAATAGACACTAGTGGATGTATAAGAAATGATTCTATTTCTGATAAAATTATATTTATTATTATTTTGGGGGGGCAGGGCAATTGGGGTTAAACAACTTGCCCAAGGTCACACAGCTAGTACATGTGTCAAGGGTCTGAGGCCAGATTTGAACTCAGGTCCTCCCGACTCCAGGGCCAGTGCTCTACTCACTGCGCCACCTAGCTGCCCATGTTTATTATTTAGGGCAGGGCTGTCCTACCTTAGGTTTTTATTGAAACAATAGACAATATATTTTTGATTTGCCATTTTAGTGAGAGCTCTGCCATAGCTCGGCTTCGTTTACTAAAGCATTTATGTAAATTTCTATGCTTCTAGGCGGTTGCATAAATTGCACTGCAGTCTGAGGGCCACATTTTGGACAGCCCTGATTTAGGAGAGAGAGTATGGTTTGGCAGAAAGGTTTCTATCTTCATATTTTTAGCCCTGGAGTACTGGTAATTTCATTTACTAGGCAATAACTTCCACTCAAAATTCATAGGCATACAGTGAAAATTCGGTGGAAATGATTAGGGGAACTAGTTGTCTTTTGGACAGTTTAGCTGCACAAAATGGCTAAAGCAGGCCAACACTGCTATTATTAAACAGATCTACTGCTAATATAACAGGGTTCTCTTGAGAGCTGTTGCTTTGCTTCTCTTTCTTTTGAATAGACCAGAGCTCAAGCTTGATCACCACACTACGATCCTGATTCTACCTCATGCATTTAATTCAAAGCCCGTTGTATGAGAAAATCCAACCACATGAATGAAGAAAGGTCAGATGAAAAAAAACAGGCCTGTTTTCTAACTTGAATGAATAATTTTCTAGTTAGCTATGGCAATCTCATTGCAAAGTTTCAAAAGAACTTTCCTCAACTATACTTTTCGATGAATATAGGAAACTAGGAGACCAATCATTATCTTCATCAAAATGTTTACAGACCATCCACATGCAATTATGGCTGTGGAGAATATTTTCCTAGCAAGTCATTAACTCCTTTGAGCTTTAGTCTGGTTTTTTTTGTTTTGTTTTTTTTATCAGGGGGTTAATAATCATTGTACTACAAAGCCTTCCAGAATTGTTGTAAATGCTTTGCACAACCTTCAAGCATGATGTAAATCTCAGGAGCTATTCTTTAAGCCCTACTGGTAAACTATTCTTATTGGAATTAAAGCAAAGATGATAACAGGAAGTCTTTAATTGTATCTATATCTATGCCTACGTGAAAGCTGGCTTTTAAGTAATGCCAGGTGGGATGGGGATCCTTACTCTCCTGTGGACATACATTTTCGATGGGGTTATTTATCATTCTTCAACTAATGGGGGCTGGAATCACAGACCCTTTTCTGTGCCTCTCAACAGTGATATCTGTAGGTTGTTGATACTATCCTGTCTACTGTAAATGATCATATCAGCATCTATCATTCATAAGCCACTGAAATTATAGAACAAAATAGCACACTTACTAGGAATTTTAGCCAGTTGATAGCCTACAAAAAGGGGAACAATAAGGATTCCAGAAATTTCCTTTTAGGACAATGGGTTATGTCCCAAATATGTAACTTAAAATGGGCAAGAGATCACTTGAGATCACATAGATGTTAAAATGCTGCCGTGAGCAGGGAGAAACATCAAAGAACCTGAAAATTCTTTCAAAACTTTCCTTAAAGTTATATAGAGATCAGTTACCACTTGGATATATGTGAAAACATGTGGATCACAGATGTTCTTTGGAAAAGAAAATCATTAGTTCTCTTAGAATGGCTAATAATGATAGCTAATTCCTAAACAATCATGTTCATGCTGGTTTAACAAATATTTCAGAAAAAGAGCCTTGACTCATTCAACAAATATTTTGCTTATATTGTCACTTCTGTGCTTCTATGCTTATGAGATGGAGCCTTATTTTTATTAATTGCCCATGACTAACATAACATTTCCAGTAGTTTGCTATTAACCTCTGCCCTGAAATAATACTTCTAATTCCTTATCTAAAAATAATTTGATGAATTGTAAGTTGAAGCATGTCTCTGTTAGCCTTTCAAGGCGATAGGATGATTTTAAGAGACTGAAATCAGACGCTTCTTAGAAAATATTTAAAGCTGCAGCTGGGAACTGCTAGTTCTTCAAGGATATTCTAACAAAAAAAAAGGCGATTTTCTTAAAGTGCATTCACTTAAAATTATAATGAAAACCAGACATTTTGATATGCCAGTTCTATGGCAATGTATTGGCTCATTTCCAGTTTGTGATGGTGAAAATCAGGTTTGGGGTATTTTAATACTATCATATAACCAACTCTGAATATTCTGATAGATTGTTTAACTGCATATTCATTGAGATTAATGATGACAGAATATTAGTAGGAGGGACTGAAGTTAAGATACTTATGTCTCTTACAAAACCAAGTCTTTAACACCATTTGCCAGGGTATTACTGTGTAACACATGAGCACTGTTACTGGACAAACAATCTAAAGAATATGCCATAGTAAACAAGTTGAAATATTATTGTGCAATATTTGACCAATACAATTGTGTTCTGCCAAGTAGTGTGTTGATATTTTTATTTTTATTTTGGTTTTTCTTTAACGGGAAGGGATAAGCATGCTGGGGGAAAAGACAAGTAGAAATGTACCATAGTTTTGTTATTTTTTCCTTTCAAAATGCAAGTATGACTATGTTTCCAGAGAGGTCTATGGTTCTTAAAACATTACATGACCAAAAAGTGGGGATGAGAAACCACGAGCTAAAATAGATCACAACTGTTCTACACAATCTGTAGAAAGAAAAAAACAAAACAGGGAAGTAACAGTCTTAAAATAATTAGGCCAATCCATTCTCAGGAAACTAAAATGGTACAAGGAACAACCTAAACTTTAAACATAGTAAATTTGCCAAGCAACATTACACTGAATATAAAGAGGGCAAAATATAAACAGTAGCCACATGTAAATAAATTAGTAAAACTTTCAGGATGTTACTACTTTTCAAACTGACAAAGTTTAATTTGACACCTTCTGTTCCAAACCCTTTGTTTCTATTCAAAATCACGCCTTTAGCTGCTATCAATCACAATGCTTCCCTTATTACTTAAAAAAAAAAAAGAAAAAAACCCCACAAACCCAACAACTGGCACAAGCCCTAGTTAAGCTGAAAATGCCATGCAGATGAATTCTGAGATAATATGTTCAAACCTGTTATATACAACACAAATCCTGTAAAGTTATGTATTGTAAACCTACATTTATTGAGAACTAAAAGTCTTAAATCCATCTGCCACAAAGGAAATACTGTTATGCACTTTATAGTAACCAAGTACCATCTGCAAATGTCTTGCTACAGTAAGCAAGAAAACGGTGAAAAAGATGCTAAACCCAAGATGTATAAAAAATAAATAAGGAGCTTCTGACTGTTTTTGGTTAGGGATTTATTAAAGAAACATAAGAGATTTAAAAAAAAAATGAGAATACAGAATGAGAGCCAGACTATCACAGAAAAAAAAATAGAAGAGGTAAACGCAAACTCAAAGATAGTAACAATGGCGATTTATGACAGTCCAGGAGGCACATGACTGTATGCTCATTTTAAAGGAGAAATTAGCGGTTCTCATCTCAATATTCTAATGATGTGCTTTACTGACAGGATTGTGTTGTACCACATTTAAATAAAAATCCTGGCACCTTCATCTCTCAGCTGCTAATTTCCTACCAAACAAAATCTCTGATTTCCACTCCACTCTCTTTTTAGAACAGTTAATTCAAGTCAATTCACTTTCCAACATTATAATGGATAAGGGGTGCACACTGATTTTAATTGACTGAGTAAAGTAACCTCCTTTCAGGAATGAATTTATTGTACTTCTCAAGCCTTGCCAGAGCAATCCCTCCATATCATGAACTGGGCTATAGCAGATAGTTCTGAGCAAAACTAGTTTTCCATGGAAGAGACTTTAGTTTTCTGTGGGAAAAGATCTTTTGCCTGCGACAGACACGCACATACACAATATTCATTATATGTATATGTATAGGCATACATACATATATATACATACCTACATACACAAACACACACACACACACATATGCATCTCAAACCTTGCGAAGTTAAAAAAATGACAATAATTTTCACTGTAACTTAGAAAGGCATAAATACATTTAAAAGAAAAAAATAGAATAGTAATTTGAATTCTAAAAAGCAAAACATTTTATAGACTGTGTGCTAAGATATGATCTCCCTCCCCCCTTTTATGTATTATTTTCAGGCATATTTTGTTCTAATCTCTGGGGCAAAGGTATAATAATATATGGTATTAAAAGAAATCAATCTAAATAGGGAGGTATTTGATACAAACATTTTAGTGAAAAGCATGAATTACATTTTAGCATCTAGTATGAACAAGGATTAAGTACATAATCCATTAAATAGTACTTCTAACTAAAAAAATTCAGTATTGTAGACTAAACTACACTAGACATTTTGAATGAGTACATTTTCAACAACAACTAACTCTAAAGCTAGCAATTTATCATTCAGTAAATAATTTTCGACTTTTAAAAGAATCTCTAAGTGTTACTTATGCTAATGAAGACAGTTTTGAATCTGCCCACAAACATGCTAATAGAGGGCAATTTTTTTTTTATTTACAAAGCTGAAGACACTCAAGGGTGATTTTCTATCAATGTTCTGTAAGTGCATAAAAAGCTGCTCGAATTCTAAGAGTCCCCAAACTCTTCTCCTTTAACATCAGGTTTAAAGATAGGACAAAGATCCAAATGGACTAATGATATGACACACTCTTGCTTTCACATTCACAAAGAGTTACATTTTCAGACTTTGCTTTTCATTCCAGTGGTGCTGGGCATCACCAACGAGCTTTCCTCTAATGTAATATATTTACATAAAGAACTGACAGACTCAAAGGAGGTCTCCTATCTCACTGGGGGCCCAGCAGGAATTACCTAAGACAAATTTAAACATCTCTCCAAAGTATTTTATTTCAAACGAGTGACATAAATGTCATCAGCTTTTGTAGAAATTATAACTACTTAGAATAATGAAGGCTTTTTTTTTAGTAATCTGTACATTATAATAGGTCACATTTTATAAAAACAAAAATTCATCATTATTTATAACAGGCTTCCTTTTTTATACTGGGATAAAATGCATTATTGTGTTTAGAGTATGTACGCTTCAAACCAAAACTTTGGGATTCTTCATTATGATGAATGGTTGCTTTTGCCATAAAGGAAGAAAAAAAGTCATAACACGTAACAGTGAGAAACATAATGGTGGCAAAGGAATACTGAAAGCATTTTAAATTATTTACTAGGTTAAAAGGGTGAAATGGTACTTTAAATACATCAAATTTCATCATCTGGGCCATTTTTTGGTGGCAAAGTGGTATTGATCTTTCCAAATGCTTAAAATTAACTATTTCCAGAAGGTCATTATTTGATTAAAGGCATTGAAGTTGAGGGCAAGAAATGATGCACTTTGTCTTCTTTCCCATTCAAATCATCACATAATTTAATCGGAACTATCCCTTCATGTCCTGTAATAAAAATGCTCGTCTAAGGATACTTTTTGGGTTTTATCTCACATGTTAACCTTTAAATGCTATGAAGTTCTTTTAGAAGAAAAATGTTTATTAAAGATTATTTTATAAAACAATGAGTGGGGTTTCTATCATTAACATTAATAAATTTTTCTCCTCTATAAATTATATGAAAATACTATTGTACTCTCAGTTCAAGATCTTTACATAAACTGAAAAATATAAATTATGCAAATAGCTAGACTGAGAAATGCAACTGCCCTAAGGCACAGCTCAGGAGTCTTTAAAAGTAAGTCTTCATCTTAAGTAACTGACCCTATTAAAAATACACATGAAATAAATTGTTTGGCTCGCAGTCTGGAGTATTAGGATATTAACACAGTCTTTTTCCACTCTAAAATCACTACATAGACAATTACTTAATTTCAATATTCTAAAAAGGATAATCGGCAAGTTTTGCCAAGTACATAAATAGAGGCATACAAAAGTGGTGACAGTGAGCTAGAAAGCATGGTTCAGAATATTTTAAGTTGATCCCATTGAGGTCGTGGGTATAGTTTCTCAGTGCTAGATAGGTATAAAGGCTGGACCTGTGATTTCATAGATATAGCAAGCTACCTGAGGAGAAAATTCCTTCTAACACCACAGGTTGGCACCTTCTATGTGACTTATAGTCTTAAACAATTGCCTCAAGTGCTGAGTAAGTTCCATGGTTTGCCCACAATCACATAGATACTATATTTCAGAACTGGATACTTCTTTTCCTGGATCTGAGGTAAGCTCTCTCTCTCTACTAAGTCATGGAAGCTTTTATGGGTATCGTATACATTTTATAAACAATATACAGAGAAGAAAAAAATCATGTCAATCTAACAGTACTTTGGGTTTTTGTCAATTTTTGGAGGGAAATTTTGTGGCATTCCTACTGGAAGACTTTCCCATCAAAGAAAAGCAAAGATTGCTATCTTTTTTTCTATCCTGTAAGTACAATCAAAAAGATTCATTTTGGTAGCCAAAGATTCATGGTTGACTAATGAAAGAACACATTAAAATAGCTCTCTGTAAGTTCCTCCCCTTGAGGGCATCTGCCAAAATCTTTCGAGGGGTGGGTGGAAGGGTGGTGGCATGGGTGGGGATACAGAGAGAAGGAGATTACTATTCTTAATTTAGTGAAGATTCTGGGATATGCCCTTTCTCTAACCCATTCTCCCCTTAGCTGCCAAAGAGATTTTCTTGAAGCTTTGGTCTAGCCATGCCATTCCCCTGTTCAATGGACTCCAGTGGCTCTCTATTAGCTCTACGGTCACTCCTCTGGCTTCGCAACATGGCTCCAACATTTCCTTTGATCATTATTATAAATGATACCCCTTCACACACTTTTTGGTCCAGCCACATGCACAAAATACTGCCCCCTCCCTCACATTTGTCCCTTTGCACACACTGTCCCACAGGCCTGGAAGGCTCTCCTTCCACACCCTCCAACTCTTTCAATCCCTAGTCTCCTTCAAGGCTCAGCTCAAGAGCCATGTCCTACAACCCCTTATCCCCAATGCCTTTCCTCAGAGAACAGGACCTTCTACTTATTTTGTAAATCCTTACAGATGTACAAGTCATATTCCCCAGTAACACAGAAGCTCCTTGAGGACAGGGGCTCTTTCATTTTCTTTGTATGCCAGCAATAATATGCCCTTCATAAAGGGTCTGCTGATTAGTTGGGAGGATTATTTTGTAAAGGAAAATAATTTTTTAAAAAGTTTCCAAAATGGAAATAAATGAAATTTTGATGACTTTGTGAAGTGCACTCAATATTTTGCAAATTTTGCTTATTTTTACGTTTAGTTTAAAATAAAGTAAAAGACAATCATTTTTAGGACTCTGAAAGTTCCTCTCTTTATGGTACTGTTCATTGATTCAGGTACTCTCTTCTCAATGACTACATTTAGGATAAGATATGAGTTCTTAAAAAAAATAATAAATATGTTGCAGTGATTCATGTTTTGTCTCTCTGGGTATTTGTGTTATATTGTATGTGGGTGGTGATTTTTTCTTTCTAAAAATTATATGATTAAATTTCCACAAGATATTTCCTGAAATATGATCAAAAGTGGTTGAAATTGTTCTCATTTAGAAAAGTTGTCAGGCTACAGGGATATGTTACAAGGGAGGCATATATGTGCGTATATGTATATACTGATAAAGAAATATAATTTTGAGTATATACATACCTACATATAATTTTACATGATGATACATATTATTCAAAAAGTTTGATTTTTTGTTTCTACAATGTAGCCATTTCTTGATGCCACTGGACCCTCCTTGTAACAAAGAAAAACAGTTAAATCCAAGCAATTCAGGGACTTCATCTGATAGTGCACAATATAATATTCTGCATGTTTCCTCACCTATCTACTGAGACAGAAAAGATCATATGTCTGTAGGATTGAAATTAGTCGGTCCATTTGACCAGACTTTGTGGGGTTTTCTAATTGTTCATACTATTGTAGTCCTTGTGCACATTATTGCCCCGGTCCTTCTTACTTCACTGAACCTGTTCATACAAATCTTCCTGTTTCTCTGAATTTCTCCTGGTCATCATTTCCTTTAGGTGTAACAGGAAACTGCTCAAAATGTGTAGTGACTGACTGGAGAACAAAGGAAGGTAAGAAAAGACCTACTTCCTACTGTGCCTAAAACTAAAAAGGCTGTAGGGGTAACAAAGAAATCATAGCATCCTTTCCCTCAAAGAATTTACAATTTCTAATATGGAACATAGGACACGGGAACAAAAAAAATATAATTACAAAGTAAGCTAGGGACCTGTGATTTTATTAGGTATAAGGAACAACTAGGTGTGGAAACTCCCTCCATCAATATAAACTGGTACTTTCTCTGCAACTTATAGTCTTGGACAGTTGCCTAGAGTAATGAGAGGTTTTATCACAGTGCCTGGCACCTTAATAAATGTTTATGGACTGAATGACTTGCCAGAAATTTGTTTTGAGACTGGCTCCCTAGTCTCCCTCTCTCAATTCAAGTAAGGAAGGGGGAACAGAGAAGAGAGGGACAGATAAATCAGAAGTTCAGAGGAGGAAGGTATACTTTTGGCCACTGTGGCAATGCCTTTTATATAACTTGAGAAGGTGAATACACACACACACACACACACACACACACACACACACACACACACACAGAAACAGAATCCATACAATGTCGATATTAAGAAGTATATAGCCCATAAAAGTTCTAGTCCAGTACTAAACTATTGAATGGTTCAGTTCAATCTCTATACAAGCAACTTTTCATTTTCCATTATAAATCTTACATTTAAGTTTCTATTAGTATAATACGCCCAGCAAGGAATTAATTCAAAATGGATATTGGATCTTAAAAAAAATTCCCATGACAGAGGGGTGAGGAACTTGAGGCCTCAAGCCCACATGGCCTCTAGGGTCGCACACTTGGACTTAGAGGGCCACATATGGCCTACAGGCCACAGGTTCCCCACTCTCATTTAGCACAAAAGCCTTGAAACCAAAAACAACCACTTGGTTCTTCAACCCAGGAAAAGGAAACCACAGAGTAGAATGGTACTTTTAATCAATGTGCAAGGTAATTCTGTTGATCTCTTTAAGGAGGAGGAAGGTATGAGCAAAAGGACAGAATATATAATCCAGACACCTTTCCAGTTGTGGATTTGTGCCTTTACAAAGAGGTTTTGTTATCCTTTCTTGCAAATTCTGAATAACTGAAAAAAAAACAGAATAATTTAAATAGAGTAAGTGAAAAAATATTTAAATATAGCTGTGAAAACATTCTCTAGCCAAACATTCTATTTTGTATAATTTCTGCTACTACTCTGCCCCAAGTACACACATACTTGAGAGTTAACAACAATAGCTAACATTTATATAGTGCTTACTATGTGCCAAGTACTGTGTTAAGGGCTTTACAGGTATTAGCTCATTTGTTCCTCATAATAACCCTGCAAGGTATGTGCTATTATGATCCCCATTTTACAGATGAGGAAACTGAAGCAAGCAGGGTTAAGTGACTTGCCCAGGGTCACAGAGCTAGTAAGTGTGTGAGGATGAACTCAGATCCTCCTGACTCCAGGCCTGGTGCTCTGTTCCCTGTGCCATCTAGCTGCTCTGTGTGTTGCATAATATCAGTAAAATAGAGTAATATCTCACTTCTCTGGCAGTCAGACTTTCCATCTTTCAGATATTCAAAATGTGGCCGGGAACCCCAAAGCAAGGTCTTACAGAGAGGAAAACTTTTACATCTCAATAGGAGCTCATGGATGAGTTACCCCAGGTTCTCAATCAAGACAACTATTTCTGAGTAAGAGTAAGAAGTATAAGCCTAGAAGGCAGCTTATAGGGACGGGGAATGTGTGTTACATGCTTTCTAAGTATGCCACATGCCTTCCATGCGTTCTATGATTACCTGGATGCAATGTCAGAAACAATAGTGATAGTCTTGTTCTACAAGGCAGTAATGTACCCAGTCCTACTAAAGCTTCAATGGCCACTGGCCCCCAACGATAAATTGGCATAGGCTGTTTTGGGGGCCAGAGGCCATTGAAGCTTTAGTAGGACTGGAGACATTACTCCCTTACAGAATAGGACTATCACGATTGTTTCTGACATTGCATCCAGGACATTGAATTACAGAAGTTTAAACTTCACACAGCATACTTAGAATGGACATGTAATCAATAGTATTGGAAGTATATATATTTTAAAAAGATTTCCAACAAAAATGGAAATGGTTTTGCCACTCAAAGAGCAAAGCTCCAAGTATCTGGAAAAAAAAAATCACCAAACCCAAACACTGTAATCATATCCTAAGAAGTAAGTGTGATAGTGCTACATTTTTCTGGAAATTACTTGCTCATTCATCTACTTTGTTATGTGACTATCATATGTAGGGAGGTATCTCTGTAAATTAAAATTGTCCAATTCCCTAATAATAAAGTCCCAGAGCCATTAAAGAAAACTTACCTAGACTATAACCCACGTGCCCCATCTTAAGAAAACTCCATATATAAAAACGAGCGATCACATAACAGATAAATTAAGAAGTGAATGTTTACATTGCAAAAGGATTATTTGCTTTACAAAATAATTTCTCCCAAGTTTATTTTAGCTTAAGCATATTGGAAAGGACACTAGATATTATTTTTAAGAGGGGCCTTGTTTCATATCCTGCCCATACTAACTACTATTTGAGTGCCCTTAGAGAAATCACTTCCTATTAATGGGTCTCAGTCTTCTTATATCTGAAAGGAGGGGAGTTAAGGTGACCTCTAAAGTACTTTCCAGCTCTAAGTCTTATGAACAAATAAATAAATAACTACTGTTTTTTTTAAATGACTTGATTTTTAAAGGAAAAACGACTACATTTAAACTTTAAATGTTTTATGTAGTACATTAAATAAGCCTAATAGATCCCTGTATATACTGACTAAAAAAAAGGAGTTACATTAATGTTTTTTCTTTGCCATCTATGATTTTTAAAAAGCCACTAAGAAACTGGAGTGAAGACAACCAGCTCTATTACTATATGAGGAATGATCAAAGGAGGGAAAATGCTTAGTCTGAGAAAGAGAAACCTGCAAGAGAAACTCTGAAAGAAGAGTTCTCCAGCATCTCAGGATGGAGCTAAAACCAACCGATGCAAGTTATAGAGACCGATCTCAGCTCAGCTTAAGGGAAAACTTTTGCACCAACTTAGAACTCTTCACAAAAGAAAAAGGAGGTTTGGTAAGGGGCAGGGTGGAGTGGGGGCGGGGGGGGAGGAGAGGAAGCCTTCTGTCACTAGAAGTAAACCTGCTGGATGATCCCTTGCTGGGGAAAGGTGATTTGGTGGCATGAAGCCTGGTCTTGGAGTCAGTGGTCTTGGGTTAACATAATGGCTCTGCCCCCTATTAGGTTTGTGATGTGTTATTATCCTCAGGAATATAGAAATTGATTACATAAAAAAAAAAAACAAAACAAAATCCTGTTGGTTTCAGGTAGATGTCAATAAGCCTAACAATAGAGAGGCAGCACTTTTGAGTGGAAAAGACACTTACTTGGAGTCAGAGCACTTAGGGTTCAAATCCACATTCTCCTAGGAACCTGAGTCACCTTGAGTGACTTTTCCCTGGACTTCAATTTCCTCTGATGCAAAATAATTATTTCAGAGACCCCTCCCAACTCTGAATTCTTGATTCTATGATTGTAAATCTGTCAATTTAATCTTATCAATTTTATATGACTCGATTTTTACACTAACCTCTCCCTTTGCTCTGTAGTTGGACTGAAGAAAAAGGAAACTTTAATTTGCAATTTATTGTTTTGATGATATGTTCTTTGACTCATTACTTAGGATAACATTATTTGGTCATTTTTAGGTCTCTGCTGTTTGTTCATATATCTCTTATTGATTATAATTTTATTGTGTTTTAGGTCATAAAGGATATATTTAATATTTTTCCCTTTCTTCTTCTGAGTTGTTGATGTCTTGCCATGTAATCCATTTATGTAAATGTGTCACATAATGAGAAATAATTGGTATATTCCTTCTTTCCCTTTCAGTAATCATTTATTTCAATAATCAATAATTTTAAAAATCAAGAGAAATATCATATCTAGCTTCTCTAACATTTTGTTCAGATCTTTAGTTTCTTATTTGTATTTCCTTTGGATTTATACATCAGAAAAAACGTATTAAAATCTTGTATAATTTGTCTTTATGATTCGATTGGCTTTTTCTTTACTTCAATAATATATTATCTGGCACACATATATTTAACATTGATATTATTTCTTTATCCATGGCACCTCTAAACTTCATATACTTTCTTTTTTTGTTTGTTTCGAGCATAACTATTTTTATGCTCTCTTTATCTGAGATTATTCTTGCTACTCCTGTTTTTTTTTTAGATTGAAATGAAGCATTCTATGCCATCTCCTCATTTTAATTTTATATGAATCTTTACGTTTAAGACTTTGTTGTTTACAGAAATTTGTCGGATTTGTTTTTCTAATCTATTTTGACACCTTCCTCCATTTTGTGAGTTTGTGAATGAGTTAACCCACTCCCAGTTAATATATGAAATTTGTCTCTTTCCTTTCTCAAATTCTATTACAATATTTCTTTTGGATATATTGAAAAGAAGTCAGCACTAGGTTTCTATAACATCCCAGGCTCCTCCCCTTTGTTTTTACCCACCAGCTTCAAATGACTTTTTTGTTTTGTTTTATTTTCTTGTCTTCCACAAATATATGCATACTTTTTTTTTTTTTTTGGAGTCAGCTGCTTTTTTTTTTCTAGTGAAAACACTTTCCTCCTCACTTTCCCCACTAGATTGGATATCTTCCCACCTTTTCCCTTTCTTATTCCATCCCACTTCCCTGTTCATTATACTGTACTTCTATTCTACACACACACACACACTTGCATTCCTTTGTCCCAACCCAGATCAGAGTGTAATATATGAATGTGCTTCTTCTTTCCCTATTTTGATCTGTATGTTTGAATAATTTTACACATAATTCCTCAATTTAAGAAAATAGCAAACCCTGTTTTCCCTCTCTGGTATGTTTCTTCTTGAAAAACCAAACCCAAAAAGGACCCTGAAGGGACGCCATTTTTATTTCTCACTTTCAAAATACAAGTACTTTCAATCTATAAGGATATCATCAAGCCCCTTTAAGCAATCTGAATATCTTAATGATTTCTTTATACTCGACATACCTCAGGTTTTCTCAAAAGAATTGATTAGAAGTAAAATTTGGTTAAAAATTCATTTCCCCACATTAAGATTATGCTCAACTTTACATGACAAATTGTCTTCATTTATAAGATGTTTTCCTTTATTCTCCTGAATATCATAATTCTTTTCTGCCCTTTCTTTACTGTTTTTAGTAAAGTAATCCTGGGAAATTCCAGGTAGAGTGCTCTAGTATCTCAATAATCAATTCTTGGACATCTGAAATCACATTTCTGGGTAAATTAAATATGGAGTTCCTCTCTTCTGCCATCCTATAGATCCTATCAAGCTAGACTTTTGTCCTCTGGCTCAAGTTCTTTCTAGGAAATTATCTTCAATTACTTCTTTAAATGTGCTTTCAAGCTTTCTCTTTCATCATGTTTTTCCTAGAGACTTATGAATCTTAGATTCTCCCAACTCTGTTCTTTAAGTTAATTCCTTTGGATTTTGGAGATCATACAAGTTATCTCATTTTACTGTCTCTTAACTTTGTTCTAATAATTATTGTTAAATTATTGAATTTTTAGAGTTTTGAATCCCTTACTTTATCATAGTTTTGTTCACTGTTTTGTTAAGATGTTCCAGCTTCTGTTTTTAGCTATTAATTTTTCTTTCAAGTTTCTCATTAAAAATATATAATTTCACTCATCATTTTCCCCTTTAATTTATATATTAGGCTTTTGAACCACTCTAGGGTATCTTGTACTCATTCTGTTCCGTTTTCTTTGATTCTATCTGTAGTTATTGCAGAACTTTTTTTCTTCTGGACATTTCTCCTGGCATTTTTAAACTCCAAAATATTTCTTCACAGTAATAATATTTTTTCTGTTTTATCATGCCTTTAATCTTTGTGTTTGTTTATCTCTAGTAATTTGTAGGATTATTTTCCTTGATGCCCTTTTAAATGTTTTTAAACACTTTATTTGGTGTATTTCTTGCTATTTTTCAGATGATGAGATAGGTAAGAGTTTAGATATAACCCTTCATACAGTCACCTTATTGCCTCAAGGAAACTATTTTAGCAGCATACAATTTGAACTATGAAAGTCTAGAAAATGTAAAGATGCCCGAGGGAAGCCTCCAAACACCTTTACCCAATTATACTAATAACATCTAAGTCTGTTGACCTTTAAAAATAGAACACTGATCTTTTAATAAAGCTTTTGGTTTGGCTGGGGACAGAGGTTGGGGCAGGGCAGACGAAGGATAATCTAGGAAAAAGTAGATTAAGTTTTTCTTTGGTGTTGTACTCTTTTTTTTCTCTCTCTCTCTTCTCTTCTTTATTATACTCTTCCCTAAATCATTTCCCCATTATCTTATCAAATTCTTTTCAGGTCATTCAAAATTAAATAGCTGCCCCACTATGGGGCTTTACATCTTCTCAGATTTCAAAGCCTTAATGTAAAAAGATTATATACTTTGGTGACTTTTCAGATCTCAATCAGCTGGTGGGAAAACTAGAGTTGGGAGGGAAGAACTTTCTCAGCACTTCTAAGATCTCACCATGTAGACAATCAACTATGCCATAACAGACTTATTTCTGAATGTGAAATAATTGGTGAAAAAACTGTGCTTGAATACAATAAAGATTGTTGCTGTCCTCAATGGTACATGATTAAATAGGAACTCTGAAATAATAAGCACTTAAAATACAAATGTTTCCAAATACCAGAAAAAAAATAACAGATTAGAACTAACAAACACATTTTTTAGGTTTGCTTCAGTATTTCTTAGAAATTATTTTAATAATATGGTTTCAGTTATATGCATAGCACTGTGTCCAATGAATGCACAGAATGCACAAAAAAGTAAAACTTAGGTAAATTGCTTCAATTTTTTTCCCTGTAGTTTTATCTGTATTTGCTTCATTTCCCACTGTGAGAATTAGGCATATATGAATTAGATACTTATAGATTCTTGAAACAAACTCTCTTTAGATTTTCCTTTACTTCAAAAAAGAACCATGGTTTTTTAAGGGTGAAATAAAGTTTATTACTAGGTATATGGCACCATACAACTGAAAACAGGCAACAGTTTTTCCTCCAAGCTTCCTTCAGTTCAGAATCTGCCTTTCACCCTACATGGAATGCTTCTACCTGCTAATCTGGCAACAATTACCCTTAAATAATTCAATGATATGCCATTTTCAAGTATAGGTACTTTCTCCCCCAACCCAGTTTGTAAGCCCTCTACAAATTACCTGCCAAATAATGCAATTCCTACCTCCTCAACCATTCTCCCATCTGCTTTTTTCTCATTACCCATACAGCTACCATCTTCTAGTATAGATCCTCATCAGCTTTTGCCCAAATCACTGCAATGGTCTTTTAATCAGTATTCCTGCCTTCAATCTCTCTGCTTTCCCATTAGTTCTCTACTCAGTGATTTTCTTTCAGGCCAGATCTGACCATGCCACTCCTCTGTTCACTGAACTCCAATGGTTCTTTACTATTCTCTATTCTATTTTCTAATTTTGTTCCACAACTCTGTCCTACAGTTCTATAATTCTATTTGGCTTTTCAAACACTTCACAACTTGGCTCCAACCTATTTGTCCCAAATCATTATACTTTATTCCCCATCTTGTACTCTACAATCCAGCAAAACTGGCCTTGGTCTTCTGTTCCTCACACATGGCACTTCCTTATCTTTCTTGGGGTCTTTGTGTTGGCCACCCCATATGCTTGGAATGTTCTCCCTTCTCTTTTCTGCCCCATATAATCTGACTTTCTCCAAGAATCAGCTTTTATACTAAGGCTTTCCTGAACCCCTTTGCTCAACTGCATGTTTCTTCTCTCCTTAATTACTATGCATTTATTTTTTAATATATTCTGTAAATACTTACATATGTCACCGTTTCCTCTGATAGAATATATACTCATTGCGAGTAGAGATTTTTGTTTTGTTTTGTTTTTTGTCTTTGAATCCTTAGCACTTAGTGTAAGACTTGGCACATAAGAGCTTAATAAATGCTTGTTAAATGACGTCTTCTAGATTTGTTCTGGCCAAAGAGTTTGTCACGCTGAAGCCAACCTGACCATAAGCTTCTTTGAATTTGGCCTTGGGAAACAGACATTCCCGTCTGATACTCAGCTTACCAACTCCATAGGCAAGCTTTAAGAAACTGAGGTCACCTTCATGCTATGATGAGGCATGAGAGAAGTACTTTACATATTCAACATAATCAAACCCCTTAGTTAGCTACCAACAAGAAAGAGTATTATGAAACTCATGATTGCCCTCAGAACCACACCGGCGAACAAAGATTTCATATTTCTCATCCATCCATATGCATGCTCTGAGTTCCTTCTACTTCAACTGTTTGACAGAAAGGAGCTTAGAAGGTAGAGCATAAAACTCACACCAATTTATAATAACAACTGACATTTATATGATGATTTAGGGTGTGCAAAGTGTTTTACATCTGTTGACTTATTTGAAAAAAAAGAAATTGAATAGATCCTGGCAGAGAAACCTAGAACTTTTTTCCTGGGAAAGTACTGTTTCATCATTAGATAGTGAGGGGACAGTGGAGTTCCTTCCACTACATTTACAAATATTTTGGATCATCAATCTTCAGCTGGATGGTACTTCAGTGGCTAGCTTCTCTCTCTCTCTCTCTGTCTTGGCCTTGGTCTCTCTCATTTTAGAAATAAAGAAACTGAGGTAGCCCATGAAGATTAAGTCCTACAGGTAATGAGCCTCAGAAAGGGGTTTTTACACCCAGGGCACTGCTTTCCCCACTCAAGGATCTGACTGGACAGCACAATGGGGTCAGGTTCTAGTGGGTGGAACATGAAAAATGATTAAGCAGCAGCAACAGCCAAATTGGGTCATTTTTATTATCATTATCACTTTTACAAACCTCTGTGTGTGTGTGTGTGTGTGTGTGTGTGTGTGTGTGTGTGAGAAATGTTTCCCCATACTGGATTACCTCTATGGACCACACAAAGGATAGAAGCAAGAGGACTGTGGAGGGTACTTAGAGAAATGGGAATTAAAAAGCCAACACATACAGCTAGTGACGTGATTACAAATGCATATTTTGTTATATTCATTTAGAAATTAAAATTCTCAATTTTTTCATTAGGAAAGAAATAATTTAGAAACTTCTTTTGCCCTCTAGTGTCTAACCCATGGGGTTCATTATCCTCTTTAATATAAATCAAGGATTAAATTGATTATTAAACAAGCTACTGACCTCCTCTCAAGCTCAAAACAAACATCTAAAATTAATTTCAAGTTAGGGGAAAAAAGAGAAAATGATTTTCAAATAGTTTATCATAGCAGGAACTGGATTTAAAAATATGTTTCTATAATAATAGGTAATCTTCACATAGTGCTTTAAGGTTTGCAAAGCACTTTACAAATATCTCTATTTATCCTTACAACAACTCTGGGAGGCAGGTGATATTACTATGTCCATTTTATTATTATTTATCACTCCCATTTTGCAGATGAGAAAACTGAGCCTGATCATGGTAAAGTGACTTGCCAAGGTCACCACACAGCTAGTAAGTGGCCAAGGTAGGCTGTGGCCTCCCTTCTGCCTGACCCCACTACTCTCTCTACTTTGCCACTTAGCTGCCTCTGTATATGTCCATGTGCTCCAAGTCTCTGAAGGTGAATTTATATTTTATGCATTCACATATTGCAATGACTCCTGTTGAAGGTGGCCCTTTTTCCTAATCTATATTTCATTTAAATAGCAAAACATTCTAACAAAAAATCAAATGAAAGAAACACAGCACCATTTTAAGTGCCATTGTTTGCCATCGAGAAACACGAGTGACATAAAACTCCTTGACGAACCCATATGAATTCATGCATATTATCTAATGATAACAGTTTACATTTATTTATATTTTTCACAAATTCTCTAATGTAAATACTGTTATTTCTACTTTATAGATGAGGAAAAAGATCTCCAAGAAATTAAGTGAATTGCCCAAGGTCACCCAACCAGTACAGGGATTTGAACTCGGGTTCCTGACTCCAACATCAATGTTATGCCAACGTACATGTTCCCAGAAGAGATACTTAACTCCTATTTTTTTTTGCCAAATTTGGTCTGTAATTAGTTCCTGACTTTATAAAATTATGTCTGCTTCTTTTCTATTCCTCTAACCCTAGTCAAAAAGCCCAACCACTTGGATGCTAGACGTGCAAACGCATCTTTTATTATCACTTTGTTTCTGTTCTCTGACCTCTACTCAGAAAATACAAAGAATCCATTTAAAATATTCCTCCTTAAAGTCACTCCATTTTACAGAAGCCTAGTGTAGTGTCAAGTTGCTATACTTTTTAAATTTTGAAATTCCTAAAAACAGGTGCATGGTCTCCATCAAATGGTCTTTAGGCATTCACGGAAAGCCAGGCTTTCCAAATAGGAGCAGCCTTCAAATTTTGCCATACAGAGGACATCTACCTTTGCTCCCTATATAATTGCTCTTATTTTTTGGCTATACCTCATCTTTTCCTCTCTATTCTAATCAAGAAAAAAAACTTATCGAGGCAGCCAGGTGGTGCAGTGAGTAGAGCACTGGCCCTGGAGTCAGGAGGACCTGAGTTCAAATGTGACCTTAGAGACTTGACACACTTACTTCCCGTGTGACCTTGACCAAGTCGTTTAACCCCAATTGCCCTGACCCCCCTCCCGATAAATAAGTAAATTAAATTTTTGAAAAAGGAAAAAATACTTTCCGTTTATCACTAATGAGTCATACTCTTTTAGCCACCTAGCCATTATGCTGCAACATGTGCCAAACTGGACACGTCTTTCCTCTTGCAGGACAACTGATGTTGACATCAATTTAAAGTCTGCGAAGAACCCGACAAGCGTTTTGTCATTTGGGCCAACACTCTATCAGTGGGGGAGGTACCATAATCGTTACTATTACTCTTATTTTGTAGATGAGGAAACTGAGGCCCAGAGAAACTGAACTGGCCATGGCATATTCACACAACTAGTGAGTATTAGATGGAGGATCTGAATGCGGCTCTTCCTTATTCCAAATAGAATACTCATTCACCATATTAAATTCACAAAAAAGGGCAATTTGGGATGTAATTATTTGCAATGAAATATAAATTCTTCAATTAAAAAATATCCAAGATTTCCTTTAAATAGTGAGCTCCCTTAATGGTTTAAAAATGGTATTCAATTTAGATGCTACTTTTCCGAGAGATATCCTAAGTTAGCTATACAGCTAACAGCAAGGACAGCAGAAATGAAGTCACAATATTTTTTGGCTTTCAAAAATAAAAATAATATCCTTTCTGTTATGTTCTCCCATATAGCCAGGCAAACCCTTGATTTTTTAAAGATTGTGATGCATACCTGAGTAAAAAATCTGGACACAATGATGAAAAAGAACAGGTGAAAGGCAAATGGGGGTCACAAAACCAGGCCCGATGTCTCAGGGTTAACAGATTTGTCACCTTCTCTGGTGTGGAAGGGATATGTCATCTCATGAAATAAGGATAACTTTGTATATGGTAAAGACTGATGCCACATGAAGGTAGATGAGGCAAAAGGGGCATTTTTTTTAAGGTAGGAAGACAACACTGAGAAAAACCAAATGTGACAAGGAAAGAGGGAAAGTCAAATTCAAGGGGAAACAAAAGTTTGTCAAAGTAGGGAATAGAATAAAATTCTATTTTGTAAAATTACTGCAAAAAAACAAACTGGTGAGGTAAGAGACTACAGAACAGGGAAGAACTCTTGTCCACTAACAACTCAGAATTTCCATTAACATTTTAGAAGCTTCAGAACCTAATTTATTTTACATAAGTGAAAGGACGTAAAAAGCACATGGAAGAAGGAATAAGTTTTGAGTTGGCATTCACCAAAGCTAACTAGATCATATCTAGGTTTAAATTTTTTTTTGAAAATTTATTACCAAAATTTGTCTACAACTGAGGCTCTAAATTATAACAAATCTAACTCATTTTCTTTTCATTTATATTTAGTTTTCAACCAAATCCTTCTCCCTCTTAGAAATCCATTACTTTAATTGCTCTCTGGTTGGCTCCATTGAAACTCATACTTTGACCTTGTGCAATGGTTTTTCCACTGTTCTATATACGTGGCATCTTATTCTTTCGGAGTGTTTTGATATATAGGGATATATTACAGTTCTCTGGATTTCCAAATGTACTGCTTTTTAATTGTGACATTGCATTTTGCATGCAAATCAACAAGGGTCTGGAGAAAGGATGAATCAATCCTATGATGGAAATCATAAATGAATTCATACATAAGTATACTTTAAACTCATCCTTCAAAGTCACAGTTAGTGAACTGTAGGGAATATACAACTATTTTCATTCTGAAGAAAATGAGTTCATCTGACCATTTAGCTCATTGTCTAGCAAACTAAGTTCTGCCTATTTCACATAATATATTTTTATAGAAATAACAAAAATGACTTTCAAATTTTTTCTTTTAAAACTAAAACCCAATTTCCTCAAATTTATCTACTCTAACTAATCTCTTAGTTGAGTCTAATAATACTGACTATAATAATACAGTTCATATTGATTTGGAGTAATTAGTGGGATCATTAAGGCATTAAAAAGGATCTGGCCACAAAAGTCCCATAACTTCATAAATCCAAACTAAGAAAGGCCTTCTTAAAAATTACCTTCGACTCTTTTTTCAAATTTCTTCTCAAGTAAAAGATAATATGCAAATTGAAAGGAAACCAGGTAGAGATTTTAAAAACTTGAAAAAAAATAGGAAGCCTGTTTCAAAAGAATATTCTTCTGTTATCATTTAGATGAATGGGAGAAGATATTTTTTTAAAAACTCCCAACAAAAGAATCTTATAGAAACCAGCCATGGGAATGGAATTAGACAGTAGATAGATTCTCCATTCCACTGTACACACACAAACCTACCTTTGATGGTACCTTTTTATATCAAAGCACACCTACCATATATACAACACCAATCCCTCTAAACAAACAAAAAAAAAAAAGGAAAGGGCTGAAATTTTAGTTACACCACATGTGGTTTTCATTTGTGAAAAATGAACAAGCTGTTTGTGGTTAAACTGTCTAATCGGCTGTTATCAATCTAACACTGCATTCAAGATTTACAGGATCCATCAGCTTCTGTACCACATTAGCTGTTGGGGGGTGGGGGGGGAGCTGAAGGAAAGGAGGAGGAGAGAGTTTATCCTGAGGAATAATATTTCCAATGCAGCCACACTCACACTACATCTGGTTGTGCTGGTGGCGGCAGTTAAATTGAAATATTTCACAGCGTGTGTCAGAAACATGCAGAATGGTAATTATGACAGATCTGATTAAGCCTGAGTGCCACTAGCTCCCTGGCCAGCTCTGGTTGTGCAGGTGTGACCTTGTGCGTGCCTGCGTGTGTAAATAAAATTAATTACAAGCGAGAGGGTGAAGGCTTCAGTGACATCACAAAGCGGAGAAACTCCCAAGGGGAAGACCTAATGGAATATTTTCCCTCAGTCTAATAATACAGTTCATATTGACTTGAGGTAATTAGTGGGATCATTAAAGCAGTTTTCCCGGCGTATTTGGCTGCCTGATCAGATTAGTGAAAATGTTCTTCAGAACAAGCCCTGTGTGGTCTGCCAGAGGAGGAGGAAATAAAAGGCAACAAAGCATATTTTGGAATGATAAGCAATGCTGGACTTGTAGTCCAGCAAAAAGCTAAACTCATCTCTGGAGTCTAGAAATCCAACTGTCTAGTTCATTTCAATTCTTCTAGTTAACTTGTATATCCCTGTGCAAATTCTGAATCCTTTTCCTTTCCCCTTCTCCCTCTAGCAATCCAACCTGCCTTATCCACAAACCTCACCTCACAACTCCCCAATAACCCGCTACCGATAAAGTCAATTTCAAATTAGGTAAAAGTCGCCTAAATGGCTGCTTCGGTGTTAACCAACAATACCAGACAGTTGGAACAAGAAGTATTTTAAAATTCTTCAATGAAACAAAATATATGGTGCCTCCTATAATAGCGGTTTAAATATTTATTCGTGTTTTGATCTAATAATGGTCTTAACCTGGCACAAAAGTTGGGGGGGAAAACACCTTCCACTTTTACAAAATCTAAAGCTCTGATCAAGGACCATTTGTTTAAAACCCCTCTATTGAGCATGCTCTGCCTTGCAACTGGAATCTGCCAAGCTCTGTCACAGATGGCGGGCTTTGACAGTTCCCATCCGTAGCGTCGATACTCGACAGTTCAGCACAAGATCAGTGACATTCTGTCTCATTAGAGCCACGCTAATTATCACAGCTAGTTTCAGGGGAAACCATGTGTTGCAATGGTCAATTTGAAGGAGTCTGTGCATCAACAAACTGGTAATAAGGATCAGACACCTTATTATATGACAGCATGCTGCCTATGATCTGATTTACTGAATCAGAAGTACTCAGGCAACAGTGAAGGCTGATGGTTTATGAAACAGTGTGTACATACCGAATACCTGAAAGATAATGTTTGAAAAAGGACTTATTGGGGAGAAAATACACAAAGGCAATTTGAAATGTTGACTCGAGAAGCCAAAGGAAAATAGATGTTTCTGTGAATTTAAAACTAAATATAGTAATTCAAAATAGATTTAGATTTTTTTTAAATTGACAATTGGTGTCATTTCTACAGTCTACACAGTATTTTGATACTACAGATTTTAAAAGATTAGACTATAAGGCATAGAGCTTTCACATGTGTAGTAATTAATTATTAGAGTAAGGTTGGTTTTTTTTTAGTGGTTAGGTCTATGTAATTAACCACTTCATTTTCCTATTCACCTGGCAAAAGTGTAAAATTATAAGACCTATAATTATAAAATTATTAAGATTATAGAAGTCCAAGGGGATAAATTAGTGAGCATTATATGATCCTCCTTAAAATACGGTTTCTGGTTTTGTTTTTTTTTTTAGGATGGAGTAGAGATTGTACAATCTATGCTACAGTAGTAAAACCCACATAAATTCATTTATCTGTCTATAGTGCTTTGTAGTCATCTAAAATTGTAATGTTACTGTTACTTCCTCAGTTATTTTTCTACTGTCACTTTTTATAATTTTTTTCCATAGCTCATTCATTTAGAGGACCCAGCCTGTTTTAGTCTGATGAGGAAAATGACAATGATAAAGAGAAAGTTAAAGAACCTTTACCATCAACACAAAGGATGTCTCTTACAACCTGGACTCAGGACTTGATATTTTGTTTAAAAACAATGCTCAACACAACAGTCATGTGCCAAGTTTCATGGAATGATAAACACTTTTAGTAATTCCTACGTCCCCATTTTTTGGTCTCTACTCCTCCCCATGTCTATTTTTGCAGACACCTGATCCTATCCCGCTTCCCACTGTTAACATGGCATGTCTTCTGTGGTAAGCACTTTCTCAGAAAGGAAGATTATCACATAAGTTTCTTTCCAAGCCCTTGAGCTTATACCACCCCCTTGAGAAAAAGGCAAATGCAAATTACAGATGGTAATATATATTATTTCTGTGACAAGTAGGCATCCAGGTCCACTGGAGTCAACAGATGTGGGTCCTATTCTTGACTCTTGCCATTTATTCTCTATGTCAAGCTTTTTGTGTGTCATGGACCCATTTGAAGCCTATGGACCCCTTGGACTGATAACTTTAAATGCATAAAATAAAACATAAGCTGCAAATGAAATCAATTATGCTGAAAAACAGATACCCAAATTTTTAAAAAATAAAAATACAGGTTCACGAATCTCAGGTTAAGAATCCCTAAGTCAATGTGATCCTGGTCATTTAACTTGAATGGGCTCCAGTTTCCACATTATAAAACAGATAGTATAAAACATAGATAATCTCCATCCTGCCAACCTAACAGGCTTCTTTTGAGGATCAAATGAGATCATGTATATATGTAAAAGTTCATAAAGAATTATAGTCTGCTTTACAAATACAATGTATTATACTGATGGTGGTTATATTTTTTACCATCTAAAATATTTCTCTTTTAAAAAGCTGGCCTAATGCTCACAGATTCACAGATTCAGAAATGTGTTATTTCCTCCTTGCCCAATTTTCCCATTTAAAGCTCTGTTTCTAATCGTTAGAAAATGTCACAGGGAATTTTTGCTGGGGATGTATGCTAAAGAATAAGAGAATATTTTACCTAAGACAGACGTGGGTGGGGGAGGGGGAAGAAGAGAAAGGAAGAAGGAGGAGGAGGAGTCAGAGGAAGGAGAGAGAAGGGAGAGGGAGGAGAAGAGAGAAAGAGGAGAAAGGAGAGAGGAAGTGAGGGAGAGAGAGATATGCTGTAAGAATGATTCAATTACTTTAAAGAAGAACACACAGTCATAGAATCAAGTGTGCTTCTCTGATGGAAAAAGGCCAGAGCCAAAGGTATGGCTAGAATAACAAACTAAGATAATTTCAATGCAAAATATTTTTAAAGGCAAATGTTTTGAAATATTTTAAGAGGAATCCTAAAATTGAAAAAAAAAAGGGGGGGGGAGTAAATAAAAAATGTTTCTTACAGAATTAATTTCTTGGGCTGATCTTAGGGATGTCCATATTTGTGAGGATAAAGGTATTCTATGATATAAGGAAAAACATAGTTATTTCTCATTAACTAATTTCAAATTTAGATCAACTAGAAATTGCAGTTTATCCAGAAATAGCCACGATGCAGCCAAAAATTTACAGGCAAAAATCAACCTTTGCCAGAATATGAATGTATTTTTTTGGTAAAAGTAGATTATACTAAGATAGTCACAGGGTGTGTATACCCCATATGAATGCCCTAATCTACAAATATTTTTTCTGCCAAAAACAGAAATCCTCCATTTTCTAAACCTGTTCTATCCAACCTGGAACTTAGCATTCATTATGGGTAGCTAAGTGGTACACTGGATAGAGGGCTGGGCTTAAAGTCAAGAAGATCATAGTTCGAATCCTGCCTCAGACTCTTACCAGCTGCATGACCCTGAGCAAATCACTTAACCTCTTCTCTCAGCCTCAGTTTCCTCATCTGTCAAACAGGGATGATAACAGTACCAACTTTATAAGGGTTCTGAGGATTAAATGAGACAGCATATGTAAAGTGGTCTGTAAATCTAAAATTGCTGTATAATGCTAGCTATATTATTGCTATGTTTACTTCCCAGACCCTTAATCTAAAAAATGAACAAATCAAAACCCAACAAATTCAGCTACTTTGAATAATCAAACAGCAAGCACACAGTAATGGTCTGAGATGTACTGAGCATTGTGCTAGTCACTGGGGCTACAAAAATAAATCAGTCTCTAGACACAATAATGCTTTTTAGATTAATTAATCAACAATCATTAATTCCAATTGACCTTTTTCCTCAATTAACTGATATGACAAAGGTGCATAAATATACTGGAACATGTGACATGCTAATCTCTCAGTGGGGCAACTAGGTGGCACCATAGTGCATAGAGTGCCAGGGCTGGAGTCACAAAGACTTCCTGAGTTCAAATCTGGCCTCCGACACGTACTAGCTGTGTGACCCTGGGCAAGTCACTTAACCCTATTTGCCTCAGTATATACTCATCTGTAAAGTGAGCTTGAGAAAGAAATGGAAAATCACTCCAGTATCTTTGCCACGATAGCCCCAAGAGGGGTCATGAAGAATCGGACATGACTGGAATAGCAGTCTCTTAAAAATGGATCCAAACTGTTGTAGTGACTTTTAAGTTTTTGAGTTACTATTGCCAATGAGCTTTAACTGTAAAACAGGATACCCTGTTCATTCATGGAGAATACACTTCGGACATGTATAAATGAGGAATCTCTGAATATCAGTTATGCACTTTCAGAGATAAAAGGGGCCAGATATGCAGACTACTCTTAGATGACTAGAAGGACCTGAAGAGTTTTTAGGGTGGAGTTACTCAACTGACTGATCTCTTTTCCTTCTCCCACGTCACCTTTCTCCTCTTCCCAGAGGTAAATGGTCCAAGACACTCTATGCATCTCCTTCTCCCTCTTCCTCTCCTCCTCCTCCTTCATTCTCCCTCTCCCTCTCCTCCCTCCTCCTTCCTTCTCCTTCTTCCTCTCCTCCCCCCTCTTTCCTTCTGCCTTTCTTTCTTCTTCTTCTCCCCACCTCTCCCTCCTCTTCTTGCCCTCCTTTCCCTCTCTCTCTCTCTTTCCCACCTCCCAACCCCCACTTTCCTTGGAACTCTGTATCCTAGTGAGATTACTACACTGAGTGTCAGTGAGGCTAGGCTGAGGCCAAGAACTGGGAGGAACAGATTAGGGGTGTCTGCCCCTAACCCTTCCTTACACACCTAGATGCTAATGCCACAAATACTAGAAACCATGGATCTTGAATCCACATAGGCTTGTTATATACCTTAAAATGCTAGACAGGTGAAATCTTGTCCAAAAACATTTTGTTAAAATGAGCATTTCAAAATTAGCATGAAGATTCACCAATCAGCCAGATGCATTCTCAAGTTTCTACCAAAATGAAATTTAATTCCAACAAAATAAAGGCCATCTCTTATTAATTCGGCGGAAGGGAGGGGCAAAATGTCACCTATTCCATTCATCTGATCACTCTGTACTACTTAGCAAGCTACAAAACTTGGTAAAGGTTTTTTTTTTTTTTAATTGCTATTTTAAGCTTTGCAGCCGTATAAGATAGAAATATTCAGCCCTCCAAATTATTTCTAGTCCCATTGATTTGTGACATGCCATATGGCGCTTATATTGAAGACATCCTGATTACCATATCAGAATTCCTATACTCAAATTAAAGGTCAGAGTGATTTTTATCATGTATGATCATGAGAAATGTGAGAGCTCCTTAGCCCTATCTTCTACTACCTCAAGGCCTAGAATTCAAGCTAAGAAGCCATTTACGATGTATTTCAAAGGAAAGCTAGTGACATATAAACACCTGTCCTTCTCTCTTGGTAGAGCCATTTTGTGTGAAGGTAACAATTCTCAGCTTTACCAATATGTGCACATGACACGCATCCATGTTTAACTTTTACAATGACATAGGGCCAAAGGTAACAATAATGAAAGATAATACAGAAAGCACATCATGTTAAGTCTACTTTTCATAATCAAGGTCCTTTGTCTAAAAGGAACCCAAGTCAAATGAGCTTGTACATGGAGACAATTTTACAAACCCTTCTGGCAACGCAACCCTAGGCTGCAGGAGGCCTTTGCTTTGTAACCACACTACCGAATGGGGAAGCCCCACCTTTTCAAACATTAAAATCAACGTAACACTTCAACATACAAAGCACCTCCTATAGTACTACTAATGTGCTCGTGCTGGACATACACCTTAAGTCTCAGAGCTCTCCAGAGGTTTGCTGTGGAATAAAATTAGATTTCAACATCTGCCACCATCAAGAAAAAACTCCATTTCTGGCTCCCATATGAAAACACTGTAACCAATGAATGGTAACTGAACCATGATACCTTAATGGTTATTACCCAAATCAACTATTTTTTTTAAACAGTAAAATTAGAGGATTCTGCTTTCATAATTATTTGAATGTGTTATCTTACTAAATATTTGACAGAATCCCAATATAATTTAATTGGAAAAAAAACTGCTGCTCATTTTAATATTCAGAGCATAAAAATATTCATTTGTAGTTATTCACACTATGTTTAGATTTCACCTTTGTTCTTGCTTAAATATAGGTAACTTACATTTCCAAAATAAGTACAAAAATCTAACCCTATGCCATATTTACTCAGAAATTTCTATTAAATCAAATCCCATGTGTATCCAACAAGAAGGCACACTAATAGAGTAAGTTTGTAATAATAAATCCTACTAAATGTATTTCTATATAATCCTGTGGGGGACCTTGGCCAAGTGATTCAACTTTTCCGGGCCTCAGTTTCCTCATTTGCAAAGTGAGACAGGTTGGATTAGATAACATCCAAAATCTCTTCCAGCTCTAGGTACATTTGAGCAAAGACTATAAGCGTATTTATGATTTGTGTAAGTACAAATCATATTTTTGTAATTTAGTAGCCATTAAAAATTATTCCAGTGTGGTTTAATGTACCTGCAAAAGTTTTCTAAAATTCTAGAAAATTCCAATTTTAGCAGCAACAAAAGGCTTTTTGATAACACAGAAATGAGCAAAATCACCCTTGTCTGCTTTTCCTCTTCTAGATCACATATCCAAAGAATTGGGTTCTAAGCCTTGATTCTAGAAGGATTGAGGGCCTGGGTTAACAGCCAGGAAGGAAAGCCCCCTCCTTGCTCCCCTCCCTCACTGGGTTCCTGAGCAGCCCACTATGATGAAGTTCTCTTTACTGTAGAACGGGTTAGAGAGCTCATGTTGTCCTCTCTAACTATTGAGCGCCCCATGAGATTTAAATGATTAAGTCAAAAGATGAAGATACCAGGGCACCACCTCAGCCATAGGAGTCAGAGGCCACAGAACGGAAATGAGGGCAACAAATTCCCCTTCACTTCACGTTCAGCCCCAATCTTCTCTCCAAAGGATGGTCCAAATCTAGGCTACTCTTAGAGTACAGTTCTAAACCATGAAATACCAGCTCTCTCTTCTAAACTGTTATTTTTTAGCACTGAAACTGCTGACCAAGGGCAAGGCTAGACCACTCTCTAGGCTTTTTATTTTTCCTGATCTGCATCTTCAACATGTTAAAACAGAACTTGAGTAAATAACTATGTTTTTATTTGTCTCTTGGATGGATACTTTCCCTGTGTTGGCAGAATTTGATGCTTCGTAATAATTTTGATTATTCATGTCATAGAGAAGAGAAAAAGACAGTTTTAGGAGAGCAAGAGAGAAGAAAGTGGTTGGGGGTAGCAGTGATAGAACCATCTTGGGCACCACGGATCATGGGGAATCTAAATTGATTGGCCATTTTATTCCCTGCTTATGTTTTGTGAAGTCATCTGGACCAGGGAGATTTACCTCAACCTGATATAAAGAAATCATTTGGACAGAATGCTTAGACGCTGATCTCTTCTTCCACACGGGAAAAATATTCAGCCCTTAGCAAAGACACAAAGCAAGTAGGCTGTTTAAGAAGTCCAGGAACATCCCTTGTGTGATATAGTAGATACAGTCTGAGTCCTGAGGAAGGGAAGGCTAGCTTACATTTTAAAAGGGATTGAGGTACAGGGGAGCAGCTGAGAGCTCAACCACAGGACACAATATAGAGGTGAAAGAGCCTGTGGGATCAGTTGAGCCAAACATGAGATGGAAGAGTTATATAAAACTGGGTGATCTCAATGTTTTATTTTTAAACAAAAAGTAACTATTTTTTTTATCAAGGTTAAATTCTATAATTTAATTTTAAAAAATAACAGCTTGCCTGTTTGTGCTTTTTTGGGAGATACTTCTGCTTTAGGAGAAAGAAAGACTTTTAACCTTGGTTTTTGAGGATACAGGTTAAACCTTCAAGATGGCATGTCAACAAGAGAAGAAATGAGCAAAGATACTTGAATGTCATCTCTTCCTCACTATGACATTAAATCTCCAAAGTGAGAATGGTGGTGGGGGTAGGCAAGGGGCTAAAGGGAGAACAGGACATTTGTCGTTAACGTACAGTCTTGCCATGTAAATAAAGACATCTGAAGAAGCATACAGGTTTGAAGCTGCTCTAACATTCTATCATAATTAGAAACATTTCAAGAGCCCTGTAATTTCCAATCAAAATTACAGTAATTTCCGATATACAAGCCATGATTCATGACAGAATTTTACATTCCATGAGAGATTACAGTGGCCTGATGTATGACACGCTGAGTACAGCACTAACATAAACAATTCAGTTTAATGTTTAAACAGCACTTGATGTTTAGAATCCCACAATAAAAGAAACATATTATTGTAGAAATTATCACTTTGACAGTGATTGAAGGGTAGGCAGGCATGTGGCCTATAAAGCTATAATTTTTACAGTCCACAGCTTGAGTTTAATCATTTTTATATAACATTTCCAAAATATCCCTTAAGTATTCCTTACAGCCTATAACTTAAAAAAGAGCAACCTATTCCTCAACTGAAGCTTACATTAAGTTCCACTCGTGATGTTGCAACCGTAAAAATTTTTTAAATGCTAAAAATGTCTATTGCAACATCCCAGACCAAATGCATGATTGTATATCTTACCAGAAATGGACAATTGAATGATTCTAAATACAATCACTTGGGAGAATAACAGTTCTCTAACTTTGGGGAAGGTTATTCGCAGACAGGTCTCCTTCTTACACTAGTCCACAAGCTCGCTGGGGTGCAGGGGCTAGGTGGCTTGTCATCATTGAGGCTCCAGCACCCAGGACAGGGACTTGCACAAAGCAGGAACCTAATGGATGCTTGCTGAATTGGATAAGGCATGATATAAGTACGCAATTTGTAAAACCTGACATTAAAGCCTGGAATGACCATAACACCTTTCAGAGAAATATTTTCCAATGTTTCTGTTGAGAAGAGAAAATAATTCTGTATTCTGCTCAGTCTCTTAGATCCTCTTCTAATTGTCTTGTCAGTATATACATATATGGTTTGACTTAGCTCACAAAGATTGTTCTACCTATGATGAAAACAAAATGCAGAATCTGTAGCAATACTACTCAGAATATCCTTTCACTTGCTATTTTTCATGAAATGAATAGACTGTATCATTTCTATTTTTCTGCATTTATATTCTCAATTTTCATAAATTTGTAATATATTGTACATTGCAATTAAAACATTTTATACATCCATACTATTTGAAAGATGTTTGCATAAAAGGAAAATATACAAAACGTCAATATATGTGAAAATTTATTTGGAGGTTAAAGAATTCAGCTTTCCTCATAACAGTAGCAGTGAGCGAGGAGAGGTTATAGTTAGAACAGAAGAATCAGAATTATTATTTTAAATATTTATACTAGGGAAACCAAGGTAGTTAGAATATTTAAGTAACAGTAATAATTCAGGGCTCCTCTTCCCCCCACCCCATAATATGCCGCTCTGTGACTACTCAAAATTTCCAATTCTCCTATACTTGTAAATAGGATCCAGCAGTAAATTTTAAAAATGTTTTATTCATCATCGCCAAGTAGGATCTGTAAACGTAATGTTCTCTCTCCCTATACTACCTTGTATTAATTATATATCTATATCTGTCTATCAATATATATGTGTGTATACATATACACACATGCTGTCTCCTCCATTAAAAAGGAAGCTCCCTGAGGTCAGGGACTATTTAATTTTTGTCTCTGTATCCCCTAGCAGTTCCCAGGACTCAGCAGGTGCTTAATGAATACTTGTTTGACTGATTGTGACTTTTTTTCAGACTGTCCACATAATCCCTCCCCCTACTCTATTCCCACTGTCCTATGCCTAGTCCATTCTGAACCTTCTTTTCCCTCTATTCTCTTTGCCCTGGAGACCTCACCCACTCTGCAATGATTGCCTCAAGGTAGAAGATGCCCAAATCTTTATTTCCATGTTTTCATCTCTCTGTTCAGCTACTGTGCTGCATTTCCATCTGCAACCTGGATCTCCCACCAATAACGAAGTTCTACATGTACAAATCTGACTATATCCCTGTCACAAACTGCCCATTCTCTGGATATCCCTATTTCTGGTGCAAGTACCATCATCTCCCTAGTCAGCCTCAAACCTCCAACCAACTCCAATTTGACTTTCCTTCTTCCTCCTTTCACACCCAATCAGTGGCCAACTTCTGTCAATTCTACTTCCTCTAACCCTAATCAATTCCTTCACAAAGCAACCAAATTGATCTTTCAAATATTCAAGTCTGTCCATGTTTCTTCCCCACTCCAAAGCCTTTAGCGGATCCTTATTGCTTATAGAGGAAAAGGCAAACTCCTTAATGTAACATTTAAGGTCTTTCACAATCTGACTGCAACATCTACAGCAATATTTCACATTATTTGCTGCCTCTTCATGTTCAGCCAAATTAAACCCCCTAGTCATTCTCCCATCTTGTCCTGCTCCTTTCTTCCTCTGCTTGTTTATGTTGGGCATCCCTCACACCCGGAACACAATCCAGCCATGTTTTCTCCTGTTAAATCCAGCCTTTGATTGAAGAAACAGGTCAGGTGTAATCCTTTCAAAGCCTTCCCTACTCCCTTCTGAAAGCACTACCATTTACCCCTATCATACTCTCCCTAATATTGGATGTGCTTGGGTACATATTCTATTCCCCACCCCTGTTTATGTTAAATATGAATTAGCTTAATTATTCAGCTTTGTATCTCTAGCACCCAGATACTCTAAATAAATGTGTAGTGAATTCAATTAATACTCCATAAGAAATTATGCTCTCAACAGAAGTATACCATTGACCCAAGTCATGACTCAAGTGCATAGAGAAAAGAGGTGATGACGTACTGGCAACCCTACTGGTATCATTCATTTAAAACAAAGCAAAACAACAACAACAACAACAAAAAAAACCCAATCCAAACTTGCTGATTCCTGGTTTCAGGTTAGGCTCTTACCTGGCTTTTGGTTGCTGCAACCTTTGCAAAAAGTGCTTGGGACACCTTTGCTCGCTTCATTTCCTGCTGAATCTCATCGTAAATGGAAGCATTAATGTTCATGGCATTGTTCTCTGGCTTCCCATTCCTCTCCGTGGCAATTGTTGCTGTTTTTACCTATGACATATTTTAAACATGAATGTCATTCTTTGGCAGTGAACAGAGATATTGCATCATTCAGAAGATCTGCAAACACTGTTTCCAAACTTGAGCTGCCTGTACTTTTTGCATTAGCCTTTTCCATAATTCGGTCATCCGCCATTATGTCCTGCCCAGAGATCAAGCTGCCTGAGCTAAGGAAGTCATATTGTCACAGGTGATTGCATTTGTAATAGGAGAGTCACTGCCAACTTACAACTAGGAATTACAGTGTCATAAAGTGAGTTTTCTGGAAAACAGACAATAGCTCCAAAGACTTGAAAACCCTAAAAGAATTATGCCCCAATTATCTTAAACGGTAATTCTAACCCAAAAAAAAAAAAAATTAAAATCATAATGTAGAGTGAGATTTCTTCATTGGTGCCCAATGCCTAATACAGATAATTATATCACTGATAGGTATTACATATTCGTGGCCTTTTAAACATTAGACTTTGCTTTTACACTTTTCCCTCTTACCTGTTTCATTTAAAAAATCTTCAATAACAAAGCAATTTACAGTACTGCATATTTAAATCTTCTATCCATCCATGAAACAGGTATAGTGCCTTTCCTAATTATCATAAAGGGTTGCTCTACTTTACACGTGTATGTCCAAGCTGTTCTGTAATTATTTCATCTTTTTCTGGCAACCATGTATATAGTTTTTCCTTTTGACTTGTGTCCCCACACTATCAGGGACTATTTCCCTCTATCTGAAAAGAACATTATTGTACATTACTCAAAATGCACAATGGTTCAATAAGATTTTGTTTTACAATATGTGACCTTGAATGAAAGCATCAGCACTGAAGTGTATCAATGGATACAGAAATGCCAAAATGATCATTTCAGGCAGTGTCATAGATCTTGGGCAAAAGCCAAACTCAACTTGAAAAGCTTACTGATGTTACTACCGGTTTTTCTTTTTAAGTTCAAATAAGTAGATGTTCTGCTACATTTATATTTTTTAATGTGGGTTGATATTAATTAACTTGAGAACCTTCACAAAATCTACATAGAAATGATAAGGTTTTCTTCACTGTGAAATTAAATATTAGCTGGTTTAGAAGGGAAATCTTATCGCAAATGTACAATATATTTCTCCAACTACGAGAATTTCTTAAGGACCTAATTTTGTAGGGGACTGTACAGAAACCTAGGTCTTTTCTATTAGTAACTTAAAAATCTCATTTGCTAATATATAACAGAAAGAGGAGAAAATCAACTTAGTTTTAGAATGAACTAACGACCTCTGAATTCCTAAAGCTATGTTTCCCCCTTATAATGTTATACAATTTATCAAATGTAAAAAATTCATTTCCATGTTCCACAAAGTCCTGGGCATATGAGTGGTTCTAAACAAGTGAAATTTCTTTTTTTTCCCATAAAAACTAGACTTTTTTAACATTTGGTTAAAAATTTGTGTTCCTAATTTTTGTAAAATTGTTCTCAGACTGTGAGGCAATTATTATACTGGTTGAATTTTTAAATTGCTTTTTGAAGATAAAGAAGCTGTTGATAAAGTAAAATGGAAATAAATGTCCTATGTAAATGTAAGGTACCCTGGACAGTAGCTTCCCTTCACCACTAGTAGCTGAGTGACCTTGGGAAACAACCTTTCTGACCTTCAGTAGTCTCACCTGTGAAATGTTGTTGTCAAGCTCTTAAGGCCAGGGGCTAGATTAGAAAATACCTTAAGGGAGATCCTTTCCAGCTCTGGAATTAATGATCCTAATTATCTAATGACTCTTTCATAGGTATGGTGACATAAAAGGTCTTGGTGAAGTAATCTGGGAAATGATATTGTAGGGTCCCCCCAAAACCTAACATATTTCCAGAAAGTGCTCATACCACTGTGGTTTAAGATTTTTAATTTATCAATAAGATGGTCCTGCTTTGAGGCAAAAGAATACATTTGCTTATGTCATGGTGATGCTTCCATTCACTATTTTTTCCCCTCACTGCTTAAGTAATAAAGAAAAATAATTTCCACATTACACTGAAAACCCTTTGTTATAGAAATGCTGCTGGGGGTATATGTTCCAAAAAGCATTGGAGGCAAAGAGTACAGCTAGAGCAATATACTTAACAAAATGTAAAGTGTAAACTACAAACATCGCTCTGGGTACTTCTCAACAACTCTTTTCACTCCTTTGCAAAATGCACATGCTTGCTCTGAATTTAACATATGGCACCCGGACTCCGTTCATCTCTTGCAGGCCTCCCATTTGTTTTCTGGGTTCTGTCCAGCACAATTTCTCTTGAAAACTCACAACTTTAACTAGAAAAGCACAACTTCTAAAATCATATAAATAATCCACTCAAAAGCTTAATATTATCATATATCACAGCTGGGGCTATTTTCAGGTGGAAACCAAGTTCTTGCCAAGCTGCTTCTCCAGGTTTTTGTTTTTTTTGTTTTTTCCTGAAAACAAAGAATGTAAAAAGCACTGTGGTGTTTACAAGGGCAAAGAGAGTAAACCTTTCTTAGTCATTTAAAAAAATATTTAGAAAAACTTCTCCTTCCCAACTTATCTGCTCAGATCCATATCTCCTCTTAGAAGATTGATTATGGTTAGGAGAACTTACTGAAACAGTTTTTCAAAACAAGGCACATGCTATTGCTTAAGGGGTAACCAAGTTGAACAGGTTTTCACAACCAGAGAAACTCACATTTTTCCCCCAGGGAAAAACTGAAATAAAAATTTTTTATCTCACACGCTACTAAATACTGTTTTAGCTTAGAACAACAACAAAACAACAAACCCACACCCTTCTTTAATCCAGGTTTAGCTTTTAATATTATGTCCTAAATTAAAATTCATAACGTATCTCATTCCAGGCAAAAGGAGCTCCTTTTCAGCTCTAGTCGGCAAACAGCTCAGGCACTATAATAAATGCAGTTGCTTTCAGAATAGCTTTTATCAAGGCAAGATTTGCTACACACTCCACAAGAACAGAGGTGCCCAGAAGTACTGTTAGATTTATGTGTTGGAATGTTTGTTAGCTCTTCTCCCCTGTGGGCATGGGTAACACCATTTGGGGTATTCATCATCATTTATCATTAAGGCAAAATTTTTCAGTTTTAAAAATCATTTCCTGATTATTTATGATTTATAGGAGGCACAAGACACTATTAGATTATCTGAATTTGTAGCATTTTCCATAATCTGTGTTCAGCACTTTGTTATTCAGCCATTTCAGTCATGTCTGACTCTCTGTGACCCTATTTGGGGTTTTCTTGGCAAAGACAGTAGAGTGGTTTGCCATTTTGTTGTCCAGCTCATTTTACAGGTGAGGAAACTGAGGCAAACAGAGTTACATGACCTACCCAGTGACACACAGCCAGTGAGTGTCTGAGGCAGGATTTGAATTCAGGTCTTCCTGACTCCAGACCTGGCACTCTATCTACTTCGCCACTTAGTTGCCCTCCAAGTGCTCAGCATAGGATTGTTTGGTTTGGGCAGTTGCAGGGTTCAGGAGGATCTTTATATAGAAAAGTTCTTGTGAAGACAAACTGGAGACAATTTGGGGAAAACATTCTGATCCAAGTCTAAACAGCTCAGTATGGTGAATTCAAGCATCAATTTTGCATAAGTGATCTTAGGAAAGGAAACTAAAAATATAAAAGTTATCTTAGCAATATTACCTAAAAATGCAAGATTTAATTTTCAACTATTTGTTATTTGTGCCTGAAAAATAGTATCAATTTTATGAGAAATGATTGCTTAATACTTTGGTTTGTGTGTTTTGAGGATCTTTTGTCTATTTAAAGTAATAAGATGAATTTAGTATAAAATTTGCATATTTATTCTCTAACTTATCAAAAGTTTTTTGGAATACTGTAAGTCATTTGGAAGCTCCCTATATAATATGATCGATGGCATCTACGCCATTGGGTTATATGTGTTAATGTAGCCATTTTGGAATGAGATGATCCTAATATATCTTCCTTGTATCAGGATCTATAAGACAACAGATTCTGCAAAGGACGGGGGTGGGTTATGAAGGAGTCAGCAGGATACTTCTATGAACTTGAAGTAGATTTTTCACATATATCTTCATATAATTAAGATACTTCTTAAAGCACTGTTCTTCCAAAACACATAATGTGCATAATCAATAATTAAGTTTAAGAAACATATGCTTTAAAATGATATTTTTTAAAATTTCTCATAATTTCCTTAAAAATCGCTATTGAATTTTCTCCAAAATTCTAACTCACTAAAGAATGAATTTAAATTGTCTGAACACAGAAATTTTCACCCTAAAACTGATCTGAGCTTTGTTCCTCTTAACAGAGAGGTGGGAGAGGGGGCAGGGACCCAGATCTTGATGTCTAATTTTCATAAATTCACTATATAGGGAGGGAAGGGTTAACTAGTATTTCAATAGTGCTTTAAAACTTGAAAAGATCTCCAAAAATATCCTATTTTGTTCTCACAACAACCTTGGGAGAGAGATACTATTACTATCTTCATTTCACACATGAGAAAATTGAGGCAGGGTCACACAGTTAGTAGGTGTCTGAGGTGAACTCGGGTCTTCCTGTCTTCCAGTCAAGCACTCACTCTATCCAATGTGCCACCTCTGGTTCCATGGTGAGTGGGGAGGATATAACATAATTTCCCCCAAAAAGGCATCAAAAAAGTATTTTTTTTAAAAAATTGGCCTATAGTGGAGAAAATAATTTTCAATTCAATTCAAATACTTTAAGTTCAAGGCCCTGTGATTTTCAGAAAACCATGAAAAATGGCATTAGTGAAATTTAGCCCAAATTTTATTTAGAACACTTTGTAAGATCAGCCAGGAAATGACCTTTAAAGTCCAAAAAAGTCTTCATTGATTGGTTAGTTGGTTCTCTTTTTTTTATAAGGCTCACAGGAATTAGAAATGATCATATTCATCTGAGGAGGCAGAACGGTCCCTAAAGTTTTGAATCTAGAACAAAGTTAAATGCATCTTAGGTGCACACTCAAAAAGTGACCCGATGACATTGACAGCCATGGGCTCTAATCTAACCTAGCCCAACAAGTGTTTATTAAGGATCAGAATTTCAAAGCTGGAAGGTATCCTTGAGGCCATCTAGTCCAATCCCCTAATTTTACAGATAAGGAAACTGAGGCCCAAAGAGTTTAAAAACAATTTGAATTTACCATATTGTCTTAGGAGTTTGGTTTTTTTTTCCCTTGTAGTCCACTCACACACTCAATGTATTCACAATAGTACAACTTTCCATCTTTCACTGACAACGATGATCATCAGTAGTCTCATTTTCCCATTCTAAAATGAGTTTCTCTTTTATTTAACCACTCCTTTGTGATTTTTGGTAAGAAACAAATGTTTTGACATAACCTAGATAAAATCCTTCAAAAGAACGGTCTTACGTAATAAAAGGAAAGTAAATCAGGCAAGGAGAGGCTGAACCCACAACTGCTCAACCATAAGGGAAGGTCCATTGATTAGTTCCTACCCCAACCTCATCCCACTGGATATTGGGGAAATACAGATTTTAACTGATTTTCTCCATTTCCTAAAGCAAGCTGATCTTTAATCAGCCATAACATTGGTAGTCACCCCCTCATTCATCTTAAGTTTGGAGAGCTACAGATGTCACGTTACATTAGAGAATATGCGGTATTAGATCTTTCAGTGTGCCCCAGGAATGAAGTTATGGTGAAGGAACTCAGAAGCTGTCAAAAAAAGGGGGGGGGGGCGGGGACAGGATAATCATTTTATGTATTACGATGTTTTAAATCATATTGTCCTCATTTGATACATGAAGAAATGGAGTGGTTAAGCAATCTGGCCAATCACACAGCTCAATGTATGAGGGAGATTTAAATCTAAGTTTTCCTGAGCCTGTCTAGTGATTGACCCACCTGGCCGGAGCACACCTTTGGAGCCACCTGGATAGAAGTAAATGAGCCAAGTAGCTCACTTTATGTTGTCATGTTCTTGCTACTGGAAGCTCAGGCTTCCAAGGATGGACTGTCCTCAGAGCATCCTCTGTGAGTCTAAGTGCACCAATGAAAATCCATTGTCCTGGGTTCATATAAAGATGGGATTGATTTATATTCACCCCCCACAACCCAAAGAGGGATCATAACATCAATATGCTCTGGAGATTGTATTTGGGATACGACTCGATAAGAGAAACATGAAGATTTCTCAGCAGTGATGAATGCGTGGCAAGTGATCTGAGGTTGGGTTAGGTTGCTCTTGGCATGGGCACTGCTTTTCTCTTGATTTTGCTCCTTTGTGTTTGGTTGAAACTAGACTGACCAGGTGCAGACCAGTTCTGTCTGTAAATCAACTATAATTGGTATATTTTTGATGGCATACCATAAACATATTCAAACTTCCTGTGTGGTTTATTAGCACTAATTTTTAAAAGTTGCTACATTTCAACTGCTGTTAGTCATACACCCAGACTACTCTAGGACATGCCTTTAAAAATACGAAACACGTGTTTCAATGCCACTTAACTAAAAAAAAAACTTAAACAAATCAAAAGAAGTTTTAAATTAAAGTACTGAATTAAATCCATTCAAGAAACAGTTATTAACTTATAATATTATCTAACATTAAGTTGTGCTAAGTGGCTTCCAGGTAGGAAACCTTAGAATTTAATAGTCTTTGATTTTTCTGTCTCTCTTTCAATCTCAGCTGCTACCAATTCTTGCCCACTCTACCCTTGGTTAACACCTTTTACATTCAGCAACTTTCTTGTTCTTCCCACTTGGATCAACCTATTGAAGGCTCTAAATAGGTCTTCCTAGCTCCATTGGCTTGACCCTCTAATTTACCCTCCATATCACTGCTAGATAAAGCTTTCTTTTATGCATGGTTGTATCATAATGCTCCATGGTACACAGTTCTGTGGCTCCTACCACCTACTAAGTCAGTCCACAAACATTTATTAAGCACCTACTATGTGCTAGGCATTGTGCTAAGCACTGGGGGATACAAAATGAGGCAAAACACAGTTCCTGCTCTCAAAGAGCTACAGTTTCAAATTTATTCCTCTGCCATTTAAGGGTCTCCAACATTATTACCCTCAGAGGGCACTTAGCAAGTGTTTCTTAAACTATTTCATTTTTACTTTCTTCCATAAGGGCACAGTGACTACAACAGTGGGCCTGCACTTAGGAAGACCGGAGTTCAAATCCAGCTTCTGACACTCACTGGCTGTATGATGCTGGGCAAGTCACTTAAATTCTTCTGCCTCAGTTTCTTTAACCATAATATGAGGATAGGAACAGCACCTACGTCCCATGGTTGTCATGGAGAACAAATGAGATAATATTTATAAAGTTAGCACTTTGCCTGGTAAGTGGTAGGCATTTAATAAATGCTTATTCCCATATTCCATTCCCTTCCAAATAATCTACAGGGTAGCCCAACTAGATAACTTCATTCCCAAACATACCTTACACTCCTCTGCCTTTAGGCATCTGCTCAAGGGGATCCTTTTTTATTTAATGTCATTCCTCCCTTCTCATCTCCCTCTCACTCTCCAAAGCCCACATGTGAAAATCAGCAACACTCTTCTCCCTTGACCCCACAAAGTGATTTATTCTCCACCTCCATAATGTATTTGTCATGTAATATTTTTACTAATAGTTACTGGTATTTGGGTCTTACGGTAAGGTACTAGGTAGTAAACTCTATGAAGGAATAGCTTCCAGTCTCCTGTTTCCAACCCATTATGTACAGAAGTACAAAAGTGACGTTCTTAATGCAAAGGGCCCGTGTCATTCCCCTTCTCCAAAAGTGCCCTATTGCCTCTGGGATAAAGTACAGGCTCCTCGGGGGTTTAAAGAACCTTCATGCTCAGGTTCCAATCTACCTGTCTCAACTTCTATTTTTGTTCCCTTGACACATTCTACATTCTGGCCCACCAGACTCCCAATGCTTCCCATTCCTTACATATAAAATCCCATCTCCCCAAATTGGCACAGGCTGCTCCCCAGGCTAGCTTGCCCTCCTCTCTTACCTCTGCCCTACAATCCTCAGTTTCCTCTCAAGCCCTCGCTCCACCTCCTACAAGGTTATTTCTGATTTGCCCCAGATTGCCTCCTCCTCCCCAAACTTGGCTTGTACGTCCTTTGGAAATATTTCACATTTTCTTATACTTTGCATGTTCTTTTCCCTGAAGAAGCTAGAACTTTCTTGAGGATAGGGATGGTTTCATTTTTGTCTTTATATCTTTAGAACACAACATAGTATCTAGCACATAGTAGGCACTTCATAAAAATATTGTATTTCTTCCGGAATCCAAAATCAGGCTCTGCACAAGGTAGGCACTAAATAAGCTTTTGCTGCATAAAGGAACCTTAGATGAAGTAGGAGCCAATCTAAGGATGAATGTTTCAAGAGACACAAAGTGAAAGATAGAACCAGAATCATCTTACGATTCTATGGGATGGATAACTATTTGGCTTTGCAAACCATTTTAATTTCAAATTAACCTCACTGGGTAGTTCTGTATTACTTATACATTGTATTGACGCAAATATTTGCATTATTGGCCAGGTCTACATAGCTTAGAGTGGCCTGATTAACTGATTAATTTAGGAAATAGAGATGGGGTATATAAATAATTCAGAACAAAAGAAATTATCTCTGTGAGCTATCCCAATTTATCAAACAACAGTTTGTAAAATAAAAGAATACTATACAAGAGTAAACTGGTAATGCATAAGCTATACGCAACGATGAGACCACGCAGTAGTTTGGCAAACATACCTTGTTGGAGGAGACTGTTTTACTTCATATTAGGACACAGAAAAGTACTAAAGCACTAGAAAACTCAGAAAATAAAGAGCTGTACTTAAGTGATGGCAAGCCAGGTGATGAATATGCCAATAAAGTAGCTCCAAACTCAAGTTATTACTCTGAAGGAACATGAGTGAGTACTATAGCTTACGTAGTATGTCAAATAACCCACTGCAGTATCTATTTTAATGAGGAATTACCAGTGCCTGAGCTTAGGTTAATAACTCAATCATCAGGCTTCCAAAGGGTTAACCACACACAACAGATGCATTGTCTAGTGGGGCAAGGTGCAATGTACATTTACTAAGGGCCTTTCTTTGGCCAGGCAGTGAACCCGGCTCTGAGACTGTGAAGACAAGAACTCAGTGGTCCTTGGCCTTAAGCAGCTTATTCTCTATTGGGGAGAAACGATATGAGAATGCAGGTAAGTTAAAAAAAAATATCTTTTTCCAGGGGCTGGGGGGGACTGACACTTGGTACACCAGCTTAGGATTCGTGTAGGATGGTGACCTTGAGCTGAGTCTTGGAGGAAGTCATTCTTTCAAAAGGAATACACGCAAAGCTAGTTTCATGTTACTAAGAGTTCCACAAAAAACATTTTTTTAAATGAAATGACAATACAGAGAGTATAGAATTCCATAGGAGCTATGTTAGAAAGGGATGATCAGCCAATGACGCTAACCCAGTGAATGGGTGCTGTTTGGTTAGAATGCATTAAGAATACTATTGCACACAATATTTCAGGGCAATCTTATGTGGTGTGCAGCTGGGGATGAATATTCACTTTACCTTGAAAAGTAGTTTCTAGTGGATTTTACATTCTAAACTCAATTGGGAGTAATAATAAGCAAAACAGACCACTGATTAGCACAGTCCACAAAAAGTAGGCTTTTCTTTTGCTATAGTATAGTGTCTAACTTACTTCTTTCCTAAGAAGTTTCTCTCTATTACTTCTCAATTTTACTCTCATTAGAATAAGTATATATTCTTCCAAGGTGACTACTTTGAAGACAAGAATATTCATTTAGATGCATAAGTTACAGTAAGCTTGTTTCGAAAATACATATACAACAAACCCCAATCACTTTCATTACAGTATAGTCATACTCCATATGTTAATCATGTCTAGCAATGAAGTCTATTGAAAGGTCTCAGACTAGAAATTAAGTCCGTAAGTTTTGTTTTGTTTTTAACATAAGAACATGAACAGAAAGAATTGGAAATTCATCTTTTTTTTCCCTTGGGTGAAAAATTTATTGTGAAATATAAAATATACCTATTTCTGGGAAAATGGACAAAATCCTTTATAGGTCCCCCTTTAAAGCAGCTTTCAAGGACTGTATGAAACTTAATTATGAAAGATTGCAAATGAGATGATTTGTAATTGGTACCAGCTGCAGTGTATATTGGAAAGCATAAATACAAATAGAATTATTTTTTCTTACTACAAATCACAAAACTCTGGACCTGAACTTGAGGGGAAAATTTACCTTTTAAACTATTTTTTTTCTTTTATTTAAAAAGTCTTCCCTTAACAGTGATCAGAGAAATAGCTAGTGACTGACTATACTTTGCATAGAACAGAAAACTACATTTTTTTAAAAAATATGCATAGGATTTAGAGGTTGAAGGATTCCTAGAGATATTCTAGTTTGGGGGTTCTTAACCTTTTTTTATGTCATGGACCCCTCTGACAGGCAGATGAAGCTTCTGTGCCTTTCTCTGATGTTCTCCACAATGGAAGGAAACACTCAATTTCAGTTAAAAGGCTAGAGAAAATAAAGATATTTCTTTTTTCCCAAACCAAGTTCATGGTGCTGGAAATCAATCCACACACTGGGGGCTATGGGGTTTCTAAGAACTCCCGTGGAAGGTTCATGACTTGTCCAAGGTGATATGAATGGTAAAAGGCAAAACCAGGATTCAAATTCAGTTTTCATTTCCTCATCTAAATTTCACAACAGATTCGTTATTTGAGGCAAGATTCTAAATTACAAGGTACTCAAGAAAGAGAATTTTGGTGTGGAAACCCTTCTGTGTAAAAGAAAAGGCCGAGCCCAATCAAATGCTCCTACGCGTGAGCGGTGATGCTCCTTTACCTGGGGAGGACGGCTGGGGGGTGTGCTTATCAGAGGTGCTGGACCCATTGCCGAGGCTGCATTCAAACTCCTTTCCCTTTCATCCTGGTAAATTCGATCCCTTTCAGCTTCCGGCAGCTGCAAGAAGTTCTGCATAGCCCGGAGGTTAACCAGCAAAGACTGCGAGGCAGTCTTGGGGTCCTCTTCCTTTCGGAGGATTTCTGAGAGCAAGCCCTGTAGGGAATGAAGGCGAACGCGTGAGCTTGTGCCTGGATCTTGGGGAAAGCACACTGTGCCAAGCGATCCCTAAGCATCCCTTTTCTTTTCCGCTATGTTTAGAAAATGAACAGTCAGAGGCATTAATTCTGCATAGGAATATATTAGTGACAATTTAGGTGGTGTAGAAGAGAGCCTCAATTGTATTCTTAATTTTATTAAGCATCTGCTTTACATACAACATAAACTGAATCTGCCTAATTGGTCTCCTTCCTTTTAGTGGCTTAACTTGCCATGAAATCTTTCACAGGAAGACAATTGAGAGAAGTTAAGATGAAGTGAAATCCTCAGCTCAGCAACATTAGATTGCATAGTTCTCATGCTGGCTAGACCAAAGCTGCAGAAAAATCGGCGGTTCAATATGTAAAGGAAAAAAAGCCATCTTGAGAAAGGAAAGACGGACTTTAAAGGAAAATGCTTCAGAAATTTGATTAAACAAATAAAAAAATACTCCCAAGGCACCACTTTAGAAGCATTAAAAATATTGCACATTAGAATATAACCAGCTCAAATTATTTAAAAATAAGTGACACCAATTGGCCTTTCAATTTTATACTGGAGAATTACACTGCCATACTCCAAATACTTTCAAATACTATCCTGCTATACCAGTAATCTAATATGTGTAATGCTGAAATTTCAAACTTCAGAAGACGCAGATGTAATTTGAAATACATAACTGCTTTTCCACATTACAAGGATCCACAGTAGAATGTTAATGAAAACAACATTTGTCCTTTTATGAAAATAGAATTTAAGATGTTGTATAGAATATCTGCATTTCCTAGATTACGAGCACCTCAAGTAAATCATATTAGTAATTTCTAGGCTAAGAATGGTCATCAGCAATATGAGAAAATTATCACAGCAAAAAAGTGCTTTTATGATTGATTCCCCCATCAAGGAGGTCATTACTATTTTATGATAAATTCTTTTATACTTTTTGAAGAATGCTTTTAAGAAAGTGAAGATTTCCTTCTAAATGTTTTACAGTTAATTTTTTTTAATTTCTATTTTTCAAGGACTGAACTTCCTTCCCTTTTTACATCTCCTTCCCTTTGTGTGGAATAAATGTTGGGATCACCAGAGCTGAATTTGTCTCTTTGCCAACAAAATGGAACCACAGATCAAAGATTTGATAGATCAAGAGGGCACAGTCTGCAAGTGGCCATCAACACTTATGATTCCCCTTTCCAAAGCCTTCATAAAAATACTGTTGGTGGGGAGGACAGCAAGAGTCTAAAGCTTGGGACACATTGGTAAGAAGGAAGTGATCTCCAAATGTTAGGGCATTTTAAAAGCTTATCTGCAAATACCTTTTAAAAAAATCTGCTAAAGTAGATCACCGTCAAAATAGTTGGGTGCAGACTTGATGAAGACAACATTTTCTTCAAAATTCAAAGAAGGTTGTATATAATTAATAGGGGATAGGTCCTAAATAAATACATTCATATTTTGTGTCTTTATTGCATAAACTATGTCATTATAATAGAGATAATGGCTACCAAATATGACTTAGTTGTAACTTCAAGAGAAGTGCACAAATTAGATTGAAAAATGAGAGCAGAGCTTTGAGATGCTTCTATTAGGCAAAGACTATTTCAATACAACGACAAAGCCTGCAGTCAATTCAATTCAAATTCAACCAAAAAAATATCATCAATCATCCAGATTGTTTATCTGTATGACGTCAAATGGCTGGTTTGACAGAATTTGTGACTGAATTGACTTAGTATGTGGTATCATAGCGACACAGCCTTAGGGATTTCTCGAAAAATAAAAAGGAAGATTAGGGGTCCATGTTTCATTTTGCCCAAATAAATATAGATGATTCATAGATATCATTAAAAGAAAGAAGGCAATCGGGCAAGAGAGGCTATGAAATGGCTCCGTGTATGAGAGGCATACATATTAAAAGTATGTCATCTATATTATATTCCTTTTAAATGAAATGTACGCAGAGTAAACGAAAACAGTGTAAAAAGGGGGACTAGTCAACTCTAATCGTGATTGACAGAAAATTCAAAGTAATACTTGCTTGACACCTTATGAGAGTCTTGGGGAAATTATGGCATGGTAGACATGACCCAAAGGATCAGGCTATATAGGACAGAATGGTTTGAAAGGAATCAAATAAATACCTTTTAGGCAATTTTATTTGGGAAGCTTGAAACTGGACTTTAAAAAAATGAAACTGCTTTTTTTTTTTTGCATACATTCAGAGAAAGAATAGATTTAAGGCAGCACAAAACTGTCTTAGAGAGAAAGTAAAGAAAAGAACAAGGTTGGGGAGAGGTTCTATGTTTCGTTCCTTCCTGTGTCTAAGATGAAAAAAGTCCTTGTTTGGATTAAGAAATGAGGTAGCATGGGTTATTGAATAAAAAAAAAAAACAAAACAGTCTCAAAGTTTAAGGAGTTGGTATAAATAAGTTTTATTGCAGGATCTCCTGTCAATTACTAGCCATACTTAAATATTTTAGAGAATAAAAATTATTTTTAATTCAACATAATTATCCTAATGGTTCAAGTGCTTGATTTTTGCCTTAAAAAAATCTTGGGGAGAACTGAATCATTGCCACAAGCACTAAAGGAATTGTAGGTAGGCCAGTGTAGATAATACCAGGTATTTTGAAACCAGTTTACCCATTGCTTTCAATGGGGGGAGTGCCCCCTGGTGGACAATGCGTGGGAAAAATAGCTACAAAACGTTTTGACCACAGTTTATGAATATGTTAAAAACATTATTAGGCCACTTTGGAAAAATTCTCCCAAAATACAGGTGTCAGGATATAAGTACCGGAAAGCACTTGAATAAGCGGGCTGTTTTTGTAGGTACAGCCACGGTGTTTTTGTTCCCCCTTATAGTCGGGAACACATGGAGACTTGCTATTAGTACATCTAAGGTGTCACTTTATAATGCATAAGAGTCATTCAGTAACAAAATCTCCTTGGAGAAGGACTCAAGATGCATCTGCCTTCTGACAATTTCTGCTACTCGAGTCAATAGTGGCATGGCATCATCCCAGACTCTGCCATTTGTTATCTAACACGAGGCGCTAAAATGTCTGGATACGACCTTATTGAACACACTTAACACACTACTTTGTCCAGTTTGAGGGAAAGCAAATTTGTCTATAGCATCGTGTTAATGTCACGGTCACATTAGTATTAGAGATGCTTGGGTGGCCTCACATCTTACCAAGGTTCAAATGTAGATGCTACAATATTTTGTCCTGCTGTGGCACTACACCAGTATCTCATATGCTACATTTGAGAGCTTACGAGGCACATTCCTATTATTCATCAAGGCTGAGGTCCTTACATGGTATCTACATCACCACCTTCTCTCTTTCTCTTTCTCTCTCTCTCTCTCACACACACACACACACCATTTTTGTCCATCATTTAAAAATATACATATACTGAAATCGACACAAATGTTTTTCAAAGGGCAAGAATAAAAAGGAAAAATACAGAAAAACTTCGCTAGTTGGGGATAGCACATTTCCTACCAGTTTCATTCATTTCGCTTCTTTAAAGTCCTCTTGTGATGCTTCCTTCTAACACAGGAATAACTGAGTTCTTAAAAGACTTCTGGCAGAGAACAAGCTCTAAGCCTGTGCACTGGCTGTTTTTCTCATGCCTGGAATGCTTTCCCTTGCAACCTCAGACCCTTAGAATTCCTTCCTTCCTTTAGTATTCAGATTCAGCTCAAATATCTCTTCCAGAAGGAAGTCCTTCCTGGTCCTCCTGGTTGCTAGTGCCATCTCGACTAAGATTACTTTCCATCTAATATGTATTTCTTGTATAAGTCCTGATATGAAGGCATATGTACATACATATGTGTATACATGTATGCATGTGAATGTATATTTCTCTCCATTCGAATGAATATAAGCTCCTTGAGGGCAGAGGTTCACTTTACGTATGGACCCAGTGATAGATTCTGTCTGTTGTATGAGGACTAGCCGAGCATGAAATGGGTCACATGGCAAAGATGAGGGATGACCAATGGACAGTCCATCGGTACTCTCAATCAGGAGAAAGGAAGGCCTCTAGAACATTAGGTGGACCCACCACGAGGAACATACGGGAGGGGGTAGGCAAAGATCCCAATAAGGATGGATAGCCACAGGCAGACTGTATCATTAGACAGGACTAGGCAGCTAGGTGGTGGTCCAGCCTAGTGAATAGAGCACTGGACCTGGAGACAAGGAAACCCGAGTTCAAATTTGGCTTTAGACACTCACTAGCTGTATGATCTCAGGCAAGTTTGCCTTGGTTTCCTCATCTGTAAAATAAGGATAATAACAGCACCTACCTACCAGGGTTGTTATGAGAATCACATGAGATGATATTTGTAAAGTGCTTAGCACAGTGCCTAGCATACAATAGGTGCTCTATAAATGCTAACTATTATTATTATTATTATTATCATCTTTACTGAACATGTAGAAGGGTTGTGACCTTGACTGACAGGGAATATATCCAAACTAATGAAATTATAGAAGCTTCAATCACGAAAGGACTTTCCCCTTGCGTGGAGGTTTTTCAAGTGTTAACCTATAGATTTTTAAACTGGTTTTGTCACAGAGAAATTTCAAATTATTCTGTAATTTAGGTTCATAGTTGGGAAGTAAAAGTTCTAAAGTTTTTCCAAAGAAAAAATGAATTTACAAAGAGATTCCTGAGCCTGTTTATTTTTATATTCCCAAAGAAGAGTTTGCAAGTCATCACAAGCATAGTTCATTACTAATTGTAAAAAAATGTTCAATAAATATTATCAAGACTTTCCAAAGCTAATTATGAATTCTTTAAAAGAGCAGATAAATGAACGTGTCTGCCAATCTGAACAAAAACATAGCCTGTCTGGTCTCCACTTTGTCTCCTCTTTGAACATAATCACTGATTCAGATAGATTTTTATCAGCTTCATGGAACTTCAAAGCATGTACAAAGAAAATATGATTTGACAAAACCTCCCCCAAATATGGAAAGCACCTCTGAATGCTCTAAATGCTCCATTTGCAGTGAATTTCAAATCACATGTCCAGGTGAAAGATGATTTTCTAACTCCACCCACTCACCTGGACCTTTGCCAAGTAAGTTATAAGCAGACACATTCATCTGTGTCGTTTAGTAGCAAAGGGAGAGCCGGCATGGTGGTGTAATAGCACCTTTTTACCTTTGATTCAATAGTGATACGGATGGTGTGCTTTTTCTGAAATTACACTGCAAAGAATTATATGAACATAGTGGCAATTTCTGTTATACTTAAGCAGGCAAATTTCTCTCCACCAGATAATTTACAGAACTCAAATTCAATAAAACATTGCATGATGGTCCATTACTGTTATCAGTTTTGAATAATCCATCTTCATTCTTCATTTTACTGGAAAATAAAGTGTGCCAAAGACAAAAGGAAAAAAACGGGGAAAGGCCTGAGAATGGGATCCAAGTAAACTCAGGGTTTTATTTTAAAATCCCACTGCCACATGGACATGTCAAACATGTACGATACACGGGACACACACAGAAGCTTAACCAGAAACTTTCCAGGAGTGTATTAAAGCTGGGAAGTGTTTATTTAGAAGCTTTAGAAAAATATTACAAATATATTGGCCTATACCAAAGCCTCATGAAACAGGCAGAAATAATTGGCCCCTACTGAGATTTAGTCTCTTCAATAATAATTCATGTAAGAACATATTTCTACCAAATATAAAAAGCAAAAGAAATGTTTCTCAAAACGTAAGAAGTTATTTAAAAAAAAACAACTTTTCCCCAAACGAATTCTATTTGTAGAATGGTCTTAACTAATGGGGGGAGGAGGGTGTTCCTATGATTGTGAAGGTCATATGGGGCTCATGCTGATGTATCCTGATGCATGTGAATGTAGCTAATAGGAAATTCCCAGGGCAAATACTCAAATGGCTCTGAGATCAATCTCATCAATGTGGGAGTCCTATCCAATGACGCAGACTGCAGTCTGTCCATGCCAGCCCATCCTTAGTGTGATCCTTGTCTGAATCCCCCCAGATGCTCCTCACAGTGAGTCCACTTCATGTTCTAGAGGTTCTTCCTTCCTTTCTCCTCATTGAGAATATCAACGGAGTACTCTATCTGTCGTCCCTCATCCTTGCCATACAACCAACCTATTTTCTTTTCCTACCATCCATTTCCTTGACGATATATTTTAGGCTATACTTCTTTGAAGCTTCTCATTGGTAGTGGCCTGTGCACACCCACCAGGTCCCTCTCCACTGCCCTCCACATGATATTATTAATTTAAAATTTTTCAGAAGCTATTGTAATACATGCTCGCCCACCATACAGAGACAACCAGAAATATCCGTGTCCAGACCATCACCGTTCCTTACTCTCTGATTCCTTATGTGACAACAGTGTCTTTGTCTGATTATGTCATAAAGCTTTGCATTTGTATGTACATATTTTACACTATTTAAAAAAAACTTAAGTTGGAATTGCACATTGTAGTAAGTGCACACAAATGTGTGATGTGAGATTTAACTGTGCAGAGCTCCAGATATATACATATGCATTAGCATGTGTATTTTAGTACTCTATGCTAACACCATACACTAACACTCTGCACCTGCTTTTATTGAAATGCATACACTTTGAAATAAACACACTACATGCATTCATATGAATGTATAATCAATAAAATAAATGCAGCTGTGTTTTTTTAAGTGTGACCACCCAAAATACATGCATGCTTGCGTGTGCAAAAACTATGTCTCAGAAACTGCATACTTAAATAGAAGGATATGGTGAAATATACCCAGTGAATGATTTACAATGAACTGTTTCAAACACAGCCAAAGAACAATTTCCTACTGAGAACTATCCCTATACCAGCAATGAAGATGTTAACTGAAACACTTTTCGTGTCATTCCAGAATAAAATAAATAGTTCTTTTAAAAATGGGTTAGACATTAAGATGGTTTTTATTAAAGTGCTCTGCATCTAGCTGTACCAAATTTTCTATATCTTTCTCTCCCTTCTCAGAAAAAGTAGCTCCTTCTTATGTGACATTAGCCACTGAGCTGGTTTCTCAGCACTTTAAATTGCACACAAGTAAAGCCCTTTTTTAAAAAATCACGAACAGCTCCTAGGAATAGAAAAATAGGATCAAAGATCTGCAGCTGGAAGGGATCCTGGAGATCATTTAGTCCAATCCCCCCTTCATTTTACAGATGAGGAAACTGAGCCCAGAGAGGTTAACTAATTTGCTTAAGGTCACACATTTATTAAATGGTAAAGCTTGGGATTAAACCCAGGCAGCTAGGTGGTACAGTGGGTAGAGTGTGAGACTTGGGAGTGAAGAATACCTGAGTTTCAATCCTGCTTCACACACCAGCTGGGGGGCCTTGGCCAAGTGACTGAATCTCTCTGTGCCTCAGTTTCCTTATCTGTAAAATGGGGATAATATATTTCACCTACCTCACAGGGTTGTTGTGAGGATGAAATGAGATCACATATATTTAAAGGGCTTTGCATACCTTACAGTACTATACAAATACTATCATCTGACACCAAATCCCTACCCACTTTCCACTATCAATCTTCCCAGTAATGACAGGAGCATCAATCCTCCCTCAAGATAAAAACTGTGTTGATAAAAATATTTTTCCCCATCTTACACTCTACCAGTCACTCTTAGTACTCTTTACCATAAGAAAGCTTCAGTAATGCTAAGTATTATTTTTGGACTTATCAATGTGTCTTTGTCTTACTATGTTAGTCCATACCAATGTTGCCTTAGAGTATAAGCTCTGAAGTAACCTAGAACTGTACAGGTTTAATTTGAGTCCAGTGCTTCATTAAGTACCATGAATTGGTCACTGTTGCTAGTGAAGAATGCTACCTGCAGTAGGAACAAGTAGTATTTCAGGCAAATTCTATTTTAATTATATGTAGATATGAAATTAAGTTGCCAGATAACTTTAAAATGTAGAACAAATTGGTACAGTGAAAAGTTAAGGCAAGTGTAAAAAACAGATCACAGTTGTGTATCAACTGATTATGCAAATTCTGCTAATGATTTTACATTAAATTATCATATTTGAGACACCCCCTGAACTTTGGCATGGCAACCACTCACAAGGTCAAAGGAGAACTTTATAAGAAAAAGTGAGTCAAGTAGATTCAGGAAAATGCTATTAAAATCAGAAATATTAAAAAGAACCTAATTCCTTGGATCCAGATACCATTAAATACTACCTTCCTTTTATGTTAGTGGCAAAAACGCCACTTTCCATCATGGCAGCAGTAGCAAAACAAAAAAGGATGTTTATTTCAAAATGCCACAGTGCAGTGGGCTTGGGACTAGAAAAGCTGGATTGGCTTTTCGCCACCTGTGTGATCTTGGCCAAGTTATTTAAACTTATTTAGCACAAGTTTCTTCATCTGTAAATTACAATGGTTGGATGACAAGATGATCCCTAAGGTCCTTCTAGGGTGAGATCTGATGATCTTATATTTAAAAACAATTTAGCTCAGTTTTTCTCAAAACATTTTATCTCAGTATTTTGCATATATATCGCTTCTCCCTCCTCTTCTCCTTCACCAAAATAAAAGATGTTTATTGACAGGAATGTCTATTCTAGATTTGCCAAACAAAGAAAAGATTCCAAAAGCAAACACTGAATGAAGAACAGGTAATAATGGGGTCCCAGGCAATGGTGGGTGGGTTGGTGTGGGGGGGAGGGGTGCAGATAATACAGCTGGTAAAAAAAGTATGAATGACCCTGTTGAGGAGAGTGACTATGCTATGCTAATTTATTATGCTAATGAGCCACACTGCTGCTATCACTATCATGGCTGGTCTCCACAATCCCCTTAAGTAATTCCCCAGGATTCCTAGTTTGAAAAAAGAAAAATTATAGAAGAAATATGAAATAAAACGCCTAGTCCATCACATTTATTTTCATTTCTCATCTTCACCTTGCGTAGATGCAAAATAACTCACAATTGGATGTTATTTTAAGATTCCCAAGGCTTCTTCCTTCTAACAACTCCTTGAGATGGGCAGAGTAATTATCATGCCCACTTAACAGATGAGAAGAAACCTGAAGCAGGCAGGAAAGCAACTCGATCTCGGGTCCTCAGATCAAGTTTGCGGCACAGGGGAGAGAGCATGGGTCTAGTAAATAGTGTCTAGAAATCAGCTAAGCCAATGACTAGGTATGTGACCTTGGGCACATCACAATCTCCTTTGACTTCAATTTCCTCATCCATAAGATAAGTTGTTCCCAATTACCTGAAGGTTCCTTACATTAAAATAGTTTATGATTCATGCTGTTGTTGTTCAGTTGTTTCAATCTCTTTAACTCTTTATGACCCTATTTAGGATTTTCTTGGCAAAACTACTAGAGTGGTTTGCCATTTCCTTCTCCAGCTCATTTTCACAGATGAGGAAACTGAGATAGAGAGGGGTTAAGTGAGTTGCCCAGGGTCACACAGCTAGTAAGTGTCTGAGGCCGAATTTGGATTCAGGTCTTCCTGACTTCAGGACCAAAAACATAAAAAAAGCACCATTTCTTAGAAGATAATTATAATAATAAGAGGTCACATTTATACAGAGCAAAATGCTTTACAAACACTATTCAAGGTAGAGCTCTAGCCACTGTACCACCTACCTGCCTTCTACGATTCATGGGATGACAAACACACAGCTAACACTAACTTTTAATACTTGTGTCTTTGGTAGCAACTTATTCATGAATAGGCCCTGAATATGATCCTATCCACCATTGTTTTTCTGTTCTCTCACTGCCAGTGAAGAAGTCAATGTGAATTAGAAACTGGAATGGAAGACAGGGTAGCATTCCTAAAGCACGATTAGGAAAAGCCATCAACTGCAGGTCATGTTAAATTAAGTTTAGTTTTGCGGCCTGAATGCTGACAGAAAGCACATTCATAGAGATGATCCAAAAGGAGAAAACCATCAAGAACGGGAGCAAAGGGACACACGGCATGCACAACTAAGGAAAACTCTTTCAAAATTCAACCAAACTGACCTGAGTTCTGTTAAAAGCCACACGTGCAAATACTGCCTGGGAGATTCCTGCTCTTTTCAGTTCATCTCGCACCCACTGGTAGATCTCGGAAGACACCTCTGTGTTGGTTGAGACCTGTTGCTCCAACGGCTTGTTCATAGATCTACTGACGGGGGGAGGGTGGTTCAAGTACTGCTGATTTAAGGATTGCTGGGCTAAGAGTCTGTTCACTGCATACTGCTGGTTCAGCAACTGAGCCATCACCAGCTGCTGATTGACCAACTGAGGACTAATAGGAGTGGATACAAGTCCAGGGTGCAGGTTTGGAAGAGGGGTCCGGACCGATGGCTGGCTGCCGTGAGAAAGCTGCACAGGGGATGGAGGCTGCTCAGCAGTGTTCCCTGGGACTGGCTGCTGGCCAAAGTTGACATGGTTGGCACCTTGCTGGGACAGCTCCGAAAGGCTATCCATCTCAACTACAGTGGACCAAAAAAAAAAAAAGCACCATTTCTTAGAAGATAATTATAATAAGAGATCATATTTATATAGAGCTTTAATCTTGGCGAAATGCTTTACAAACACTATCCAAGGCAGACTATTACTAATCACGATGGTTTCCAAAACAGAAGGACAATGGATTCTCCAACAACCAAAACCAGGTAAAATTGGGGACGACCAACCAGATCATCCCATTTAACTCATACACCCACTACAACAAAAGATAAAGATCAAAGTTTGTTATTTTTCATAACGTTGCATGACACATTTTGACTTCAGACTCTTTAAATTTGTCACTTTATATTAATAAAGTTATTTAAACAAATGACTTATAAAAGATAAGTCATTTGCTTAAGGCTAAGGATGATAAATTTAGGTGAGATGAGATATAATTTACAGCTATAATCAGTCATTCAACAAGTATTTTGAAGTTCCTACTATGTGCCAAGCACTGGGTAAATACTGGGGATATAAAGAAAGAATAATACGTGTATATCGTATGTCATAACATATATGTATATTTTCATGTTAGGAAAAGAGAAATAAGACCACTGTTTCTCCTAGCTTCCCTGTTTTTCTTCAAGTCTCAGCTGAAGTCCTGCTATCAGAAACAGTCCTCTTCAATCTTACTGTCTTCCTTCTGAGATTATCTTGAATTTACCCTACATAGATCTTGTTTGCACATAGTTGTGTGCATGTTGTCTCCCCTATTAGACTGTGAGCTCCTTGAGAGAAAAAAACATTCGTCTCCCCCCACCCCTTTCTTTATATCCCAAACTCAGCACAGTGCCTGAAATACAGTAGGTGTTTGGTAAATGCTTTTTGACTTGCCTTGAATTTGAAGTCAGAAGACATGAGTTCAAATCCCACCTTTTCTATTTATCACCCACGTGATGTGCAAATTTAGAGCCATCTCCACTCCAGATGTTCATATGGACTATTTATGCCTGACCTGTGGTACAGCCTTTGAGTTCTGTGTCTGATCAGACACAGACTTGATCTCAACACAGCAATGTCATTTTGGTTCTCTTTGAGAATGAAGGACAATAACCAACCCATCCATCCAACCAACCTATGGGACCATGAGCAAATCACTTTCCCTCTCTGGATCTCAGTTCCCACACCAGTATAATATACAGATTGGAATACGTGACCTTTAAACCTTTACCCACCTTTAAGGGCTAGGAGCCTATGATTCTACAATATATTCTTGTTTTGAATCTCCATGGAAATCAGGGAAATAGTGTAATGGGTCGTAAAACTGATTATCTGTCCCCATTAAAAAGTTCTGTTTTTCCCAAGAAAGATTTCTACAAGAAGCTATGGGGTGAAACTGTTTTTCATTCACTCTCAAAATCATCTTTGCCAAAAAGAAATGGTCATGTTAGTGCAGTTGGTGCTGCTGGTGCCATTAACCCTGCTCCCAGCCCCGCGTGAGCTTCCACACTGGCCAGGTATCCCACAGGGGCTGACAGCTATAAGTGCCTCAAGCATTCTGCCACGGGGAAGATGCTACTTTTATTTTCCTCAGTGTAAAAGCTGAACATGGAGCCGTAAATAGGCATTTCCCCCCAAATACCAACTATGCTTCCCTTGTGTAGACACCAGCTAAGTCTTAATCATCATTTCTCATTATCACTAAATATTCAAACTTTACATTTGGAAGAAGTTATCACACTGCAGAAGTTAACTGGCATATGCAAACTATAACCAAGGATAGGGGGAGAGAAACCTTCTATTTCTACAACTAAATGTAGAGATCAGCCCAAGTGGGCCATTCACATAGAATAGTAATTCAAGCAATTATCACAAAAGTGATGCATTGTCTTCATTACAGCCTTAAGCTATAAAAGGCGAGGAATCTGTTTTGGTAGATGGATGGGTTTTCTCCAACTACTAAAAGCTAAAACATGCTCAAAATTCAGATTCTCCTGCTTCCTAAAGCCTTTAAAAAGATATTAATAATTATTTTTGTTAATAGAATAAATTTACAGAAGCTCTCTAGAAATAGGTTTCAAACAGGATCTAATATCCAAAGTGAGGTTAATATCACATACTTAACATTAACATAATTTTTAAAAAACAATCTAAATGTGTATGAAAGGGAAGGTTCTTATTAGGAATAAAAACACAATCTCAAAAGCCTTTGATTTTGTGAGCACTAACAACTTCGTCCTGAGTTGGAAAGACTGACTGGTACTCTAAAAAGAGGTCAGGACTTGGAGTTAGAACAGCTGGGTTCACATCTTGCCTTGGAGTCTCACCAAAGAATTCTAAGCCTTAGTTTTCTTATCTATAAAATGGGGGTAATAATATACTACTAACCTTACAGAATTTTTTAAATTAGGAAAGAATTCCATTTATTCTATATATCTTGTATGTTCTTAGTTAATCACACATTGCTTCTCCCTTTAGAATATGAGTTTCCTAAGGACAGACTGATTTTGCCTTTCTTTGTATGTTCAACACTTAGCACAGTGCCTGGCACATAATAACTGCTTAAGAAATTGTTACTAATTGTAACCACTTAAAGCATTACATAAATGGGAGTTATTACTGCTAATAAAGACATAAGGTAAATACTTAGATAAAACAAATACATATGTTAACCCTGTCATTCTTGAAGCCTTTATTTATTCTTATATATCCTTTATAATCCTTTTTGTTCATTTTCTCCATGACAAATGTTGATATTGTGAGCTAAAAACCACATATTGGAAAGGGCGTGGATTGAGAAGTCAGTGAGGTGGGAAGTCATTGGTCAGTACAGTGATTTATTCCTGAAGATCGTTGGGGAGAAGTCAATTACGAAATTATCTCCTTGCCAAAGTGTTTAAATAACCCTTGCAATAGGCGCTACATAAAAACATGAATTATCTCTTTCAAATTGATTGTAAAAATCACACAATTTTCCACCAAAAAAATCCACTTAATGTTGAGAGAAATCATATCTAATATTAGTTATTCAAGACCTTGTTAGGTCTTTATAGAGACGTTATAAAATGACAGCTTCCCTCCTCATTCCATGATTTCCTGCATGTCTGACAACCAAGTCAGTTTGGCTGATTTAAACACAAACATTTATTGAATTTAATTATCTCATTATACTCATACCCCAAAAAAAAGAAACATACTAAATTGATCTCTAATTGGGCAATCAAAATAGCTGGCTTTCGATATGATTGTGATAGCCCCCCCTTCAGCCCCAATGACATGTAATGGTATGTGGCCTCCTTACAACGCTTCCTGCTTACCCAGCATATCTTTTGTCTTCTTGAAATGTTTATACCACCTTCCAAATTCTTGACATTTTGCTGCTGATACATTTGCATAGTAAGTGCTGTTCACAATGGATGAAATCATACTCTGCATGAAAAGGGGGGAAAACATTTGTAATATATAGCAGCACAAGTTGGAACACAGAAATTATTTCAATTGTTAAAACCATATTTTTTTTATCATCTGAGTGCCATGACGATTTTTTTTACCCTTTAGCCTAGAGCTTCAACTTAAAATTCATTAAGCAGAAAATCAAACATTTGTTTTAAATGGAATGGAAAGAAACAATCCACAGAGACAAGGATAAAGCTATCAAACAGTAGACTTGTTAACTTCAACAAAGATTCTCTAGATTCTCTCACTCAAAGACTTCTATTGAGCTCAAATAACTACAAACACATCTTATGCTTGCAAAGCTACAACATACTCACTACCTCAAGAACTTAGGACTGCACTGTATAGAGCTATTATGTTCATTTTCCATAAATCAGTTCTACTAGAAGAGGCAGGATGGTATAGTGGATAGGGAACCTGCCTCAAAATAGGAACACCTGGGTTCAAGTGGCATCTCTGACACAAATTGGCTATGTGACCCTGGGCAACTCTCTAAGATTGTAAGTGGCATCAAACTCACTGACCTGCTTCGGTAGGAGTTTTCTCACCACAGATCTGTTTCCCTGATCTACACTGCCCTACTCAGAAGTGGGGTGGTGCAGGTGGATGTATGAGTGAATATACTGTTACTATAAAAAGTCAGAATGACTATATATAATAAGGCACTTAAAATAATCTTAGGAAACCACTGTATGAAGGAGAAATACTTTATTATTAGATTTAATTCAATTTTTTTTAAAAGCATGATTCTAGATTTTAGACTGGCCATAAAACTCTCTTAACAAATATTTGAAATTAAGAAAAAATGGTACTATTTTAAGTATATTCCTTTTCTTTCTAATCAATTATCTGAAAGCAAAAACAGTCTAGTTTCTAAAACGTGAAAGGAAAGAAAAGACAATGAAAAGTTTAGTATTTTTTTTCCACTTTCAAAACAAGGAGTTTTTTAAATAAATAAAATGAAACCTTATTGCTATAATTTCAATGAAAAGACCCATTTTCAAAAAAATTAAATAATTCTCCCCACCTCATACATAATAACCAGTCAATAGTGAGTATATTAAAGACACTTCCCATTGAGTCTTAAAAATAATTAGATTTCCAATTACTTATTCTCCCCCTCCCTGCTCCAACCCTTTGTGTATAAAAGCTTGCATTTCAAACTTTAGTTGGACTATGGTGAAATAATTTACAGAATAGAAGCATTGTTCTATGGGCAGTTAATAACCAGAAAAGCCAGTTTGGAGACAAAGACACAAAATATTTTTCTATCGCTGTCTACTTTAAAGCTATTTCTAATTTAAAGTTGTGTTATTCTGGTTATTGACTCCACTGAAATTCATTATCAGTGTTCGTTTTACAGTGCATACAGACTAGTAATATGTAAATGGTTTTGCAGATTCTTATAAGAGCTTTACTAGAGATGAGTTATAGTTGGTTACTTTTGCAAAACCGAGATAGCCTAGCAAAGGGACCCTGTGACAAACCTCATGGCTGCTACTCATTGCTTTTACATCCATTTACACATTTTTATTCCACTAAAATTCTACTTCTTAAAGTGCTCATGATGCTGTCATTAAATCCAATGGCTTGCAATTTAACTAAGAGTCTGCTACTATCACCAGTGTGAAAAAGCCTTATAGAACTTGCCAAAACTAGAGCCCAAAGATTCCCTGATCCAGTTAACAATCCATCAGCATCAATGAAGCTTATTCCATTGGAATAATGGACCAGTATCCTCAGACACTAATAAAACTATTGAGACTATCTTATGGATAATGAGGATTTCTCCCAATGGATAATAGCTAATATTCTTCTGCTCAGGTCCAACTTTTTTTTTAATTCTACATGTTGCCATCCAGATACCCAAGTAGGTTCCTGAATACCAATATCGTCACTGCAGTACAGCATGTGTGAATTTTAGCCATTCACTGGAAAGCTCTTGGTTTTAAAAATTATGCTTCAGTCTATATTGCAGGTAGGTATTTTTTAAATGCCAGATGTCTAATCTATTAAAATCACACAGTTTACCCTTTACATATATATGTATATGTGTGTATGTATGGAGATATATAGATAGAAGCCAGAGCATACATTTATTATGGTCATGAATGAAAAAATGAAATGTGCAAAATCGGGTCAATTTGGATTACAATCCTCATACACACTTAGTTCTCCGTTTTCCACACATGGATTATTTCTTTGCAGATTATCTGCAGAAAATTTTTAATCAAACTGACTTTGCCAATAAAGCTTTCTGAGTTGTTTCTCCCCTTCAGCTGATATGCACAGGGAATATAAAGGCATATTGAAATTAGCCTAAGCAAAGCATTAAATAGGGCAAATCAAAAGATTAAAATATAGCAAAACTAATTAGAAGATTTTTAAAAATTATTTGATGTGCTTGAGTTTTTCCTTTGTGTTCATCCACGTTACTACTCCTCTTTAGAACAAGGAATTGAGAATTCACCCTATTTTCACTAGAACAATTACACTTATTGGTCTAATTTTCTGTTTATATGAGAACTTTCTCATCCCCTTCTTTATGTTTTGAAATGAAATTCTAATTTGAGTTTATGTCATAATCTATTGCCACAAGATTCACTGTGATGCCTGCAAAATCCAAATTATGTTTTGATGGTAAGATCAAATTTCTGAATGGCCAGAGATTATCTTTTAAATAATAAATATCCAGGGTAGGCTTGGGATAAGAAAACCAGTGAAAGTGTTAGATATGAACAACCAAAAAAAAAAAAAACCAACAGAGCTTAATCTGGATAAGGCAAAATCCCTTAAAACATTTTCATAGTGTGGAATTCACCTTTCAAAAATGCTTTTAAAATACTCATTCTGCAAAAATTCTAGCTCAGGAATACTAGCCACAAACTTTCATTATTGAGGATGATCTTAAGTGTTAACATCCTGTTAGTCTAGCAAATCACCAAAGAAATGGCTCATTTTCAGTGTTCCGGAGTATTTGTATTTTTATTGTGAGAAGCTACCATGTTTATGGGAACTGAAGACCAGAAGTCATTACAAGGAGACAATCAGAAAAGTCTTTAAATTCAAAGTTAACGTGAATTTAGTTGCCCACTCTATCACTCTTTAAAAAAAAAAAATCTTAGATGCCAAGAGAGTCAAACTTAAGCTGTTTTAAGGACTTTTCTTCTCCACTTAAAAGAAACATTATCCCAAGTTCTCCAGAGCATCGCCCATACAGAGGTGGGTAAGCATTTACAGCACTCTGTGGCCAAGTAGTTCCAATTCTCTCTTGTTGTCTATTTAAATGAGCTATCAAAGGCATTTGGAAAAGGGCACTACTTGCAAAGCAAGTTTCCTTACTGAATGGCCACTCTGTGTAAACCTTAGGTGCTGGGGGTGGGGGTGGGGGGAAATCCCCTAATACAAGTCTCAGGCTGCTGAAATCTCAAGTTCAAATGCACCTCAGTATACTTACCCATGATCACACCATAGCTTGCACTTTCTGAGACAGAATACTGATAGACTGCCTAAATTGGCCATCCATCCCCGCACTCTTCAGGTAAGCCCAGTAATCTCATTTTCGGCACCGACATGTAAGCTTTCCTAAGATCCATAAAGCATACATCACTTCCCTACGAGGGGCCTGCAGTTCTCTCTCAGAGTCTGGTGAAGATCTGCTCTGAAATGGTGCCATCTTCACAGACACCCCAGTACTCTAGAATGATACCATCTGCCACAGGCTGAGCTTCCCTTTTCAGCCAAATACATTATTTATAACCTTTCTAATTGTGTAAAGGTAAGGAGAAAAATTTTTTCTGAAGCTTAACTTAGATATAGCTAGAATATTCTGAAACCACTCTAAAAAAACTGAATGTCTCCGAATTTTGAAAAAAATAAATAAATTTGGGGCAGCATAGTCCTTCAAAATGTTTACTTTTAAAAGTATCCCTTTTTCCAAAAGGGATAAAAGTATGTAATACACATACAATATTTTTAGAAAAGGAAGAAAAACAGTTCATTTTGATTTTAGTTTTAATATTCACTGGGCGTTTCACTAGTTAATGACATAGCCAGGTTCTCAAAGAGAATTATTTCCCACAAGAAGGTTCATCAACTGGGGTGGGGGTGGGGGAGGGAGTGATTGGATTATCATTTTAAAATATTTTGTTGTTCTTTTAACAACAACAAAAACCACCCCCAAACAATGCTAATCAGGTTATTCAATCATCTAAACTAAAACTGTTCATGCTTTTCTGCCAAATCAACCAACCACAGCAAAATCTGTTATCAGTGATTGCTCAGCTTCCAGTCACGAGAAGTTAACCCCTCCTTCCCCAAAAGTTCTCCTAAAATAACCTTAAAGGGACCCAGGATGCTGATCCTAGAGAATAAGGAAGTGAGGACTCCCTTAGAGAACTTAAGTAGTGGCCTTCCATAGCATGAGACCCTCTAACAAACCGAACAGCCAAGACCAGAATGCAATGCGCTCCCTAATAATTCAGGTGACCCCCATACTTTTTTTTAAACATAAATTTATTCTCCCCAATTTGAAATCATGACCAAAATCACTAAAGGCCTTGTTGATTGTTTAAATAGGAAGGAGGAGGTTGGGGGCCACATGGGGGAGGGAGGGACATGAATATCTACAAAACAGTGGCTCACCAATGTTTAAAGCTTTCAGGCTCTATCAGTGGAGAGGGCAAGGGCTACAACAACTTATTTACACAATTATCTAAATACGATTAAACAGCTGATGGACAAATATTAAACTGGAAAATGTATAGTCATTTCAGCTTAATGTAATCCTCTTTCTGTAAACACCCAAGATGATTTTTTTTTCAACCAGAACAGTCCTGACATCTCATAAGCCTAAGGGTGAATAGCAAGAGATTGTTTTTGATAGTTATAAATATTCAAAAGACATGCAGACCATCTGCTTTCATAATACAGGTAAAGCAACACTGAGATGGGGACTGCTGTATAAAAATGATTCTTTTAACAAAGTCTTCCTCTCCTCGAAAACTATAAAGACAGATGTCAAAAACTGTTTACACAGAGCAATCAGGAGCGTGCAAAATGTAATATTCCTTTTACACACAGTGCTTGCTAAAGAGATTTTTTTTTCTTTTTCTTCCCATCTGTGTGTTGCAACACATTTCTACAAGTTAAAAACATTTTTTCAAACAGAGATCTCATGAATACCCAAAAACATGCTATCTGGCTTCTGAATGCTAATTAATTTCAACTAAAGAATCAGATTTTTTTTTTTTTTGGTAGGGAGGAATGTATGTTTTTGAATTGGAGTACTCTAGAGATCAGGCATAGAAAACAGGAGAAAACCCTACATAGGTTTGATTCTTTAAGGCTATTTTACGGTTTAGTTGTTTTTTTTTAATATAATTTGCATCTGTTTCATTTGGTTTTTAATAAAAAATTATCACTATTAACCTCTTCAATATAGAGTCTAATATAATTTTTTTCCAAGTGGTAAGGAAATACACACACACACACACACACACACACACACACACATCCCTTGCCTTCTTAGCAAGCTGTGAACAGTGTGGCTCATAAACCCCTACAGTCAATTTTCAGAACTGAAACACTAATCTTGACAATAACCTTTTAATGTATTATATTAATGGCACAAAGGCATTAAGCACCTTTTTATAATTCTCAATAAAATGAGCATTTACTGAACAATCTGTCAAACTCCTGGCTGTGTGTGTGGGTTTTTTTTTCCCTCTCTTAGAAGTGAAACTTCAGTTTTTGGCTGGCTACACCTCCCCTGATTTCCTGGTCCACTTTGTTGATTTGACTCCAGCTGAGAGTCTCTAAGACAAATAAACGGTAACTAGATAGTACTTTTCAAACAAACATAAAAATATACATTAACTTTAGATTAGAAATGAATCAAATCTACATCTCAATTCAGTTTTAGAATAGGGTTTCCTTCTAAATACTTTAAAATAAGCCCTGAAGAGCATCATAAGAGATCCTGAGAGTGAATAGATCTGCTACATATTGACAGGTAGTCTCCAGCTGTTATTCTGGGTTATTGTTTCTTTTTTTAAATAGAATAAATGAGAAGTAGCAGAAAATTCTAAGTATAATATTCTTTTTGTGATAATTGCCTTGTGTCCCCCAAATCTTTCCCTTTGGATCTTCTACTGCTTTCTAAGCTACACTCTTGGGAGGTACAATCTGAATCTCAATTTGCTGACAGAATAATCACTCCCAGATTTTACTTAAATTCCACTTGCCAGGCAGTTATGATTATTGTCATTGTTATGACCCTAAGCCCTAAAGATATCCTTAACAGAAAGTCAAAAATGTCTTGAAGATGCAATTACAGAATGATTACATAAATTTGCTGTTGACAGAAATTAAGATGCTTTTGCAATATACTAGTTCTCTTTTTCATGTCCTTAAGAATATAAAGACGATATGATCACAGGGCATTTCCCAAACTAAAAAGTCAGAGTTACTATTAAATTATCCATATTTTTAAAAGGTTCTAAACATAGGTTCTTTCTTCTCTATGTGATGTGTTTTATAGAGAATTAAACTATTAGCTCACATAAGGCATATGCAAGATTTTTCATCTCTTTTCATTTTTAACCAAATTTTCTATAATATCTTGCATATGGAGCTATCTATAACAATTCTGTACTAAACTATCCTGTATACTGAATCAGATTTTCCTAACTGAAATCAGTAAAAAGTCTGACTCAAAGAATATTTAAAAGAAATATGGTTTTATTACTTTCAAGAAGAAAGTCTTTCCAAGCTGAGGTCCTACAGGGTCTTCTTTAATGAACAAATAAGATTCCTTTGTAAATACTATCATGTATTTATATGCAGACAGTACAGCAAAGTCCATAAATGCAGTTTCTTCTTTTCAAGTTAAATGCCCTCGCCCACTCTTATTTATAATAGTAGTTTATGTGGCCAATTCTTTCTTCATATTACAAAGGTAACCTTTATCTTTGCCCAAGTTAAGGTATCATAAGTTCAAAATTAGTAGAGTATGAAATCAATAAGATTTTGTCCAATTTTATAACATTAAATTATATTTACCAATTCTGAAAGAGCGGCATGTGAGAACCTGTTCATTTGGATCACGCTCATGTGTCTTCTGCTGCTCTGGAATGGGGAAACAATCCCATCCCACCTACACACAGGCCAATGTATGTCCTATCACTGATACTTAACTATAGAAAGCAAAATACAATTCCATTCTGAAGCAATGCAAAGCTTCATTTTAATTTTCTTTCATCTGAAGCCATAATTAAGACAAATATGAAAAAGGTAAGGAATGAATTATTTGGATCAACTGGCTCCTCCAAAAGCATTCTTGATACAAGGAAAGTTGTCTCTTTCAAACCTTGGAGAATCTAAAATCCTTCTATCTTTTCAAATTCAACAACCATATTTTGAATGTCTAAATCTTATGATGAGTTGATAGATTTTAAAGACAAGTTAGGAAAAATGTTTGGACAACCAAAAGTCAAACGTGGTCATGATCACCCTGAATTTCAAAACTGGAGGGAATCAGCAGATTGGTCTTTTCATTAACTAGCTATATTGCAAAAATGCTCCACAATTTAGGAGAAATACCATGCAACAGGTAATCATGGCTCCTTCAGCAAAGGAGATGGAGTGTTAAAAAGCAGAGTGCTTGTTACTGATTCTATCTACAACAGTCTCTGGAGTTTTTTTTTTTTCCTTTGTTTTTTCTTGTTTCATGTCAATAGAAAACTTTAAGGTCACTTTGATTCAATTAAACTTTTGCTAATGATAAATAATGTGTCTTACAAGATGCCATGCCAGACCAAATGCATATAAAGGTAAAAATAAGCCAGAGACTTTGCTCCCAAGGACCTAGAATCGAGTAAGAGTGTGAGGTGTGTGTACCAATAAGTATAATATAAAGGAGAATCAGAAAAAGAGAAGTCTAGATGGTAAAGAAATGAATAATTAATAAAATAGATTACATTTATATAATGCTTTAAAGTTTGCAAAGCATCTTATAATTTCCTTTGATCCTCACACATTATCTCCATTTTACAGATGAACAAACCGAGGCATGGAGAAATTCAGTGACTTGCCAAGGGCAACACAAGTAGCATCTAAGGGAGGGACAGGGAACCTGCGGCCTGGAGGCTACATGTGGCCTTCTAGGTCCTTGGGTGTGGACTTTTAACTGAGTTGAAGTTTTACAGAATAAATCCTTTTAGTAAGGGGAATTTGTTCTGTGGAGTTTGGATTCAGTCAAGGGGCTGCACTTGAGGACCTATAGGGCCCCATGTGGCCTCAAGGCCACAGGTTCCCCACCCCTGATCTAAGGCAACATTTGAACTCAGTTCTTCCTGACTCCAAACCTAGTGCTAAAGGAGGTGGCACTTGAGGATGGGACATGAAGGTAAAGAAGAAAACATTTCAGGCACGGGAAAAGGATTGATCAAAGGCCCCAGTGATGTGCTAACCTAGCCATCTGAATAAATTTATACACTCAAATGATGAATATGTAAATGGGATCTTTAAAGTCAAGGCAAGAAAGGCACTCTGTGATTTGATTACATATTGAAATTGCTTTATCGTTTGGAAGAGAAGTAATCACTTGGATTACCTGCACAAAGTAGGCTTGGGCAAATTCCCATGATGCCAGACCATGCTGTGGACTCTTGAGTAACAGCAGAGGCTGCCCCAGCTGATTTTGCCTTCATCCCTCCCTACCCCTGACTCATCCTGAGCTTACACTGTGGGAGCATGAGGAAGGAATCTGATACCTCCCAAGGGGAAGTCTTAGCCTTTCTACAAGAAAGGAATATTTGAAAAAATGTAGTCCAGCCTCATCCTTCTGTTGAAATGAAAAGGAACGTTCATCTTGGGATCTTGAGAGATACAGCTTCCCATCTTCCTTGAGTTCAGGTCTGACATGCCATACCTCTATTCAAGAAATCCCTAATGCTTTTAGGATCGAATATTAGCATTTAAAATTCTTCATTCTCTGGCCCCTTTCCAAGGTTCTTACGCATTAGTACCCTATATGCACTTCACTGTGCTGCCATATTGGTCTGCTTGCTATCCTTCACACAAGACACTCCATCTCTTACCTCCATATATATACATTGGCAATATCCTATGCCTGCCATGCTCTTTCTCCTTACTTCTCTGCCTCTTAACTATCTCTAGCTCTCTTCATGACTCAGCTCCAAAGTCACCATTTATAAGAAGTCAACAAGCAATCTTTCCTGGTCCACCCCAGCTGCTAGTGCCTTCCCTTCTACCCATTTTGCAGGTATCTTACACGTAGATGTTTTCCCCCTCATAAGAATAGCACAGTGATTGGCACGTAGTAAATGCTTGATAAAGTGGGGTGTGTGTGTGTGTGTGTGTGTGTGTGTGTGTGTGTGTGTGTGTGTGTGTGTACAGCCTTTAAAATCCTTTAAAGATGTTTCCAGCATGTCCTTAATTACTTATATTTCTTAGGTTCAAGCTTTTGAGTTGTTTCAATGAAAGACTCAATTTATTGGCCTCTAATATCATGATGCAAGAATGAGGATGAAGTGAATTAATCCAATCTTTTGGGATAAAATGGTAAATATATAATGTAATTAACATAAGCTCTCAAATCAAAGTGACAATAATACTTGTGCCAGCGTAACTCTCAGTAGAACAAAAAAAAAAATGGGAAAGTAACCTTCAGGATTCTGTATGCTTCCGGAGTTTTGTTAATGGTTAACAGTTATTAAAATAAGAATCTGTCTTTATACATGGGCCTAGAAAAAATTAAGATGAGGCAAACAGAAATTAGGCAGTACATCTTAATCCCATGGATGAAGGAGAGAAATTTTCCTGGTTTTCTACTGCCTCCATATTGTTTACAAGGAAAATCAAGAGGAGAATTCAGCAACCTTGCTGAAGGATACATACATACATATATATATGTATATGTATACACACACACACACACACACACACACACACACACACGCACACACAGTGGTATAAAATGATGGCTAAGAGGAAAAGGCAAAGGGATGGGAAGTATTGAAAGGGCCAGTGTAATTCTTGTAGGCCTATTAATTAATTTATTTTTTTGAGAGGCAGGCCAATTGGGGTTAAGTGACTTGCCCAAGGTCATACTGCTAGCGTGTCAAGTGTCTGAAGCCAGATTTCAACTCAGGTCCTCCTGACTCCAGGGCTGGTGCTCTACTCACTGTGCCACCTAGCTGCCCCAGGCCTAACCATTTTAAAGAATATAATAACACCCTCATATAATTTGTGCTAACTTATATTCTTAAAACCTTTATCCCACCTATCTGGAAATACATTAGAACTTGAGTTGTTAAGATTCTGTGACTGTCTTATAGTAATAAAAACAATTTACATTCATTTCCTCAATGCTGTGAGGAAGACTGTATTATCACTCCCATTTCACAAATGGGAAAACTGAGGAACAGAAGTAAAAAGTGTGCCCCCAGCCACACAGCTGGTACACCCCAGGGCCAGGACTCAAAGCCAGAAGCAAAGTTCTTCTGAATCCTGATCTGGTATTCTCTCTACTGCACCACAAGGACTTAATGTAATTTTTGTATTACTAACTAAAGCTCATAGGTCAAATCCAACATCCTCATTTCACAAATAAGGAAACTGAGATCCAAAGGCTGACTTCCCCTCCAAGCTCAGAGTTGTGGTCAGTCAATAAGTCACAAAGAATTAGTTAAGCACCTATTGTATACCAGGCACTGTGCTAAGTACTGGAGATAGATAGATACAAAGAAAGGCCAAAAAAATTTGCAACCCCCACCAAAAAAGAAAAACCACACATGCACACACACACACATCCACACACATCCAGATTCCATGCTCTCAAGGTGCTCACAGTCCAATGGAGGAGAGAACAAATAAACACCTAAGTCCTAACAGAGGAAAGGTGCTAATTAAGGGTGATCTAGAAAAGCTTCTTACAGAAGGTAGGCTGCTAACTGGGACTCAGAGGAAGGCTGGGAATTAGGGGGATAGAAGACAAGGAGGGAGAGAATTCCAGGCCCAAGAGAATGGCATGAAAAGCCAGCAGGTACCCAACTCCTCGAACCCTGAAGCCAAGCCCTTTTCCACCAGACTCACTGCCTTTTCTTATATAATTGCTGAATAGCATTTCTAGGAAAAGTGTTTCCTTGACCATGCGTGCCCTGAAAATATGCTAATTCTTTTCTGACTCTCCATTTTGCAATAATGATGAACAAACTGTGAATACATACATAAGAGGAGAATCAACTCTACTAGCTGTTTTGTTTTTTTTTTTTAAACTGAGTAGGGGTGGAGATAATTCAAGTAATACCTAATAGAAAGTAACGTCCTTGAGAACAGAGATTTTTTTTTAAATTTACGTCATTAGGAGCTATCACAATGCCAGGGACAGAAAAATATTACTATTCCTACTACTACTATTACTACTACAACCACAACTATGACTACAACTATGACTACTACAACTATGACTACTACTACTACTACTAATAATAATATCTGTTTAATTGAATTTCCCCTAAATATCAGACATTTATTACCTGTACATATTTGTATTTTTAAGAACTTAAACCCATCTGTTTCTTAAGAACTAAAAACTATAAAAATCAAAATTTTTAATAAAACATTTTATTCTTTGACTTTTTTTGTCCAAAGCTCCAAACTGATCTAAGTGGGCTGTAAATGATAAAGTGATACTTTAGTCTGCAAAATGGGACCATTTTTTCTAGAAGCACAATATATAGAATGACCTCTCATTAGGTAACTCAGAATGTACTATGAGAATGAAACCGCAATTATAGCTGAAATAAAAATGTTAGGAATGGATTAGTGATCTGGTTTATATCTTGATCCCCTCAGCAGATAGTAAATTAGCTTAATATTTCTTTGGGAACCACTACTGTGTGAAAATAGTTTACAAAATATCTTACAATGAAAGGACTGGGAAGTGGGAGGAAGGTTAGGTAAGCTGAAAGGAGACAATTAAAGAGGGTTCTAAAAGAAGCCAACTCTGCGCATCTCCAAGTAGCCCTTGACCAGCTAGCTCTGTCTGCTGTCCAGAGTGAACTCCAGCCCCCTCCCAACAGCCCTGTGCATTATCATACCATACAACCTTACATGTCTGTAGCGCCCTTCATGAAAGCATCCCAGGGTGCTTTACAATCATTATGTGCTAAAATTAAAACTGAAGCACATACAATTCCTAATAGAATCGTTTTAAAAATGCTAAACAGAACAAATAACTTTTAAGTCTAGATTTAAAAGTCCCAGCAGTCATAGCGTTCCTTACTTCAATTGGCAATGAGCTCCAAAGCCAGGGAACAAATCAACTGAGGGCTCTCTCATGTTATGCTAAAGGCCCTCTTATGTTGTTTACACACTACAATAAACTAGTTTCCAGTGGAAGGAAAAAACGTACGTGTGCGCACGTGCGCACACGCGTGCATGTGTGTGCATGCGTGTGCGCCTTTATAAATGTATGTATCCATTTGTATGCAGAGATATAGATGTATGTGTTTGTATGATCTTTTTTCCTCCCTTTTAGGTAGTGGGGGAGGAGTTGTTCCTGCTTTAAGGCAGGGTAGTGATTAGCCACCTCAAAAATACTTCAGGGAGCACACACCCATACAAAGTTGAACCTGAAATGTAAGAGACATAAGGAGAGGCAGGCTCCAAAAACCTATCAAAAACAACTAAGTTTTGTCTTAGCATTAAATTTTGCGTTAAAGACAGCTGAAATGACATAAAAATGTTTTAATCTCATCTTAATAAGTTTGTTCTCAGGTCATAGCTAGTCCTAAACCTCAGATGCACTATTCCACACATTTAGGAAAACAGCTTTTATCATGTAGTAAATTTCCCTTGCAATACTGACTTTAAGGTCAAGGAAACCTGCTGTAATCTAAACCAAAGCAGGGATGGGTAAAAAAAAAAAAAAAGTCTACTAAATGTATTAGCCAGAATAATATCCAATATTAAGAATGTTTTAAAATAAGAGAAGAAAACAACAACTCTGTCTTACAAACACAAGGAAAGGGTTTTAAGAACTTTTTTAAAAAGTTAAATGCTTTTTTTTTAGCCTAATTTACAGAAGCAACCAATGCCTCATACCTAAGACTAAGCTATATCTCAACAGCAGTAAAACATTCAAGCAAACGGAATGTTCTACTGGAGGCCAGAGAGCTGGCCTGGCTCAGGAAAAGCAGAGTTCAAGTTCAGACTCTTGTCACATGCTTTCTGGGCTCATTACTTAACAGGTCATTGCAAATCAATGTGTGCAGTAAAGGTGCTCATCTGAATTGGTAGTGAGAATTTCCTCTCTGGGAGTCCTCGACACCAATGAAATCAGACATCTAGTCCCCAAACAAAACAGCAGAAAAAGTCCCCCAAAAAACCAAAACAAAAAACCATACCAAAATACCTAAACCCAAAACCATTCATATCTTCATCAGGCAGGACAGAACAGGAATATCATTTAACAATAAATGGAGGGTCTACAGCTGAGGCTTCAAATTGCACTAAGACATTTGGGACATCCTGTACATTGAGTACATTCCCTGTACTTTCAGAGGACATGCCTACAATCTGACATCTCACTGACTTAACTAATGCATTGGGGTCCTACCAGTTCTCTAATCAAGTTAGAACACAAAACCCTCGTAAACTGATGATGCAGTTGGGCCAGTTAAGTGGGGTGGTTAAGTCAGGTTGTACTCAAATTATAAATACACAGCAATATCCCAGAGGAAAAGCCCCAGAAATAGTAAATCCACTTTCAGGTTCAATCCATGAAGCCTATCCTTAGTCCTATTTATGGGAACGATAACAAGGTCCAATTGCTATCAAGCATTTTAATGCCTGATAAAATTGATACGCATCATCTCTTGATTCACACGGTCACTGGGTGGAAATTTCGTTAATGCTATGGTATGGTTTATGAAAGGTTTTAAATTAAAACCCATACAAAAACCTACATGGATCCTCGGCTTAGAATTTAGAAAGTACTTTGCAGGAGTACTCACAATTTCACAGTTGGAAGGCAAAGGTAAAAGACGTCAAAAGGTAAACTTGTCTTAATGGAGTTGCCAAATATCTCCTCACCCATTAGATGTGGCCATGTCAATGGGCAAGATTTCTGTTCTGAAATAAAGAGACTAGCTTTTTTTGTGGGTCAAGAGATTAATGCCATGTCTAGGAAGCTGTTTTTTTTTTAAGCAAAAATGACTCACTTCTGACTTGTAAGGGGGTCCTAACAGTGCAGTGCATTAGCAGGCTCCAGTATGACATGGGATCTTGAGTACCACTTATCTCATGTAGCTGTTATAAGACAATCCCTTTTAAAGCCACCATACAAAGGTGATTAGTTATTATTTTTTTGTTGCGGCTTTTGAGGGGTAAAAAGAAAGCTGACTGACATGGTAAACCATAGCCAAACCTCTGGGATTTCATAAACTAAAGTTTGTTTTTCCTCCCTGAAGCCAATCTCCCAGACTCAGGTCACCAGATTAGCAACAGAATGGCAATGCATTATTACTTTGAAAGAAGTCATAAGTCTCTTCCTCAAAAAAAAAAAATTAAAAATAAAAAAAAAAGGAGAGGAAAAAGGATGAAAGAAAAGGAATTTAAAGCAACTAGCCAAATAAATGCCTTGTTAGAAAAAAAAAATCCTATAGGAAGATTCAAAACAATTCACGACAAAAACCATACTTTTGAGTACAGCAGAGAGAGTAACATAAGTCTAAAGAGTTATTACAAAACATAACAAATTCAATTTCTTTTAAATGAATTTGTTGTTGTCTTTTCAGTTATAGGGATTCCTGTCTCAGGCATTTTTGATTCCTGTGAATTAAGGGTTAAGAAGAGTAATAATTACCAGTAGATAAGTAACATTCAGTGTAATTGGCAAGCGTTCAGGTATACATGGAGTCCGCTACTTACAAATGTCTTAAGTCCTAATGATGGTAAACGGGCCTTTTGTTTGTATGGGAAAATATATTCTGAGCTCCAGTGTGATTAATGGTGGTAAGGTTCCCAGGCCATCACATAAAAATATCTATTTAACCCACAATCTAGCTTGATTACAGGGCTAATAATATTAGCATGAGTTCTGGATACTGAGCTTAGGTACAAGAGGGGCAGGAGGAAGAACATTTAGGCACTTTTGGAAGATGGTATTTTAGGACTCTGGCCCAGCACATTGGTAGCTCTTCTCATCTGTCTCCTGTTTTGTTTTGTTTTGTTTTGTTTTTAAAGAAAGGGCAAGCTTCTCTTCCTCTGCTTCTGAACCCCGAGTTTCTCACAAGTTGACAAGATTTATTTTTCTTTTGTTTTGACAATGTTTCTCATAGTATTAAGGGCTTCCACGGAGTGTAGGTAGAAGACCAGAAAGAAGGAGGAATTTGGAGTTATGTGATGGTCATTTTATTCATGAGATGTTATTACTTACGTTTTTCTTATAAGTTTTAAGGAGCATACATTAGCTTACCACTAAATTAAAAATGAAAGGACTAGTGGATTTGTTGAAAACTGCCAGTGTAGATGATAATTTTATTACATTAAGGCAAAATTTGGTCCCTCTGCTATTTCTGTTACATAACCAAAAAATCAGTTTCCTATATTTGTTTTTAGATTCCTATAAAAAATATGCAACATTTGCATTTTGTGAAATAAAGTAAATGTTCTCAATGAAAGGAAAACTCAGAAAGTAATTTCCACTAATTTATATTCAATAAAAGATAAAAAGTTAAACTATAATGGATTTTTGATCCATTAGATAGCAAGAAACACTTTTGGGCAAATTAATTTTGGGAGAATTTTTCCCCCAACATGGAGATGGTACGGATTTACTCAAGCGCCCAAAAACCAGTAACCTAATCATTTACATTGCCTCTGTGGTTAGCAACTTGCCTAGCACAGTTATATCTGCCCTAAAAGTTTTGCAAGTCAAATATCTAGGAGGAAAACATTATAAACACTGTGATTTTTGCTTGTCTCTGCTTGTCTGCAATTTTATAGCCTTACTGACAAATCTGTCTTAGTTTGTAAAGGAGTAATTTTATTGACTGATAAAGAGAATACAAAGAATCTTCTATCATTAGCTATAAGTAGGAGTATTCTAATGCACCACTGTGTTATATAGACATATATTATACATATTAACGATGTTTAGTTGTATGTTACAGTTTCCAGAAGACTTATTGTAGGGCACTCCTGTATCATATGTAACCATGAAGTGTTGACATTTAAGCTTTCTAAAATTTTGAATGAAAATATCACCAAAACTTAATGTTTCCAATTCACATCAGAGTAACACTGGGAATTTTCTTTAAGAAGAGATTTGTAACAAAATCAGTATTTTCAAAACTCTAATGTTAGCTAATAATAGCTAGCATCTATATGGCTGGCACTCACTACGTGTCAGATACCATGCTAAGTGCTTTATAATTACTATCTCATTTGACCCCTGACAACAACCATAGAAGGTAGGTGCTATTAGTATCCTCATTTTACAAATGAGGAAACTGAGGAAGATAAGGTCACATAGCTCGCAAGTCAGATTTGAACTAGGATCTTCTTGACCCTAGGCCCTGGTTCTATCCAATGCACTCTCATTACTTAACAATACATTGAATTCACATGTATGGAGTGCTTTAAGTCACTTGTATAACCAACTTGGGTAGGGGGTAGGGGGAGTAGAATGTACAAAAATGATCATTTTTATTTTAAAAATAAGGAAAGCCAGTGACCCCTAAAGTGACTTGGCCAAGATTTAGGAATGTCAGAGACTGGGCTCAGACCTTAGTCTTTTGACCTCAAGACCTGTGCTCTTTACATCCCCCAGCCTCTCGTGCCCTCTTTTCCAAAAGCAAACTAGTCTATTTCTCCTCTCTCTTGCTAGCTAGCTAAGACACAATTCTAAGCTTAAGTAGCCACAGCAATTTTGCGCTTACACAACTGCAGATCCCATGTATGAAAACTCTTTGTTATGGCTTAGGTTTTTTTAATCAAAATTAAAATACATGGTGCTTCATCTATCACTTGATTTTGGCAGATCTGTCATGGCAAGTATAGAATATATTTTGGCATTATCCGTTAGAAGGCTATTAAGTCAAATAATACGGCTAAACTAAAATTTTTTTTATAAACAGTGAAAATATTTTCGTATAAAAGTTAACATGCATGAATTACTTTGGAGGATCTGTGATTTCATTGGTATGGCTGTCTTCTCCCCAGATGCAGATAGCATCTCTCTCTCTCTCTCTCTCTCTCTCTCTCTCTCAGAAATTCTCATCTACATCTTGTTATAAGTCCTCTATTGCAGATAAAATAATGATGGTTATAATGAGAGCAAGCATTCATACAGTACTTTAAGGTTCTCTTCTCTTTTGATCCCTGCCACAACCCTATGAGGTAGGTTCTATCATTTTACATTTGAGGAAACTGAGGCAGACAGGATAAATGACTTGCCCAGGGTCACACAGCTAATGAGTACCCAAGATAAGATTTAAACTCAAGTCTTCCAGACTCCAAGTCCAGCACTCCATCCACTGTTAAGACATTTCAATAAAAACATATCTATAATAATGGATTTTTAAAATTTATAGCTAGGATTTGGAACCCAAGGAAAAAATTAAGATTACTTATGGAGTGACTGGGCATTTGTTCAGGAGCTGCTGGAGTATCTTACCAATTTTAGAATTTAAAGAGGTGAGAGTGGGGGCAAAGGAGTGGCAGTCAACTTCTACTCACTGGAAAATCTGGCCAGTGCCCTTTAGGCTCATGGGAACATTCCTGGTTGGCTCTCTGTAGGTAATATGACATGGGTTGGAGCCTGGCTTCTTAAAGCAACATAATAAAGCTTCATTGTGTTTTCTGAATTCAGACAATGCTAGAATCTTCTCTTCAGTAATATGAATGTAAGGAAAAAAATGTAGATTTTTTTTTTGAAGATGTGGGTGAGGGGAATCATAATAGCTTTTGTCAATTATTTCAGGGGCTTTCGAGGAAGTGGGATTTGACTTCTCCTGCCTGGCCCCAGAGGGCTGAACAAAAAAATCTATTTAACCCACAATCTAGCTTGATTACAGGGCTAATAATATTAGCATGAGTTCTGGATGTGACTTTAGGCAAGTCAGGGAAATCCTTTGGATTTCAGTTTGCTCATTTCCAGAGTTGAGGGGACTGGGTTTGGTGGCCACTAAATTCCTTCCAGCTCTTTATTTATGATCCTTATACCCTGAGTCAGGAAGAGGTTTCTTTCCCCTCCCCTGGAGGTTTTCGAGCAAATACCTGATGACCCCTTACTGAGAATTTTAGAAGGGATTTTAGCACAGGTATAGGATGGACCAAATCTCCTCTGAGGCTCTTTCCAACTCTGAGATTCTGTGATTCATCCACTCTAACATCACACATGGGCAAGAAATGTCATCTAACATCTCAAAATCTGGTGGGTTTTGATATTAGGTCCTTATCAATATTCTATGACTGCAAATAAACTCAAATCACACAAAGGACCCAGACTAAGAAATAGATTTTCACTATCATACTCTTTTCAACAAGTCCCAATTGTAAGGGGAAAAAATAGGTCAGGGCAAAAAAAAAAAAAAAAACCTTGAAGGCTTGGAATTCCTTTTCCTTGACCAAAAGATAGAGAGAGGATGAAAGGGAAAGAATGGAGAAATAAGTTGGTAGGAAGAGCTCACAGTTAAAATGTTCTGGGCTGCTGTTTTTCACATGGAGTAAAACAGCCAAAGAACATGGAGGGAACGAGAAAAAGGAGATGCCAGAAAAATGAACAACTGAGAAAGATCTGAATGTGGAGCTTTAAACACCTAAAAAAAAAAAGTAATCGTCCCTTCAAATTTGGAGGACATCCATACACACCATGTCCCCACATCTCAAATGGCATATTTGAAAAGCCAACCCAATTTAATTCTGACCTGAGTTTGAATTGCTGCCACTGATGATCTGTGTGTAATTTTCTCAAAAGACAAAAGCAAATATGTAGTCCAAAGTTCTCAATGAAATGTAAATGAATGCCCTGGTTTCAATGCTGACGGCTTCCAGAATGCCATGGTCACCAAATACAACTGTTATGTGAGACCACCAAAGTCATTCCCACAGTAATATCCAAGAACACAAGAACTTAGGACAGTTCCACTTCTTCTTTTTACTGTTCTAATACTTGACAGCACTCCATTCATTTCCTAATTTAACATTTCCCATCACCTTTTTTAATTTCTAACTCCTAGCTCAGCATGCTGTAGGTAGAACACTTTGGTTTGCCTTTGAGACCACTGAGGAGCTAGCTCAACATTCCCCATGCCAACACATGCAAGGTATTTCAATGCATTTCTCCAGAACAATGCATGGGTAAGAAGTTACAAGTATTACTTGGCTAAAAGACTTAAGAATTCTAGAAGCTTCTTTTAGCTTTTACATGTTCCTCAGCTTTGAGCCTAAAAAACTCTTTCACATCATTTTTAACTTTCAAATTTCAGTAGTCAAGTTCAAGGCATCTCCTACAATTGTTCACAATTTCCTATGTGAATGTGCCAAATACTGCCCAGTTTGCCACCACCTGACTGGTACTGCTCAATGTTCATAAAATAACTACCTTTCTCCTCGAAAATTTGGGGGTGGGGGTGGGGGTGAGAGAGGAGACTTTTGATAAAACCAACTGAAAACTAAGAAATGTGGCTAAGAAATGTATCAACATTTCAATTATGTGATTTATAAAATACAGCATGCATGTACTTAATACGCAGCTACCGGCAACACGTTAAGATGATATACAAAGAGTCAAAAATTTGAGCATTCATTTGCAATTCATTCTGTCATGTTCTCTATGTGCTAGCAAAGCTGATGGGACCAGGGTTGAACAAATGCTAAATCATACAAGGTTACTTCATGCTTATACTTCATATCAAACAACTAAACAGATAGAATGTGGAGAATTATTATTATTAATTTCCATTTCTGTAAATGATTATTCCATAGACACAGAACTGCATGCCAATTCCATTTATAAAGACTTCAAAAATCTTCACAAAGCTTGCTTTCAAAATCTTAATGACAGTAACATACTAAATTCTGGAAGAACATAGTAAGTACACCAAGACTTCACTATAATGTAATCTAGTGCCTACAAATAAACAAAAAAGGAATGCAGAATAACTTTCTATCTATCCTGGAAGATACTGAAATATTTATGTACCTAAAGGACCTTGCAACGACATATATGCTTACTATATGGTCCTACAGCATGGACATAAGGACGCCCATTATAGCAAGGTATGAATGTACTCTGAAAAAAAGGGAATAAACTTCATCATCAAAAGCAATTCATTTTTTTTTTTTTATCCACCAGAAGCACAAAATTGCAACAGAATTTCTACTGGTAGTTTCAGTTATCCCTAGCAAAATTCACGTTGAAAAATGAAAATAAAATAACAAATCAGGGTCTCCCCTTAAAGTTCCTGACCATTGGACATTATATCACAGAGAAAAATAAGGTTATATGCTTCAAGGAAACTTATGTTAATGCCAAAGAAATGAATAAGAAATTTTTTTTTTCAGTCTAAAGGAATGTAAGTATTCTATCCTTAGCCATAAGTAGGTAATAGAAAGGTTCCATTTCTATTACATTATTTTCTTTTCTTCCAATTCTAACAGTAAATGGCATTTCTTTTCATTGTAGCTTAGAACCTGATTATTGTTTGACTTGTTAGAATTCCTAGATGATCTTATTTTGTAAGCTGCATTTAAAACTAGCAAAAGCTACTTAAACAGTCATCTAAATTTAGTGACCCTTTGACAACAGTGAGAATGTCTTTACTCCTATGAAAAAAAAAAAATCAGCCTGACTGAAATGCTTGAAAATCGAAAAAGCAAGCTCATTCGAATGGTCTTCTCCTGAACTGATTTTTTTTTTTAACCATTTTTCTTTTAAATTTTCCCAAGGGAAAATACCATACAAGTTATATGCAAAATGAATCAAGTATATTTAAAAAGATCTCCAAGCGGTCAAACCCATTTGCATTTCTGGCCAATCTGGTCTTCTGATACCAGTTGCTTTAGAATGTAGCAATATCCCTTCTCCAATGGGGGCTGCCTCTATAGAGTGTTTCATTATTTATCACATGCTAGGCTAAGTACCTGGGAAAGGGGACACTCCTTGGCCAATGAACTCTGGTTCATATCCTTCAGTAAGTCCTTCAGAGCATTTCTTACGGTTGTGTGAGACCATTGTTCAGGAGGCAAGTCTTCTAGTTTGGGGCAACTATTTGAGACATAGATTAGAAAGGGGATTATTACAAGATTGCATCCTGCTGCAGAACATTCCTTTAAGACAGACAGATTTCATTTTGCGCATCAAGCAGATGCATCTGGAGATTGCTCTCGGTCTCCTGATTGTTCCGATTAGTTAATTACTTTATACAACACATCTGCTGTATTGATGCATGAATTATACATCAGCTGCATGTGGCGACTATTTTTTCATGTTACTTCTACCTTTCTGCTCTGATGCGCTTGGTAAGACAATTTAAGGTGTAATGCTTTCTCATGACCGATCAGGAAAAGCATTAATATATTAACTATTTTCCATTCATCGCTGTTCACTTGACTTAAAAAATAGTAAGAATGTAGTCATAGCAAAGAAGTCATTCTATCACAAAATGTACACAGATGGCACCGTTCATGATATGCAAAAATATTTTTCTCTTAAGTAAACTTTATGTAAAATGCCTTCTTGTAATGCATCATTTAATTGACTAAATGCAGCAGAGTTGCAATATGATACCTACAGAAACCAATCAATTAAAAGCTAGAAGAAGAAGGGGGGAGAAAAGTTCTCTTTAACAGGATAAGTTGGAGAACAGCAGGACAAGATTAATTTGGCCTTAAGCTTTCTAAAAACCATGCCAGATTTCATTTTGAAGCTGAGCGGCCATAAAGGACCAGGGAGGCAGAGTTCCTTTCTCACCTCCTGCCTGCTATCTCAGGACTCACCTGTGTAACTGGATTTTCAATGTGACCACATGATACACATCTTGCAGCATGTCTGCAACAGTAGCATCAGGGGCATCTGTCACATAGGACAGAGGAACTGGATTCCACTTTCCAACCTGGATTAGCCCTATACCAGACAGAGAAGAGAGTGTTGACTTATTAACCCTCTAGTCAAAAAATTATACTGGGACCTTTCCCTATTTCCACCCACCCACCCCCCACCCCCTTTCCCAACAATACTATGATTCCTACCTGGCTCATTTTAATCCAAAAAGTAGAATGCTAATGAAGATATCTACATTTTAGTTTTCCAGATTATAAAAGAAATACTATTAGATATTTTTTAAACTCTCTGGAAATAAAAACCCATCAATAAAATTGATATACAAAGTCTTATTTCTCCCAACTTACAGAAAGTTCTAATATGACAGAACTGAAGCAGTTCTGAAAGGCTTTACAATTTAGATAAGAATTCCTACTGCAATAGGAACCAGCACTGAAAAATACTTTACAGCCCATAAAACCATCAGAAACAGAATAAAAGAAACAGAACTAGATATTCAGTCATAAATGCAAATTGACTCTCAACAGTCCATCTGCTCAAATATGCTCGACACTTCCTTGTGGATCCTCAGTGGAGCAGATTATTAAGGTCAATAAGCATACTAATGATTCAGTTGAAGCAATTTAAAAAAAAATCTACCTCAACATTCCACATGAGCAAAATGTGTGTTAACTAAACCAAAATGAATTAAGCCAATTTTTTAAAGTCACAGACTAACAAAAAATATAATCCCACCTCAAATGCATGCCTAAGAAGAAAAACATGCAATGTTTCTTCCATAAAGTACCCATAAAGCTCGACTTTTTTTTCTCCAGTTGCATAGATTTGTATTTACCTTTGGCTTGAGCAGCAGAACTGTGAGAATATCCAAGAGACAGCAATGCCATTTCTATCAGTTGGTTGAAAAGCATGTCCTTTCTTACCAACACAAACTCTGCATGCTCCTCCTTACAATCATATTCAATGGAATTTTCATAATGCTCCACCACACAGAAAACAGGTAGCATTGTTCCTATCAAAAAGGCCAAAAAGACAAAAACAAACACAAACCAATAATTTTCAGCAACTCATTCTCCGTTGGGGGGGGATGGGGTATAAGAGAGTTATGAGAGTAAGTCCTTCAGGCAGTGAGATAGAAACGGGGGCGACATTGGCAAGGTATAGAGCACTGAAGCAAATGTGCATTCACACACACACACACACACACACACACACACACACACACACACACACATTTTCATCATTATCCAAAAATAAGCAAATAGAAACCGAAGTATTTCCTATGAAATTTGTTCTATTCTATTTATAGAACTATATTTTCTAAATAGAAAGAATGTTCAATTACCTGTCTAGCAAAAGAATAATGTTGACTGGAGAGGAATAAGTTGGCTGTCTCTGTCCTGTCTGATTTGTTGTAACTGGTATGCAGGCTGGGAACCCCAAACACATACTGCAGATGTCTTGTAAGACATTTTAATCCCGTCTAGATAATTTTGTTAATATTAAATGATCTCATTTGGGTCAACATCATTAAACTGAACCTCCTTTTGGTGATGTATCTGTCCTAATCCGACTTTATTATTAAAGAAGAAGAAAATCTTACTCAAATTACTCAAGATATTATCTCTTTTGAATATAGCCTGAATGCTAAGGTACATTTGTATATTTGAGAAACAGAACTTTTAATGTTATATATTTTGCATTTTCTGCTGAAAATATATCATATGAAGGTAACATGAGAATTTTTTGACAAATATTCCTTTTTTTGGTCCAAAGAGGAACAGAAGGAGGAAAAATGAAACTTTTCATGACTTGTGTTAAGATCTGAGTATTTAGGTAATATCTGAGTTTTTTCTTTTCTATATGTACTTACTGCAGCATTATTAATAAACTCAGTGGCCAAGAAAATAGCAAATTCAGGTTATTTATTATTTGAATAGCAACTATTAAAAAAACCAAACATCTTTGTACTTAGTACACTAGCTGAGCACCTTATCATTAAAATTTTACTGGTTAAAAGAAAAGGGTTAAAAAGCAGATGCACAAGAACTGTCTTGTGGCAAGCTGCCAGAAGAATAGCATCTTTAGCATAAATGATGACAAGGGTTACTTTAACAGGGCACCCAGGATCTCCAATTAGTCCGACAATGTTAATGCTTCCATAAGTAGTGCCCTCTGCACTCACATAAGCCTCCTAACTTGCAAAGGTGTCGAATATGTACTGTAGCTAGAATTATGATTTCTTATTGCCAGCAGAAATGGCCATTACAATCCTCGACTTATGTTTCTACGTAACAAAAGTGACAAAAAAGGGCCATTTTCAACATGTAGATTTTTCACTGAAGCTTCAGTGACCTGTCATAAGAGATTTGTAGCTCTGACAAACTAGCCCCTTTAGGTTTGCTTAGGAAAGCTCACCAACTCACTTTGGTGAGTTTGTGCCCAACAGGCTTAGCGTGAAGAGCCAGCTGAAAAGCTTGCCAGTCCATGTTCACGTAGCTCATTTAGTTGTTTTATATGAGTGGGAGATTGGTCAGGAAGAAAGAAGGCTTTGGGAGACCCTGGCAAAAGTGGTGATTTCTTTATTAGTTAAATGATTATCTGGAGTACTTTGTAAAAGCAAAGAAAACCAGTGCTCCTTTTTCTAAGGCAGAGTTTCCTAAGCTTGGCTACAATGTTTACCTGCCACCTGCAGAAAAAAACAAAAAAAAAAAACAAAAAACAACCAAATCCGGAAATCCTGCATGAAAGACAAAAATATCAATCTTTCTAGCATCTTCGTTGTTGAAAATAAATATTTTTATTAACTAAGAGAAAACTTTGTGTTTGTAAGTGCTTCTGAAAGAACCCAAAGCATTTGGTCAGGAAGTGAAAATACTCTGCTTTGGTTTCCCCTCCCCCTCTTGTCCCCCTGACTTCAAAGAGTTAGGTTAATATAACAAAAGCACATGCATTGATTTTTCATTTCATGTAATGATACAAAAGTGTGCTACCCTAGGCTGCTCCTTGCAGCTGGGAAATGTTTATAGGCGATGTCGCTGTTCAAATAGACTGCATGTCTTTAGACACAGAAATAGGAACATACTGACCAGATTTAGATGTATACTGGAGATAATAAAGGTAGATATTGATAGTGAGACAGAAGGCTCATCTGCCTGCAAATCAAGCCGCTAAATCTCTTAGTGAACTGTCACTGCTGCTCTCCTGTTTACGTAAAAGGCAGCCAGCCCGCTGCCCTGGCTGATCACTCTTGCTAGTGCTTGGCTAATCCTCCAAGTACAGCAACTTTATAACCTTCTAGTATTAAAGAGGAGCACATTGGTCAGTGTTCAATGCTAAAAATACATCATGACTTCAACCTGAAGGCAGGGCTAGAGCTTTTGCTGAAGGTTTACGAGTCTGTGTAAACAGCACGTCTACCATAAGGAGCAGTGAAGTCTGTAGAATCCTTGTCTAAAACTGTCCTGGCATTAAAGTTTGCTGTGCAAATATCACATAATACCAGAGACAGCTGAAATCTCCTATTTAGGAATTTATGGAACTTATATGTTTGCAGGCGTCAGAAAGTCTTTTTTTTTTTTTTATAGAGCCCCAGTGCTTCACAGTACAATATTAATGCACTCTGTTGGAAAAGCCGTAATAAATTATATTTTTAATGCTCTTACCCTGGCTTTCTTAAGATGCATACATTCTTGGCAAACAATCAATAAATAGGGTAATCATGAGCAGAGGCCAAAGAATTTGCTGAAGTGCTGTTTTTCCATTTTTAATAGATAAAGATCTAACAATACGGACTGCTGTGTCTGTTCATTTCGGGATCAATATATTCTTTGTTTTCGCCAAACCAAGGAAAAAATAAATGATTGTATGATAAATGTTATGCATCAAACACAATGAAATTCCACTGCCTTCTAACTTTATCTACTTAATATTCTTGGTTGCTAAAAGGTTGCATTTTTATACTCTGCTTAGCAAATGCAAGAAACATCTGAATTATAAGCATATAGCAATTTACAGAGAAACAAGGACCATTATAAGACATGCTGAATTATATCCAGTATATTACTTGCTTTACATGAATCATCTTGTTGAATATGGTCAAAGTTTGAGGACACTATTATCAATTTAATTTAAATTATTTATATGAACACTCACACAACAGAATTCCCAAGAAGCTTGTCTAATGTTGCACATACTTGATGAAAATGCCCAATTGTAACAAATTTGGAACTAGAAAATATAATCATCTGTTCCTCTATTTTAAATAATGAATCTACTTTTAAAGATTAAACTGGAAAAATTGGTGTCAAAATAATGCAAACCTCATGTACTGTGGAAGTTATTTGCAAAATTGCCTCAAAGAAGTTAATAGATGCCTTTCCAATAGTTAGCCTCATGAAAAAGCTCTGCTAATACTCAAATAATATAAAGTTCTAGGATTCTTATTTCTACTCAATGCTACCTTGGTATGACATCTACCAGCATCACATGAGTTCCTGATCTTTTAGAAGACTAAGACAGACATCTAAAGTCAAAAGACTCCACCCGGTAGAGGAAGATGCTCCACCCAAATAAGAAGTTGACATTGCCCAAATGTGATTTACATCTGGGCCAAGCAATGCAACTCTTTTCCCAAGTGAAACAGAATCAAAGAAAAGGAAACACAAAGTATGACTTTTGTCCTTAGTCTTGGCTAGTATTCTAAGTTTTCCATTATGCATCTTTCAGATATTTACCTTTTCTAATGTTTGTTTTCATCAGATGTCCAGAGTGTTTTAAAGGCACTCCTTGCATTTTAGCCCCTGTACTTCCAAGTCTTCCTCTTCCTAATGGGCTCCCATTCTGCTCCAAGCGGGCAATTTTAGCTGGTGGACCCTTCGGATCGCTTACATTGTTAGACATTTCTGAATGTTCTTTCCCCTGAGTTGTCTCGTTCAAATGATCCATACTCAGTCCCGCCTCTAAAAATCACCTGCCATGTTTAAAAAAAAAAAAAGTTGTACACATGTGTAAGTATATATGCATGTAAATATTTTGAAGATTTTTGTCTCTCTAATTTATGTCCTTTAAAATGAGTACTTCCCTGATCACAATACATGCAAATAATATTAGAAAAAAATAAAATAATCTAAATTGCTCATTTTTTTCTAAACTGTTTGAATACATTTGGGTAAAGGTGTGCTATTTTCTATTTACAGAATTATGTTAAATACATGGCTTATTTATGGAACAAACGTATCTGGAACAAACATGGCTACAAAATGACTAGAGGATGGTTGTAAACAGTGATTTTTATAATCTTTATAGTGATTAAAAATTAAAAGTTCATTAATGAGTAAAATATTAAAACTTTAGTCAAGGGTACAATAGACATAGTATAAGACACATCTGCACACACACACACTTTCACAGAGCCTATATCCTGAAACACTTGGCACGTTCAAGACTTTCTATTTTCTTCCTTTACTTTCAGGTTAACATAGGAAAAGACTTTTTCTCCTATTGAGGCCCTGAGACTCCTATCACATATTAAAAAAATGCAATCAAGTCTGTATCGGAGATGTGACTGAACCCATCTGTGCTCATGAAAACGTATCTCTAACAGAGAAGTAAAGTATTTAAAATCAATGCATTTTAGGTGTTGGTGTACTACGTCTTTATATGTTTAATTAAAATCTAATAGCCTATTAATGATATAAAAGTACCAATAATTTATGAAACACAACTTTTTGAAAAATATTTTTCAAGTATTCTCTAATCTTAAATGTACAGTTCAACTTAAAAAATTCAACAGTACTGCCAACACTAAACTTCTAATCTTCAAATTAAAAAAAATACTCATTTAAAATACTAGCTACCATTTGTAGAGTGCTTTAAGGTTTGCAAAGCATTTTGCATAAGTTACCAACTTTGCTAGCCAAGAAGGGTAATTTTAAAAATCAATTTCAAGGAAATAAACAGATAATAGTTTGTAGGAATTGTTAATAACAGTAGTTTATAGGAATTGTTACATCTTTTGACTTGAGGTATCATCTCCTTTATGAGGAAGACAACTTGTGACCATTATGCCAATCCCGTATGTAAAATAATCAAAACTATGGTCACTAAGAACAGGTAAAGAGAATTATTTTATGAACTACTGCAGTAGCTACAATTACTGTGAGTACAATTTAGAAAAAGTAAAATAAATTTGATAATTAGGATGTTCTTCTAGATACCTTGCAATTCAAAACATTCTATGTAATTTTTTTTTATGACACCAAAGTTATTTAGGTCCAGATTTGTTAAGCGATATCACTCATTACAATAGAATTTGCTCTAAACATTTTGTTTTTCCTGCTTCAAAATAAGACTACATTGTCCTATATAGTCAAGTTGGGGGCTGGGGGAGAGGAAAATGTTAATCTGGAGATTTACAAGCAACTTTAAGAATGTCAGTTGAATGACTGTAAAGTTTGTGAAATAATGGTTATTTATCCTTGTACTCTAGGGTGGCATGCTGAGAACCAAAGGTTTAGCATTGATTGTGGTCCCATCTGTTTTTGGTTATGAGTCTCATTAACAATAAATGTGCCTATTTTAACCACTTTTTATCAAGATTACTCTTCTCCATTAATATCAACTGCATTGTAAAGCCAAAAAGAGAGCTATGATTATTAACTTCTAAAAGCATTCCTTACAATATTCCATATACCGATACAAATTTGTTTTTCTGAAATTGGTGTTCTACCTTCATAGAAATTTGAGATTCATTAAAAAACACATAGTGTTGAGAAATATACAAATGAAAACATTTTAAAAGTCGTGAGGTTGGGGTAACTTACAAAAATACATATATCACAGTTTCAAAGATAATGTGAAACATGTAGGTGTCATAGATCTGAAGAACACGCCAAGTACAGTAAATGAAAGTGATAGGTTGTAATTTAGTCAGCGTATTGACTACTATCAAAACACCACATAGGTCATCTTAAATAACTCTTAGACTACCCACCCATAGGCATCGGTTAAATACTCAGTTATCTTGTAAAAAGCTTTACATTACAAAGCAAAATTACATGCACATAAAACACCTAATTTGTTCATTTAAACTCCATGCCCAAGGCTAAAGTTCACTGAAACCTCAGTTAGGAATAGTGATGAGCAACCCCCAGCATGGCCTGCCCAAAATGACAGCAGCAAAATGTGCCTATTATCCTTAGAGATACCAGAGAGTTTCTTCTGAGTTTCACCTTTAGAAATCCATTTTAGGGCAATTTAACCCACACATTTAGAGAGGGGTCACTGTCTCTCTCTCTCTCTGTCTCTCTCTCTCATATACACACACACACACACTAAAACAAACCACAAAACTGTTTCCTAAGGAAATTATGTACATAATTTCTGAATGAAATACAAAGATCAGTCATAAGTAATTTCCTTAAAATACTCATCTTTTAAGAATATATTATTTCTGCACTTCAAATTCGTTTTAAATTAGTTATCCCTTAGATCATCCCCTTAGCCTCCACATAACCCCATAATCACATTGGAGAGACTGTTCTCTTATCCATTCCATATGGCCGTCACAATCCAGGCCAAGCTTTCACTGTGACCTTTTAAAGAGACAAAGAAGCAAAGTACTATCTAGAAACAGAAACACTGCAGTTTTACTGAGTGAAATTAGCAAAACCAACCTGAAACTCACCACTTCAAAACTTGACAGCACATAAATAACAATAACAAAGGAGATTTCCTTTGCAGCCCGAGATCTTGAAGAGGAAGAAGTTCAAGACTGATGTTTTTCTATATCCTTTTTTTTTATTAAAAAAAAAAAAAGCAGCAGACCTGAAGGCGACTTCCCCCTTAAATCGTATTATTTTGTCTCCCCCACCCCCCTCCCCCCCTAAGCGGGGGAAGGGCAGAAATAAACGTCAAGATGAGGAGAAGCCATGAGCGCAAAAATCAGAATTCAAAAAATGTTGTTTTTTCAAATGTCTCTTGGAGAACAGGCTTTTCGATGGGGGAGGAGGGAGGCTGGGAAGTGAGTAGAGAGAAGATAAAATTGATCTGACTAGTGAAACGTTGAAAAAAGCCGCAAAAACAAAGCAAAAAGCGCTATAAGGTCCACAATGAGATGGTGTTTGGGGGTGTGGGGTGTTGGGGGGTGTTGGTCGCTGATTATCTTTTCTTTAAAAGCGAAAAATCACTGCGGACGAGGTCTAATGAGAAAAAAGGTTCTCTTCTAGCTCTCTATGTCATAGGCTCTCCGGCGTGAAAAAAGCATAAAGTCTACTTCTGGCTGTCACTTGGAGTATTATTCTCCAATAACCCTGGAGAACCACAGAGAGGAAAGGGTGGGGGGGCGCAAGTAACCTTTCTCCCACCCTCAATTCCGCCCCCTCCCCAGAAACAACTGACAGTAACATTAACAAGCCTAAACTTTCTCCCTGAACCTCCAAACCCCAGCCAAGAGCTCTACTCGGTGGTAGGAAGGGCGGAGGGTAAAGTGTAGCGAAAAAAATATGGGAAAAGGCACTAAAATACCACTTTTAATTTAGCCTTCGCTCTTCTTAAAAATAGCAGAGAAGATCTGTCCTTTCCTATTTACCCGGGGCTGTTGTGTGTGCCTGAGAGAGAGTAAGTAGGGGGGAGGGGGGGGCAGAGAGAGAGCAGAGAGAAAATAAGAGGGAGAAAGGAGAGAGAGCGGAGAGGGAGAGAGAGGGAGAAGGAGAGAGAGAAAGAGAGGGGGAAAGGGAGAGAGAGCGAGAGAGAAGGCACACACCACCACCTTCCACCTCCACAACGAACAACTCCTTCCCTCCCCTCCACAAAAAAAAAAAAAAGTGGACCAAATTTCACTCCTCTATGTCCGAAGGAAGCAACAATAGTCACAATGACGAAATTTTAAAAATCAAAGACCCCAACAAAACTGCTCAAGAGTTTCTCAAAATGAAGGGGCGA
>CM053623.1:26670667-26691207 GCA_028646595.1 Phalanger gymnotis | reverse complement strand
GACAGAGAAAGGGAGAGAGGGAGAAAAAGTGGCAGAGGAAGAGGAGGAGGAGGAGGAAGAGGAGGAGGAAGAAGAGAAGGAGGAGGAGGAAGAGGAAGGGGGTGAGGAGAGGGATAGTTGGAAGAGGGGGAGAGTGAAAGGCGGAAAAGGAATTAAAATTTTTTAAAACGAGATGGAGGGCAAAGATGGGGGTTAAGGTTGGGTCTGGGGGAGGGGGCGGAGGTGGGGGTGGCGGAAGAAGAAACCAGAAAGACAAGTAACTAGTGAAGGAGTGAGAGAAATAGAAGGGGGGGGGGGAGAACGGGTGCATGGGGGGAGGGGGGAGACTGCGATTTCCGGCACAGGGCGCGCAAGAATTTGTAATCAGCTTGATTAGAGTGAGGCGGCTCTGCATTTATTACACACAATACCCAGAATAACAGGGAGCAACGCAAGAGGCACCACTGGCGGCTGGCGGCTGGCGGCTGGCGGCGGCGGCGGCGCAGGCGAGGGAGGGAGAGTGGGAAAGCCCGAGGCCGGGGCAGGGGCAAGGAATGGGGGAGCGGAGCTTTCCCGGGCCGAGGGGAGTGGGGCGGCGGGCTAAATAACACCTTCCCTATTACAGAGGAGGCCGAGACAGATGGGGCAGGTGTGCGTGCCGGTGTGTGTGTCTGTGTGTCTATGTGTGTATGTATATGTACGGGGGTAGCGAGGAAGATCAGAGATCATTCTCTTCGAGGAAAAGAAAGAAAGTAGAGAGGAATGGGGAGAAACAACTACAAACAACCCCGAGGAATGGGGGCTGGGGAGCTACCCTCCTCCCACCCCACCCCCCTTCCCGCTCCAGGGCCAAAGAGAAAGCCCCGGACTGGGCACCGAGCCCAGGGAGCGCCAGCCCGCCCACTCTCCAGCATCACCCCGGAGCGGGGGAGGGAAGGGAGAAGTCGTCCTCCTGCTGCTGCAGGTGAATGGAGCGGCAGGAAGCCTCCAAGCTGCCACTGGAGCCAGTGCTGGAGGGGGCTGTCTGTCCAACAGCAGCCTGAACAGGGGCACTGAGGCCTGAGCCCTTCAGGACGCTGGGGAAACCTCCTGGCAGGGATCCGTGGCTCGGGCCACGGAGTGGGGGGGTGGGGTGCTGTGGCTGGATAGCCCCAATTCCACAACATGGCGTGAACAGGTGCAATGGTAACAGCGATAAAACTTTGTCTCCTCTCTTCTCGAGTGTGATGGACGGGCTTCAAAACTTTTAACATCCAAGATTAAAGGCACTGAGTAGAGACAACCTTTCTGTTTACATAACTGACCACAAAACTGCTTAACTACGTTTACCCTGACCCAGGAAAGCAATTTTAAAACAAGAATGCACAGGTGGTTACAAATTCACTTAGGTCACTAACCAAGGGAACTGCTAATGCAAAGAAAAATATGACGTCATTTGATTTGCAGTCTTAAAGCAAGGCCCAAGTAAACTTTGGAAAGTTGAAGAATGAGACATCTAGATCTACTCTGCTTGACACAGGACTCCCAACTATAATATGATGGAAACCCTGATATTATGGGGAAATTGATACTTAAAATATAAGCAGTAAGAGTGATCCCATAATGTGATTCCTCACTTAGGATACTCCTGACCATAATACACGTGAAAGTGAGAAATATGATAACCTTGACCAACATAACCATCTACATTCTACAGATGCCTAGGTTTGTTACCCAGTTAAGTGTTGGGCAGTGAAACATTGAGAAAAAGAGAAATTTAACACTAATATCCTCATATAATACTAATACAGGAAACCAAGGATGTTAAATATCGTTTAACATAATATGCTAGTAGGAAAAGTAAACCTCCTCAGGTAAAAATTTGTTACACAGAGTACCTCCCATTTACACTGTCTACAATTCTATGTACCCTGTTAGCTACATGTTGTCTTCCCTATTAGAATATGAGCTTCTCGAGGGCAAGGGACTGGCTTTTGCCTTTCTTTGTATCCCCAGAACTTATAACAGTGCCTGGCACCTATTAAATACTTAATAAATACTGACTTACAATCAAAAAAGCAACAAATTGGCACAAGTAAGAAATAAGAAGAAAATATGCAAATTAATTTTCTTTAATGCTACTAACACATGCATGTAAACATTCTGTTTGCTTAAGAAGCATGTGAAAAGTGGAAGATAAAACCAAGGTTAACTGGCATAAAGATGTCTTCCTTTTGGGAAAGATAAGTTTCAAATAAAAAGCAATACAAGTATTTTGGAATGGTTCAATTACAAATCGAACAGGCAGGTGATCTAGAATCATAGAACATGCAACCTGAACCCTGGTGCAAAGTTAGACAGGAAATCAAGAAAAGAGAATAAAAAGCACCATGAACTAGATACCAATGAAATAAAAAAAGGGGGGGAAGGGCATTAGAACATGGGGAAAATATAGTCACTGAAAATAACTAAAAACATTGTGCCACACATGCCTTTTGAGAAAAATAAACAGCTTATAGCAGATCAAAATAGAGGAAGCTATATAACATATTAGGCAAGATACAGTATACATACCTCATTAATAAATGGGGAATGTAAAAATAACTACTGCTAGGCGGGGATGGTTAATTCGAACTTACAGAAAAAAGGGAAGAGCAATCTATTTGAAAGGAAAACTTATGAAAAATGTAAATTCCAGCTGAATTTGCATATGGCTCACTTAGAAAATGATTTTTAAAAATCATACTAATTTTATTTTTAAGTTTTTAAGATGGAATCATTCAATCAGACTAATTTATTTAAGAACAGCTGATTTAAACTTTTACAGCCAAACTTTTATTTCACATAAGGTGTACGTGCTCATTACATCAGTTTCCAACAGCAGCTAATACATTTTAAATTTTAAATGAATTAAAGATTGGCCACTGAAGAATACAATGTTAAAAACATGGAGTAGGCAATCGAAAAATTTATATATGCATACAACTTTATATCAGATTACTGGGGAAGATAAAGAATTCTGAAAGGCAAGTACAGATATAATTTGAATGGGAGGGGGGAACCAATCGTTAGATAGAAATACATTGTAATAAAAATATCTATCAGAGAGATCATTTGCACAACTACAAGAAAACTCACAACTGCTTTATGAAAAAGTATATTTACCCCACAATCCTAATTACTTGATTAATGGAAATATAAAGGAGATAAGTAAAAATTAATAATTCCACTTCAAATGTGCAGAAAACCTTTCATCCAGGGATCAGAATGTGTTTTAATAAATATGAACCACACAAAATAAAGAATATAAAGAAGGAGGGGCATATCAATAGAAAAGAGAGAAATCCAGTAATAATTGAGAATCAAGGTGTTTATTAATGACATTATCATGGACAGTAAGCAAATATAGTAATATCATGTATGCATTAATCACATAATCACATTAATCTTACATCAGACACTTCCTCTATGCCTGAGATATATGATTACAAGAAATACCTTGGAGGAAACAGCACATATGCATTTATACCTTAGAAGTTGTATACGGTGCTGATGAGCTTAATTACTATGTATTATCTACCTCTGTTAGAGTGTTCATTATACCTCTGAACATTGACCAGTGTAAACCCTGGATTAAAATGAAAGAGGGAAAAATGATAATTAAGAAAATATATTTAGCTTTGCATATATGAACATAAGCTAGCAGAACATTAGAAAGAGATAAAAATGTACATTAATTTGCACTATGTACATATCTCTATGCTTTTCAATAAGAAAAAATACTGGCTTAGAACTACATAAATTATGTACTAAAAATTGTTATAAATAATAAGAACCCTCAGTTATATATTAAAACATTATTTAATGTCTGTATGTATGGTTCAAATATTGACATTTATTTTAGAAAAATAATATTGGCTTTTATGATAGAATAAACAATATCGGCTACCATACCAGAATAAAACATGGAAATAAATCTTCAATATTTTAATACTTCATAAGGCTATACTTCTCAAATTGTTGCTACAGTGGAATAAATGACAGAAGAAATCTGAGGAAACATTAAAACAATTACAGAGTAATGAGAATTCAAATAAATCTCAAACTTATTCTTAACTGTAGTATATATACATTCCTAGTAAAAAGGAAAAAAAATGTGAAGGAGAGAAGGTAGGATAAGCATCTGATCCTTAAGATTTATTTGGTTACTGTCAGTTAGCAAATGGGGAACCGAGTATTTCTGAAGGAATGTTTCACACCAAAAACAGCCCTTTCAAAGGATATATTGATGATGCATTTGCTGCCCCCCCCCAATTTAAACACAGTTTGGCCTATCTCTTAACACTCTGATAGCAACATATAGGATGCTGCTCTTTCTTTTTTTCTTGCCACATCACTTCTTGGTGGGGAACTTCACTTGCAGGTGGTGTTTTCCACATATGTGTGTCTGGAAATGTGGTTGGTGTTGGCCATCTAAGGGGGCTTTTGGGGGGCCCATATGTTTAGCTGTCATGTTCCTCATTTTCTCTGTCTAGGATGTCAAGACTGATTTCCTTGTAAATTTTTGAATGGACTATACACCAATTAGCACAAACAAGAGAAAAAATCTGGGTCCACAGCCCAAACAACTTTTTTCAGCATATGTCTGAGAGGAAATACAATATCCTGTAAACACTTACACCCCTTTCTCACATCTTATCTGTGACTGACATCACTATGCATTCCATATAACTTTAGAGCACAGCCTGCTTCAAGTGGTGCAGAAATTTCTGTTACTTCTACATGCCTTTTAATGAGACAGAAAATGACAATAATGAGATATCTAGGGGTTGTGGCGTGATAATATTACTTTATCATCATACACTAATAGCCCTATTAGTAGACCCATATAATATTTACAATACAGAATTAAGTAGGGGTGGGGATAGAAGTAAGCAGGATATGGTTAGTTTTTCTTGTGCTTTTACTAATTAGCTAAAGAGAGAAAAAAAAATCTTACATGGTAGCTTGAATGAATAAGCATTTATTAAGCACTTACTATTTGCCAAACACTGTGTTAAGTGCTGGGAGTTCAAACACTGTGTTAAGCGCCGTCCCTGTCCTTAAGGAGCTTACACATTAATGGTGGACACAACATACAGGGGGCTGGCAGGGGAGCTCTGGACCAGAAAATTTTAAGGACTGCAAGTGGAGTCATAGAAAGATAGAGTGATCCGCCCCCTCCAGAAACAATGGCAGAGTTTATTTGATGATAATTCATCGTTCTAGAAGTGGATTTCACTTCCTTTGCAATTCAGTTACCAAGAGATGGGCTTATTGGCTATAATCTATCTCTCAGACATGAAGGGATAGTAGTAATGGCAAAACAGTAAGGGAACATTAATCGTACAGTTCTTGTTTTGGCCGATGATCTAAACATCTCTCAATGGCTATCAGACTTTCATCAGCCGGCCCAAAGTGATTACTTTAACATTGTAATTTGTGTACTGAAAGGCGGAGACTTGGATATAATGGATAGACCACAGGTCTTGGATTCAAGGAGATCTGTGTTCAGGTCCATCTTCTGATGGCACTGGCTGTTTGCCCCTGGAAAAATTTCTTACCCTTTTAGTGCCCCTAGACAGTCTCCAAGATGATAATTTGCACCATTCTTGCATTGGTACAGGGAGTTCCCTCACCACTAGGGGTTCCCTAGACCAATGAAATCATAGGTCCCAAGCGGGTGAAAAGCCTGTGAACCACTGGGTACAAAAAATAGCATGGGAATCGGCAGAAATCTTACACTGACTACATCTTCAATGAAACATTTGAAATATTTATGTCAGAATTATGGACCAATTATACTCCAGTGCTTTTTTTTTTTAAGAAGTAAGCAAATAACTGGTGGACTACATCAGCATCAATAATGTATCCATATATCTACCTACCTCTGTGTCTCTCAAAGGACATCCATGAAATAACTATTCTTCTCCTTAGGCATGATTATTTGAAAATATTAAACATAGATCCCTAACCAGGGGCCAGTATATGAAAGAAACATCAAAGAGAATGAAAAACAGAAGACAGTAGCAAAGGATTGAAGATTTGGGGGATTGTAGAAGAAGGATGAGGAGATAGTTCAAATGGATTTTAATCTTTCCAGTCAGTGTGTGGCTGGTTCAGTTAGAGCCCACACTGGGAGTGGTCAAAAGCTATAGTTATCTGAAGATGGGTTGGGGCAGGAAGGAGGGCATTAGTGAGTGACTTGGTTGATTTCAGCACGATAGATGACCATAACATTTTAAAAACAACCAAAGTCCTTTTTAAAAGATTGGGCAACTTGGTTGCTTATAATATAACTCTCACTGGCATCAAGGCTATGAAAAAGTATCTGAGGGACTTCCCCTAAGGCACCTGTTCCCTCTTCTGTATCATGCAATATTTCCATATAAAAATATAACTTCCGGAATAGGACATGCTTCTTAGTCAAGGAGGAGAGTGGTATTGCAAAAATGCCTTCATTGCCTTTCAGAAGAAGATGCTAATAATGATAAACTTCAGTTCTGGTTTCTACCTCCATTAGAACTGGAGCAATGGACAGAGCACTGGGGACCATTTGGGTTCTTTAGGACAGGTCATGAGCCAAGTGGAATACTGGTTGACAATCTTAGAAGATATCTCTTGTTGGGAGCTAGGTGAGTGTTTCTGAGGTGCATTTGAAGTTGAGACTGCTGGTAGTCCTGACTAGTTCAAGTTTGACAAATCTGGCCTATAGGATATAGAAAAAAAAACTTAAGAAATGTCGATCTAGAAAATTCACTTTTTAAAAAGTAAATAAGAATGAAAATTATAAGAAATTATGTTTTAGAATTTGGTAAATGAAAGGGTAGCATTTTAGGGAGTAACCTGAAGTATTATTTGGAAATTTTCTTCAGGTTTTCTATGGTGCCAACAATCCTATGCAGATATATTATTTAACATTACAAATATAAGCTACTAACCACAAATTATACATGGAAGTACAATTATAAAACCCATCTATTATTTACTGGAGCCAGAACTAACATAGTTTCCTTCACTGCTTTACAATATAGCTGTGTGTGATTTTCTTCCCAGAAAATTGTTCAATGTATTTCTACACTTTATGCCAATCCTCCTAATCAAGTTAGGAAGTTTTCATAGATTTCTAGAGCTGGGGGGACCCAAAGAAGTTAATTTAGTCCAACATCTTCATTTTACAGATGAGGCAACCAAGGCCCAGGAAAATGAACCTAGTTAGGTATAATCAGTGACAGAGTGCAATCTCTGGACTGCCAATACAATACTTCCCAGCTATACCATGATGCCATGGCAAAGGGCACGTTTAAATGCATCACAGCTTTTACCATTATGCTTTTAAACACCTGCAGTAATTTTAGGGATTTTTCTTTCAATTAATTTGAATAGCAGCAATCCCCAAAATCTGGTCAAGAGTTTTGTTTGTAATAAATTAATATCCCTGAGAAAAGTCTGTTGATGCATCTTTGCCAACCAAATTATAGGGGGGGAAATAGTTTAAAGTACAATGGGCTCAAGTCATATCTTAGGCAATTTTATGGAGACTTTCTGTCCTAGCTGCAGCTGACATTTACAGAGTGCCTACTGGCTGCGTGGCACTGAACGAAGCATTGTCCTAGCAGTATGGGCAATCGAACCACCATTAGAGCTGAAAGCATCACACTTGGGCAAAAATTAAATGCTCTTATGATGCTGTTGATTTATAGCAGCAAAATTGGAAACTGAATTCAAAACCAAAGTATCAAAGCACAGAGATCATTCCTTTCTTCTTCAAATAATTCCCAAGATTTTGGGGTGCTGACCGTTTGACCCAAAGTGCAATGAGACAAAAACATTAGGCTAAGAGTCAGGTAAATGAAGTGTTACACCACATTTTACTTTCTTTTTTTTTTAAATAAACAATGCTTCACTCCTTCCTCACCTGCTAACCCAGCACTATCTATGGTGAGTAACAGATCGAGACTGGTAAAGACAAGTATAAAATAATGCAGACTAAAAAAAGGGATGATGCAGATATTACAAATGTGACTTAATCGTGAAAAGGAGGGATGCTAAGTGAAATATAAGACTCTAGCCCTTGTTTTGTCTTGATTTTTTTAAAACTTAATACGTGTTTAGAGCAAAATGAATACAGATAGGCATTCAGAGAGCAAATCTCACCAAAAGTGGGTAATTTTAGAGTCCTGAGATAGAAGAGGGTTTTTCATTCTTCAGATTTTATGCAGTATACAAAACGCCTCAGAAAAAGAGAAAAGACATCTCTTAAAACTAAAATATTCCCTAAATCTAATGCTTCATTTTCAAGTGTGTTTAGTAGAGTTAAGGTGGATAACTATTCAAAGAATGAATTCTATATTCTTCAAACAGTATTTTCCCCCTTGTGGCCCGGGGGAGTAAAAAGAACAGCGGCTCAGTGAAGTCAAAGCATCTTGGAATCCCAACCCTGTTTCTTACTGTGTGACCTTGGGCAAATCACCTCTGCTCTAGACTCAATTTACTCATCTGCAAAATGAGGGGCTCTTACCAGACAACATCTGAATAAAAAGTTATCTTTTCATACATTTTATACAAGTGTGTGTATATGAATGTGCATATGTATATACATATAATACACATACATGTATATATACACATACATATGTAAGAACTAACGGGAGGAAGTAAATGACCACTATGTACATAGATAATACATGGGCTTATTGTTTAACTATAAGAGCTGTTACCTCATCAAATATATCAAGATCTTAATGATTATTTTGGGGAAAAAAATGGAGAAAAATTCAAGGACTTTTAACTTTTAAGTTCACAAATTGCCACCATCAGGGGCTATCTGTGGCATTGCTGATTTCCCCAATTAAATATTTTTGTAACATCTGTAATGTTACTTTTTTCTAAACTGCATAACTGCCTTTACCAACAACATTTATCAATTTCTTACATGATTTTATAAGATTTTCATGTATTTTTAAATGGAGTTTTCTTGAGGCAAAAATTCATGCATAGATTATATATGATGAAGTTCATTCTTCATTACATAGAAATACCATTCTGACTCATAACTGGGGACAGGGAAAAAATTAACTGAAAAACAATTATTTCATTAAAAATAATTAGATAAAATAATTCAAAGATTTTCAGTATGGATATAGCTAGAGTATAGGAACCTATGTTATATGCCTAATTTATCTGCTGTAGATGACTTTCCCTATCAATAAGTAATTTGACAGCTAGCATACATTATCCAGGTATATATGAATTTTTATTTGAAAAGATAAAGAGAATTCATAATAAAATTTAAAACTTACTATATGACTTTAAGAAAATCTAAACTAGTATTCTCATCCCTAGCAAGCTTTGAGGCTATTTTTTAAAAAATTTACTTTTGTTTGTTCTGTGAAAATTAGTTGCCTTCTCATTTTTAAAAAAATATTAATATCCTTTGAAGAGAAGCAGTCTATTTGTCATTTCTTTTGACCAGTACCAGCTTGCTCCTTTAGTGGGAACCCATGTTCTTAGTGATGGACATAACACATTTGAGTGATCACAAATTAACTGCATTGCAGGGGCATTTTAAAGTAACACTAAGAGATGGTATAATACTATGCACTTTATGTTTAAAAAATAACACATGGTTTTTTCAAAGTTGTGGGGATTTTTTAAAAGGCGACTTTTAGTTTTCATTTGTAAAAGGGGTCCTTTTCATTAATGACGTGTACTAGTATTAACCAGCACAAAGAGAAGGCTTTATAAAATGGCTTATACTTCATTTAAGTAAGCAAATGAAATCTTGCTGTTCCGTCTATTGGTTTAAAACCATTTAGTTATTGTATTAACATCAACATATCAACTGATGCATATATATACATAAGTATAACAGAGAATACTCAAATTTATATATAATATAAAATACCTACATATTAGACACACAATAAATTATAACATTAGCACACATTGATACAGCATTTTAAATTTTCACAAAATGCTTTCTGAGGAACCATGTGAAATAGTCAGAAGAATTACTAACTTTAGTAAACAGCTAAGGAAGTAGAGCTTGGAGGAAAAGTGACTTGCCCAAGATGCCATGATGTGTAACTGTTAAAGCCATCAGTCAAACTTGAGGGTTCCTACTTGGAGCCCAGAGTTCTTTCAAAATCTTCTCCTTTTCAGTATCTCATCCCCTTCATGGGGAAAAAAAAACCTAAAAAACCAAAAACTTCCAGCCCATTACCAACAAAGAAACCTTTTAAAGCTAAAATAGCACAGTGAGCAGATCAGGGATTCACTGAAGTATCAGAGAATAAGAAAAGAAGCCAAATAGGATGGGACGCTCACTAGCTTGGTAGTCAGGAAATCTTAAAATGATAAATTGGCTTAAAATTTGAGTTACTTAAAATGTTCCTGCACTGTAATAATCTTGCCTCTGCTACAAACTAGTTATATGATTTGAACAAGTCCCTCCATCTTTCTAGTCCTCATCTGTAAATGGAGGGAATTGGATTAGAAGATGTCTACTCTAAAAGTTGTACTAATTTACGTTGAAAAATGATGGAGCCTGTGCTAAAGTGGAAACGAAAATATGTGAAAAGCCCAATCTGGACAAGATGTTTATTGATGAATGAGATCACTCTCTCTCTCTCTCTCTCTCTCACACACACACACACACACACACACACATACACACTCACTCACTCACACTCACACAAAAGAAATCCACTAAGCCAAAGAGAAACTTTAACTCACCAGATTCCATCTGTTTCATCTGAATTCATGCATAATTGATTATCCATGACTGGTAAGTTCTTTTCTCACTAGCCTAACATGGTTTTCTAAACATTATGTATTAAATCACTACCAAAGTAGGGACTATATTTCTGAAACAGTAATGGGCAGAAGAAGAATATTTTCAATGAAAAATGACATGCCAGTTAATAATAATACAGCTGACCTATGTTTAAGAGAGAGAAATTTTAATCATGTGCATATTAAATATTAATAACCTATTCTGTTATTGTTATAATAAGGTTAAGTAGATGTCTCCATGCTTAAGGAAAAAGTAGGTGTGTACAAGACTGAAAAAAAAGAGGTAGAGAGAGATGGAAGGCAGACATAAGGCAAATGTGTCAACAATAACAAGAGGAAATGAGAAAGAAGGAAAAGATGAAGGTGGAAACTAATCTCTATGTGTCATTGTGCCTGCCAGAGTCCTGGCAAAGAGGCAGCATCCTTTTATTTCAATTTTAATCATTTCTGAATTTTAATACCCTACTCCTTTTGTAAGTCTCCTGGCATTCCCCATGTGCAGCCCTCCTAGCCAAAACACCAGTCTAAATGAAATGGCACGCCACCACACCACTAAGGTAGCCCTTCCCAAAGAGCCTACCAGGTGACCAAGTACAGAAAAGGTATGTCCACCTTCTATCCCGTAGGACCTCTGGCCAATTAGCTGGATTCATGTTCTCTACTTTCTTTACATTTGAAAAGGACTGCAGTGAAGGAAGCTACAGACAGAGAAGCTTTAAAAAAAAAAATAAAGCCAGCCAGTAGTAATACAATAATCAGTGACCATCAGGGCCTGGAAAAATGAGTTTGCTCTCACTGGCACTAAGGAGCATCACATGATTATTTAATTACAGCTCTAATTTTTGTCTCGTGGATGGCAACATATCAACAATTAATAGGGCAAATAGAGGAGACTGCATTTTTAAAGAGACAGAATCTGCATGGAAATATCGAAGGTCACAAGCACTGAGCTTCTTAAGGGATGATTTTCTCAATACCACACAAGCAAATCTGCCATGCATGTAGGCATAGACAAAAAAAAATAATGTTTTCCAGGAAACATTAATATAGGATGTCCAGAAGTTTTTGGAATAGCAGAGATTTACCAACGCGACCCTCTACTAACCTAGCACCATTGTACAGTATGAAATGGAAGCCCAGTATCAAAAAATGAAAATTACAGTCAAAAAGAAAAAAAAAAGATTATCTTTATAAAAATATGTCTTTATAAAATGGCCTTACCCATGTCCATACACATTCTGATATGTCTATCTACCTAGCATCTACCTATCTATCTATCTATCTATCTATCTATCACCTATCTTAAGTTGGAAGGGAATGCATTGGCAATCACCTAGCCTAACCTCTCAGGCAACTTAGGCCAACAGAGGGTGACAGTGACTCACCGGAGATCTCACAACTCCTGAGTGAAAGGGCTGGACTAGAAGGTCTTGAAAGTACTTTTGATAATCTTCAACCAGATCAATATCAAAAAGATAAGCAGTCTATAAAATATTTTTTGGTTTGTTTGTTTTCAGTATGTATGGATGGACCCTGTGGCCACTGTCACATTTAGATTCCAGTCTAGCTCAGAAGCAGTAGCAGCAATGGCTGCTAGCTAGGACATGTTTGTCTGGCCACAGAGCCCTAACCCCAACTCTATCTACCATAGTGGTGAGATGGAACACATACCAGCTGGGCGGGGGCTGGGAATGCCCAGGGAAGGACCTTAGGTATCAAAATTAATAGCTTGGAAATGGAGAGTAAGCATTCACAACAAACTAGAATATTAGAAAAGTGAATTATTTTTGTCCTTACTTAGCTATATCCATTATAGGCATTTACATGGTCTGTGTCTCTTCACTTTTCATTCATTTGTTGTATAAATACTAAGCACCTACTATGTACACAGCACTGTGCTAGATGCTAATTCTTAATTTCTGAGCTACAGACTTGGGCAAGAGTCACATAACCACTCTGGGTCTTCTCTAATCATCTGTAAAATACAAGATAACACCTGTGCTTTACTGATTTCATAAGCGTATTAAAAATGCTTATAAAGCATGTTGAGGTTTTGGCCCTCTCTCTGTGTCTCTGTCTCTTTCAAGCTAAACCTGGTCTATGCAGTCAAAACTGTCAAGCTAAGTCATAAAAATCTCCATTTTCTCTAAATTAGTCGTATAAATGAGGGGAACAGCTCTGTAGTCTCTTCATTAAACTCATCTAGGACTTAAGTCTTCCTGACATTTCTTTTTACTATTACAATTTCATAATGCAAAAGATTGATCGCTTGAAGTCAATAAGCACCTACTATGTGACAAATATCATGCTACCTTTGGAAATAAAGTGATGTTAGAAATATAGCCGTCAAGAATTGCCAAGGGAAACTTTAAACATGATAATAGAGTTTTGCTAAGAAAGCTGTTAAACTCTTATCAAAACTCTTGAACTCCAAAATAAGTTTTCAGAGGTACTAAAAGAAAACAATAGGTTATCTGGCTTATGCTGGCTAAAGCAATCTGAAAACAAGAAAACGTAGGCGTCTCAAAATACAATGCTGGAAAGCAAAAACCGCTGAGGGGCACCGATCTCTAAAGTCATTGGCAAAAACCACCGTGCAACAGCAACAAAGTAAAGAGGGACTGGAATTATGGATTCCACTAAAAACCTTCAAGTCTGGTTGTTCTGGGAGAAAAACTGTCATGATTCTGAACTGAAGATCTGACTCCACACGCTTAAAAAGAATTTTTAAGAAGGGTTGGCAAGCAGGAGCTTGTATGTAAAAGGATACATCATTCTTTTTAACATGATTGTTAATACACAGTTAACATGTCTCAGAAAAGACTGTAATTAAATGTCTACTGCACTAATAACACTAATAAGCATGCAGTATTATTACATTACAATGACTCCATACAAACTAAAGCTGTCATTTTTAAACTTTTAAGATAATGTTTAAATTGTTCTTTGGACTTCTTATATCACCTTAAAAAAAAAGAAGCCCACCTCTGAGCAAGAAACATTCATAATTACAAGAATGCATCCCCCCCCACATCATAATTGAGAAAAATCGGGCTAGCATTAAATATCTAATGTAAATGTACATTTTTATTGGTTAAAATGTGTCTATATTTGTGGGCAAGTTTTGCCTGTTATTTGGACTATTTGTAGTAATTACTTTAGAATCCAAAATACCGAGAGGTTTGCTATACATTGAGATTTTCATAGATCTGCTTATTAATCACAAATTATTTCAATTGTCTGGTACCTCAGAACAGGAAAACTCAACCACAGTCAACAGCAAACTCAAGTAATTATTGATATAAGCGATTCAGAATGATATTCATTTCAAGAGTAAACCATATTCCTTAGGTTCTAGGTTTAACTTCATTAATACTAAGAAGAATTATTAGTATTACATAATATTTATAACTTGAAACTCCATTTAGTGCAATGTCCTTAATATCAACCAATCAATCTACATTTTAAGTGCCTACTATGTACCAACATTACAAACATTAATGTACCAAACTGTCATTTATATGCTCTTACAGTACACATGAAAAGTAGTTGAGTAAGAAAGGTAAGAGAAATCATCCTCCTTACTTCCAGGGAGAACCATATCCAAATAAAGCACTGCGCAAAGATAAGAGACTACCTATTTCTTTATCACCAGGAAAAAAAGGCTTAATAAGTTTTGCAGATAACCTATTAGCAGGTCTAGCAACCCACAGAAAGAATACTCACTAAATCTTCTCTTCACTATCGAGCCCTTAAGAGAGTCTCTTTTAACAGCTAAGAAAATATGAAAATCCCAGAGATGGGCTCAAAAACCTGCCATTATAGTTGTTTGGATCTCTGATCCTGATCCTTTATATGGTACTGGTGAGAAAAACCGCCAAGACACTTACCCTCAAGATAGTGGAGGCCTCTCTTAGTATTTAGCAAAGCACCATGTACAGGCAAGTCTTCGATATACTTCAATGATAGTGATGGTTAAGAGTCTCTCTCTGATACTGTTAGCAAAGCAACAGCATCTCCCGAATGAAGTGGTTATGAGTTGCTACTGAAGCAGCTGGACCAAACCTGCGGTTCTGAGGGTGGGTGTGTTATAAATAGGGTCATGGCTATGGTCTGAAAGAATACGCCCACTTCACCTAGTCTGATTCTCACTACTTCCTGTACACCTGGGCAGAAGGGGAGGGTGATCCTAAGTATAATGTCATTTCATAGACCTTCTAGTAAAGATGTGAACATCTGTTTATTCCTTCAGCATTCTAACCTTCACTTGGTGGGACCTGCACCCTTACTTAGGTCATATTACTTTCAGACATATGCTTAGGACTAATGTATCTTATTATGCCCATTTTAAAGATGATTAATTAAATTATTTATCCAACATGTCAGCTGTTGGATTAGAAACTGAAGTTAACTTTTAATGGTCAATTATCACAATCTCCTACACTAAGTGCTAAGTAACTGTTACTTAAAATGGGAGAGAAACTGGAAAGTGAATTTGGTAGCGGTATAGACTACTTGATTTTTAAAAACCCCCATTAAAGAAGACCATCTAACTCAATGAACAGTAGGTTTTGAAAGTCCACTGAATCAGGTGGAATAAAAATGACTTTGTGAAGCTTCAGACACATCCCAAACTGTGGAAATTGTACAGAACAAGTGTGAAAGAATAAAAATAGGCCAATATATGTTACACTACTAACTCTCACTTTGAACACATATACACACAATCTGTATCTATTTACTTTGCAATGAAATATCGAATCTGAAAATGCTTTTAAAAAAATAAACAGCAAAAGGTACAGTTGGCATAAGTTCAAAAGTACTAAATAATGTGCGTTGATGTGTGGATCACACTCTATGAAGACATCAAGTTTAAATATACTTGCCATTGAGAACAGCACTTAGGGATGATAGATAAATTACCATACTAGACAATTTTTCTTTGGTATAGTAAAGGGGAATAACCTTGTGTAACTGATTTGATTTATATGCTGTATTAAGACCCTATTCTACTCTAATGTCAACGGAATATATGATTGCAGATTGACAGCCATCTGTAGACCAAGAGATTTAAAGGGTACTTATAAAATATTAGTGAGAACAGATATACCTCAAAGTGAATTTTGAATACTGGAATCAAACATTTTGGCAGCGTTCCCCATTATTTCCTAACTTTGTTTTAGAAGGAAAAGTTTAACTCTACCTGCCTCCTTAGGGAGTTGGATACTTTCCTTTAAAAAGGAAGCTTATTTATCTGAATTACCTTTAGGATGATAGTGACAACAAAAAGCACTGACTCATTTGAAAAATCATACAACGAGATCATTTTCAGAAAAAAATTGAGATATTAATCACAAAATAGTTTGTAAGCACCTACCATGTGTTACATGTTAGCATAGTGTTATGGAATCACAAATCTCAAAGTTGCAAGGGATCTCAGAGGAATACAGTTGGAAGAGACCTTAGAGCAGTACAGTTAACCTATCAAACCTGATTATACAAGGAGGCACATAGTTTAGCAGTGCCTACAGTATTTATTATAAATTCTATTTTTAAAATATTAACCTTAAGATGAGAATGTATGTTAAAAGATGTCTAATGTTGTAGGAAGAAGCCTATTTTAAAATGGAAGCTTATGCTTTTCTTCTCTTAAAATATGGTGCAGGTGCCATATTTTGGTTTATTGAAAAATAGATCATATGGTATGGTCCAGATAAAGGCAGATTAAAAAAAATAGTTTCCACATGACAGAAAAAGGAAAATAGAATCTGTTTGATTAAAATTCCCTCACCCCCCCCATTGGGAATAAGACAACTCACCCCAGGCTCCCCCCAACAAGAAAATCAGCTGCCTTGGATAACAGCACACAGGTAGATATTAAAATGGAGACAGAGGCGTTATTTAGTGGTGACAGGAATATAAATATGTGCACTAACCTATAAACTGGTATTTACTTCAGGAAAGTAAGTAATATTTTTCCTCTGATTGCTGAGCCGTCAGTTTAATGCAGCGTAAATAAACAGTAGGTGCTTCCTAGCTTTAAGTAGGAAGTGTTCATTCCATAAGAGGAGCAGATTGTTGAAGCCTGATGCCCGTAACAGCAAGACAGAACTTTCAGTTTACCAGAAAAATACATTGTCCTGTGTAAAGTATTTGATGCCTGATTCATTAATTAATGTAGCTGTTTTCTAATAAAAAATGTAACTTATCTGTAAAACAAACATCAGTTCTAAGCATAAATCAGTTTTAAGAGAATAACTAATCTGTAATTTTATCGCAATAGTTACAAATGAACACATACAAATATCCTTATTATGTTAAAAATATGAGGTCAGAATGACACAGCATTATTAAGTTGTCAAATGGATACCCAAAATCTATATTCACTGACTTGAAACATACCAAAAACTTTAATGTTTCACAAACATATATTAATTTGCTCTATCCAACAATTATGCATATGTTCTGCCCTAAACAGAGGCAAAACACAGATTATATTGTATTTAAAGCTAGAAATCAACCTCCAAAATCCAAAAAATTACTATTAAAGAATCTCTAGAGAGAAAAGTTGGGATAGTAGTTGACAATGATCTCATATCATTCAAATATAACGAGATGCTAAAAAAAATGGAACTAAAAATTAGCCAAGGTCGGTTTTCCTTCTATTCTGAATATATAATGTGGCTTAAGAATTTGACAATACATGTACCTATCTACAGAAACTATTTTTCTCTGTGGTTTATATATGTGTTGCTAATAATATTTAGCCATCCATTTCACTTAGAAGGATAACTGTTCTTAAACACAAAAGTTATTTCCTTTAGCCTCATTCAAAGCAACCCTGACCCAAAGCTTGTTTAGTTTGTTTCATTTATAAGAGAAAGAGTAGGGTAATGAGAAATATTTTATAGTAGATTTCAAGATGCACAGGCATAGTCTGAAGATTGATTGGTGAATTCACATGCATTCATGCCATATGGTTTGACAATCCCAATTATTAATGCAAGTTATAGTAACCTAAAATCATCTGTGTGAAAGAATAGATGGGAATAATTGTCTGTACCACATTCAAGACTTTATAAAACAGATGAAGTACCATTACCTTCATTGCTCTGTGGGTGGGATGTTGGGCTAAACTTAATAGTGTTTATATAACCAAAATATTTTTTACAATAATGAGAAACAGGTGCTTGTCACCTGACCACATGGGCCTGAATTACAAACCATAACCTGTCACACTAAACACAATGTTGGATATCCTGCAGGTATTAGTTTTGGCTAATTTAATATATTCTTTCTCACTTGCCACTGAGCACATTATATCTTAGTCAATCACAAGTTCAGATAGCTGGCACTATACCTTTTGTGCAATAGATATGAGCCACTTTAAAGACTTCTAGGTTAAAACTGGCTAAACCAAGGAGTTAATGACTTCATTTTTCAATGATCATCAATAAAAATATATACATATATATAAGGAAGAGGCTAATGTATTAAAAACAACTGAACCAAAGTCATTGTTTTTGAATGCTTTTGTCTCCGTAAGATTAAAAAAACAAATGAGGAACTATTATGTATTACATATCTTGGTTTATGGGGAAAATGTAAAGAATGCACTGATTCCAGGAAAGAAAAAGAGGCTTTTGGAAGGTCTTTGCTTTTCTATCTCTTTTTCATCTTTCCTTCTTTTCAAGCCACTACTTTAGGAGGGAAAAGGGAAAACTCTTCATTCACTGGTTTCTTTTTTATCCGTCACTTGTATTCAGGATTTAGGAAGGAACACAAATTCTAACAGTGATTTTATTTCTCCTGATTCTAGCTGTAGTCAAACATAACAATGCTTTCTTCTTTTTTATAGCTACTGTTTGCTTATTATGTATTACATGTGACTGCACAACTCTGTGCTTAAAATATTGTTTCCATTAGAAAAAATGTGAAGTAATAAGTGTCAAACTGAAATGAGGAATAAATGTACATTCTGTATTTACAAAAATGTATAGGCATTAAAAAACATTTGCCTATAAGATACATATTTTACCACAGCTATGTCTGTATATGATGTGCACATTGTTGCAAGTTTATTTAATGATGTGCCTAACCAAGTTAATTAAAGTACTTATGTCTAGTGATTGTGTTAAACACTTGAAGAGGTAGTGAAAGATACAACCAGCTACTTCTGCTAACTAAAGTTGAAATTACACACTTATTATAACCTTTCCTAACAATGTGAGAAAAACAGAGTAAATATATTAAATTTGTTTCATAACAGATGCTTAGGTTGTTAATATTTAAGATGCCTATTCATGCTATTCCTGTCTGCACATTTGTCAAAAATGTAAGCCTGAATGCTAATGCTTGCCAGCAGATTGAAGCAAACAGTATATGAATGTACTACTGTACTACTCAAATAATATGCAGAAGAAAGAAAGGACTGTAGCTAAATCATGTCACTGCTGATATGGAACAGAAGAAAGGGCTGTTATTAGATCTTATACTTGAAGCTTAACATCCCAGAATCTAGAATTATGCATCCTGTGCACAATAAGAATCGCCCTTGATTGGGGAGAATCTATCTGACATTTGCTTCGGCCATTTTTTGCTTAGTTCAGTTTAAAGGGCAACGTAATAATTCAGTAAAGTTTTCAGTGGGATAGCTTCCTCTGCAACACAGGTACTTTAGGTTTTAAGGGCTGCTGAGGATAAAATCTAAAACCTTCGCTCATATTTCACCAACTCTTCCTCTCTCCTCTCCTCTTGCCTGTCCCTGCTGGCCTCCAAAGACGCATATGTGGAACCCAGTGCAATTGGGACAGACTGTCTCTCTACTCTTACCAACCCTCCCTTCTCTTTCCTGCCTCTGTTATAATCATTTTGGAGTCTCAGTCACAGATCATTTCTCTGGAAACCCATCTGGAACGCTGCGGAAAGTTAACCGAGGAAGGGCGCAAGGGTCAAAGTCTCGACCCCCGGCATTTAGTGATGCGACCCTGTGGTTGACACTTGCAAGTGAAACTCCCAGTGCCCCCAGGTTAAGATGGGTCCAAGGCCACAGGCAGCTGTGGCTCAGTGGTGAAGGCTCTTCCTTGCCCTTCCCCTTCTCTGGTCAGTCTGACCCTCTCCCCCTTGGCTCTTGCGCCCAGAAACCTCAGTCCCCACTACCCAATCTTCCCGGTCTGCCACTGTCCCAGCAGCTCACTCTCTCTTCCTCCTAAGCCCTCGAATTTAGCTGCCCAACATAGGATCGTGCCGAGGGGGCACGGTGCTCCGTCACCACGTCCAAGGCCACTCTAGCAGTGAAGCCGGTGCCTAAGGTGGCCCTGGGGTCCCGGTTGCAAGGAGAAGGCATGGATGCCCACACTACCGCACCCGTCAGGATCGCGGCCCGACAGGGTGGTGAAAGACCAGGAAGCGGGGCGTGCTGTCCCACGGTTCCCCTCCTCTATCCTCAACGCACTCCTTCCTCCCCTACCTTCCTCGATCCCTTCCCAGCCCAGTCAAGCCACGGCCACGGTCACGGCCACTGCCACTGCTACCGCGGTGCGGCCGCAACTCCTTAGAAACAACTTGCAAGCAACTTCGCGGCTCGGCTGCCGCGGAGGCGGCGGCGGCGGCAGCTCGGGCTCCGGAGATGGAGAAGTTGCCACAAACTTCTCAGGCCAATCCACCGGCGCCGCTCTCTTGGCCCGGCCAGGCGGGGCCGGGCTGGGATGCCCCAGGGCAGTGCCCAGCAGGCCCCTGGGGGGGGG
>CM053623.1:26638254-26670167 GCA_028646595.1 Phalanger gymnotis | reverse complement strand
GCTCCGCTCGCCTTGGCTCAGCTCCGCTCCGCAGTTGCGGCCGCCGGCCGCGCTCCTAGCCGGCTGGGTCCGCGGAGGAGCGGCGGGCAGCCCCAGCTGGAGAGCCCGCCGCGGGCCGGCCCAGGGGGCTGCCGCCGGGCATTCAGTCCCCGGGCTTCTCGGGTGCCGGCTGCCCTCCGGGCTCCTCGGATGCCGGCCGCCCCCCGGGCTGGGGTGAGGAGGCGGGAGCGGGCCGGGCAGCGCGGCTACTGCTACCTCTGCCTCCTTCGCCCGCGCCTTGGCCGTCACTGCTCCCCGCCTCCCCCGTCTCCGCCGCCGCCGCCGGCTCGGTGCGCGTCTGGGGCGCCGGGGTCTGGATCGCCGGGTGCCGAGGTCTCGGTCCCTCCCTCCTTCGCTCTCTCCTCCTCTCCCTTCCCTCCTTCTCCCCCTGGCGGAGACTCCGCGGCCGCCCGCCCGGGGTCTACCGTGCGGAGCCCTCCAGCCCGCCCGGCCGAGCCTCGGCCGCCGCCGCCCGGCTCCGCTCCTCCTCGGCTAGGTTTGCGGGAGGCTGCGAGCCTGGGCTGAGCCGGAGGGGAGGGCAGGGGAGGGGAGGCAAAGGAGGAGGGGGCAGGAGAGCAGGGAGGGGGGAGCCGGGGATGAGGAGGGAGCAGGGAGAGGGTAAAAGGAGGGCGTGGGGGGCAGAGGGCGATCTGCCAGTAGGTTTGAGGCGAAACCTGAACCCTAGGCGTGGAGGGGTAAGTGGGGAGCGTCTCGGTGTCTGTCTGATCCTCCTCCCAGCGCCCCGACCCCCCAGCCCTGGTTCCTTGCTGTGGCTTCCTCTTGTTTTGGGGGGGCTGACTGTGTATGCGTGTGTGTGTGTGTGTGTGTGTGTGTATGTGTGTATGTGCGCGTGCCTGTATGTGTGCTTGAGAAGAAGGAAGTCAGGTGAGAGACACAGGCAGACACTCCTCTCCCACCCAGCCTCTGGAGATGGAGCTAATCTCCCGGCTTTGAAGGGGCTGGGGGCCGGGGCGGGGGAGGGAGGGCTGGCTCCTCGTTTCTTTCCCTTTCCTCTTTTGCTTCTCTTCTTTTAGGGTTAGTCTCCACTGGCTGGGCCCTTCTTCAATTCTCTTCTTCCTTTGCCTTCTGCCCCACTTCGCCTTGGGCCCCCACTCCCAACCCAATCCTGGAGAGCAGCACCCTGCCGAGAGCACGTGGTGGAGGGAGGGTCCAGCTCGTCGGTCCGTCCGTCCCCCCACCCCCACCCCTTCGACTCATTTATTTCAATATTTATACACCACATGCCTAGCTGTCAACTGCTGTACACTTCAACCAAGTGAGAAGGACGTGGGAGCCTGAGTCCCGTTTCGCAAGGAAGCCAAGAGGGAAACAGTGATCAATATTTCAAGGACAGGAGTCAGGCGGGGAAGGGTGCTAGGGAGCAAGCTCCGGATGGGAAGGATGGGCCTGTTGAAGGAGCCGGCTTGAAACCCCCAAATAAGCCCCGTGACCACTTGAGGAAACGAGCAGGCTTCTTGTTTTGTTTTTCACGGTTTTTCCGCCTTTTGGAAATTTGCGTTGAGTATGACTACGGAGTATCATTACTATTTACTTTTATGTTAAGGAGATTTAGGAAGGAAAAAAAAATCTACTTCTCGGAGCTTTTTTTCCCCCAAGAATCTGACTTGTTAGGTTTATGCCATGCCCTGCAAAATGTCAGTTTGCAACAATAAGGGCTTAAAAGCTGCTCTATGTATTTTTAGAAGCTGCACTTACTTGTGTTCTTTTCACACAAGGCTTGCTCTCCCATTAAGTGCCCATAAATAATTGTATTTAGAGAGAAGGAAACTATGGAGGAGAGTAGGAAGGAGATTGCCTTGATCCTCATTCCTTCCAGTCCTGTGCACAGTTTGTAGTCTAGTTCCTGGAAAGTCAGGAATTCAGTTTTTCCTAAAAGCCTCCCAGGTTCTTCCCTCCCAGGTGTCTGTGAATGGCTCACTGGGAGAATCCCGATAGCAGGCCAGTTTCCTTGTTTGTTTTATTTTTCTTTTGCTTAGAAACAGATAGAACTTTGAAGCTGCGGTAACAGACAAATCTAATAAACTGTGTTTTCTCTGATATTTAAATAAGGCAGAAGAGCAGACAATCTAAGTTCCCATGCTGCTTTATGGGAATGTTTTTTTTTTCCTCCAACAAGCATTAAGAGCTGAAATTCATCGTTTGGACTTTTTCAAATGATCATTATTTCCTGCAAAAACACCTACCTCCAAAGATAGAGAATCATACTCATTAAAAAATTATAAAGTGGGATGCTCATTTGAATAATATACCTGATACTTCCTTCTTCACAAGACATAAGCTCTTGGAATAATCTCTCCTCCGCAAATCATCAGATACATCAAGTCTTTTTGCCTGTATTATGCAAAAATACCAAACTGCCTAGCCAACACCAACCTCTCCATCTGGGAATAACATCCCAATTGGAATGGAAAGGGGAAAATAGTCTATAAATGATTTCTTTTTCCACATAGTAATGGGCCTATGGACAACTTTTTGATTCTGAAGACTAGAAATGGGAACACAAAGCAGAGAAATGTTCAAAAAAAAAATACAAAAATTTCTTATATGCCACCCATCTCTACTTAACTGTTAGCTAATATTCCAGAAATTAATATGGGGCATATTTGAGTCAAGTAGTTTAATCAGGTAGACATTAACCAAGCACCTACTATGTGTAAGACTTAAGCTAGATGGTACAGTGGATAGAGTCTGGAAGACTCATCTTCTTAAGTTTGAATCTGGCCTCAGATACTTGCCTGCTTTGTGACTCTGGGCAAGTCATTCAACCCTGTTTGCCTCAGTTTCCTCATCTGTAAAATGAGCTGTAGAAGGAAATGGCAAACTACTCCAGTATCTTTGCCTGCAAAGCTCCCCCCAAACCAAAAACCAAATGGGGTCATGAACATCGACACAACTGAAAATGACTAAACAATAACAGATATGTAAGACACAATGCAAAGTCAAAATCCAATATTAGGCATAAAAGACAAATCAAAGGAATGTGATTCAGCGGAGAGTTTGATAAAGGCAAAGGAAAGATCTAGGATGCTCAAAGGCAGAGATCCCTTTCAGATGAGATAGGGAAGGGGAAGACAATAAGTATTTACATAGCACCTGGCACATAGGTGCTTTACAAATTTGATTTGTATGTTAATTTCACTTGATCATCATAACAACCCTGTGAGGTAGGTGTTGTTATCCCTATTTTACTGCTTAGGAAGCTGAGGCAAACAGAAGATAAATAGCTTACTCAGAGACACACAGCTATTAAGTGTCCGAGGTTAGTTTGAAGTTGGATCTTGTTGACTCCAGGCCCGGCATTCCATCCACTGAGGGGTTGCCTCCTGAGGAGGGTTTCAACTACCACAGTTGAGACAGTGTCTTCTAGGAGTGAGGTGGTGAATATATGGGAAGAGAAAAGGGCAAGTTAAAATTGTGGAGCTGGTTGTCCAAAGAGACTGGAATGAATAGCGTGTAAAGATGGTAATGTCAAACAGGACTGGAAAAAACAGATTAGCTTTCCAACATAGGGGACCTTCTATTCTGCAGGTAGTAGGGAGCCACTGAAAGTCTTTGAGGAGAGGAGTGACATGGTCAGAACCACAGCTGTATAAATGACTGGAGTTCCAAAAAACCTTCAGGCAAGGAGGCTAGTTAGGAAGTTTTACAGTAGTCCAGGCGGAGTAATGAAAGGCTGAACTGTGACTGTGGCTATGTCAGAACTATTCATAACTTACATTTAAATCACACTTTAAGGTTTACAATGTACTTCTCACCACAATAACCCTTTGAGATAATTTGTGTAAGCATTTATTACCCCCATTTTACAAAGGAGGAATAGCTGGTCACACAGCTACTGTGTCAAAACCGGAGAGAGCAAGGAAGCCTGAAAAATAACTTTGTAAAGTCTATCCTAAGTATTATAAAACAAGCCCATACACCAGAACTGTAAACATTCACAAAGTAGCTATTCTGCAGAGCACTGTGATGGTGCAGATACAAAGTTTAGAGCACATTTCCAGATCTCAATGAGAAATCATTGTATCCTTGTAAAGTCTAAAGACCCCAGAGATGTTACAGGATAAGTGCATCTGAGAGTTACAAAACAAAGCTCTAAGAGGTTTGTGGAGGAAAAGGTTTGTTGAAGAAGGTCATTACTGGAGGCCAATCAAGGAAGAGCTTCCTGAAAGAGCTGAGTGGGCCTTTAAGAAAGAGGTAGCAGTGAAGTGTCAAAGGCAAGGAGAGAAGGTGTTCCAGGTAAGGGGAGAGGGCTAAGCAAAGGTATTAGAATGCTGATGATGTTGGAGAGACAGAGTAGTCAGGCCTAGCTAGAGTCTAGCATTCATGGAAAGGAGCAGTAGGAGCTCTTGCTGGGAAATTAGATGGCATCCAATTGTCGGTGGTAATGGATTCCAGGTAGAGTTTGAACTTTAGGCAAGTGATAGGGCTTTTGTTTTGTGATGTTTTATTTTGTTTTTAGTAGAAGAGTGATTATGTGCATAAGAAAGAATATCCTGGCCATCCAATGAAGAGGGGATTAGAGGAAGAACATGGAGAGAAGAACTGTAGGAAGCTGTTAGATTAGCATTTACAGGTGACAATGAGAATCTGTACCAAAGTGGTGACTGGGAATAAAGAGGAAGGGATAGATCCAAGAGCTGATGAAGGTGAAACTAATAGTACTTGGTAACTGATTAGGTATGAGATGTGTGGGAAAGGAGAGGGCCAAAGATAATCCAGGATTAGAAACATGTACAACAGTCACATATAAGGACATTAGAAGGAGAAACAGGTTTAAGAAAAGAGATGCGATCTTACTTTTGGACATATTTCAGATGAATTTGGAGATCCAAGTTTTGATGTCCTATAGGTATTTGGAGAGGCAGATCTGGAGGTCACATGAGAGATCAGTCCTAGAGATATAGATATGGGGGTTATCGACTTAAGGATAATAGCTGATGAGAGTAAATGAAGAAGTTTATTATAGGAATAAATGAGATTTCCGAGGTAGAAAGTACCAGGAAAGAGGAGAAGAACAAGGGTAGATCCTTGGGAATACAAACTGAGGCGTTGTGAAAAGCCAGGAAGAGAGAGAGCTTGTTAGGGAGGTAGTAAGAAAATGAAGAATTTTCAAGTGTCTGAAGCAAAAGAAGAGAGCATATTCACTAGAAAGGGGCAGGAAACCATCGGCCACGTCAAAATAAAACAAAACTGCCAAAGAATTGAAGAAAATGCTTGGGTTAAGAAGAGAATTGCAAAGTTCTGGATCTTGGAGGAAAGGCAATTTCAAGAGATGAACTTCAAGAGATGAAGGTATGAACTTGTTGGCCAAGTGAGCTATAAAAAAAGGTTGGAGAAAATGAAAAGTTGTGGTCAGGTTGTTAGAGGGGTCATCAGTATAAATTTTACAATCTCTGAGGGAATGATGGTAGAGGTAGAGCAGCGAAGAAGACAGAAAATCAGTTGAAAAAGAGTTGGAAGAATGACCTGGAAATGAGTAGATGGTGGCACCAAGGATGAAGAGAGGGTGGTAAAAGTGGATAACATAGATCTTTATAGAGGGGTGGTCACTGAGGGATGATAATGGAGGAATCAACAAACCCGCAAACATTCTTCAAGTGTCTACTCTGAGTCAGGCAGCTAGATGGCTCAGTAGCTAGAGCTCCGGGCCTGGAGTCAGGAAGACTTGAGGTCAAATATGGCCTCAGGCACTTGGTAGCTGTGTGCCCCTGGGCAAGTCACTTAACCACTGTTTTTCTTAACCATTCCAGTATCTTCAAGAAAACCTTGGACAGTATTATTGTTTGTAGGGGGAGGATCAGTGACATCATCGTGAGCATGATGTCTTGACTTGCGAGTGAATTGGATTTGAGTGAGGCAGAGTTGCACAAAGTCATCAGCCTCAATCCTCCAGAATCATCTTAGTCCAATGACAAGACAAAGGTCAAGACAACTGAATGGGTGACCTTGGCCTTTCTTAATTAAAATCTTCCCTAGTTCTCAGTTTGTCTGGGGCCATGCCATTCGATGACTTAAGGGCTAGGTAAGAATTAAGGTAAAAGATGGCCCAATTTACCATCCCAAAGAAATCATTCTGGGAGGGGACACTCTCAGAGTTTTGGGCCAGAACAGAAAACAATTGTCCTTGAGGTTACAAAAAGTCAGATATGACACAACAACCATAACAACAACAACAACAATGAGCCAGGCATGGTAGAAGGTGTTGGAGATACAAAGACAAAAACCAATCTTTGTCCTCAAGGACGATCTCAAAATGAGGAGGACTCCAAGTCATGGCTTCCAGTGCAATGAGTGTATCATACTCAGGGGAAAGCTTTATTATATTGAGGAACCGGAAGGCATATTTGGTTGCTCTCAATTCTGATAATATTTCTTAAGCTTCTGCTAGGTCCCTGGCACTATCCCAGGTGATGAAGATAGTGAAACACAAAGGAAATTACTTGCCCTCAAGGAGTTTACATTCTGTTAGGGGAAAACAAGGGAACACAAGCAAACCATAAGGAAAACAAATAAAAAGCAATTTCCAGGAAGAGGTTGGGGCAGTGAGAATATGGAGGGCTATAGTGGGAAGCAAGAGTGGAGGTAGAAAAAGAAGAGAATTCTACTCATGTTTCATTGTTCAGTCACTTCAGTCGTGTCAGATTCTTAATGATCCCATTTAGGGTTTTCTTGGCAATGATAGTGAAGTAGTTTGCCATTTCCTTCTCTAGATCATTTTATAAATGAGGAAACTGAGGCAAACAGGGTCATGCGGGACCACCAATGACAAGGGAAAAATGTGGGATGTGAAATAGTTTATAAAGAAGATAAGAAGTAGGCTCGTTTGGACTCTCCCCACCAGGGGATCTAACAAAGGGTATACTTATCCATTCTATTACTGAATGGTCTTTCATGATTACTATGTATTTTATCAATTTAATTTTATGTAGTCTCTCTCATGTAGGTTTTAGGCACTCTGAATCAGTGTCATCAGAAGCCACATAAGCAAGCTCTACTTGAATAAGAGTTCCCTCCAAATACAATCCCCTTACAAGTGGTTGATCGGTTTTTATCTTGAAGATTTCAAGTACAGGGGGATTCATTGCCTCCCAAGGCAGTTCGTTCCCTTATGGGAAAGCTAGATCTGCTATACTCAAAATACTATAAACAAAATATTTTCATGCAAGTGGCTCCATAACCAATCATGTTTAGTTTTATAACTGTGTAAATAGGTACACCAAAATGGTGAGGTAATTCAGAGTTACTATAACATTAGAAAGAGTGGGTAGTGAAGGAGGGGGTCTGAGAATGGAATTACAGTTATCCATTCCACATCCTGGGGTTGGGGGAGTGGTGCCCCCTTGATCTGGAAAATCCAAGTAAACTTTTGGGCCCTCCCCTTGTATCAGAGAAGAAGCCTGAATTATTATAGTATGAGAGGATAAAGTATGCTGATAGTATACAATACTATACATGCATCTTATGCATTTCTGAAACCTTTTTTTGTGTTGTCTGCTAGCCTTTGCTTGTCATCTGCAGCTTCTATAAAATTCCCCGAAGATTCCCATTTAATTTCTCATGCCAACCCACAATATGTCGGAACCATGACCGGGAAAGTCAAGATGTGGAAGGGATAACTATTATTATCTTACTCTGTTAGAATTTTTAAAAAAATCTTTATGTGTGACAAACATCATGGGATAAAAATGCATAAATCATTCAATTCAGGACAGAGAGAGATCAGCACAGCATATAAATATCTATTGTCTAGAACCAATCTTGGTGAGCCTCCCACATTAGAAGGAAATGCCTGGCTAAACAGATGGGTCTTGTACCATGCCCTGAAACCCAGCACACTAGGGCTCTGTCACCACATTGTAACCATTTGTTGTTTTATGTATGATTCCTTTCAATGTAAAAAAAAAAATTGTCATAATTAGACTGGTCACTATGTAGATCATGGTTAACTCTATTTTCTGCTCTGTGGCCCAAAGTCTCTTTGTGGATTGACTTAAAAATCTTCAGACATACTCAATTTACATTAACCTTCTCACTTACCATTTTCTCCTACTCCTGCCCTGGAACAATGGGAACATCTAAGGAGCATAGATCTGAATAATAATGATGAGGATGAGGATGATGGTGATGATTATCATTATTTATATAGCCCTTTAAAGCTTACAAATATTATCTCATTTCGATCCTCAAAAACAACCCTGGTAGTGAGATTGGTATTATTGTTATCTGACTTTATAGATGAAGAAACTGAGGCAGATAGAGTTCATGTGACTTAACCAGGTGCTATTATTATCTCCATGTTACAAATAAAGAAATAGACAAAGGTTAAATGACTTGCCCAGCTTCATAAAGCTAGCAAATATCTGAGGCCAGATTGCAACTTACCTTCCTGACTCTAGGTCCAGAGCTCTAACCAGTGTGCCACCTAGTTGCATAAAAATGTGACAGTGGTATGAGTAACTCACCTGTATTCTAGACCTTCCCCAAAGCCTTATTGTGGTATGGAGGTCACCCTAGGTTCTTAAAGGTTATTCCAGCAGAGTACAAGCTGTGAAATGTCCCTTACCTAACTGGAAAGACCCCAAGCATGAGCCTGGTTACCTAGATGTTTGTGGTTCAATAATCAGCATGGAGAGGCTGCATGATGATAAGTGTTTTTGGCCACAGAAACTTTTCCCAACTACCTGCTATGTTACAGAGGTGGAGGGAATATCGAAGAACTGGCATTTACCAATCTTTGAAGGACCAAAATATCGAAACAACTAACCATGTTTTAATAAACTTGTTTGAAACCCTGGGGATCAATTTCCTTTATTCCTTTGAGTTTTTTTTTAATGTTTTTATCTCCTACACTGGCTGGCAACAAGTATTTATTAAGCATTTACTATGTATCAAGCAAAGTGTTAATCCCTAGAGATGCAAAGACAGCAAAAAAGAGGACAGTCTCTGCCCTCAAGGAGCTAACAATTCCAAGTGAGAAGCTAGTCAGGAAGATACTGAAGTGACCTGCCTGGGCCTCTGGTTCCTTGAAGGAATTCAAATGGAATGGAAGGAATGGAAGAAGGGGGCCCGTGTAGTGAAGGGATGTTCCAGAGTGAGCAGACACCCAGGGTCGAGGGAAGTCTCAGAGTGGGAAAGCACTTGAGTCACAGTGTCAGAGTCTGGGCAATCAAAAACACTGGGAAGGAAAATAACTTTTACATTGAAATTAACAAAACCAAAATGGCTAATAGGGAATTGCACTTGATAAAGTCTAGTCACCTGATGAATTGAATTGTTGGATGCTAAAGGAACTGATTCATATGGTGACTGAGCCATCGTTGATGGTATTGGAAATTGGGCACAGAATGAGAAAGGTGCCACAGGACAAGGGAATAGGACAAATGTGCCATTTTTTTAAGGGAAGAGAGCAGTGATTGTAAATTACAGTCCAGTGAGCTTGACTTCTATTACCAGGAAAATTTTAGAACAGCTCATTAAAAAGATGGTGAACATTTCTGTGAGGAGACGGTGATTAGAAAGAGACAATATGGCTTCATCAAGAATAGGTCATGCCAGATTGCCTTATTTCTTTTCTTTTTTTTTTTTACAGGTTTACTAACTGAATATTCTGTAGATATAATTCACCTAGATTTTAGCAAAATATTTAATTATATTAAAATATTCTTCTTGAGAATACTGAGAAATATGAATTTAACAATAATATAAGTAGATAGATTTGGACTTTGAGAGATGGCCAGACTTAAAGAGTGGTTGTTAAAGAGTCAGTGTTAATTTGATGGGTCTCCAGTGGAGTGCCGCAGAGATCTGTGCTTGGCTTTATGGGATTTGACTTTTATTGGTGACTCACTTAAAGGTCTACATAACATTCTCATTCATTTTTAAAGTGACACAAAGGTTAATGTGATATGGTAGGCAAAAAAAAAAAAAGCTTAATCTTGAATTAGGAAGAGACATAGCTTCCAGGAATAAGGAGGTGAGAGTACTCTTTCCGAGGCCGACCATATATGAAATGTGCTCAGTTTTGAACCCCACAGTTTGAGCAGGGCATCGATAAACTTCCAGATGAGGTCACCTGGGATCAACTAGGTCAACTAGAGCCTTGAGACTATATCTTATAAAAATCAGTGGGAAAAGGAAGGGAATAAGCATTTATATAACACCTATTATGTGCCAGGCACTGTACCAAGCATTTAAAATAAATCTCTTTGGGGAAATTAAGATATTTGTAAGGCAAATTCCCTCCCCCTTCTCCTTTTACAGTAACTCTATGAGGTAGATGCTATTATCATCCCTATTTCACAGGTGAAGAAACTGATGTGAATAGAGGTCTAAATGACTTGCCCAAGATCACACTGCTAGTAATTTCTGATGCTAGATTTGAACTTGAATCTTCCTGCCTCCACAGTGCCACCAGCTGCCTTTATGAAACAAGGATGGAACTAGGAATGTTTATCCTAAACTCTAGGACCTAGAGCAAAGACGACTTGGGGGGACATGATAAATATTTGAAGAATTATCGCATAGAAATGGTTTAGACATGGAAGATGCCACGGACTGAATTAGGAGCACAAGGCAAAAGTTGCAAATAGTCAAATTTAGACTTGAAGTCAAGAAAAACTGTCCCCAAGTGGAACGGGCTACTTCAGGTAGTAGTGTGGCTTCTCCACATTGAGTATTTTTAAGCAGACAATGGATGACTGCTTGTCAGGTAACACGAGCATGTAGGTAGCATGGCTAATAGGTCACTGGACTTGGAGTCAGGAAGGAGTTTGAATCCTACCTTGGAAACTTACTAGTTGTGTGACCCTAGGCAAATCATTTAACCCCTCTCAGATTTAATTTCCTCATCTGTAAAATGGGGGCAATAGTTGAACCTACTGTACAGAATTGTCCTAAGAATCAACCAAGACAATATATGTAAAGCATTTTGCCAATCATAAGGCAGGTCTATAAATATTAGCTATTTTTATCATTGTTTTTATTTTTATTTGTTACAGTGCAGATTATTTTTCAGGAAGGGTTTGACTAGGTCACCACTGAGTCCCCTTTCTACTCTAAAGTTTCAGTTAGGGTTTTTTTTTTTTAAGATTGTACATTTTTAAGCCTGTTTAACTCAGCAAGCAGTCAGATCTTTACCTTCTTTACTATTCTACTTTTACCCACTACACATTCAAAAATTCTATTTCTGAGGATTGTAGTGAACCTCAAACTAAATGTGAAGTACTCCAATGGGGGTGGCAAAGCTTGTCACATGGTTATATAAAGAAGGGGGGCAGAATGGGGAAGCACAGGGCTAGGTAGATAACCTTTTCATATCCGATACTTGGTTCTTTAGAATCAAGAAAAGGGTAAGATATAGATGATCTGGGGTGAAACAATACAAATAACTAAAGAAATTTAAACTATCCTGTTTGGCTGTCTGTACTAGACAGTTCTTAAAAGTTCATGTCATTTTGTGCTGTGTAGACATGTCACAGTGTGTTAAATAGTCATAATACCAGCATCTCTCTTTCTCTGTCTCTGTCTGTCTGTCTGTCTGTCTGTCTGTCTCTCTCTTTCTCTCTCTCTCCTCTCTCCCTCTGTGTGTCTCTCTGTCTCTGTGTCTGTGTCTGTGTCTGTCTCTGTCTCTCTCTCTCTCTTCCTTCTTTTCCCTCTCTCCCTCTCTCCCTGTCTCTATCTCTCTATGTCTCTCTCTGTTTCTCTCTGTCTCTCTCTCTCTGTCTCTGTCTTTCTGTCTCTCTCTGTCTCTCTGTCTCTGTCTCTCTTTGTTTCTCTGTCTCTGTCTCTGTCGGTCTCTGTCTCTGTCTCTGTCTCTCTCTGTCTCTGTCTCTCTCTGTCTCTCTCTGTCTCTCTCTCTCTCTCTCTCTCTCTCTCTCTCTCTCTCTCTCTCTCTCTCATACTTTACAATTCACAGAGCATTTTCCTCACAAACACTGGTGAAGTAGGTAATACGGATATTGTTCCCATTTTACAGATGAGCTCAGTTTGTGACTTATCTAAGATCCCATAACTAGCAATTATTGGAGACAGGACTCAAACATAGGTCTTCTAAAGGTAAGTCCAATTTTCTTTCCACTAAAAGGATTATACTTCTGGCTAAATGAGTAGGAGTTGTATCCTCACCACTCCCACATATTCAAGCCTTATAATCAGCCAAGTCAGGTTGATCCTTAACCCAGATTTCATTCCAGGTTAGTTTAGCCACTTCTCTCAGGCTCCTCTCATGACTCTGGCCTACAACCAGTCACCAGAATGAGTCCCAATATACTCACGTTTTCAAATATGGCCTGTTATGCATCATCCCATTATGTTTTGGAAATCAAGAGTTGGATCTTACATAGAAGTGTCGTAACGGGTTACTGATTAAATTTGTCCCCTTTAAATCCCATCCTGTCCCACCAGGATGACAGTTGGTTAGCTGTCTTAGAAAGAATGATCCTTCTCACTCATTCAGCCTAACTGGACCTTCTAAAGCCCTTCTCTAGCCTGGGTCAGAACACACTCTATTACAGCCAAGTGGCATAGTGGATAGTGTTGGACTTTGTATCAGGGAGAAGAATCCAAATGCTGCCTAAGACTCTTACTAGTTGTGTGACCCTGCAAGTCACTTAACCTCTGTTTGCCTCAGTTGCCTTATCAGTAAAATGCAGATGATATTAATAGCACCTTACCCGGTTGTTGTGAAAATCAAATGAGATAACATAGGTAAACACTTTGCAAACATTAAAATACTATAATAAATAAGCTGGCTGTTATTTTCATTATTAGGAGGTTCTGAGTTCTTGTACTTTTTTTTGTGATCTAGGTGGGATCTCCTAAGCTCGACCCAGCTAACTAGGCAGTCTAACATGTGTAGAGGGGCTCTGATTTAAGCCGAAAATAGAGTAAAATAAAGAATTTTCAAAGTTTTACTGCATTTAAAAAGGGCTCAAAGACAACTTAATTTTTAAAAACTGAACTCTGCTGAATTAACAGATATGGCAAGGGTTTTTAAAAATCTTTTAATGAGTTAAAAATAACTTTAAATATAAATGCTTTAAAATTCTCTGTTATTTGAAATAATTTTTGCAAAACTAACAATTGATTCTTATGCCCTGAATCATGTTTTTGTCTATATTTGCCCATGCTGCTGCCAATTAATTCACATATCTGCAGGCCATTTGCAAAAAAAAGCCAGTTTCTACATATGGGTCTTAATACATTCCCTGTCATCAGGTAGGGTTTATGGCTAGGAATTTTCATAACCATCCACAGGTAATAATAGTATAGGAATATACTCCATAGCTGAGATGATGAAAAGTAAACCCCCTTTGACATATGATCTCTTACCCTCTTCTGCATATAGCTTTCAAAACATGTGTTAGGTCAGTTACAGCTTCATATCTGTATTCCAGCCAGAGAATGTATCATATCCATGAGGATGCCTTAAAACTAGACACTGATGACCAATATTATGTTAAAATTGCTAATGACACAGTCTTTTAAAAACTCTTCTTTCCCTAGCTCTCAGGGATGCATGAATTTTTTTTTTTGCCAGATCCCCCATATGACAAGCTGAAGAACAATGGGAAACTGTTTAAGAAATGTGACATTTCTTGTGAATTGCTTTCTTTCTGAATTGAGCACCCCAGGAGTCCTGAAAATGTGCTTTAAAACTTTTTCCCCCCTACCTGACAGATCCAAAACATTGGGAAGCTTTTTGTAAAATTTCTTCTTTACTTGAAAAGCTGTAGTTCCATTGAAATTGTCAAAAAGCTCTGTTAAAGTTGCCAAGATTTATCTCTAGCTGTCTTGGTGCCTAATGAAATGATAAGACCTTATAATAACCCCTGCCAATTAAACTGACAGGCACTTAGCAAATAGGATCCCGCAGTACATGTATGTAGAATTGATTCAAATTGCTTCTTCATATTTGCTTGGAAAGAAGCATCTTTGAGGTATGTATTTGATTTCATGTTTCCACAGGCTTTGGTGCCTACAAGGATATCAGTTGTAGGACCTACAGGTGATTCTAGTAGAATCAGGATCATTCTTTATCAGGGACTGTCTTTCTCAATGCATTAGGACAACTTCAGGAAACTGTATTCTAGGACACTGGCCTTATTAAGAATTGATTGACTTTCCTGATAAGTCATTCACCAAATTCTTTTAATGAATTACTCAGAGCTTAAGCAATACCATTTTTTCCAAAATTTTTCCTATTTTCTTTTTTAAATAGTATTTTTTTCAGTTACATGTAAAAATAGTTTTCAACATTCATTTTTATAAGATTTTGAGTTTTAAATTTTTCTCTTTCCCTTCCCCCTGCCCCAGACAGCAAGCAATCAAATATAGGTTATACATGTATGATCATGTTAAACATATTTCCATGTAAGTCACATTGTGAAAGAAGAATCAGAACAAAAGGGAAAAACTGTGAGAAAGAAAAAACAAAAAAATAAAAAAAAGTGAAAATACTATGCTTCGATCTGCATTCAGACTCCATAGTTCTTTCTCTGGAGGTGGACAACATTTTCCATTGTGAGTCTTTTGGAATTGTCTTGGATCCTTGTATTGCTGAGAAGATCTAAGTCTATCATAGTTGATTGTCACACATTGTCGCTGCTGCTGTGAACAATGTTCTCCTGGTTCTGCTCACTTCACTCAGCATCAGTTTGTGTAAGTCTTTCCAGGTTTTTCTGAAATCCACCTGCTTAGCTCATCATTTCTTGTGCTATACCACAACTTGTTCAGCCATTCCCCAGTTGATGGACATCCCTTCAATTTCCAACTCTCTGGCATCACGAAAAGAGCAGCTGTAAATATTTTGTACATGTAGGTCCTTTCCTCTCTTTTAAGATCTTTTTGGGATATAGACTTAGTAATCGTATTGCTGGATCAAAGGCAATGCACGGTTTTATAGCCCTTTGGGCATAGTTCCAAATTGCTCTCCAGAATGCATTGGTGTCCCAATTTCCCCACATCTTCTCCAACATTTGTCATTTTTCTTTTCTGTCATATTAGTCACTCTGATAGGTGTCGGTTAGTACCTCAGAGTTATTTTCATTTGCATTTCTCTAATCAAAAGTAATTCAGAGCATTTTTATATGACTATACATAGCTTTAATTTCTTCATCTGAAAACTGCCCATTCATATCCTTTGACTATTTATCGACTGGGTAATGCATCTTTTCCTATTTTCAAAGGTCAATTTTATCTCTTTTGTTAATAAGTTGAAATTGAGAATTAACTAAAGAATAATGGAGAGGAGCATGGTAGACAGCAGACACAAGCAAAGAATTGCACAGGATAAGCAGGGTAAAAATGTTGATCAGGGGAATATGTGATAGGAAATAATAATAAGGAAGAAGAGGAGGAGGAGGAGGAGGAGGAGGAGGAGGAGGAGGAGAAGAAGAAGAAGAAGAAGAAGAAGAAGAAGAAGAAGAAGAAGAAGAAGAAGAAGAAGAAGAAGAAGAAGAAGAAGAATTATGTAGCAAGGGGGCAGGGCTAGCATATGGCTGACACACAAGCAACAATGATATCTGCACAATGGCAAAAGAACTGGGTAAAATGGCTTAACATGATGGGTGAGATCTCCTCTGCAAGATTTAAGGGAGAAAATGTGTAGAAGTTGTATATAATGGTAAGGCAGATTATAATTGGTGTCGCTGGAAGGAATGCCCAATATTGCTGAGATCACAGATCTATCAGAGTATTAAGATTATAGAGTTGGTCATAAAGCAGTTGCTACATTTCTAGCTTTATTCTGTGTCACCTCTTTCTGTATTTTGACACTAAGGATGCCTTACCCCCTTTATACTATCTTGACAAATATTGGGGTACTCTGATAGGACACATATTACTAGCTATTAAGGAACCTCTGCTTTGTTCTCTGACCATAGTCTGGACCCTTATCTGTGGAAAGCTTTAAATTGTATAGCTTTATGTCACTGGTCATCAAGAGGACCTGTAGAGAGAATATGGCAAAAACCCAGGAAAACCTAGCTCCATTCCTGAAAAAAAAAATAATGACTCAAAGGACATAACTGACTGCTGGGGTTTGGCCTCACTGTCTTTGGATGTGAGGGGCAACATTATTACTTGCTAAAAAAGTAATATCATGGGTATTATTATAATACACAATAAATCACTTATGGGCATGGGAAAACCAGGCAATTTTCCCATGAAGCTTCATAGCTTTATGTCACCTTGAATGCATTCAAAATTCTTATTTATGGAAATGGAGGGAAGAGAAACATGGGGATTCTGCTTTGGTTTGCAAATATTATCTGCCATTGCTCAACTTGTACCTAGCATCATTGCATAGAAAAAATAGAAGGCATGAGGTACCTCAAAGATTTCATAATTTTGTCTTGGAGAGAGAAAGGAAGGAAATATTGGAAAATCAGCTTTATCTGACAAGTGCTGAGTTCAGGATTTAAAGTTTCCCTTGTTCAACTAATATTATCACAAGAACCTAAGAGGCAAAGCAAAGCAGGTATGCTCCAGCCACCGGTGAAGCCATTGGCATGTGTTTTTACAGAATTGTAAAGGACTAGTGAGATGCGTACTATCTCTCTCTTGTCCCATTTGAGGAAACTGGTCCATTTGCAGATCCAGTAGTAAATAGGTCCATTAGTTCTAACCAAATTTGAAAATACATTAAGGATTATTCAAAATCAAGTGAAACTGTCAATAATTTTGAAAAAGGCTTATTATCTATGCAAATCCGATGTTATCTGCATTTGTAATAAGATCTGATCATGCTTCTCCTCTATGGAAACCATTTGCAGTGGCTCTTTATTACTTACTGCCCCCAAGTAAGGTTCCAAGTCTTTGCTTTGATTTTTAAAGTTCTCCACAATCTTGTACCTCCAAAGCTTTCCAGCCTTATTTTATCATTGTTGAGTTTCTCCTGGAAGCTCTGTTTTGAAGAAGGGACTGGGCCGCCATACTTCATTCTCTGGACTTTGAGATCATGCCACATGGTTTTGTGCTCCCTTTAGTCTTTCCTCATTCTAATATAAGCTCCTTAAGGACAGGGACTATCTTCCTTTGTGCTTGTATTTATTGAGCGCAGTGTGCATAGAGTAAGTGCTTAACCCAAACTTCTTGACTTGACTCTCCTCCATGCACTTTATGCTTCAGCTAGACTTGATAACTTTCTCTATTCCTTGATGTCCTATGCTTTCATCTCCCTGCATCTCTGCTCATTTCATCCCTCCATGCCTGAAATATCTCCTTTCCCAGTCTTTGCTTGTTGATTATCTACCAGTTCTCAAAGCCCAACTCAGATATCCCTTCCTCCGTGATTTTCTCTCACGATCATCACTTTCCCCCTCAGACCTCTCAAAGCACTTTATTTTGTAAGACTCTTTAATGTGCTTCTCCTCCACTAAAGTTCTCATTCATTATCTGATACAGGTATTGAGGTAGAGGCTGGCTTCTCAAAGGCTATGGAGCAAAAAGCTCTGGCAGGTCCTAACAAGTTAGGTGACCGATGATGGCCCAGGATTCAGTGGGTGACCTTGGCATGTTAAGTGCTCCAAAGTGCCTCCATCAGCTGCCTTCATGGCCATTGGAATAAATTGTTCTTCTTCCATAGGGGAAGTCTTCACATGCTTGGAGTAGACATCTCCCTAACTTATCAACAGTGTTGAGACGTGTCGGTTACCCTCAACCTGGTTTGGCCCGTCTGCCTAGACAGCTTACCAGGGTGTGGCTGCTTCTTGGAACCGCAGGAAAGTTAGGTGAAGGTGGACTGCAAAGGTACCTCCAAGTATTGGCATGAGTAGCACTCTTTCTCATCAGGTCTAAAAGTGTCCTCTGCTAATCTAATTTATGGGCTGTGTTTGGAAATTGCTCAGTGCTTTTAATGATCTCAAGTTCCTCTTTGACACAGGAACCAATAGCATCATGGAATTTGAGAGCGGGAAAGGACCTCAGTGGCCATTTGGTCCAATCCATACCACACCCAAGAGGAAAGCCCAGTATAATGCACTCCGAAAAAGGTCCTTCGTCTCCTACAGAAGGGCTCTATCTAGGAGGAATCTACTAGCCCCAAACCCCACCTCAGGCAGCTCATTCCACTCTTTGACAGCCCCAACCATAAGTGAGCCTTTCCTGACATTAAATCTAAACTGGCTTCTTGGCAATCCCACCCAGTCCTCCTTGTTCTGCCCTTTGAGGGCCAAACAAAAGGTCTTTAAGGCTTATACATGGCAACCCCTTAAATAATTGAAGAAAATTATTGTGTCCTCCTTGAACCTTTGGATCTTCTCTTCTCCAGGCTGAACCCTCTTTGTTCTCTCAACCGATCCTCATGTGACATGGACTCGTCCTTTTGGCTGCCCTCCTGTGGATGCACTTCTACTTGTAGATATTCTTGTATTGTCTTGCCCAGAAATGAGCATAATAACCTAGAAGTGGTCTGCTTGGGGGCCATCACTTCCTTATTCTTGGAAACAAACTGCTTTCTAACAATGTTTCCCCAATCCTGCACTTGTGAAGTTGGTTTTTGGACCACTGTGTAAGACTTTACCTTTATGCTTAATACATTTCATCTTATTAGATTTAACCCAGTGTTTTCACCTGTAAAGACATTTTTGATCCTATCACCCAGTCTACCAGTTATCCCCACCCCCAGCTTTGCATCCTCTGCACATTTAATGGCAATGTAATCTTTATCTCTATCCAAGTCATTGCTAAACAGTGTTAAAAAGCACAGCTCTCTGGGGGCACTCCCCTGCATACCTTCTGTCTAGGTGACATTGTATGCCATCTTTGAGCCCAGAGATTCATCCAATTCCTGATCCATCAAATTAAATATATCATTCTCTAGTCCACATCTTGACTCCTCACTAACACTCACCACATATATACTGTGTGTTGTCAAATCTTGTCCTTCTGACATTTACCTCTCTTATATGTCCACTTCTCTCCACTTACAGAGGCGTCATTCTAATCTGGGACCTCATCACTTCCCATCTGAACTATTGTACTGGCCTTCTGGTTAGATTTTCTGTCTTAAGTCTTCACCCACTCCAAAACTTCCTCCACTCAGTTGTCAAAATAATTTTTCTAGGTAAAGGTTGGATCATGCTGCCCTCTATTTAATAAACTCCAGTGTCTCCTTATTATCTCCAGGGTCAGATATGAAATCCTCCGTTTGGCCTTTAAAGCTCTTTCTTACCTGCCATTTTATTACCTATCCAGCTGTCTTTTACTTTTTTCTTTTTCAGTCACTTTAGTCACATCTCATTTTTGTGACCCCATTTGGGGTTTTCTTGGCAAAGATACTGGAGTATTTTGCCATTTTTCTCCAACTCGTTTTACAGATGAGGAAACTGAGGCCAAGAGGGTTAAGGGACTTGCCTAGGGTCACTCAGCTAGTGAGTATCTGAGGTTGTATCAGAACTCATGAAGATAAAGTCTTCCTGAGTCCAAGCCCAGGGCTCTATCCGCCATATCACCTAGCTGCTCTGTTCTTACACCTTGGCCGCCATCATACACATACTCTCCACTCCAGCTATACTGATGTTCTTGCCAATTTTCTTGATGCCATGTCTTTTCACTGGCTGTTCCTCTTCCAAGGAATGCTGCCCCTCCTCACCTATACCTCCTGGCTTCCCTTAAGCCTCATATCAAATTACATGCTTTGTAAGAGGCTTTTAATGACTCTGTCCCTCCTGCTCCCAATGCTAGTATCTTCTTCCTTCTGAGATTACCTTTCTTTCATAACAAATATGTTTTGCATTTTATTTTGCATGTTGTCTCCTCTATTAGAAAGCAAATTCATTGAGTGCAGACATCATGTTTTTGTCTTTCTTTGTAAACCTGGTGCTTGTACCAGTGCCTGGCACATAATGCATGTTTAATAAATGCTTGTTGAATGACTCACTGACAAATAAATCTATATGGCTCAAAATACAAAGTTATTACATGTGTTCATCTGGAATGACAGGCATAACAGCCAGTTACTCTCTAGGAGTAAGTTAAGCTATTTTAGAAGTTTAATTTGGTCCTAAGGAAATGTCATGTTGTCTAGCAGCATTCCTTCACCAGCAGTGAAAATTCCACATTTTCTATGGAGGAATGAAAGCTCTTTGAATTTCTGAGTTGTCTTGTGCAAATCTATAGAAATCTGTTCCCTCCTCTAAATCAAACTGTGGTTCATGGAAAAGTACTTGTCAACTTTTGAAAGAATGTTCCTAATTTTAATGAAGCGTCTTTCAAAAACAAGCTAAGAAACAGCTAAAGTCACTTTTGGGTTTTAAAGCATACACTTTGGAATTTGGGACATATATTGCATTTGAAACATTGAATGGTGGAAGGGATGGTTTGTTGAAAAGAAAATGGTATCCTAGTCTTAAATTAGGATTGCCTTAGCGCATTTTAAAACGTTTGATCAGTGGCTTTTAAATATTCATATTTAAAATTGAATTTAATGAGTCCCCCAAAAAGAAAACATTTACATATACAAAATAGAACTTAAAAAGTAGATTATATATGGAAGCACAAATCTCTATTATGTACAACTTGCTTTAAAAAAGGTATGCAATAAATTCGACATGTTGCTTTCAAAGCTATCCTGCTTGTCTGTTTTCCCTGGAATGTTTTTCTTTTCTGTGCCTTTAAAAAATACTTCAATGACCCTTTTCTTTCTTTTCTTTTTTTCCATTACTGTTGCTAGGTGCCCTCTGTGCTTCCCCTATGCCTGCCAATTCTTCAGAATAAACCAAGAAAATTCAATCCATTAACATGTCGAGCAAACCAAATTTATATGTTTGCCATACCCAAAAATGTATGTTTCGCTCTGCACCTTGAGTCAATCACCTCTTTATCAAAAGTCAGTCAGTCAGTCAATAAGCATTTATTAAAACCTACTATGTGCCAGGCATTGTACCAAGCACTAGGGATGCAAAGAAGGGCAAAAAAGAAAAGGCAAAAGCTCTCAAGAAGCTCACGGTGGGAGACAACATGGAAACATGTACAAATAAGCTATGTACATAATAAATTTGAAATAACGGAAGGAAGGCACTGGAATTAAGGGGGATTAGGAAGGCTTTCTATGGAAGGTGAGATTTTAGCTGAGACTTAAAGGTAGCCAGGGGAGCCAGGAGGCAGGGATGAAGAAGGAGAACATTGCAGACATGAGTGAAAAGCCAGTGAAAATACCCAGAGATGGGGTTTCTTATTAAAGGAACAGCCAGGAGACCAGTGTCACTGGACTCAGAGTATATGAGGTATAAGAAGATTGGAAAGATAAGAGGGGGCAGGGCTATGAAAGGTTTTGGATATCAATCAGAGGATTTTATATTTGATCCTGGAGGTGACAGGGAGCCCCTAGAGTTCATTGAGTAGGGCGCCTGCCATGGTCACACCTGTGCTTTAGGAAAATCACTTTAGAGGCTGAATGTAGGGTGAACTGGAGTAGGGAGAACCTTGTGGCAAGCAGAACCACCAGCAGGCTATTGAAATAGTTGAGATGTGAGGTAATGAGGGCCTATACCCAGAATGGTGGGAGAGTCAGAGGAGAGAAGGGGGCATATTTGAGAGATATTATGATGTTAAAATCAACAATACTTGGCAGCAGTTTGGATACGGGAGGGTGACAGTGAGTGATAAAGATCTTCTTTCTTATATTTTTTTTTTTATTTTTTGGAGGGGGGAAGGCAAGGCAATTGGGATTAAGTGACTTGCCCAAGGTCACACAGCTAGTAAATGTGTCAAGTGTCTGGGGCCAGATTGGAACTCAGGTCCTCCTGACTCCAGGGCCGGTGCTCTACTCACTGCACCACCTAGCTGCCCTAAAGATTTTATTTCTAAGATACATAAGGAACTGATTCAGCTTTTCCCCTTGAACTCTTCACCATGGAGTAAAAAGGCAGTCTTACAAAGTTCATTTCCACTAAGTATGGGAAGAGACTCAGTCTCAACCACTTGTTCTATTCCATAAAGTAAAAGTAAAATTTAATAACAAAAATTGATTTAAAATGGATTTTTATAGGTTGAGAGCAGAAAATGCAGGGACTTAAAAATCTTGATTTTTCCTCTCCTCCTATACATTATTTTAGATTGAGTCTATTGGGGGCAACGAGGTGACACAAAGGAGAGAGCACTAGACCTGGTGACAGAAAGACCTGAGTTCAAATCTGGCCTCCGACACTTCCCAGCTGTGTGACCCTGGGCAAGTTTCTTAACCTCTTTTTCCTTCAATTTCCTCATCTGTAAAAATGGGGACTATAATAGCACCTATCTCCTAAAGGTGTTGATTGGATCAAATGGGATAACAGTTGTTAAGTGCTTTATACAATACATAGCACATAGTAGTATATAAATGTTAGCTACTATTATCTCTCCTAAACAATCTCTAGGCATAAGGTGATGAGAATCTGCACCAAGATGGTGGCAGTGTCATAAGGCAAGGACACATATATGAGAGATGTTCAAGGGGTAAAATTGGTAAGCCTTGGAAACAGATTGGATATGTGGTATGAGAGTGAATGAGGAGTTGAGGATGACACTTAGGTGGTGAGCATGGGTGACTGGGAGGATGGTGGAACTCTCAACAATAATAGGAAAGTTTGGAAGAAGGGAAAGGTTTTTGGCGGGGGAGGTGTGGATGGTTGGGGAAGATGAGTTCAGTTTTGGACATGTTGAGCTTAAGATATCCAAAAGACGGCCAGTTCAAGATATCTAGTAGGCAGTTGAAGACGTGAGACTGAAGGTAAGCAGAAAAATTAGGACTGGATCAATAAATTTGAAAATCAGCAGCATAGAGATTGTATTTGAATCCATTTGGAACTAAGGAGATCATCAGGTGAAGTAGTATAGAGGTAGAAAGGAAGAGAGCCCAGAACAGAGCCCTGTGGGACACCTAAACTTAGCTAGTGGGTGTGGTCTTGATGAAGATCCAGCAAAAGGTGGGTAAGAGGAGAACCAGGAGAACCCTAAATGCCAGAAAACCTAGAAAAAAGAGAGTATCAAGAGGGATAGGGGGATCGGCAGTATTAAAGGCTGAAGAGAGACAAGAAAAATTGAGAAAAGGTCATTAGATTTGGCAATTAAGATATTGTTAAGAATTTTAGACAGGGCAGTTTTGGTTGAGTCAGTGAGTAAGGAAATGGAGTCACCCGTTGTAGATAGACTTCTCAAGGTTAGTCACAGAAGGGAGAAGGCATATGAAACAATGACTAGCTGGGTTAGATAGATCAAGTGAAGGGTTTTTGATGAGGGACAACTAGGCATGTCTGGTGGTGCTAGGGAAGAAGGATGGGGAGAGATTGAAGATCAGCGAGAAAGTAAGGTGAACTGACGTGTGATTTGCTGGCAACGATGGGGTGGAATGGAGTCACTGTGCATGCACGTCGAGAGAGGAGTTTGCCTTGGCGAGGAGAAGGTACGCGTCGTCATGTGAGGCAGGGGTGAAGGAGGAGGTGGTAGCAGAAAGCATTAGAGGGAGGAGGAGGAGGTGGAGAGTTGAGGGAACTTCCAGCCAATGTCCTCAATTTTAGCATTCTTCATTATTATGTGACTCTTCTGGAGTCATACTTGGTCATTGTACTCATTGGAATTTTTAAGTCTTTCAAAATTGTTTGTCTTTATGATCTTGTTACTATATAAATTATATGCATTGTTTTGCTCTGTTCACTTCATCTGTATTAGTTCATACAAGTTTTCCCAAGGTTTCTCTGATACCATCCTTTGCATCCCATCTTAGAGAGAAGTACTACTCCTTTACATTTTTAAGCAATCATTTTTTTGGCCTTTCTCCAGCTGTTGGACTCCCTTTGTTTCCAGGTTTTTGCTCCAATAAGAAGAGTTGCTATAAATACTTTTATACATATGGATCTCTCCCCCTTTTCATCAATCTTTTTTGGATAATATTAGTTGCCTTGTTTTTTTGTAACACAGTCTGGTCCAAAATTTTCCCTCACCCCCATTCTTCCTTGTAACAAAGAAAAACAGTTTGCCAAAAACTATTGACAAATTTAGAGTCCATCAGCACATGCAACATTCTGCCCCTGTAGTTCCCTGCCCTTCCCGTCATCTCTCTAGGGGGCGAGGACACTGTGTTTTACCTGTTCTTTGGGACAAAGATAGTTCTTTGTAATGAATTCATCGATTTCAAGTTGGCTCGGGAGGAGCATAGAAACATAGGTAAATACATGATAAAGGAAAAATAAAACCCCCAAAAAAAGGAGGAAAAAGAGGGAATTAGGAAGAAAAGATGTGGAGATGATAACAACTAAGGTCTAAGGACACTATTTAAAAATTTCAAATAGTTACAAATTATAAATTATGTGTATGTGTTCTCTTTTTGAGATTTCTGTGAAAGCCAATGCAGGCATTTGATCTTTATTTAGAAAAGAACTAGCTGGCACTTTTTAAGCCTCTTAGATATACGACAAATGTATACTATATCTATGCTGGAATTTAAATAGCAGGTCATTTTCTTCCTTCCCTCTCTCCCCATTTTAAGTCTTGTTCAATGGTAGCATGGGTGTGCTGGAAACTTTATGCATCATTCATTAATGTGGTGATATGCTTGACCAGACTAGACTTGGCTTTGCCAATGACATACAACTTCTTTCACCCACTATTTCTTCTCTTTGGAAGTGACACTGTTCGTATTTCAGTATATATTATGTGGTTTGCAACAAATATAAATAACTATTCCAAATAGTAAAAGTGGATAATACATGCAGATAACAAAGTCCTTGTGACACCTTAGTATTTAATAATAGCTTTTCTTGAACCCCTGCCACAGGCAAACAGCTTGCTTATGCAGTCTTTGACTTTCTAAATGTCTCTTTGGGGATCAATAAAGGGTTTTTCTAGATGGCTAACTTCATCTCCCTTTAAGAATATTAGTTTAAAAGACTGTTCGATTTAAAGCAACCTTGCAAAGATTTGCTCAATGTTGACTGATGCTTGAGCGAGTAGGAAAAAATCTAGATTTCATTTTATTACTTGGGCATAGGACTAACTAGTATGGAGAGTGCCAAGTGCAAATCATTGGAAAAATGGTTTAAAAATCATAGTCTTTGTAATATTTCTGATTTTTAGCCACACATGCATATAGATGTCTATATATACACATGTATGTATATACACATGTCTATGTATATATGTATAGTACCTAGGTTGATTTTTCTCTTGGGATAAATATTACTTGCATAAGTCAGTACTGAGGGAGATTGCTTTAGTTTCCTAAATTTTTGCTTAAGAATTTGAGAATTTTGTTTTGCTGGAAACGTGGAACTATTTTTTTTAACATTTGGCAATATTATACATGCTGCATATAGGAATTACTATAAATAAATCCCAGTTAGAGAAAGCTATCATCATATTTGTATTTTCTCCTTCTCTCTCATCTCTTCTTTCTTCTCTCTTCTCTCCCTCCTCTCTCTCTTTCTCTCTTGCCTTATTTCTACTCTCTCTCTCTCTCTCTTTATGTACACACATATAATAAGTAATCTATACACTATATTTGTATAATATATAATATGGAATAGGATTTTTACCTGTGTTCATATACACACATATAATACACATATGGAGAGAGACAGAGACAGAGACAGAGACAGAGACAGAGACAGAGACAGAGACAGAGACAGAGACAGAGACAGAGACAGCTAGGTGGTGTGGTGGATAGTTTTGGACTTGGAGTTAGAGTATACATCTTGTTTCAAATAAATCACTTAACCTCTCAGATTCAGTTTCCTCATCTGTAAAATAGGTGTAATAATACCTAACTACCTAGGTAGTTTTGATGGCCAAGTGACTTATGTAAAGTACTTTGCAAACCTTAAAGTATTGAATAAATGGTATCTATTGCGCACACACACACACACACAATTTTAAGGATTGCTAAATGCTTTATATAATCTATCTCATTTAATAGCGTGGGGTTTATTACTCAAATAAGTTTGAGGATTTTTTTAATTGTCAAAATTTTGTTCAGAATATTTTTACTTGTGTGGCCCTTTAAATTTCCTGGTTTTTAATCAAATTATTCATTTTGCACAATACTGAAAAATACTTATATTGAAGAAAACACATCTGAGAATATAAATGAAAATTATTTTACTGGGATAGATTTGCAATGAGTTGATCATTATTATTGAGAACGTTCAATGATTAAATTATTGACTTTTGGCCAATAAACAGACAAGTTTTTACTCATGTGATCAATTTCAAACAATTTCCAATGACTCTTTTTTATAATTAAGATTTTTTTTATTTTTAGTTTACAATGCTCAGTTCCACATAATTTTGAGTTCCAGATTTTCTTCCTCCACCCTTTCTCCTTCCCTCCCCAATACGGCATGGAATCTGATATATCTCCTACATATAACTTTGCACTGAACTTATTTACACAGTAGTCAAGTTGTAAAGAAGAATTATGACCAATGGAATGAATTGGGAGAAAGAAGAAACAAAACCAAAAACAAACAAAAACAAACAAAAGAGAAAAAAAAACCAAAGGAAAAAAAAAGGAGAGCAAACAGTGTACCTCAATCTGCATTCATACTTCATAGTTCTTTCTCTGGATGTAGATAGCTCTCTTCATCATGAGTCCTTTGCAGTTGGCCTTGCACCTTGCATTGCTGAGAAGCTCAAAGTCTATTAGGGTTGGTCATCACAGAATCCATATACCTGTGATTGTGTATAGTGTTCTCCTGGTTCTGCTCTGCTCACTCAGCATTATATTGTGTAGGTTTTTCCATGTTACTATGAAGTCCGTATCATCCCCATTTCTTATCGCACAATAGTATTCCATCACCTTCATATACCACAACTTGTTCAGCCACTCCCCAATTGATGGGCATCCCCTCGAGTTCCAATTCTTTGCTACTACAAAAAAGAGCCTCTATAAATATTTTTATACATATGGGTGCTTTTCCCACTTGTGTGATCTCTTTGGGATACAACCCTAGAAGTGGTATTGCTCGGTCAAAGGGTATGAACGTTTTTATAGCCCTTTGAGCATAGTTCCAAATTACTCTTCAGAATGGCTGGATCAGTTCACAACTCCACCAATAATGTAACAGTGTTCCAATTTTCCGACATCCTCTCCAGCATTTATCATTTTCCTGTTTTGTCATTTTAGCCAATCTGACAGGAGAGATGTGGTGCCTAAGAATTGTTTTGATTTGCCTTTCTCTAATCAGTAGTGATTTTGAGCATTTTTTCATATGCCTATAGATATCTTTAATTTCTTTCTCTGAAAACTGTCTGTTCATATCCTTTGACCATTTCTCAATTGGGGAATGACTTGTGTTCCTATAAATTTGACTCAGTTTCCTGCATATTTTAGAGATGAGGCCTTTATCAGAGAACTGGTTGTAAAGATTTTCTCCCAATACTCTGCTTCCCTCCTAATCTTTGTTGCATTGGCTTTTTTTTTTATACAAAAACATTTCAACTTAACATAATCAAAATTATCCATTTTGCAGAAAATGGTAGGGCAGAAACTGGGCATAGACCAATATCTTACACCATATACCAAAATAAAGTCAAAAGGGGTTCATGATTTAGGAACAAAAGCTGATCCCAAGATTCTTAATATCGGCTGACCACACAGACATTTTATGTAACTGACAAAGGACACAAAGGTAAGCTTGTTCCTCATTACACAGTGATGCTGTAAACTCACTTTTTTCAGAGTAAGCCTGGCTACATTTCCTGTCAGGGTTCTGGGGTACCCTTGAGTGGTTGGAATTGTCTTTCTCTATGCTATTGACTCTAGCCTCCATTCCTGTGCATCCCCACCACCGTTAGCCATTAATACTTAGTGCCCCAGTTCCATTTAACCAATTAACACCAATTAGCGTACAAAGAGACATTTACTTTGATGATCCAAGACATTTCCCCCTAATCCCTTGGAATATACGCTTTTATAAAACCTTGGTGCCTGGGAAGAGTGGGCTCAGACTTCACGAAGTTTCTTTATAGCCTCTTCCCCTACCAGTGTGGTAGAAGCCCTGGGTGAGTTTATGTGTTGGTCCACAAGATTGCTGATTTAGAACTGGATGCTAGTCTGGCTGACCCCAAAATCTGGCATGGACTCAGGTCCCAGATTTCCTTGTGGCTTTCAGATTTCCTAACCTCATATTAGCTGATGGTCTCCCATCAACTCACAAGGTCAGAGCTATCTCCAATCTCCTTCACTTAAAATAGAAACAAACTAATACATAGTCAAAGAATAGACACCTGTATTCCTTAGTCTGGTCAACATTGTTGGTCATTGTCTCTTATGTTAATGCAGCCAGACAAAAAAAAATCCCAGTGACCAAGGGACTAGCTCTGCCCAGGTAAAACCTTTTTAGTGCACCCCAGTTCCAGCTATATGCCATTTAATAAGCCTTTTCTTCATTACATATTTAACATACTTCAACCAGTTGAAGAATACGTGCTCTAAATTGAGTATCTTCATCAATGGTCCTCTGGGTGGTTGGTCATTTATTTCATTGATGAATATTCTTAAGTCCAAATTGTTTTTCTTTACAATGTTCTTCTGCTTTGCTTACTTTGCTCTGCATCAGGCTCTCTTTTGTCATTTCTAATGATATAAAATATTCCATTACATTCATATAATCATAATTTGCCTAGCCATTTCATAGTTGATGAGCATCCCTTTTGTTTTCATTTTTTCTTTTGCTACCATAAAAATAACTTCTATAAACAAATTTCTACCTATACATCCTTTTTGTTTTTCTTTGACTCTTTGGAGTATAAGCATATTAGTGGTATGGCGGGATCAGAGCACATACACAGATAAGTGATTTTGGGCTTGTGTCCAGATTGCTTTTCAGAATGGCTAGACCATCACCACTCTACCAACAGAGTACCAGTGTGCTTATCTTCCCATAAAGGAGATTATATTCCAACAGGAGAGATGACCACTACATTTATAGTTCTTAATTGACCTAACACTGCCTAATTAGCTTTTCTGCATAGATCAGTCAAATAAACAAATAAATAGTTGATCTCCTACTATGTTGTTACAAAAAGAATGCAAAAAAAGGACCCAATACTTGACTTCAGAGGGCTTCCAATCTAGTAGGAAGTATATGATGTAAGCTTATTAAGAGGTATGATTTAATAGGGACAAAGGAGAGCACAAGATTAAATATGTAGCGAAAATTTGAAGCAGAGAGACCATTTTCTAAATTCTCTATGAGTACATAGAAAAGGAATTGGCCCTTGAAGGAAGAGAAGGATTTCAGAAAGCTAAGAGGAGGAATGAGCATGTTCTGAATAGGGAGGATGGCCCTCATGATTTCATAGAGGTGAGAAGATGCCAAACAAGATTAAGGAACTGGTAAGTAGTCCAAGATGGTTAGAATATTGAGTGTACAAAGGGGAAGTAGATGATAATAAAGCTGGGAAAGGGGGTTGGACCTGCACTGTAGAGGACAAGGAGTTTATACTTTATCCTATGGGCAGCAAATGTAAAGTACTTTACTTGTGCACTTGAGGCATCTAAGTGGCTTAGTGGACAGAGTTCTCAGGAAGACCTGAGTTCAAATCTGGCCTCAGACACTTAGTAGCTTTGTGACCCTGGGCAAGTCACTTAACCTCTGTTTGCCTTAATTTGCTGCAAAAGAAATGACATACCACCCTAATATCTTTGTCAAAGAAATCCCAATGATAGTATTGGCATGCTATGGTCCATAGGGTCACAAATGTCAGACTCAACTGAATACAACAATAACAACAAATACTTGGGCACACACACACACACACACACGCACACACACATGCAATAGCTTTATGAGATAGGGAAAGCACGGATACAATACCTGAAAAAATGATCTGGCGGTTTTAGTAGCTTGCAAGCTTAACATGAATCAGTGATATGGAGTAGTAGCCAAAATTAACAAGGCAGTCATGGACCATGTGGCTGCATTAGTTGGGGCAGAACTTCTAGATAGAGGGAGATGAAACTCCAACTAGGTGGCACAATGGATAGGGTGCTAGACTCAGAACCAGGAAAACCTCAGCTCAAATCTTGCTTCAATCACTAATGATTGGCAGGCAAGTCTTTGACCTTTCCAAATCTCCGTTTCCTTCTCTGTAAAATGCGGATAATAACAGCTACCTCATCGGGTTGTTGTTGTGATTACAGGAAGTAACAAGTGAAGTATTTTGCAAACCTCAGGATGCCTTCCCTGGTTCATCTATTTTTTTTTTTTTTAGCGTTCTTTCCCTCTCAACTTCCCTTGCATTTACTTATCATTGTACATTTATTTATTTGTGTTGTATGACATATCCCCTGAGGAAAACGTAAGCTCCCTGAAGAGAGGGAATGCCATTTTTGATTTTGTCTCTCCAGAATCTAGCATGGTGCTTTGCACATAGTAAATGATTAATAAATATTTTTTTTACTAAACTTGAGATTGGTATTGGGAGCTCCCAGTGAGGGGCAAGATTTGAATCTATGTCTTCTTGACTCTGAGGTCAATTCTCTACCCACTCTTGTCCTTAATAATGCCTCCTAAAAGCTGTTTGTCAGACTGGATTCAGTTGAAGTGGGCATCAAAAATGACAACATGACTCTGAAAGCTGTTTTGAATTCAGAAATGACTTGTATCAAATTTTTACACGAGGCCAAGGACTCTGGGACTGAGAAAATGCTGAGAGATTTGGCTTAGAAAGTTTGTATAATAATATATGTTTCAGATCTGGGATCTAAAATCTGAAAAATATTCTAGGACTTCTCATCTTTTTTTCTGGTATGTTTTATGAACACCTTTGACAATGAAGCCAGTGGACCCTTTCTTAGAATAATGTTTTTAATTGCATAAAATAAAACACATATAATTATATAGGAAAGAAACTGCATTAAATATATTTATAAAAAAGGTTTAGAAAAATCATGGAACTCCTGATCTAATCTAACCACATAATTTTACCAATGGGGAAACTGACACCTAGAAAAACAAGTGATTAGACTAGAGTAAGAGAAACAGTTTGGTCCATACCACTTACAGATTTGCACTAATGATTTGGTCAACATGCCAGAGAAATTGATGGGACAGAGGTAAGATGGGAAACTTAATCTCTTGGTGCTGACCTAGTCAGGACACTTTCCACAAATACCACACTAACTTCCAACGATGACCTAGGTAAAACTGAGGTTCTTAATCTGGGATCTGTGGTCTGTGAATTTTGTTTTGAATTTTGTTATCTGTATTTCAGTATACTTGGTTCCATTTGTAATCCTATGCATTTTATTTTATGCATTTAAAAATATTATTCTGAGAAGGCATTTCTAGACCTCACTATACTGCCAAAACAGTGTGGTTAAGACAAAAAAAGTTAAGAACCTCTGACTGAGGTAGATCTTTGAGAGAATAATTTCAGTAGAAGTAGTACGCAAACCACCACCACCACAACAACCAGAAACCAATTCTTTTAAACCTGGGAGATAATGGAGAGAGAGAATGGTGAGAAAATACAGGCAGCAGGTGTGGTCCTCTCATAATAGGAGTTTGGTACCAAACAGGAGACAATGGGAGGGTAGATAGAATGGGCAACAAGTTAAAGGGAATTTTTTTTTCTTCTTTTAAAGGCAGGAATAACATTGCATTTTTGAAAACAAAAGAAAATAAGATAGTGGAGAAAACACAGAGTCTAAATACTGTTTTTCTCTGCCTTCTTGGCATCTTGTAGGTTTTTTTTTTTAAATGAGGCTAACAATTATTGAGTTCCTTGTGAGTTTTTTTGATTTCCTTTGATACTACCTATGACACCTGAAGTTCCAATTGTTTTGATCCCCTTTGATCTTGCTTGTCTCCTTTTCGTTCTCTACTCTAGCATTTTGAGATCTTCAAATGAAAATCAAAACTAAAAAGTTAACA